>CM034082.1:10472755-11072755 GCA_019845555.1 Aristolochia fimbriata | reverse complement strand
TGGTGAAAACATGCGAGGAACTATTTTGTCTCTCTAGAATTGCAGCACAACACCCCCAAAATTAGATTGTAACTACTGCGAAGGAGTCACCAAGGTAGTCGCGGCAGAAGCAAGCGCAGGAGGTGCAAGCAATGGCAAAGGACTGGCGGCTTCCTGAACAACTGGCGTGACTTCTCGAACAGGTGGCGAAGCCTGAGTCGATGCTGGGGCAACCTCAAGAATGGGTCCCATGGAAGAAGTTGCTGCAAGGGCCTCCGCTACCTCAATATGCTCAAGGGCAGCAACAACTATCGAACCGTCCTCAGGGGCAGCAACAACCATCGAACCAATTTGGGCAGTTGCTTCAGCTTCTGGAGGAGGCACCTCCTCCTCCTCAGACACTTCGGATGCCCCCAAAAGGAGTGTCTGTATCGTAGTCGTACTTGAAACAGGAGGATCAGCCTCTGGGGAAGATAGTATCCAAACCGTCTCTATAGGAGGTTCTGGCTCTGGCGGCTCCATAGGAGGACAGGAAGTCTTAGGAGGCTCCGTCTCCAAAATTGGAGGAAGGAAAGTTGGTAGCGAAGGGTGAGAAGCAGGTTGAGCTTCCACGCGCGCCTTTTCTTCGATGCAGAGGCGTCGTAGAAAGTAGTAAGTGGTGTCCTCTTCTTATTCGCCTAAGATTTAAGAAAGGAATATTAGGAACTACAACAAAACAAAAGGAGCCATAGTTATGACGCGACTTACCGAGGGTGCGCCAATTTCCTGCTTGCCTTTCGGCCTTCGTCGGCGCGATGGGAGCGATCGCTGTCATAATCCTCTTCTTCTCCACTACTCCCTGCAGCAACAGAAGCAGTCGGCTCCAGTCGACCTCGTTGGAAGGACACGAGACAAAGAATAATCAAAAAAAAAAAAAAAGAGAGAGAGAAAGAGAGAAAAAGAAAGTCAAGTCAAGCTTACCTCAAATCGTTGGAACATGTGTTCTTTCCACCAAGTATAATACGCGAAGGTGGTCCTAGGATCCCGAGTCGGCTCTCCTCGCAGGGGCAAATCAAGCCGACCACACCGACGGACAAGGCTAGCCTCCCAAAGAGTCACTAACTCAGACAGAGAAGAAGTCACCCGCAGACTGGCCTTAGCCCCCCCAAATCCCCGAGCTAATCCTGGCAAAACCCAATTGTTGCGCAAATCTGGTGGGATTGTACAGTTCGATGAAAAAACAAATGCAGCGACGGGCCGTCAGGTAACACCAGCGAACACTGAGGTGACTCTCATAAGCCGGCCTAGAAATCAGTGCTTTTGGCTCATCCACCAAGGAAGAAACCGTGCTCGCGCCAAGAATGTATCGGTTCCACACCAACACCGAAAGACGTCGAAATAAATCATGAGCTTACTCCTCGTCAAAAGCACGCTGAAGGGAAGGATTCCCAAATGATATCATACCGGGACGACGAACCGCTTCAAGATCCTCCCCATGCGCATGAAAGTAGACGGCCAGTCAAGAATACAAGTACGGCCATTGAACAATCGTCGACAACCCAGCAGCTGCTTGACCCAAACCTCGGTAAAGACAAGCCAAAGTGGGACCAGCTAAGGCAAAATGGATCCCAATGGCTATATAACTCGCCACCTTAAAGACCGTGGGTCGCAAATCGTCTCCACCAGTCACACGAAATACAAATCGGTATAATCAAACCGAGAGGAGTGCCGCCAAAAGGACCTCGTCTTCTTTACCTGGCATAACATGGCGGACATTAAAAACATCCTGCTCTAGGGTCGTCCGCACCCGTGAAGTGGCCGCACCCTTTTCATAAGCAGCATGCCATGCAGTCCAAGGATCATGGACAGGAACGGCATCGTCCTCAGTACGGAACCAAAATGAAACCCAAGAAGTTGTTGAAAAAGTGCGAGACTCCAAACTCCGACAGAGACGATGATACGCCAGAAATAAGTATTGGCAGCTGTAGGGTAAAGCTGAGCTCCGCACATCCATGAAATCGACTACCATTGGACAAATCTCATCGTTAAATTGCCCAGAGATAGGCAAGCCAAATATCCGATCCATATCTAGGAAAGTGATGGAGAGCTTGCCTTGGCACGTAATTAACATGTTCGTCTCTGGACTCCATGCATCGAGAAAAGATCGGACCACCGACGCATCGCAGCTATACTGAAATATAGAGGCCCAAAGTCTGTAATAGACGCCCGCATTATGGAAAGTACGACTGCATCGACCCAGAAGCAGAGTAGTCCACTCGAAAGAAAAGGGAGTGGCATATCCAAAGTTGTTTCAGGTGCGTGAAAATTCCATACAACTCCCCCGTCCAGAAAATTGTTTGCAAGGGTACGTGGCAGAGAAGGTGGGTTCGTTGTGCGTAACGCACTCTGAAGTGTTAAACTCTCCGGTCCGACCGCTATATCCTCATCCTTGCAAGAAGATTCAGGGCAAGGAAGGAAGAAAACACGCTCACCGGCGGCCAAAGGTCTACTCAAAGACCCGTACGGAAGCGAACGGTCCACGAGGGGTGGACGTTTCGCAGCGTGACCCCCGAAGACTGACTCCCTGCTAGGGCAATATGTTATGCGAGAAGCGTCACCTTCAAAATTGACTCCTCGCCAACAGTCACGTCATGATCAAAGGCACGTAACCCACCAATCAAATTCACAGAAGGGGCAGCCATCTGAAACCAAAATTCAAAGGTTAGACCGATTTTGAATTTCAAATTTCAAATTTCAAATTCAAATTTCAAATTCAAAATTCAAAATTCAAAATTCATTGGTTTGAAAAAGACTCCGAATCAGAAAAGCTTTGTTTAGAAATTTGTTAAGGAAAGGGCAAGAAAGTTTGAAGTAGATGTCTGATGAGACCTACACCGATTAATGATTAAGGCTTGACTCGGGTGAAATCCAGCCTGTTAATCCAAAAGATGAGATGAAGTCAATGCCGGTTAAGGCTAGGATCAGCTAAGTGCCTACTTTAAGTGACAAATTAAAGTTTGATTTGATTTTGTGAAGTTTGATTTTGTGAAGATCCAACCTGGGGGAAATTTGAAGAGAGCACGCCTAATTAAGGCTAAGTCAAAGAAGTCACGCCTAATTAAGGCTAAGTCGAAGAGGGCACGCCTAATTAAGGCTAAGTCGAAGAGGGCACGCCTAATTAAGGCTAAGTCGAAGAGGGCACGCCTAATTAAGGCTAAGTCGAAGAGGGCACGCCTAATTAAGGCTAAGTCGAAGAGGGCACGCCTAATTAAGGCTAAGTCGAAGAAGTCACGCCTAATTAAGGCTAAGTCGAAGATGGCACGCCTAATTGAGGCTAAGTCGAAGAGGGCACGCCTAATTAAGGCTAAGTTGAAGAGGGCACCCCTAATGAAGGCTAAGTCGAAGAGGGCACGCCTAATTAAGGCTAAGTCAAAGAAGTCATGCCTAATTAGGCTAAGTCGAAGATATTATGCCTAATTAAGGCTAAATCAAAGAGGTTATTATGAAGAAGTCATGCCTAATTAAGCCAAAGTTGAAGAAGCCATGCCTAATTAAGGCTAAGTCAAAGAAGTCATGCCTAATTAAGGCTAAGTCGAAGAAGTCATGCCTAATTAAGGCCCAATTCGGAGAGGTTGCCTAATTAAGGCCCAATTCAGAAAGGTTATGCGTAATTAAGGCCCAGGTTGGACAAATTATGTCTAATTAAGGCCCAATTTGAGGACATGCCTAATCAAGGCCCAATTTGGAAAATTAAGGTCCAAATTACCCAATTCGTTGGAATTTAATGAGGTAATTTTGTTCAAGTTATTTCAAATTTCAGTTGAAAAAAAAAAAAAAAAAAGCTTCAAAATCGGGTCGACCAATCCGTGGGTGACCTGATGCTAAGAGATCTCCTTCTTTCGAAAGGGGACTTAGGGCAACAACACATTGCCGCCTCGTCCCGACACGGAACGTCACCGCCTTGCCGCAGAGGCGTCGCCGCCTCACCGCGCCACCAATTGCCGCGGAAATCAACACCTCACCCAATCGGGGACGAAAACAGGAAGAAAGCCAAAGCGAAGAAGATCTCAGCCTCAGGCGACCACACCGACGGGAACCGCCACCAGGTTCGGCGCTCTCGTGACACAATGAAGCCAGGAAGACAAAAAAAAGAGGGGGGGGAATCGTTGAACACTAGGGTTTCAAATCGGAGAAGAAGAAGGAAGCAGGTCAGCTAATCGGGCCCTAAAATCTGACACGCAAAACCGCTAGAATAGGGTCCCTTAAGCGACCCTAAAATCCGGTATGTCAGCCCGACGAGCCGGAGCCTCACAAGGATGAGGTTCCGTGGCTCGTCACTTCGTTTCGCTTCGGCGAAGCGAAGTAGCGGCCTCTCGTGCGGCCTCTTCACCTCCCCCCCTCCGGCGCCGACAACTGCACTAACGCCGACGATGCCGATCACGACGACTGCACCGACACCTACGACGCCGACGCCGAGACCAGCGACGCCGACAACGCCGACAATAGGGACTCAAAATCGGGAAATCTGTCCTATGATCGCGACTATGGCCAACAAAAAAAAAAAAAAAAGGCCGGGTGAACAAAAAAAAAAGGTGGCTATAAACAGGTCATCGTGAAGAAACAAAGAAGAAATCAGTATTCTGAAGAACAGAGACTCGCATCAGCAGCATAAGTTCAGGGTTGGAGGCGACTGAAAAGCAAGCCTTCAGTAGACGGTGAACCAAATTTCACCGGACTGAAGGTTTCACTGAATCAGCCAGACCCTCTCCTCAGTCCTTCATCAAGCCTTCGTAGTCCGGAGGAAGAAAAAAATAGAGAACAAAGAAAAAGGTCATCATCGCAGCAGTATAGTATAACAGAGACGTGACCAAGGAAAGAAAAAAGAAAAATGAACCCTTACCTGATCGTCAGGTGAAGTCAACAACTAGAAGAAAGTTCCAACGCAGAAATTAAGTTCAAGAGGAAAGTCTCAAAAACGAAAATCGAGACTGGTACAGTGTGACGGAGTTCGATTTATAGACTCCCTCTCATCCCTGGATTAGGCTTATCCCTGATTCAAAATTTGAATAAGGATAAGATAGAAATAATCCAAAAGCCAACCACCCACGTGAAGAATACTGAGTCACAACTCAGTGAGCAGAGAACCACCCAGACAACTCAGCTAATCATTCACTGGGTCAACTCTTATGGTTCGGCCCACTAAGAAGTGGAGGTTAGCCTGCTCGGCCCACAAAATCAAAGAAACCCACAATGGGTCCAAGCTCGAGGCAGGCTCAAGCCCATAACAGGCCCAAGCCCATTTACACGTGGGCCCACAAAAAAAAATGGCTTCAAAGTTTATACATTTTAGTGTACACCCTCAAATCGTACACTTAATGTGCATATTTTGAAGGGGGCATTTGTATGAAAGAATTTTGCGAGGACATAAAATTGTGGTCCAAATCAACCCCGCAGGGACCAGGTCAAAAGGTCAAACATTGACCCCAGTCAACCAACGAAATTAAGCCGCCAATCAAGCCACGATGAACCAACGGCTGAGATCAAAATTGCCTCGTCAAACAGCCTACAGGGGTGACAAGTCAGACGATTAAAGCCACACAATCAGTCCACATGGACCTTACGTGGATTATTTTGGCCTTAGTCTAAGGTAGTTACACATTTTAAGGAAAAAGCTACAAGGAAGCGGTCGAAGTGGGTTACAACTGCTCTGACATACCTAGTCCACACAATTAGAGATTAACAAGCTTATAAAGCAATAGGCTTGCAAGGGATAGACACAGACATACAGGAGAACGTACGTCAGAAATTCAAGAAATTCCAAATTGCCACCCCAAATCAGTGAGATAGCAACAAGCACTTCTGCCGCTATTTCACTATCAACTGCCTAAGGCCAATCAGAATATCAAATTTTTCGTCAAGCTTAGGTGAAATTCAAATTCGTTTCGTTCATTCGTGAAGAAGACGTACTTCGATCGTTTCGTGTCTATTTGGATATCGAACCAAAGGAGTTCTAAAAGTCGCACCCACACATTCACCGCAAAATTACCAAATTACCCTTCTTTGATTTTGTATACAGTACATCAGACCCGTATTTTACGGTCCACATATTTGTACCCGTTTACACTTACAAATAGGAAAGTCTTAGTACAACTCTTCATCTCCTAGTCTTTTTCCGAGAAACTTCCTAGTGTTTTACTTTGACTAGGATCGTGCTTAGCACACTTTTCCTAATAGCCTCCCTAGAGCTAAGCACGCTACACCAGATTAACATTGCCAAGCTTCTTCTTGAACTTGGAAAAGATATTTACTTTCAATGGTTTGGTGAAAATATCTGCAACTTGCTCTTCGATTTTGCAAAACTTAAGCACGATTTTTTCCTCCTTTACCAGATCTTTGATATAGTGATATTTGATATCAATATGTTTACTTCGTCAATGAAAAACCAAATTTTTGCTTAATGCAATTGCAGACTTGTTGTCGCACCAAATTGGTGTAGGGTTGTTCTGCTCATGACAGAGTTCTGTGAATATTTGACCCATCCAAATTGTTTGATTCGCACAATAGGCTATTGCATTATACTTGACCTTTGTTGTCGACAATGCAACCAAATGGTGCTTCTTCAAGGACCAGGAGAAGAATCCAGATCCAAAATTGAAAGCGTAGCTAGAAGTACTCTTTCTTTATCCTACGTCACCTGCCCACTCACTATCTGTGTACCCCACCAACTAGAACGAACTTGACGTGGAGTAGAGAATCCTATAATCAATCGTACCTTTGATATAATGCAAAATTTGTTTTGCTGCTTGTAGGTGAGACTGACAAGGTTTCTCCATGAAACGACTGACAAGACCCACACTACATAGAATTTTGGGTCAAGTTGACGTCAAGTACCGCAAACGTCCAACAGTATGCTTGTAGTATGTGGGGCTTATGTCAGCTCCACTTCCTTCTTTTGTCAACTTCAACTTCTCTTCCATAGGAGTTGTGATCGGGTTACAAATAGACATGTTGAACTAGGCCAGAATGTCATAAGCATACTTTGTCTGAGATACAAAGATCCCCTCCTTGGCTTACTTCACCTCAAGTATCAAGAAATAGGACACAAGTACAAAGATCTCTTCCATAGGAGTTGTGATCGGGTTACAAGTAGACATGTTGAACCGGGCCAGAATGTCACGAGCATACTTTGTCTGAGATTCAAAGATCCCCTCCTTGGCTTACTTCACCTCAAGTCCCAAGAAATAGGACATGAGACCCATATCTGTCATAGCAAACTCACGAACCATTGCCTCCCTAAACTTGACAATCTCCAGTGAAAATAAGATCATCTACATAAAGGCAAACAAGAATCATACCAAAGGACTCCTTCACATAGAGAGTGTGCTCGTGAGGATATCTGTCAAAGCCATTCTAGAGAAAATATGTGCATCATGTGCTCTTGACCAACCTTGATGTAGCCTTTAGGCTGATTCACATAAACCTCCTCCTCTAGTGTGCCATTGAAAAGGATAGAGTGGACACCTATTTGATGAATTAGCCACTTCTTCTAAGCTGCAATGACTAAGATCAAGCAGACTGTCTAGTTGAGCAATCAAAACAAACAATTCTAAGTAGTCAACTCTGGGCTTCTAGGTGTAGCCCTTGACCACCAATCGAGCTTTCAGCTTGTCTACTGCTCCATCAGATTTGTACTTCGTCTTGTACATCCACTTAACACCAACGGGCTTCTTTCCAGTTGGAAGTGTTGTAAGCTCTCAAGTGTCATTCTTCTTGATAGTTGAGATATATTTGTCCATTGATTGGGCCCACCCATCATTTTTTGAGGCTTCTGAAAATGTTTGTGGATCGCAATTTGTAAAAAGAGAAAAATTAATGATCTCCTCATCAATATGGTTAGTATCTTTGTTGATTACACAGTCTTCAAGTCAGGCAAGAGGTTGGGTTTTTTGGACTGGGCGACTTATTTTGGGCTTTGGAACTAATGATGTCTGAAGCTCTTAAAATGTGGGTGGAACTGATGATGCCTAAGGCTCTTGAGATGGAAATGAAACTAATAGACTGGATGACTCCTCCTCAATCATAGGGGTGTCTGGTTTGGGTTCTCCTACTGGAACAAAGACAAGTGGACTATCTTTCTCCTCCTTACTCCAAACCCATTCTCCATCTTCTTCAAAGATTTCATTTCAGCTAATAACTTTCTTCTTTGCCAAAGGGTTATACAAATGGCACCCTTTTGTTACATCATCGTACCCAAGAAAAGTACATTTTTCAATTTTATCATCTAGCTTTTCTCTAGGCTCCTTAGGAACATGTACATATGCTAGACAACCAAACACCCTCGAGTGTTGGACATTAGGAACAAGTCCACTTTGTGCTTTATATGGAGTCTTAAAATCTAGGTTCTTCGTATGACTTCTGTTCAAGATATACACAATACATATAGTAGCTTCTACCTAAAAAGCTTCAGGAATAAGCTTAGTCTTAAGCACGCACCTCACCTTTTCCATTATAATTTTGTTTTTTCTCTTTGTTGTTCCATTTTGTTGTAGAGTATACCTAGCAGCCATCTGGTGCTTAATTCCAACTCTATTAAATATTTTTCTCCAACAATTTATTCAGTACCTCAATCCATCTGGAGAATTTTGATAACATAGTCACTCTGCTTCTCTACATAGGATTTGAAATTTCTGAAGACATCTATAGTCTTAGATTTCTACTTCAGAAAATAATTTCATATCTTCTTGCTATAGTCATTAGTGAAAGTAATAAAATACTTTGAGTCTTTATGAGAAGATACCTCAAGTGGACCACACAAGTCAGAGTGAATCAACTCCAAAGGCTGTGAGGCCGTTGGGCTTGACCAAATGGAAAAACTTGCCTAGCATATTTCCCTGTAAAATGAGATTCACAAACTATCTTGGGAAAACAAATAGTAGGCAGCCCATAAATCATTCTCTTCTGAGATAGTAATGGCTACGAAAATTAACATGCCCAAATCGCCATCCCTCGTAGTACTAAGACATGCATCTGGATATATTATTTGCAATGGAAATAGACGGAGTTGAGACGTGTTTGTGATGACCCTGTTTTGCTTGACCCAAATTATGCCAAGGCCACCTCCAAAAGTGATGATATATCCCTTCTCTGACAGCTGTCCAAAATTGAGAAGGTTTTGATAGAGACCAGACACATAATAGATGTCTGTTATGCTGTTGTGGCTCCATCAGTTGTGGTAATCTAGATGTTCCCCTTTCCATCACTAGAAGGCTTACATTGTTCCCAAATTTGACCTCTGATCTAATAGTGGCATCTAAGGACTGAAACAACTCCTCTTGCCCACTCATGTGGTTGCTGCATCCTGTGTTAAGAATCCACATTTGGTGTTGAGCTTTCATTGTTGTGTTACATGATAGGAGTAATGTATGTTCACGCTCCTCACTTTTGTTGCCTGATCTTGCAAATTGGGCTTCCTGATTTGAGGAATTTATAGGTTGATTTGGCATTGGGACTTATAGTGCCCATATTGTTTGAAACATAAACATTGAATATGAGACTTATCCTTTCCTTTGCCTTTTTGAGATTTCCCTATATTCTAGGATGTCTTCTTTCCTGAGTAACTAGGCGATTTGCCTTGTCACTCTTGAGTGTCATTTGACTCTAAAAAGCTTGTGCAACCTCCTCTTCTTTGTCATTTTTCAGTCTAATTTTATAACCTTACAAAGAATCGAGTACAGAGTTAAGGGTCATCTTACTCAGATCTTTGAATTCTTCAATGGTGTTGACTTTAGACCAACTTCCTGGTGACAAATATGAGGGTTTTTTCTACTAAATTTTGGTTGTTGACGGCCTTCCCATTGTTTTCCATCTCGTCTGTTAGGATCGTGAGTCTTTCAAAATATTCTTAAACGCTCTCTGTGCTAGAGATTTTCACGGTTTCAAATTGAAGATGCAGAGACTGGAGCTTCACCTTCTGGACCGCAGACTTCCTCTTGTAAGTTTCTTCTAGCTTGTCTCAAGCCTCCTTAGATGTCTTTGCCCTATGAATTCGGTATAGGATAAATTTCTCCACCGTTTGCATGATGCAATAGAGGGCCTTCATATAACTTATTCTTCAACTCTTTTAGGGTTTTCTCCTCTTCTGGTGTTTGTTTCCCTTTTGGTTCTTTGTAGTTTTCCTCCACTAATTCTAGCCACTCCTGAGACGCAAACAGAATCATCATCTGTGATATTCAATGTTCTAGTTTCTCTTAACATAAAACTTGGGAGGTAGGAACACGCTTCTAGCGCCGTTGGCAGATGCCATGGTGAATTCTTATCCCAAATCTGAACATAGGACGACGCCCAATCACCTACGCTCTGATACCACATGTTGGCGTAAAAAATAAAGCTGAAGCATAGAAGAAGAATTAGGAAGAAGAAGAAGAAATAAACTTGAGAAAATTTTCTAAAACTCTGAGCAGACTTGCTTTTAGAATCTCCGAGTTAGGTTTAGGTATCGGCACTCTCTTGGCCCTTCTAGTCGTTCAACTTTTCGCTGATATAATGCCATAATTTTTGTCGAAAGGGGTTGCCATGGGTTGGACTTGAATTTTTTTAAAACCCAAACTCAACCGAACAAGTAAAATCCAAAATCCAACGGACAAGTGAAACCTGAAATTTGAACCCGTGAAAAACCTTGACCTACCGAAATTCAATTTATTTTTATGCAAAATTTTGGCTTTCGTTATTACCCTTTTTAAAATCTAAAATAACTTTATAAAACTGAAGACTCTTTTGTCTTTAAAAAATACTTGAAAGGGTGAAAGAAGTATAACAATATAAAAATTCAACCCGCTTTAGGGCTTACCTTCCCAAACCCAACCCCAACCTATTGGTTGGATTTGAGACTCCAAACCTGACAATTTTGGGTAAGGTTAGATCAATTTGTTGGGGCATTGGACCAATCTAATTTGTCTTGTTAATAGGGGTGGTAAAGAAGTTGTAATGGGGCAGGGTAGGGCGGGTTTTTGAAAACCCGTCCCGCCCCATGAAAAACCGGGGAACCCGTCCCTACAAAAACTTGCCCCGCAGGTTGGCAAGGGAAACCCGTCCCCGACCCGCGGATAAGAAAAGCTACCTCAAACTCGTGATAACCCAACCCGAACCTAAAGAACCTAACCCTCACTAAAGAAATTTTAAAACAACATGAAAATAAAAAAATAAACCTGTAAAATTAAATCTATAAAAGCTTGAACAAGTCCCCCAATTTTCTACCAAATTCTTTTTTTCCAAACGAAAGAGGCTAAAAAAACTTAAATATATCAATCTCTATACACAAAAACAAATTTCAAAGAAATTAACAGAATCCTTAGAAAACTTGAGTTTGATTAGGGAAAAACATGGTTTCAATTTGGAAAAAAATTGGTTTTGATTTGGAAAAAACTTGAATTTGGGAGCTTGAAAGAGGATTTGGAGTCCGAAATCTCGGTCGACCCCTTCCTTTTCTTTTTCACGGATGAACACAATGATTCGCGAGCTCCAAATAGAAAAAAAAAAGAGAGAGAAATCAAGCAGTCTTCTTTAGTTTTACTCTTCGAGACTTCTACTTTCAATGATGGACGATTTGGAGCGCCCTGAAAGTAGGGTTGTCCACCTTTCCCATTTACCTGTATACGATTTCGTTCGAATAGTAATTGGAAAGTATACGGAATGAAATTTTTTATTCCATTTAATAAATGGATAATCAGGTAAATTATCCATATACAATTTATTAAACGAAACTGAAATGGAATAAGCTTATTTCATACCCAATTACCCGATTACCCGATTACCCGGTTAGTAAGGGTATATCGGTAAATTTTCTTCTCAAATAGATATGCGCAGGATCACTTTTATAATGTGAATTATTTAATATTTAGGTAATTCATTAGAAGATTTAGATCAAACACATTAAGATTTTTATTGTTTAAGTGTGTACTAATTTTTTTATTTTTTTAGATTTTTTTGGATTTTTCTGATTGTTCATATTTGTTTGATTTATAAAATAGAATTTATCCATTTACTTACCTGATTACCCGGCTATCCGACGAATAACTGATATGAGGATGATATACGAAATGGGTAAAACCTAAACAGGTAAAATGATTTATGGAATAGGCAGATGGATAATCAGACGGTATACGAAATAACACTATTTTGTTCCAATTATATATCGTTTACAGCCCTACTAGGAAGAGAAAGAAAGAGAAAGCACACCGAGCAGAGATCTGAGAAGAGAACAGGGGAAGAGATCCGACACCAAGCTCTGAGAAACAACCACAAGCTGAGGGAGAGGATGCAGGAAAGAAAAATGAAGTTAGGGTTACGTATATTTTTGCATATACCCTTTATCTTCTTTCTTTTTTACATAAACGTTAAACAGGCCAGTCGGGTTTTTTGGGCAAAACTGTCCCCCCCCCCCGAACCCGCAACGGGTTTAAAATAGAAAAATCAACCCACTCTAGGAGTAAAAAATCTGAACCCAAACCCACTTTAAGTGGGTCAGGTCGAGGCGGGTTCCCCGCTAATAGGAACCTGTTGCCACCCCTATTTGTTAATCTCTCTCTATGACAAATTTATCATTAAATATATTTGTCCCAACTTATGATGTAGGGTACGAAACACTATTAGAGTGTAGCATGCCTATCAAACAAGGTTACATTCAAATGCAAGTCTATGTTATTGGTTTGAATTTTTTAAAACTAAATTTGGTAACTCAAAGATTGTAGCCTTTTTTTATCCTTTTAAAGTTGCATCAACTAATATAATTTTTTTTCATTATTCCAATATTTTTTACCTTAAAAGTATTTATCTTTATGTTTTTTAAGTTTTATTTTAACAAAAATTTATATAAAACTAAAATAAAGATATTCTTGTTAGCACTAAATACAATGCACTAAATAGTATTTAAGTTATTACATTAAATTTTTTAAAGCAGGAAGGTTGGATGTAGCAAGTGAACTTGATGGCAAAGTTTGCTCCCTCTAGTTAAAATAGATTATGTGAATTCTTTTATTCTAGTATTATAAATATTTATCAACAAAAATGAGATAGAATTTATTCGTGTTAATAAGGAGATAAATTAATATTTAAAGTGTCATCGTTTCTTTGTAAGAAATGCAAGACCTAATAAAGTTTTTTGCTTTAATTTTCTTGATATAGTTTCCGTGAGGTAATAATATTAGGAACATGATGAGGAAATTACCTGTTGTATGCACCTAAATGTGCATGGCCCAAATTCAGCAAGCTCAGGAGTCCATCAACCCAGTAATCAAGGCTCGTGGGTAGGCTTCGTCAACTTTTAAGTTCGCCCAACACAGGCCATCGTGGAGTCTAGTCACGTCTTCGCGTCATCGGCACAGTCGGTGCCTCGTCAGTAGAAATCACCGCGTCAGCATTAGTCAGCATGCCTCGTCACTCAACTCAAATGTCAAAAGATCAGTACCAGGTCATCAACCGAAGGAGAAAAAGGAGGCTACGATCCATTTCTTCCTCTTCCTCCCCTCTTCTTCCTCAACTTCCTCAACAAAAGAGGATTGTGATCCTCTTTTCCAGACGACCTACTCAACAACTACAAAATCAGCTACAAAAGGCCTAAAGTTCCCTGTCACAAGGGTTGGAAAATTTCAAGTTCGAAAGGCATCCTAAGCACTCCACACCCAAAGGTCTTTTCTCAAAACGAAGGTCCAAAATTCCTTCACTGAAAATAAATTCTCGCGCCCAAAAGCTCTTTCGAACCACAGAAGTCAAGCAACTTGCAATCCGTCGTCGTCCACTAGTTCAACCGGAGCATCTCTACATGATCGCCAGCAACGTCATAAGTCGATACACGCGGAACACAAATACTTTCGTCCAACCGACCAACGCCTCAACAGTTCGTGCACACTCGTTCCGGAGCCAATTTTGACGCTCGTTCGCAGAAGTTTAAACTTCATCAGGTTCACACGGAGATCGAATCAGAGGATGCATAGGAGATTGTACTCACAATTATCTGACATTCAAACACACCCTGTAACACAAATTATTCTGAATTAATCGACATATTCTCTCGGTTGCGCCTCTTCGCGGACCCACGGATTCTCGGTGAAACAGATTTGGCATACCCGGTGGGACCTTTCCTACCTCTCATCTCCTTCTCCGTCCAAAAAAAAAATTCCAACCTCAGCCATGGCCAACAACAACAACAACAACAACAACAACAACAACAACAACAATAACAGGGGCAAACAAATTGCACTCCTCGAGCTCTGCTCACCCGCGACCCGCCGCGATCGCAAGCTCAATTACTGGAACTCGCGAACCTGCTACCGCATCTCCGGCCGATATCCACGCTCCGATCTCTCCACCACCAGCCACGCGCCCAGTTACCTGGGCTCTGGCCAGGAGTTTGTCTATCGGGCAAGCTCCTTTCATGCGCGACGCGTGCTGTCCAAGCGCCGTCTTCATACCACAGGCTGTCGCGGCCTCTGCAAAAGCCACCGTGGCCTCCGCCAAATTGATGCCAGCGATGGCCAAACCAACATACCTGGCCGTCGCTGCATCTCCTCCTCCTCGCAGACCGACTGTCAGTCCGACGCAGTCACCGCCGTCGCGAAGAACCTCTATTGTCCCTGCCTTGGTGCAGCAATACGAACAGAGTGGGGGCATTCCTTCATCCTCCGCGGCAAGGACACATTCAGTGTCGGCCTCCTCTGTACAAAGGACGTCGGCCACTGACAACTCGCCAATTGTGCTGGTCTCACACGACCTTCTAGCCGAACTCAACGCAGCTGCTGGTCCTCCTCCCATCCGCTCACCTCGCCGACAGACATCAGTGACCTCCCCAATCACAACATCACCTATCCCTCTCTGCCGAATCTCATCGGCGGCCACCACCCCAAGCCGGTCACCCACCGAGACCGCTCCGCAATCAAGAACGCCGACGGCCGCTTCCCCAGAACGGTCGCCGGTTAAAAGCTCACCACTCCAAGCCTCGCCGAAAACAAATCCTTCGGCGCAAACTATCAGAATGGCCGCGATGACAACTTCGGCCAAAACCGTCAAAGAGCAGCTTGGTGAATTGCAAGTCGCGGTCAAGGAACAAAGTGAACAGTTGCGCATCAAAGACGTGCAACTCGCAGCTCATGATCTCCAAATCACGAGAATGTTAGAGCGATTTGAAATGGGCACGGCCACCGCCAACTCAGGTGGCGTTTCTCAAGAAGTCGACCGAAACCGGTCGACTACCAATGCTTCAGCTGGACCACCCGAAGAAGACCCTTCCTCCGACGACGAGCTGCCGCCCGTCGCACCAGTGACTATTCGCAGAGGCCGAGCCGAAGTGGATCCGACTGCTCTCACCATCTATGTAGTCAACGAACTAATCAATCGTGTTGTACAGAACAATGCCGGCGACAACAAATCTGTCGCCTACCGGAGACCCTACACGCAGAGGATCCAACACATTCCTATGCCGGTCGGGTACCACCCTCCAAAATTCCAGCAATTCAATGGCGACGGGCACCCAAAACAGCACGTCGCTTCATAGAGACTTGCAACAACGCCGGCACCGACGGTGATTTGTTGGTGAAACAATTCGGCTGGTCGCTGAAGGGTAACGCCTTCGACTGGTACATCGAACTTCCCCAGGAATCCATCGACAGCTGGGAGCAATTAGAGCGCGAGTTCCTCAACCGATTCTGTAGCACTCAGCGCACCGTAACACTGGTCAAGATCGCCAACCTCAAGCAAAAGAAGGGCAAAAAAGTAGTCGACTACATCAACCAATGGAGGAACTTGAGCTTGAATTGCAAAGAAAGCTCTAACCTCTCCCTCGAGGCAAAAATAGAAATGTGCTCACGAGGGATGCACTGGGAACTCCTGCGCTACATCCGCAGTCGGAGGCCGAACGATTTTCAAGAGCTCGCAACAGAAGCTCATAATATGGAGATCCTGATAGAAGAACGAGGAGAAGAAGGATCCTCTTCTGCTGACCCTCGCAAAAAGGGGAAGGCACCAGTCGCGACCGCGCCCAAAGAGACGAAGGAGAAAACAAAACCCTCTTTCGCGACGAACGCTTTCGAACCCATCAAGGTCGGAAGCAAGGTCAAAGCTACTTACCTCTCGCGACAATTAGCCGGGAGCACATACCGGAAACTGTCACTGGAGGAACGACAGGAAAAGACATATCCCTTTGCCGACGCAGACGTTCCTGTCATGCTCGACCAACTCCTTGACAACCACCTACTGAGGCTGCCAGAAATCAAAAGACCTGGCGACCAATCCAAGAGCAAGGACCCAAACTTCTGCAAATATCATCGACTGGTTGGGAATCCGACGGAGAAATGCTTCGTCCTAAAGGATCGCATCATGGAGCTGGTGGCTCAAGGCCGCATCGAAATTGAAGGAGCTGAAAATACAACCTCCTCACATGCCATCTCCATAACGGCCGAGCCAGGACGGCGAACTCGGCCACACAAATAGTAGGTCACACAAAAAGAGTACCGTCCAAAATTCGGTCTCTCCAACCGACTACACAACCACAGGCGACCACCGGCTAAGGTCGCACCAAAATCGGCACCCCGTGAACTAGCTGCCGCCGACGCAGAGGGGTGGATCCTGGTTACCCGAAGAAAGAAGCCAATTCGAGAAGTCGAACCAACACTGGCAACCACCAGAACAAAAGCGAAGCGGTCAAATAAGAAAGTCGTGAAGCGCCAAAGAAAGGCTCCCAGGACCGACGTTCAGGGGGCAAGCAAAAGGAAGAGAAGACCCGTCACACTGGCGGAGTTCTTCCCAAAAGAGTTTTTTGCGCCTCCAGCAATGGTGGCAACCTGCTCAACTGCTCCTCCCGAGCCGACAGTGTCCAAAGAGAAAGGCAAAAGACTGGTCGTCGAATACGATGACCTCAAGACGTCATTGAACCAAATCTCACCGCTGAATGAGATAGAAGACGACCTTGACTTGGCCATTCGGTCAAGACAAGCTCTAATTCGGGTCCTCGACAAACCAGAGGAACTCAAAGCCGAACTTGAGACACTGCTCATGAGAAAGCACGACTTGCCGAAAGTCGGGCTAATGTTGGGTGTCTAGCAAGTGCACTAGGTCAGCAAGTAATATAGACTCGAGAGTCCAGATATCGATCTCACAGAGACCTAGATGAAAGCCTAATCTAAGCAAAATTTTCCTATTGATTGAGAGGTGAAGAAAATTTGGGTTTTTTTGTTGAGAACTGAAAAACAGAACAAAATTTTACTACTGGAAAACCTTATAGAGATGAGATGTTGGGGAATAAGTGTCAATCCCTCCTAGTTGCTTACATGCAAAGTTATAATTTTATAACTCAAATACCCTTACCTTGACTTAGCTTTTGAAAACCTGGTTACCCATATACAGGAAATAACTTTCACCTATTCCTTGAACTCCATCACAATCCAGAAACATTCAAATCCTAGGTGCATAAATATAAAAGCTTAAAGATTAACTCTCTCTTATTCAGAACAAGAGTTATAGAAGTCACATCCTTTTCAACTAGTCTCCATCACAATCCGGAACGATCTAGTTAGAAAAACAAGTTGTTTTAGAAAACAAATAATCAAATCACTAACCCAAATCTCTACTGAATTTTAACTTCTCTATTCGAACCTCGTTAAGCTTCAAATATCAATTCAGATTAGAAATAAGCAATGAACTCAGATTCTAAAACAAAAGCAAAGTGCTTTATTGCTATAACTTCAAAACTTAAACATACAACAACTAGGAGTTCATGACTTCCCCAACAGACAGAGACTACTCCATGATAATAGAATAAGCACACAAAGAGGATTCAATTACATCCATGAAATAAGAAGAAAATAAGTACAAAAAACCCCCTTGAATTTAGCTTCTCTTGCTCCTTGACTGAAATCTCCACCTTCTCTCTCTCTAAAGTGCCAAGAGGTCGTGTAAGACTCCCTCTGGACTTTCTCTCCTCTCTAAACTAACTACCAAAAACATGATAGTAAACTAAAAACTGTATTTACAACTCAAAACTCGATTTAGAACTGGATGAATAACTGGAGGCCTCGGACCCCTATTTATAGCTGGGCTTCTGTCCAGAACTTGTAATTTTGTCTCTGTCCAGGGGTTTAAATCTTACTTTCCTGACCTCCGAATTTCTTGAAATTACTCACGAACCTTCTTTACATATTCCTTGACTTGTGTACGAAATTTGAAGTCATTCTGAGTTGGGAAACTTGAGATATCACCTTGAGAAGTTGAACTGCTTCTGCTGCCAATTCCAGCACTGGAAAACTTGTGTACGAAATTTAAATGTATAAAACTCTGGGAGCCCGACTTGGATTGATCTGAATTTCCGTGATATGATCCTCAATCTCCTCAGGAAGCTTCAGTCAAAATTTGGGTTCAATTGGGAATAGGGAACTCCAGCTTTGGTTCTCTTATAACTCGGATTTTCGCCTTCTTTTCGGCAGCAGTTTCCTTCTTTGTGTGGAACTTCTGTTCTTGGTCATTCAATGCACCTAAACTCAAGCCAATTTCCTAAAAATCTTCGTGGATACCTTCTTTAGGCAATTAAGACTTCTTCTCCCAAGTTTGGGCTTGATTGGTAGTCAGAATCCCGAGATTTCCGTAATTTGCGTATGCTGAGTCATCGGCGCGGTCGCGCCGAAATTCTTCTTTATTATGGCGCGGTCGCGCCATTGGAGCAGAATTTTTTTCTAATTCTAGAGGCGGCCTTCGAGTCCATGATGAAGAAGGACACAAAATGGCGCGGCAGTGCCATATCTGGCTGTTGAATTGGCGCGGTCGCGCCACTCCTTAGAATCTTTACCGACTTACCGAAATAGCACTTTGAACTCTTTGTAAGGCAACTGTTCAGCGCGCCAGCACCACTGGTAGCGCCATCTTCCTGGCGTGGTAGCGCCTTCTGGGGGCGCGGTCGCGCGGTTTCACATTCCCGAATTGTCCTCTTTTAAGCCTTGCTAGCCGTTGGGAAATTTTGCCATTTATTTGAATTTTTGCACATTTTCCCGGCGCGGTCGTGCCATTCCCTTTTTGGCTTAATTTTGCTCCTTTTTCCTTCATTTTTCCTCAAAATCCAGATTTTCTTCTTTTACCGGGTACCTGAGACACAAAACATGAATTTGAGTTATATATGTCATTTTCATGCTAATAATCAACTCAAAGAAGGAATTTATGATCAATAATTCATGCATAAATAAGTGTCTTTTAGACACTTATCATCTAACCCCACCTCATCGCAAAGAGGAAGAAGATGCACTATCCTCCCCGCAACTGGCAAGGTCGGAAGAAGCACTTGCCGTGACATGCACACTGTGCATTACATATCGAGAAGAGGACGCACAATTGGGGACAAAAAATCACAACAGACCATTGTTCGTCTCCGTCTACATCAGAGACCACAAAATCAACCGTATCCTCATCGACTGTGGATCCACAGTCAATATTCTGCCTATTCGCAAGTGAAGAACGTCGGTCTCTCCGCGGGCGACCTCTCTCCAAGTTCTCTTCTCATCCAAGGTTTCAACCAGGAGGCTCAGAGAACACTTGGCATGGCAAACCTCAAGCTGCACATTGGCGACATGGTAGCCGAAACTCCTTTTCAAGTCATCGATTCCAGGACATCTTACAACCTGCTCTTGGGTCGACCGTGGCTTCATTCAAATAGAGTCGTGCCATCCACATTACACCAATGCTTCAAGTATTGGGAAAACGGCGAGCAAAAGACGGTGTATGCTGATGAAAGCCCATTCACAGAGGCAGAGGCATCGTTCGCAGACGCCAAATTCTATCTGACGACCAGACCGATAGTCAAATTGTCACCGTGGTCGAACCAGACAGCGAACGTCAAGAACGATCCGATACAGCCTGCTTCGTCTAAACAATCGACGCATGTCGCAACGCTCAAACAGCCATTGCAGGCCACAAAATTGTCGACGCCAAAGCAAGTTGCATCTCCAAAGCAAACCACAACGCAGGTCGTGTCTCCAAAATAGCTTGCGCACAACAGCCAGCCGGCACACGGCCACAAATTGGTCACAGCCACCTCAAAGCCAACACAACACGATGCACCCATCTTACGGTACATCCCACAATCACAAAGGAAGAAAGGAGAAGCTCCACTGGTCGTCTGCCATAAAATCCAGCTGACCCCTTTGCCAAAAAAAGTTACGCTTCCTCTGCCGAAATTGGAGGAACGGAGCATCGTGATACAGTTGTCGAGCCAACAACAGTTGTCGTCCACACGCTCCAATGAAGGTTTCGACCCGAACGCCTACCGACTGATGGCCAGACCTGGGGGCAACCTCACAAAAGATGAAATTCATGCCAATCCACCCGTCACTCTACCAGTTCTCACACCAAAACAGGAGAAATTGAGAAACGAAGGCCAAAGAATCAACCAAGGTCGCTTGGGCCTCAGCTACCAAAAACAGAAGCCGATCAAAATTTACACTAGCCAAGCGAAACCAGTCAAAATAACTAGAAAGGCTTCGGCAGATGTACATCAAGTTTCAGTCGGCCAAACTCTGACGGAAAAGAAAGATGCGCTGAAACCAGTGGTTATTTATACCCTGAGAGCCGCAATAGCACGAGCCCGCGCCTACGACCCCGTTATGGTGAACCACATCTCCATCACTGACGACGACCAAGAGGAAGAGGAATTCGTCTTGAAGGATGCTCCGGCCAAGTTCAAAGAAGGAGGCCACTCGACTGTCGACGAATTAAATAAAGTCGACTTGGGTACAACAGAGGACCCGAGGCCAACATTCCTCAGTGCTTCACTAACGGCCGAAGAAGAGGCCGAATACATGGCGTTGCTCCGCGAATATCGTGACATCTTTGCCTGGAACTATACGGAGATGCCTGGCCTCGACCCGCGAGTTGCAGTCCACAAATTGGGAGTTCATCCCTCTGTCCGGCCGGTCAAGCAATCAAAGCGACGGTTCCGACCAGAATTGGTGCCGGAAATCGAAAAGGAGGTCAACAAATTAATCGCGGCAAATTTCATCAGAGGTGAAGTACCCATCCTGGATTGCAAACATCGTCCCAGTCAAAAAGAAGACTGACCAAATCCGGGTCTGTGTCGACTTTCGCGACTTGAATAAGGTGTCACTAAAAGACGAGTTCCCTCTGCCAATAATCGAGCTCATGGTCAACGTGACTACAGGCCACGAGGCTCTATCCTTCATGGATGGTTCATCCGGTTACAACCAAATTCAGATGGACCTAAAGGATGAGGAGCTCACTGCGTTCCGCACGCCCAAAGGCATCTTCTATTACAAAGTGATGTCATTCGGACTCAAGAATGCTGGCGCAACTTACCAAAGAGAAATGCAGAATATTTTTGACGATTTCTTACACAAGCGCGTCGAATGCTATGTCGACGATCTGGTGGTGAAAACAAAATAGAGGGCCGACCATCTTCTCGACCTCCGAGCAGTGTTCGAACGACTGCGACGTTTTCAACTCAAAATGAATCCGTTGAAGTGCGCATTCGGCGTCACCTCGGGCAAGTTCCTGGGATTCATCGTCCACCATAGAGGGATCGAAATCGACCAGTCAAAAATTTATGCCATCCAAAAGATGTCGGAGCCCAGAAACGTCTCCGAGCTTAAAAGTTTTCAAGGCCACTTGAAGTATATTCGGCGTTTCATTTCGAATCTAGCCGGAAGGTGCCAGCCATTCAGCCGCCTGCTTAAGAAGGATACACCGTTCGAGCGGGACAACTCCTGCAGGAACGCGTTTAACAACATCAAGGCGTATCTCACCAAGCCACCAGTGCTTGTAGCTCCAATTGTCGACAGACCACTGTTGTTGTACATCGCAACACAGGAGAAATCGGTGGGAGCTCTCTTGGCTCAATGCGACGAGAACAACAAAGAACGTTCTCTCTATTACTTAAGCCGAACACTGGTGGGCGCCGAACTCAACTATTCTCCGATCAAGAAGACCTACCTAGCCCTCATCGTCGCCATTCAAAAGCTTCGGCACTACCTCCTAGCGCATTCGACGAACCTCATCTTGAGAGCCGACCCGGTGAAGTACATTATGTCGCGACCAATTCTCCCTGGTCAATTGGCAAAGTGGGCATTGCTCCTCTCCAAGTTCGAAATCAACTTCGTGCCGCAACGCGCTATCAAAGGCCAAGCACTGGCGAACTTCCTGGCAGACCATCCAGTCCCTGCCGAATGGGAGTTAACAGAGGAGTTCCCAGACGAAGAAATATTTCTGGTCGAGGTACTCCCCCCTTGGGAGATGTACTTCGACGGCGCCGCGCGAGGAAACGGAGCTGGCGCCGGAGTCTTATTCGTCTCACCAAAGAAAGATTTGCTGCCCTACTCGTTCATGCTCACCCAAATTTGGTCGAACAATGAAGCAGAGTACCAAGCACTTCTTCTCGGACTCGACTTAGCGGTCGAGATGCAGTTGCCGCAATTAAACATCTACGGCGACTCGGCTCTGGTCATCAAGCAGCTTACAGGAGAGTTCGAAGTTAGAAAACTCGAACTCGAACCACTCTGGAAACATGCCGGTGAACTTCTGGCCCAAATCCCGAAAGCTTCACTCCACCATGTCCCTCGCTCTGAGAATGGGCCAGCCGACACATTAGCCGGCATCGCAGCCAGTTTGGCACAGTTCGACCAACAACCAAGCCAAATTCCCATTTGCGAACGATGGGTAATCCCTCCACTGGCTGAGGGAGAAACAGGGGAAGATGGAATAGAAGAAATAGAAGAGTCTCTGCCTATATCGGCCAGTCAAAATCAAATCGAAGATTGGAGAGAAGCCATTACGAACTTCCTTCGCCATGACACACTCCCTGTCGACCTGAGAGAGCGAGTCCAGATTCGCCGAGCAGCTCCAAAGTACGTTCTCATCCACGACGTACTCTACCGGAGGTCATATGAGGGTCTCCTTCTTCGTTGCCTGTCAAAGGAAGAGGGATCGCAAGTTCTCAAAGAGATGCACGGTGGGATTTGTGGCGCACACCAAGCCGGCCCGAACCTCCACTTACAAGTCAAATGACTAGGCTACTACTGGTCGTCGATGCTCAGAGAGGCCATCGAAATGGCCCAATCGTGCAAACAATGGCAACTCCATGCCGACTACATACACCAGGCGTCAAAGCCGCTTCACCCAACGGTCGCATCATGGCCATTTGAAGCTTGGGGGAAGGACATCATCGGCCCCATCCCCCCCAAATCCGACTCTGACGGGCAATACATCTTGGCTGCCACCGACTACTTCTCAAAATGGGCCGAAGCGGCCGCTTACCGAGAAGTGAAGGCCATCACTGTCGTCGACTTCATTCGAACACAAATCATCTATCGATATGGAGTCCCTCGATACATAATGATGGACAACGGTACGCCATTCAAAAACACAGTCATGGACCGTTTCTGTGAGAAATTCCGCATACAACAGCGGACCTCAACGGCCTACAATCCGGCTGCCAACGGACTTGCAGAAGCTTTCAACAAGGTGCTCTGCAAAATCTTAAAGAAGACCATCGGTGCCAACAAAAGGAGTTGGGACGAGAAACTTGGTGAAGCCTTATGGGCTTACAGGATGTCGTTCCGAACACCGACCCAGTCGACTCCATTTTCGTTGGTCTACGGCACCGAAGCAGTGCTCCCCCTCGAAGTACAACTTCCTTCTCTGCGAATTGCAATGAGAGAAGGACTGACGATGGAGGAATGTGCTCAGCTACGGTTGGCAGAACTCGAGTCACTTGATGAACAACGACTTGAGGCACAACAACGCCTCAAATGCTATCAGTCTCGCATGACCCGAGCCTTCAACAAAAAAGTAAGGCGTAGGTCATTCTAGAAGGGCGATCTCGTGCTCGCAGTCCGACGGCCGATGCTCTTCACCAGCAAAACTGGGGGCAAATTTGCGCCGAAGTGGGAAGGACCTTACGTGGTGCAGAAGGCCTATACAAATGGCGCTTACAAACTCGTGACCTCGAATGGTTCAGAGCTGCCAATAACAAACGGTAAATTTCTCAAACGATTTTACCCATGAAAAGGGCAGCAAAAAAAAAAAAAGAATTAAAAAAAAAGTGTGTACTTCTCATTGCAAAAAAAAAAAAAAAATTGTAGCGAGTATAGTGCAGGTCTCGCAACAAAAAATACGCGATACCACAAAAAAAATCCCCATGTCTCGAAAAAAAAAAAAAAGAGAGGTCACAAAGTCAGAGAGATCATAATTCGCAGTTGACCACCCGCTGTCGTCGCCGTAAAACCTCAGCATGAACTTCGTCCAGTTCACGCGCCTCAGCCTCGCTAAGAACAGGTCGTGCACGGACAGAATCAAGCCGGCCCTCCGATGCAGAGGCTTCCTCTTCGATGGCATCGAGTTCTGTACGAGCAGAAGCAATCTCAGCAGCGGCAGAGTCGAGTCGTGCCTCAATAGGTGCCAAACGTTCACGAAGTACCACCTGCTCAGATTCCGCAGCTTCGCGCTCAGCCTGGTGCCGGTCCAAATCCGCGGTCACAGCGTCACGCCGACAGTTCACCCGCCGGATGGTTTGCACAAGCTCAGCCTCGACAATACGACGCTCGGACAGACTGAGCTTCTAGGCTGCAGAACTGCGCAGTTGTTGAAGATGATTTGCTTCCTGAGGGAAGTCCTCCACCCATTGCTCCAAAATGGAAGTCTCGATGCCAACCCCCCGCAAATGCTCCAGGAAGGCACGGGTGTCGGCCACGAGCACGGGAGAACAGGGATCTTTAGCAGGTGCTAAGACTGATTGATCGAACCTCGCCACAGGCCCAGCTCAGACTGCCGCATCCATTCCCGCGACCTCGCCGAAAGAGGAAGCGACAATGACTGAAAAAGGGGGAGGGCCGAAGCCGCAAAGAGTCAAACAAAAAAAAAAAAAAAAAAAGAACGGGAGAAGAAGGTAATGAGTACGCACCGATGCGAGTCGTGAGGTAGAGGAATTCTCGCTGACGGGTCAACGACCTGAATGCAGAACTCTCTCCCCAACACCAGGAGCCGCCTCTTTGTTACCCGGTAAACCCCTCACAAACGGTCCCCCCCTCGGAGTTATGGTCGTTGGACGACTCAGGTCAGAGGTAGGAGACTGAAACTCGGCCCCGACTGCTCCGCCTAAAGGTTGAGAAGACGCTTCGCCATCACTCGAGATGATCATTGGACTCTCGGCTTCATCGGCCTCCAATCTGCCAACGACGACGGCGACAGGCGTCTCTTCTCCAACCCATCCCAATTGCCAGTTATCCTCCGAGGTGACGGGAGATAGCGAACCATCCGAACGGAGGGTGGACTGGCCCACACGAGGAGAGGGGACAATCGCAAGCTCGTCGGCAGGTTGCACGGGGGACTCTTCGGCTGCCTGCGACTGAAACTGGGGTGACGGCATTGGCATACCTTCGACCCCATAGCAGTCTCTCCGATTGACGGAGCAACAGATTCGTGGACGGGTCGCCCTTCTGTAACCTTTCCTCTCGGCTCTAAGACGTCAACGGTCGGAGGATGAATACTGTGAAGAGGAGTCGAGGGCCTACAGAGACCACTCCTCAGTCGCTTCTTGAACAGAGGCGGGTCGAAAAAGATCCTAGGGGCCTTTGCCTTCTTCCTCCTCGGAACAACATTCTTCGGTGAAACCACCGGATCAACAATTCCCCTCCCCTTGTCTACAGACGCACCCTCTGTCAGCGAAGAGATCGAGCTCGGCCAGCTACCTTCTGCTACTGGAGGAGCCTCTCTGATAACGACCCCCTGCGTCGACGCTGCTGGTGTCGGAGTCGTCGACGTCTTCTTGGCGGCTTTCGGCCTTGGCGTCTTCCTCTTCACAGTGGCCCTCTTCGACATGGCCTTCTTCTTAGGCGCCGATTCGCCAGTGAGCTTCGGCCACTCCCTTTGCACAAAAGAGAAGGACGAGTGAAGTAAAAGACAAAAGAAGCGGAAGCGACGCCGACTAAAAAAAAAATTTTTTGCAAAGAGTAAAACAAGAAGACATCGTTACCTCAAAGAGGGGAACAACTGTTTCGAGCCAAGACTCCCGAAACAGAGCCGTCACACCCGGGTCGGAGCTCAGGCTCACAATAGGCGGCACTTCTACCGTGCCAAGAGGAAAGACGCTCCCGGCCTGCCAGATCTCAACCAAGGCCTCAACCGAAGCCGCCCTCCGTTGGTCGCCGATCAAAACGCCCGGCAGATCCTGGCATAATCTGAATTGGCGAGCGAACCGGTGCGGGCTGTATGGTTCCACAATCAATAGGTCACGCTGCCGCAACACGAGACGGGTCGCTCGCAAGCTTCGGAAGTACTCCACTTCGATCCGCAAAGCATAATGACCGGGCTTGTCAACGATCGGGCCCGGAGGAAGAGCTTGAGACGGGTACCAGCACTGTACTCTGCCGCGCCAGAATAATCCGCGAGCCTCTTCCATGGTGTAGGCACGACAGTGGTCCGGGTTGCAGTAAATCATCATCAAAGGCCGCTCACCGTCTGAAGGGTCAGCCCCGTGGACGCCAAATCGTTGGGCAAGCCACGTGTAGACAAACGGCCAAGGGATCCTCCCACACATGGAACTGTTGAGTCCTCGGTAGAGACCGTCCAGAGTCACGACGGCCAGATTGCATTTCTTGTCATTCACCAAGTAACATGCCATCTTAAAGACGGTGAATCTTAACATACTCCCCGGCATGGGAAGAATGAAATGGCAAATCCATAGGGATAGGAACGCCGCCAGATACACCTCGTCTGCAAGTGCATCAGGGACCCCGAGCTCGACCAGAGGTTGATTCAGCAGCGGCGACCTATCGCGACTCGTGAGGCCGGAAGTCTTCTCACGATCAGCCCATGGGTCTTCCAAGGGCCGTACGTCCTCTTCGGGGCGGAACCAAAAGGATTCCCAGTCGGACATTCAGAGTCCGGCGAATCCGTCCACCTCCGAAGGATCGAATAGGCGGTAGTAAGCAAGGATCAGCTATTGGATACTTTCGGGCAGCTGAAGGATGCGGCCCTGGAGGAAATCCTCAACGGACGAAAACGTCTCATCAAAGATGCTCCCGGTAATAGGCAGTCAGCCAAGCTGATGCATGTACCATAAGGAGATGGATAGCTCACCCTCCCGCGTAAAGATGGAGTTGATGGAAGAACACCAAACCTCCATGAAAGCGTTGACGACGTTGCTACAGCAGCGGTACCGAAACATCGATGCTCGAACGGCGTGGATTAGGTCTACCGCGGCTAAGGGCTCAGGACAAGTATAGAGAACGACGTCCGCCCACTCGAAGTAGAAAGGTACATGTTGGGGGCTCAAGGCCTCCACCGATTCGGCCTCCCAAGGACCGAACCGACTGCGGTCGATGAAGAGCTCCGGTTCTGAATAACGAACCAAGGTGTAATGCATGGGACTCAACAAAATGGTGCCTGCAGCCTAGTACGGGGACGATGAAGCTTCGCCGACCCCCGGGAGATAGCAAATTTGGTCATCCTCGTCGACAACGGGACGACTCCAAAGTTCACAAGAAGCTTTAATTAGAGGCACATGTACGTCGTAACCTCCAAAAGCTGACGGCTTCCAAAGAGGTAGTAGCAGCGGTCTCCGGTCTCCTTTTACAGTACCAATTCGTAAACATTCTTGACGAGCACCCCTCACAGTTGCCTAGACGTTCGAAAGAATGAGGCCAAGAAAGGAAGCAGAATCCGATGGAGAAGACATCTGCAAGTAAAATGTCGAGACCGTCAGTCAAGCCGAAATCAGGTACGTAAACCCACCTCTCTTTTAATTCAAAAAAAAAAAATGTGTTCACCTCGCGATTGAAAACAAAATCGCAGAAAAAAAAGGGGTGAACCGCGGCTAAAAGAAAATCGAAGTCGCAAACAAAAAAAGGGGTGACAAAAAGAACTAGTCACCAAGAAAAAAGGGAAACATCGTCTCGACGGCCAAACACAAACATAGCCTTGAGACGACGCGCACAACTACAGAGTATAGCGCAACCACAACAAGCAGTCTTGCAGCCGACAAACCGGAGGCGAACAAAATGAGCTCTCCAATGCTAAATGACAAAATTGAGCACAACAAGATGGAGAATTCAGCATATGGCAATAGTACCAGACGCCGCACATTCAAATCCCAGTGCCGGACAACCGAGTTGGACGGGAAGCGAGCGTTGCGAAAAAGAAAATGCCCGGTGACCGAGCCGAGTACCCTTCGAAGCTCTGTGGCCAATTACACAACCGGCCGCGATCAAAACAGCAAAGTCACTGTACCCGGCAACCGAGCCGAGTACAGTTCAAAAGCCGTTCCCAAATCACAAAACGGGACGCAACAAAAAAAAACACAAGGGCACTGTCCGGCGACCGAGCCGGATGCAGCCATGCAGAGTCAGGTATGAAACTCTTCACTAAAAAAAAAAATGAAAAGAGGCTGCAACAAAAATAAGCCGTCGCAAAGAAAAAGCAAGCGACAAAAAGAAGCAGTCGCAAACAAAAATGGGCTGCGACAAAAAGAAGTCGTCGCAACAAACAACTCGTGCTTCGGCAATCATGGCCAGCCGCGATTAAGCAGAAACCGAAACTTGGCGGTCAAGCCAAAGGCGTTGGTACGAGATGGGACGTTCTGACAACTCAGCCGGACCCAGTCGAATCAGAACTTCGACACCCGGCGATCGAAACAGAAGTTACCTCCCGGCAACCGAGCTGGCCGAAGCCGAAACGACGACAGCGACCGATAACCGACCTGGACGCGACCTGCCCTCCCCGGCCGACGAGAGGGAAGTAGCGAAAATAACTCAACACCCTGGCAACCTAACCAGGATCCTTGGGAGCGAGCTGCAACACTCTGCGACGAGCCAAAAAAAAAAAAAAAAAAAAAAGAAGAAGAGGGATCTTGCACACGGCTACGACGGTTGTGTGCACTTCTCGACCAAACAACGCATGAAAGGAGCCCACTCATCTACATCCACAAGAAGACGGACACCAAAGGTGCGCAAAGAAACCAGTTCGAGAAAAAGGTAAGAGACGAGAACTTAGAGAGAAAAGCAAAAAAAAAAAAAAAAAAAAAAAATGGAAAAGAAGGAGAGAAAAAGAGAGAGAAAAAACGACTGAGGGAGAAGTCGAAAAAGAGAGGACAGAAAAAGAAGAAGAAAGAGGGAGGAAGAAAAGAAGAAAGAAAAGAGAGCGGGACCCCGGCTGACTCGAACTCAATACGAGGTTTCCGGAAGAAAAAAAAAGACAAATTTTGACGATACCTTTCAGCCCTAGTTCGAAGAAGACTTCTGACGCAGATTGGGGAAGAGACAAAGCTGACATTCGCAGAAAGCGACGGCTATTCAGATCGTCGTCAACAAGTAGCCCTCCGAAATCGAAAGCTTGGATGATCTTCAGGCCCTAGTTCACAGATACGCGCAGAACTTCAGGTCGCGGACGCTCAAGGGTCACCAAATGCGAAGAGTCAAGCTACGAGGTTTGTACGATGAATATACGAGGCTCTAGATGTTCTATTTATTGAGGAATCCGAAGGGTTTCCTTCGGTTATGGGGAAGCGATAGTCCCTTTTCAAAAGGGGTTTGATCGCGGGCTTCCGTACAGAGTTTCCCTTATGATGAAACTCTGTATGGGAACCCGTTCAGGTGACAACACCGGGATTGTTAACAAATCTAGGTGGGCCCCACCCCTCAAAAGCTACTTCAGCTTATAAAAAAAGAGAGCCCGACTGCGAGCCAAGGAAGGAGAAGGGGAATCCCAACGCGAAACGTCTCCAGGGTTACACAGTTCGAGCGAAGATAGCAGAAGGTCACAAAAGCTTGCTTGTAAGTGTTGTAGTATTGCAAAATTTGTCAAAATCAGGCTAAGGAAATCATCGGAGCCACGCCACCTAGCTTGCGTTGATCCCTCGACACAATGAGAAGAAGATAGCTCCAAACCCGAAGCGACATCCGGCCTCAATGACCTGAATCGCCGAAATTTACAGAGGTTGACAGATTTCGCTGTAATCGTGTTCGTCAAAGTATCAAGTTCAACTCAATTCTGGTTTCTCTAACCTCATTCGAGTGCGCCTTCTTTCTTCGGTGCGATGACTTGTGCCTCACTCCACTTCATATCTCTGTGACACCACTTGGAGGAGGTACCTCGAACCAAGGTCACCGAAACCTCAAACATCACTACCAATGTTCGGCCGCAGCGATCAAGTAAGTCAACATCTACCTTCAACCTGAGTACCCTCTTCTACTCGGGAACATTCGCTCTATGCCGTACCTCCGTGCATGGTGTGAAAAAAAAAAAAAAAAAAAAAAAAAAAAAAAAAAAAAAAAAAAAAAAAAAAAAAAAATATATATATATATATATATATATATATATATATATATCGCATCTGAGTGTACAGAAATATATATTGTCCTAAAAAAGCAAAAGGACAAAAGAACTGTACACAAAAGATAAACGATCCTAAAAGAGCAAGAGGATCACAAAAAAAAAAAAAAAATGTGTGTGGTGTGTTTGTTCATCTTCACATTCGAAACTTGTTCGTTCCTCCCGAGCGAGCAAGTCTCGAAGGGGGCAATCTGTACGCACCAAAATGTGCATGGCCCAAATTTAACAAGCCCAGGAGTACATCAACCCAGTTATCAAGGCTCGTGGGTAGGCTTCGTCAACTTTCAAGGTCGCCCAACACAGTCCATCGTGGAGTCCAGTCACGTCTTCGCGTCATCGGCATAGTCGGCACCCCGTCAGTAGAAATCACCGCGTCAGCATTAGTCAGCATGCCTCGTCACTCAACTCAAATGTCAAAAGATCAATACCAGGTCGTCAACCGAAGGAGAAAAAGGAGGCTACGATCCATTTCTTCCTCTTCCGCCCCTCTTCTTCCTCAACTTCCTCAACAAAAGAGGATCGTGATCCTCTTTTCCAGGCGACCTACTCAACAACTACAAAATCAGCTACAAAAGGCCTAAATTTCCCTGTCACAAGGGTTGGAAAATTTCAAGTTCGAAAGGCATCCTAAGCACTCCACACCCAAAGGTCTTTTCTCAAAACGAAGGTCCAAAATTCCTTCACAGAAAAGAAATTCTCTCGCCCAGAAGCTCTTTCGAACCACAAAAGTCAAGCAACTTGCAATCCGTCGTCGTCCACCAGTTCAACCGGAGCAGCTCTACACGATCGCCGGCAATGTCATAAGTCGATACACGCGGAACACAAATACTTCCGTCCGACCGACCAACGCCTCAACAGTTCGTGCACATTCGTTCCAGAACCAGTTTCGACGCTCGTTCGCAGAAGTTTAAACTTCATCAAGTTCACACTGAGATTTAATCAGAGGAATCATAGGAGATTGTACTCGCAATTATCTGACATTCAAACACACCCTGTAACACAAATTATTCTGAATTAATTGACATATTCTCTCGGCTGCGCCCCTTCGCGGACCGACGGATTTTCGGTGAAACAATATATTAATTAATTTTAAATTCTCAATTTGCTGGATTGAATTGAATCAGATGTATATTAATTAATGGTAGATAGAATGACAAATTGATATACCTAAAATGGTCGATAACAAGAAGATCCAACTCATAGTAGAGAGAGAATATGACAACTAGCTTAAAGTTGCAGATATTTCCTCGCGAGGGTTGGAGGCCACACGAGGAAGCAAGTGATTGGGAGAGGGGGGTGTTTTCTTGAGTTCTCCTATTGACGAGATTCTCAATGTGCGCAATGAAGACATAATGCAGAGGTTGATACACAATTAAACAAGATTGATTTTCATTCCATAGAATCTGAAATACAAGCTTTACATCAAAATTCTCCCACTTGGTCTCATTACATATCAAAGAAAAGAGAAACCCATTGTAGACATGAAAATTTGATCGAACAAAGATCTGACATTTAGAAATCGATCTTACAATCTACAGCTTCGATTCTCTCAATTTCTCATCAATTGAGGCCAAAATCAACAAATTGACCTTCATAAATCAAGGATTAGCTAGAGATTGACAAATTGCAGAAGTCAAGTCATCAATCAAAGGGCTAAGTTTTATCTGATCGACTATCTCAAATCTATGGTCCAGATCGCTCCAATTCATAGTCAGGATTCCCAAAATTGATCTCCACATCTCAAGGATTGACCCAAAATTGGTCAATTGCCAAAGTCGAATCTCCGATTAAGGGTTTAATTTCGATCTGATGGTCAAAATCAAATTGATAGTCAAGATCGGCTCAAGTTAAATCAAAGTTCCATTCAAACCAATTGGGCTCAGTCAAGCCAAATCTAAATCAGATCAAACCAAATGGGCTCAATCAAGCCCAATCCAAATAAAATCAAGCCCAAATCAAGTCAATGGGGCACAAAATAGGCCCGATCTACCACAAATTGGATCAACCCTACCCCGACCCAGCCCAATTAGAGATTGACACGTCAATGGGCACATCACTATTGACTGGGCGATAAATGGCAACAATGTCCAATCAAAAGTCGACATGTGGGATGGACGACTCACCCCAAAAGTTGACTCAGCCCTACACACGTGGCACGATCTGGTGAAGTCTAGACTTAGCCTCCGACACATGGCTCGATCTGAGCAAATCAAGAAAACAAAGAATGCCCTTGACACGTGGCGCTCCCTCATTGGTCGAAATTCAAAACTGCAAGGGTAAACAAGGGAAATCAAATCAACCCCCTCCCCTACAAATACTAGCTCATTTGGAAGCTAAAGGGACCGGAAGAAAATACTTTTAGACGGGAAGAGATCAAAGCTTTGTCAAAGAACCGAAGCCCTAATAAATATCAAAACGCTTAACTATCAAAGAACATCGTAGCAACAAGCAGATATATGCCACTATGCAAATTGTTCTAAGTTTGGCGTAGATCGATCAACTCCAACAAGTTCAAGACAAAGCTCGTTATCAAGTTCGACACTCCGTTGGTGACACTACAAGTCGTCGTCAGAGCGCAAGTCTACAAGTGGAGAACGAATCGAAGGAACAACTACAGAGTAACCCACATAAATTGTAAAATTTTAATTATTTACTGATCTTGTACTAATGGTCACGACCTTTTGCAGACCGGCCCCTTGTCCTGATTACACCCATGTTCTCAATATGGTCATTAAAATATGTTACAGGCAAACACTTAATAGCGCATCACTTATTTTACCTTTTCCCAGTGACTTAAACCCGGATTTTTGCCTGAAATCCACTTAGAACTCCCACAATAGAAGCAAGGTCTGACCTAGTACACATTAAAACATACATAAGACTACCCACAACTGAAGCATAAGGATATATTGTCTCATCTAACTTATCATTAAGCTTAAATGGACAATCCTTTTTGTTCATCTTCTTTGTAGCATCATATGAAACTTTTAATTCCAATAATGTATGAAGCTTCTTCGAGATCTTTCATCTTAAAATGTTGAAATAACCATTGTTTGATTTCTAACAAGAAGTTCACATCATTCTCTACTAAGAGGATATCATCTACATATAAAGTGAGAAAAGCAACCTGGTCTTCCACTATTTTAAGATATATACAATGCTCCTTTACATTCTGCAGAAAATCATATTCTCCCACTACTTCATAAAACTTTAGGTTCCATTGTTTTGATGATTGCTTTAACCTATAGATGGACTTCTTTAATTTGCAAACTTTATTTTCAGCACCTTTAACCACATAACCTTTGTGTTGTTCCATATATATCTCTTCATCAAGGGTTCCATTCATAAACGTTGCCTTCACATCCATTTAAAAAAACTCATAATCATAAAAGGTTAATAATGCTAGAATTGCCCTTATGGATTGAATTCTAACAACAGAGGAAAAGGTCTCCTCATAATTTATCCCATACTGCTAAGTGAACCCTTTAGCTACTAATCGAGCTTTGAATCTTTCAACTTTTCCTTATGAATTTTTTTTCCTTGTGAAAATCCGCTTGCACTTTATGCGCTTAATTAATTCAGGAACATCTGCAAGTCTCCAAACTTGGTTTTTCTGCATATATACAAGTTCTTCTTCCATTGTTTTTCTCCACTCATATGCATCTACATCAGCAATTGCTTCATCATAAGTATAAGGATCAGAAGGATCCTCATTAAGTCTTATCCTCTCATAAGATTCACCTGCATATGAATAAAATTCTGAATATCTCAAAAGTTTACTAGGTCTTTTTCCCGTAGTTCCTCTCCTTATCTCTACAAGATTTTTCTTTCGCTTTCTAGAATGTGACCTAAGGAACATCCATTGTGCAGATTCTTCAATTTCCTCGAAATTTAATTTTTCACCCAAATACTCATCACAATCAAATATGTCATCAATGAATCTAACATGCCTACTCTCAATTATGACTTTATTTTTTGGGTCATACAACCGATAATCTTTAGGTATCCAACTAGTAGACGTCGTTTTGTTTTTTGTTTCAACTTATTTCTTAGCTCAAGAATTAACACATGCCACACATCCCTAAACTTTCAAATGTTTGCTAGGTTTATTTCCTGTCCAATACTCATATGGGGTAGTTTCGACTGATTTAGAAAGAACTCTATTCAAAATATGTACTAAAGCTTCCCCCCAAAACGATGTCGGTAAATTTATAAGTGACTTCATTGATCTAACCATTTCCATGAGGGTTCTATTTCTTCTCTCAGCTACTCCATTTTGTTCCGGACTACGAGGCATGCTAAATATATGAACTATTCCATTTGAGTTGCAAAATTCAAAAAATAATTCCGAACAATACTCTCCTCCTCTATTTGTGTGAAAAGTTTTGATTTTTCTACCAGTTTTAGTTTCTACCTCCTTAAAAATCTGAAATGATTCTAAGGCATCACTTTTTTGTATTAGTAAGTACACTCTCCCATACCTTGAAAAATCATCAATAAAAGTAAAAAAATATTGGTGACTATTTTGAGTTTTCACACTCATAGGTCCACAAATATCTGAGTAAATTAGATCAAGGATATTTTATGCTTTGCAAGCTTTAGATGGAAAGGGTATTTCAACAAAAAATACAACTTTCATAAACTAGGCACTCATTTTTAGGAAATTTATCCAATAATCCCTGTTTTACCAACTTTCCAATTCTATCCTTATTAATGTGACCTAATCGAAGGTGCTAGAGATATAACTTATTCAAATTTATAGAAGAAAATTTTGTCACTTCACACACGATATATCCACACATCTGTACTTGATACATTTTATTATTTCAAAATCCATGCCAAAATCACATCAGCGTCTTTAAGCATAACAAATTTTCCATTATCAAAATAAAATATGAATCCAAGTTTTTCCAAACAAGAAACAAATAATAAGTTTTGCCTCATAGAGGGATCATACAAACAATCCTCTAAGTCAAAATAGTTATTATCATCTAATTTCATCCTATAAGTTCCAACTCCTTCTACGATAGGCTTTGTCATAATTCCCCCTATAGATAAAACTCTTCCTATCATCAATTCTTCTTATTATCTTTAATCCCTGCAATTCATTTGACACATGAATAGTAAAAGGTTTAATATAAACAACACAAGTTTCAAGAGATTGACTCACATGATTTCTCCTACTTTGAATTATCCAGGTTCTTTAAAGCTCTGCAATTTTTCTTTATATGACCTTACTTTTGGCAATGAAAGTAGACCCTTTGGTGTTTGTTTATTTCAACCGTTTGCTGGTTTATTTTCCTATCCTTAAAATTATGCTTTTTTCCCTTTTTAAAAAACCTCTTTTTCCGTTTCAATTCCACATTCCCAGCAGTTGGTGGTTTTATTTCAATCTCATTTTGAGTCTGAGCCCTCCTATCCTCTTGATAATCTACTAACTTTATCAGTTCTGCCAATGTCCATTTGGCTCCAGGCAACGAATAATAGTCCTGAATGTACGTATGTGATTTGGGTAATTAGTTCACAATTGAGTCGATCTAGGTCCTCTCATCCATCGGTCTACCCTGATAATCTAATTCATCAACTATAGCAATCATGTTTTGTATATGATTCTGGAAGTCAGACCCCTCTTCGCATTTTGCTTAAGTGAATTTCTTCCATAAGTTGTCAAGATGTGTATACTAGATCTCTTTCCAAATCGTGATTCTAATTTATCTAATATATCTTTTAATATAGGAGTTCTAAAATGTGCATCCTAAATAGATTTTTTTCATCCAAGCAAGAACATGCACTATGACAATAGAGTTTGTAGACTTTCACGTTTCATATTTCTCTAGTTTCTTGAGGTAGTTCTGTTTTTTACTAGGTTCAGTTACTGGGGAAGGTTCTTTGGGAGGTTTATCCACTTTTATTATTTCATAAATATTCATAGATTATAACATCATATCTACTCTCTCTAATCAATCCACATAATTTGTTCTGTCCAAGACATCAAGTTTTAAGATATCTGTCAAATTAGATCCACTGTAGAAAAACACTCTTCCAACCCATAATTTTTTTAATTATTTGAACATAGCTTTAACATTAATAAACACCCAATTAGTAAGTTTCATTTACCCGTTGGGATTCATGAAAAATACTAGAATCATGCAAATACACATTTATATACAAACAAATAATAATTAACTTAATTATACAATTCGCATTACCTATTGGGGATTTTTTAAATTATAAATAAAATTAGATATACAATTCACACACATAATTGATTACATTATATATCTTGCATTATCCGTAGGGGATTTTTCAATTTATATAATAAAAAAAATTATTTTCACACACAATAATTTATCAAATAGGCTAAAATATAAATTTGCATATATTAACAAAATATAAATGATACAAAATCTAATTTTATAGATAAAGGGACCTATAATTTATTTAAGAGTTATTTTCTTCAAAAAATCTGAGTTTAATAGACCTATTTATGGCTTAAAACAATTATGGAACACAAAACTGGGCGAAAACCCATCTTAAAACGAAATCCAAGCCTAAGTAGACCTTCAGAGCCGACCCATTTGTCTCTGGCGGCTCACGGAGTTGCCAGGCAGGGGCGCTCTCACACTACGAGTTACTCAGCGGCCTAGATCCACACATTGCGCAAGGCGCGACTAACTAGTAGGGGTGGGCATCGGGTCGGGTTTTTCGGGTAACCTGACCCGACCTGACTCGAAAAACCCGGGTTTGGATTCCCAAATCCAACCAGTGGGCCGGCCCAAACCCGACCTCGGGTCGGGTCGGGTTAGGGTTTACCCAAACTCGACCGTCAGGTTTTTATTTTTATTTTTTTATATATTTTTTCTTGATTTATTTAAAAAATATATAAAAAAATCGGGTTTTGCCAAAACCCGTCGGGTTTTAGTCGGGTCCGATCGGGTGCGGATTTGTAAAATCGTAATTTGGGTCGGGTTCTAAAACCCGTGTGGGTTTTTTATAGGTTCGGGTTTTGGGTTTATAAGTTGGGTTCGGGTTTTCAGAAACCCGACCCGTGCCCACCCCAACTAACTAGGTCACGCCTATGCGCCGCGACCACGTCACCCCTGGACGCACACTAGCGTTGAGAGTGTGTCGAGCACACGTATGCGCGCAATGCTGGTGTGCGTCTAGGGGTGACGTGGTCGCGACGCACAGCCGTGACCTGGTTAGTCGCGCCTTGCGCAATGTGTGGATCTAGGGCGTTGAGTGACTCGTAGTGTGAGCGCGCCCCTGCCTGGTGACTTCGTGAGCCGCCAGAGACAGATGGGCCGGCTCACACTACGAGTCACTCAACAGCCTAGATCCACACATTGCACAGGGCGCGACTAACCAGGTCACGCTTGTGCGCTACGACCGCGTCACCCTTGGACGCACACCAGCGACACGCTTGCTCCCATGCGGAGCGCACGTATGCGCGACTTGGCACATGTGTGACAACGTAGATATGTGTACGACAGACGCTAGAATGAGTCGCGACACCTTATAGTGAGCTTCGTGCACTAACGTGTGCCTCCCTCGTCTTCTTCAAGTTCTAGGGTTTTTTTGGCTGGTTTTTCTTCTTTTTTCTAACATTTTTCAACGTATTTAGTTGATTAAAGCTTGAAACAAATACTTTTCAATTCATATTTTCAGTTATAAACTAAACATCTGATTTTAACCTTCATTTAATTAATATAATCTTTAACTTGCTGGAGTTGCAAATTAAAACCCTTGACTGAAATCTTCAACATAACATGATTTCGACCGTACACTTACTTTTAAAAGGCAAAAAATGAAAATTTTGATTCGTTTAAATAAGAATATCTAATTTTTAATAAATTCATGAATTACACAAAATACACGTACTTAATCACACAAATAAACACATGCAGAGGCTTAATGACTTGTATTTGGTAAATATTGCATAATAAAATATAATACAATCCATATAAAATCATAATCATAAGTTTAATTGATGTGTACCTTTCACCATTGTATAGAATAAACGATGTAATTGTCAAATAACCTTTTATAAGTGATCAACAGATTCCCTTCAGCCAGACTGGTTATTAGCTTGCCTCACTGGTAAGATCATGGAGGTTGTTTATAGGGAACTTTGAGATATGCTGGTCATTATTCCGTGTATTGAACTCCCAATAGGAATTCAATCCTAGAAGTGGAGTTCACACCCATATAGTCATGAAGTTTTGTAATTCGACTAAAATATTAATATTCATTTGAAACCATAAAATCTAGCCTCTTAAGATTTTAGGTTTAGAGAATTTTGGGGTTAGATATGTATTCAATTATACCCTTCTAATATTTTTTATTTTACTTAAATGCTAAGTGGGTGGATTGGGGTTGGGTTTTTTAGGCAAAAGCCATCCCTAACACCAACGAGTTAAAAAAGAAAAAAAAAATCCCTACTTTGAAGGGGGGTAAAATAGGAAACCCAAACCTGCTTTAAGCGAGTCCAGTTGCTGCCACTAGCTCAGCTCGAAATTGGGAAGCTGGGGAGGGAGACTAAGGGTGGCAAATTTACCCGACTACCCGATTACTCGACTACCCAATTACCCGAAGAATGGATAAGGAACAAAAATATGTGTTTGATTACCCGACTACCCGATTATCTAATTACCCAATTACCCAATTACCCGCGCTCTTAATCGAAACTGATATGGATAATATGTATTCTTTACCTGATTACCCGATTGCCCTGATGGTTATTTGGTAATTTTTTAAAACTTTATGTATTTGATATTATTTTTAGATAATATGTGTGTTGTACATTTGGTTGAGTTGTTTTTAGATAAACTTAAGAATTTGGATGTAATTTTCATATGATTTTAATTTTTTTTGTTTTTATTTATTTATAAGGGTTAGATAATTAAATTTATTATAATATTATTATCCATTTATTTACCCGATTACCCGATTACCCACGGGTAATCGGGTAAGAAATTCGGGTGACGGAATGACTAATTTTTAGTCGGGCGAAACGGGTGATGGAACACGGGTAGGGTAATCGAAACGGGTAATAGAATAACCCTTACCCGTTTCGATAATTACTCGTTTACACCCCTACTTGGGACTAGGTCAAGTGAAGGACTGAATTGGGGGACAATTTATGGAGGACTTGGATTTTGTGACATAGTTGAGCCAAGGGATTGAAGAGAAGGACTTAATTAGGAGGACGAAGCCTTAGTGGAGATTGGGGTGGAAAAAATGAGATACTATACAAATATGGTAAAAGGAGTAAGACCACATGGCAAGCAAGTGACTGATGAGAAAGTTTTGACGAAGATGAATTTTTGGATTGAAAATTCTAGAATAAAGTTGGGAATTTGTAAACCCAGCTCCAATCAAACTTGTGCCTAACCTTCCTTAATGCATATGCAGCTACAAGTTATATAGAACCATACATAACAGTTAATTTTATATAAAGTAAAATATTATATTAAATAAGAATAATTTTAAAGATTTTTTTTGCTATTTGAAATTTGAAAATTAATTCTTAATAGTGTCCATGGCCATCATTTGCTGTCCCGTTTAATAAGTTACTAGTGACAGTAAAAGACCGATGAGGGCCGTTTTTTTTTTTTTTTTTTTTTTCATTTGCTTCCTCTTTCCCACTGGCAAATTAAACATGGGTGTTCTGATCGGCGAATGTGGGCCATAGGGGGTGAGGGGCCCACTCGTAAAGATAGTGATGATGATAGAAGAGTTTGTAGGGGCGGTTGGTGTTCCCGTTCCGCCTTAGATTTCTAAAGAGATTAATCACCAACTCGCTTTTGTATAAAAACCAAACACCCCTCTCCCCTCCTCCCCCTTGTCTCTCTTCGACGCTAACAATATAAGGAAATTAAAGAGCCCCCCTCCATTTCAGCAGAGAGGGGAAAAAGAAATACACAAGAAAAAAAATCTCTTTTTTCTTCTTCTCAACTCTATTAACTCTCTTTCTCGCTCTTGTGCCTTCTCTCTCTTTTCCCTGCCTCGAGAAATCGGATCGGAGAAGAAAAGGAGGCAGCCATGGTTGAGACGCGACGCAGCTCAGTTTCCTCCAAACGACCGCCGCCGTCGCCGCTTCCCATGTCGAAGCGCGCAAAGGTCCGCTTTCTTGATTTTTTTTTCTTTTTTTTTTTTTTTTTTTGTTTTCTCTCTTACTGTGTCTGTTGGGTTCACTGGTTCTGATTCGAATTTTCCGACCGACGGAAACTGCAGGTGGAGATAGTGAACGAAGATTGCTCGACATCTAAGGAATCTGTGCCGGCGGCCGATTCCATGGACCATGCCCCTTCCTCTGATCTGCCTTCCGTTGATCCGCCAAAAGAATCAGACGGATGTGAGGCTTCTGTCCCTGAGAAATCGACTGACGCCGCCCTTGAGTGTGATGAGGAGCCGTCTCCGTCTCCATTAGGTTGGATCTTGTACCTTCTATGTTCTTTTCTCTCCTTTTTTCCTTTTGGTGTTTTTCTTGGTTTCAGAAAAATTGGTTTCTTTCATATCATTCTTTGTCTGGTATTGAATAGCAGCGGTTTTTTCAGAAGAACTAGAGAAATCTTCAAATCAGCCGGCTGTGACGTTAAATCGGGCGAAGAAGCGCCAGGTCAAGTCTCGCTCCAAGGTCCCATGGGGGAAGCTTCTGTCCCAGACTGCTCAGGTGTGTTTTCAGGCTACCCTGTTCTTATTTAGGTTTAGGGTTTATGAACAAAGTCTTCTATTTGGAGACCTTCGATATATCTGCCTGCATGTACGCCTAAATCCAGTACAGGCAATTCGTTGCTTTAATCCTTGATCTTTTTTCTTTAAAAGACTCGGTGGCCATAATCTAATGATGATACCCGCAGAAAGTACATACGATCACCAGAGTTAATCCCAAGATTTCTGAAGGCTAAAATGCTCCTGTCCAATATAATTGGCATTATGAGGCCTTAGGTTCAAATCAGACTAGGCTCTGGATTTTAGCATCGACGACAGAAAGCATTTGAATTATTTAAGGATATTCTGCGGTCTACATGCATTAGAGTCCCTTGAGAAACTTCACAGTTCTATGCCGATTTTTCAAGAAAGTAATGTTGTTCCATTGGAAAATTTTGTGGTGGAGCTCTGATCATTAGAGGTCCTACTCAGTTACTTCTTATCCAGTGACAGGTGTAATTGTTGTGCTTGCTTTGACATAAGGAACTTCTGTGACTTCTGACATTAAAAAACTTAATAAAAAAAACTAGTAAGGGTTCCCCAGGGTTCTGGTCTGACCTATGTTCTCGCAGACATCTTTGTTGCTTTTACTGAGAAAGTAGAATGTGTCTTGGATTTGATCTGTTTCCATGAAAATGAAAAAGGAAACTTCTGGTTACAAATTTTTATGAAACTAGTCATGGTTCAACCCTTTTTTTGCAATTATATTTGTGAAACTTCGCTATGAACTTTATACACCTGATGCGATGAATATCAATGGTTGAGTTCTCAAGTATGGGAAATAGTGAAGTAGTTTTTGATTTAATTCAGCGGGGTGTTACTGGTATTAATTAAAACTAATAAGAATGCTATAATTGGACTCTATCAATTTCTCTTTCCAGTTACATTTTTTTTCCCTCTTTGTAACATTTTTGTTAATAAATTACCTTTCGAGTGAAGTTTGTCAAGCTGGCTCCTACGTTTGGGTTAAAAGGGTATTTTTTATGTAGTTATAGATTGCAATAAATTATACATCTAGTTGAATTGCTGTTTTTTTTTTTTTTTTTTTGTGTGTGAATTCCAAGGTTGATTTGGATAAATATCGAGGCAAAGGTTTCTAGAACTGTTATCAGAATATATTGAATCCCTTTTCTTTCTGGGAATATACTATTGTAGTTCATTTTGATTGACCTGTGTTTTTTCTTATGGTTTGTTGAATAAATCAGATTGAAGTTCGTGGTGGTATTTTATTTGTTAAGCGAAAAGTGAAAATTTGTTCTCTCCTTCAGCTTTTTTCTCTGCACAAGTAATTAATATGGAACTCCTTAATTAAATCTAATGTCATCTATTTCCCAATATTTCATGTTCCTAAAATTGGAAGTTGATCTTTTCTAGAGATTTGAATGACCTTAACAAGTATAAAGGAGAAAAGAAAATTGATTTTCTATAGCTCGAGAAAATAACATCCGTCCAGAGATTACGTTTTATATCCTTGTACCAGCAGTGAGATTGAAAGTTCTAGTTTATTGGTTGCTATATCAGGTTTGTTTCTCCCTATTCAGAATTGCTGATTCTCTTTGTGCCCCCTCTGTTTCCCTTAATGGTATTCATTTACTATGGGTTAAAGTTGGTTCAGATCTGTCCTGACACGACCCTTTTATCTTAGCTAATAAGCATATGATCCTTTCAAATGTCCAGATCTGTCCTGACATGACCTTTTTATCTTAGATAGTAAGCATATGATCCTTGCAAAATACTCTGTTGCTCAGATATCTGGCCTGAGACATGCAACACATGTTCGCTGGCTTGTGCTTTTTTTACCCGCTAGCAGTCTCCTTACATCCAGGCCCAAACTGATAACATAATACATGAAAAACTTATGCATCCAGAAAATAGTGAGTAAATAGCAGTCCGGAGATAAAACAATACAGGCTTAACTTGTTGCTTGTACCTTTTTAATGTTGGGTCTGGGTTTAATCCCAAAATGAAAAGCTGAATCTTTGAAATTTTTGATTTCCAAAAAGAAAAATGCTAGTCTTTTACCGTCTGATAAAGTTGTTTCTTTTCAAGATGAAGCCAATGTGAGACTGTTCTCACTCATATAATAACTTTCACGGTAGATGAGTTGCCTTGGATCCTAAAGTGATCATTGTACCTACTGATACTATTAAAATGATGATACATTGTCGCTATTTAAAAAAAATGATGGTACATTGTATGGATGGGGAAAGGTTTAGCTAGGTTACAGAGTATAAATGATAAAGCAGTAAAAAATACGATGAAGTTGCAATTTAGAAGAACTGGCCATAATAGTTGGCTATACTTTCTGTTTTGTTGTCTTTGAAATTCCTTTTGTGTCGTTGCTGTTTCAGTAACCACATGATTGATGTAAGTCATTAGTTGGTATGTCATTTTAGCAGCCTCTTCCTCTTGAACTGCATGCAGATTGGCTCATCTGATCTTGCCTTTTTTTATTTTAACCATCAAGAATGTTCATGCTTCTTTCCTTTGAAAGATGCCTGTAACAATGTGAGACATCGAGGGTGGAAGTACATAAAGACTTCTTTTTAGCATATTATATCATGCTTCTCATGATGATGTTGGTCTCTCAGCTGCCAGGAGTTCCTCCCAGTGGATAATTGGCAGAAGGAATACCTGTGTAGGAAGAGTTGACTCATGCCATATTTTCTGAAATAATCTTGGAATATACTTCACTAGAGAGGCCGAGAGGGTTGAAACCTCAAACAATTGTAGTTGTCTTATCATTTTTCTTCTTCCATCTGCTAATGTATTGATTTGTGGGATCTTTGGTGAGAATGGCCTGAGGACAATTCCAAGAATGATACCATCAACTTTTAAGCATGAAGTAACAGACATTGTGTGACAGACCTTCATGAGGTCTCTTTATATGTTTCTTGAATATATATATATATATATATATATATTATGAACATTGGTTACACACGAGCATTTGCCCCTTTCTTGTAGTGGGAGTTGAGCCTTATACCTCACTCTAGAGAACCCTATGGAGGCATGGAGGTGCAATAACCAAAAAGGGCTAATAGTTAGTGCTCATGGTCTTGTACTGGAGATAAGGGTGACTAGTCTATCATAATTTGGGAATTGGAGGAACTAATGTGCTAATGGATTATATTTTGAGAGCTGGAGGGGTTTAAATTGTTGCAAACTCTTTCTGAATTATGGGGTGTAATAGGATCTGTTGTACTTGCTATTATGTTCATTATGTGATGAGTGCTTTTGATTTCAATGTTCATTCTGTTGTTATTTCTCCAGAATCCTCACCTTCCATTATGTGGTTCCCTATTCACCGTTGGTCAAAGTCGGAGTTGTAATTTATGCTTGAGGGACCCATCAATCAGCACAATTCTTTGTAAACTTAGACATACAGAGGTAATAATTTTTTTTCTCATATATTTTGTGCCAGTGCTGAAGACATTCTATTGAAAGAATATTGCGTTGATTGATTTATTTACTGTATCTAAATTCCCTTTTGGTTTTGAACTTGTTTGGCATGGCCAGTGTGGAGGTGCATCAGTCACATTACTTGAAATTTCTGGAAGCAAAGGAGTTGTTCAAGTAAATGGCAAAGTCATTCCGAAAAATTCGCATGTAATTCTGAGTGGTGGAGATGAAGTGGTTTTTAGTTCGTCCGGGAGTCATGCTTATGTATCCTTTTTTCTGTTGCTTGTGTGAGCTTTAATCCTTGTATTTTATCTAGTTGCTAGATTTTATAAAACTGAAATCCTTAACATCTCTCTCAGATTTTCCAGCATCTTGAAAATGAGAACTTAGCTGATCCTGTTGGACCATCTTCAGTTGGTATATCTGAATCACAGGGTGCTCCTATCAAAGGGATACACTTTGAAACTAGGCCTGGTGACCCCTCAGCTGTTGCAGGAGCAGCATCGATATTGGCGTCTCTGTCCAATTTCAGGAAAGACTTATCGGTCCTGCCTCCACCCGCTCAGAACAGTGACGATCCAACACAGGGAATAGAATCTGCTTGTGAAGTGTCTGATCGTTGTACAGAGCTTGATCCTAACTGCCATAAGGGAGGGGCAAGAGATGCTTCTGATGAGAAAGCTGGGGCTGTGCTACCTTCTGATCTTGCTGCTAATGAGAATTTCCACCTTGACCGTGTAGGTTTGGATGCAGAAATTGGGAAAATTTCAGGACCAAATTATGAATTAAGGCCACTTCTGAGAATGCTTGCAGGGTCGTCGACATCTGAATTGGATTGTGGAAGCATCTTAAAAGTGATTGATGAGCACAGGGAACTTTCGAAGGATCTGGGTTCATCTGCTTCTTTGAACTCCACCAGAGGTCAAGCTTTTAAGGATAGCCTGCAGCAAGGGATTCTCAGTGATAGCAAAATTGAAGTTTCCTTTGAGAATTTTCCATATTATTTGAGGTATCTTTTATTATTCTCATATTTACCTTTTCTCCCGTTTCCATTGTTGTTGAATAAAATATTGTTAGAAGTCTGCAATAATATGTAATTTATCTAATTGATCATAAGTGCGGTTTCCTGAATCCTTATTTGCTCTCACAAGGAGTTGGAACTACTCAAGTTTGAGGAAAAACAGTGTTTGATAATAAAAAATTCTTCTTACCAATTAAATAGTAGGGCATGACATGTAGATATATTTATTAGTGGTCAGGATGGATATTAATTTCTTAATTGTGGTTTCTGCCCCGTTTTTCCTTATTCAACTTTAAGCGTTCACAAAAAAACAATGAAGGATGGATTGTTCTTGATGAATATGGCAAAGTGTCTACATTGGGTGACAGAAGGTACAAAAGACCACAGAAGTAATGGGGGCCACTGAAGTTTGAGCTTGTTTCGTGCAGTTTTTTCAAAGATGTTTACCTGCATTATAATTGTTCTTTTGCTTGATTAATTGCTTTATAACAATTCCAATATGAAAACTTGCATTTAACTTCGTTTAATTTCTCTTGAAACAGCGAGAATACAAAAAATGTGCTAATTTCTGCAGCATATATACACCTGAGATGTAAGGAATTCTCAAAATTCACTTCAAATTTGCCTACTGTTAGCCCACGCATACTACTTTCTGGCCCGGCAGGTAAATACTATTTTTCAACATTTAAGCCTTTTAAAATTATTCTTTGTTTTGCCAGCCCTGACAGTAGGTAACTGCCCAACATCCTTGCAGGGTCTGAAATTTATCAGGAAACATTGGTGAAGGCTCTTGCTAAATATTTTGGTGCTAGATTGCTCATTATAGATTCTCTCTTGATGCCGGGCGTTTCAAAAGACTTGGATTCTGTCAAGGAAGGTTTAAGAACAGAGAAACCAGGATTTTTCGGTAAGCAACGTGGTGGGCAGGTAGAGAATGTTCAGCTTAAACGACCATCTTCAAGTGTGGATGCTGATATCGTGGGCACATCAACTCTTAACTCTCAATCTCTGCCGAAGCAGGAGGCATCAACCGCGTCTTCTAAGAACCACACATTTAAAACAGGCATTATTTCTATTTATGATTTTTTATTATATTTTAATGCAATTTTGGTATTAAACTCCTTGAACATCTATCAATTCCTCATATGATTGATTCTTGTCCTTTTCTGATCGTCTATAAGTATGGTTGTACCATCTTTTCATCTGACTCTTCAGCTGGCTCTACAACTGTGTTTTGCATGTGGACTGGTTGTATCTTTCAAAATTGCCTGTGTAGCAAACTCTAGCTTGCTTGCTTGATATTGATTGGCGAGTTTTTATTTTTGAGTGAAACTTATTATCCTGTTCTTCTAGTCTACACTTGTTTGTATCTTATTTCAATAACATTCCTCACTATTCTGGGAAAAAAAAAGGGTTTTCATTCTGTGAATGTTGATGCACCGGACAGGCTAGGTTCCTCTTTCCCAATCCGTTTCGCTGTCTGGTGTTGTCAGTTAGAGTGCACTACTCTTAATCAGAGTGATTGACTTGTCAACTATGGTTGCACATTCCATGCTGGTACCGGCTGTTTGCTCAAGTCAGGCCTTGCTCCTTTTGTTGAGGCTAGATCTATGTGGCTTCTCTCAAAGCAAATACCAGTAACACATTATTTATGCTAATTATATTATCTGTCTATTGGCCCGATAGTTTCATGGGATAACTAGTTAACCCTAAAAATGTTGAAACTCCTGGAGGTTACAGCTATGGAATATGTAAACTTCAACAACAACAAGATACATTGACTTCATTTAAATGAGCAGTGAAAGCCATGTTTTTGAACAAAAAAACTGAACAGGAGTCAGGGGATTCATTGGTGATGTTCATAAAGGGACTAATGAGAGTTGGGTTCTTACGATGTTGTATTTTTCTTTAAATATGAATTTTTACAATAAAAATCCTAGATCAAGTATGTGGTTTAAAGTTAAATATTCTGAAATGCGTTTAATTTTGTTGGTTGCTAAATTTCAGGTGATAGAGTCAAATATGTGGGTGGGAACTTGCATTCATCTGGGTTTCCTCCTCTTCAGGGCCCACCGAGGTAGTCCTTTTTTTTCTTTTTTTTCTCACAGAAGTATTTGTTGAATAATAGTAATTTGGATTCACGTCTTCAGTTTTTTGATGATTTTTATGTAGAGCTCTCTCATGTGTATTGTATATGAATATCTGGTCATTATGGATGCTACAAGGATGATTTATTTAATACTAGGATTGCACCTGATTTTTCAAGTTTTTTGGAGGAGACTGATATTTATTTTTGGAATTAATCTATTTAAATTGTTAGCAACAGAAGCAGTTAACTTCTCCTGGGCTTCTGTAACTTGGAATTGCTTTTACATATTTTCATTTTGTACTTATTGTATGGCTTGAAACTTCTGGATGTCTTGTGTTTTACAGGGGTCCAGCACTAGGCTCTCGGGGAAAGGTCGTTCTTGCTTTTGAAGAGAATGGAGCTTCCAAGGTTGGGGTCAGGTTTGATAAATCTATTCCAGAGGGTACGGATCTTGGGGGGAAGTGTGAAGAAGATCATGGTTTTTTTTGTGCGAGTGAGTTTTTTATGTTGTATTTTATGTCTCATTGGTAGCCATTTTTCACTTTTGGTTTTTGTGGGCTCAAATGTCTTATTTGTTTCAACACAGCTGATCAACTTCGTCTAGATAGCTCCACTTCTGCTTATGAAGATATTGACAAGCTTGCCATCAATGAACTGTTTGAGGTATTCTCACTTCTCTTTTTTCTAAGGGATGATAAAATGGGTAGTCAATTGAAAATACTAATCACATAACTTGGGAACTTGGGCAGTAGCTCAGTGGTCCCATAGGGAGTTGTACTGTGAGAGGTCTTGGGTTTGGATCCTCACAGCTCCTATTCGCCTCCTATTCACCTTCTATTCGCCATTTAAAAAAAAAAAGGAAAATACTTTTTTTGAAAAAGAAAAAAGGAAAATACTAATCACTAGTACTGATGTAGCTTATTGCATTTATGTCCACTGATCTTCTGATTTGTCGATTAGAAATTATTTATGCACACTGTGTACATTATCCAACTGATGAGAAGCTGATGTGGGGCAGGAGGCCTTAATGCAAGTATTTCCAAAAAAAAATGTAGCTCATAGTTGATGACTTCTGCATGTCTATCTTTGAAAGAAAGATGTTTGCACCTGTCTCCTTACTAGTCACTTTGGCTTCGGATAGAGTGCTGCTAGTTATGATATTTTTGGCTATGTTATAATTAGTGGTTCCTAGCGTTGTGAACCACAACTCGAAGTAAAGATCCAAGAAGATGAAACTTAGTTCACTTCTACAGGGGGTTTCAATGTCCTGAACTTCATTTTTCTTTTAATTTGGGGATGTGAAAGAGCGAGATGATTGCTTTTGACCATCACGGTTATACTGTCTTCAAATTTCTTCAAATACTGCAATGGCAAATTTTTGACGAGAGTTTTGTGGTACATGCATATTCTAACTTGTGACCCTATTCAAAAAGTATATGACTGGCTCAGGTTTAGTAGTAATGAGTTAAGTTATTTTTATCACTTGAATTTGCTAGTGTGTTAATCTCTTTCCTATGTCATGAAGTTTCTTTTGGTAGACAATCTACTATTTTATTGGAATATTAGATGATCAACATTTTAACTTCCTTTTTTAAACATTTTGACTTGCTCAACATTTTTTTTTTTTTCTTTTTTTTTTTGAGGAAATTGAATTTTATTTCATATGGACTCAAGTACAAGATTCATGCTTTATACATCAAGGTGGGAGTCTCACTGCCATAATCGTTAGTCCCTCCCTTGCGAGTGCATCCGTGCACTGATTAGCTGTTCTAATTACATGATACCAACTCTGAACACAAGCTCCTAATGACCAGATTTCTCTAAGCATCAGTAGGATTCTCCAAGGAGGGTCCTTCTGCTGGCACCACCTAATTATATTCTTGGAGTCACCTTCTACTTCAAGTGGTTGGGTGAATCTGTCCTTATATAAACAAAGACCTAATACCGCTATCTCTTCCGCTTCTGTGGAGTCCTTAATCCCGTAGGCCTGCAAAATGATAACAAAGTGTTACCATTGTGATCTTTGAAGAGGCCTCCAAATCCCGTAGGCCCAGGGTTCCTAAGGGAGGAACCATCCGTGTTGAGTTTAATGCTACCTTGCATCGGTGGGGACCATTGGGCTGGCTGTCGGATTTAGTGGTTGGTGCCTTGCATTGCAATCAGGCTCAGTTCTGTCTCAAAACATCTCCCCTTGTGTCCGAAAAATCCTTTGTAAAGCTAAGCCATTCAATTGCTTTGTTTAATGCTAGTTTGGCTATACAATTCCAGCCGCTCTGCTTCCTTTGAAAAACTCTAGCATTCCTTTCTTCCCAAATCTTCCATGATGTCATAGACGCGCTGACCTCGGCCATAATTCTATCTTTTTCCCTATCGGTAAATTCCTCCATTGGTCCAGCAGTTGCTGCAGCTTCTCTGGGATACAAAAGCTGACTTCGAAAAGGTTAAAGAAGGCTGACCAAACTTTCTAGGTGAAGGTGCAGTGCATAAGGATGTGATCTCTTGATTCAGATTCCTCACTGCAAAGTGGACAACTGAGTGAAGGCAATGTCATCCCTGACCAAGTTTTCACACGTTAAGATCTTGTTATGTAAAGCTAACCAAAGAAAGAATTTGGCTTTGGGCAGCCCCTTGAAACTCCATGCTACACTTGCGTGGTGGGTCTCTTCTCTGAAATCCAGCTTGTAGGCCGAGTTCACCGTGAACTCCCCTTCTACATGGGAGCCAGAGCAACCTGTCTTAATAGCCCGAGCTTAAGTAAAATGCTGCGACTGCTTTGTCCAAGTTAGATCTATAACTTCTTGATCTCTAAGTGCTCTTCCAAACAAGCGAGACCAGTCGATTTGGAATTGACTTCTCCCTTGTAGGACCTCAGCCAGCATAATGTGCTTGTTTTCAACCAGTGCAAATAAGGTTGGGAACTGTTGGCATAACGGCGAACCGCCTAACCAAGCCATCACCAGGCATCAGCTTAGTATTTTGCCGAAAGCTATGTATCAGCTTATATAGTTTTCTCCATATCGGAGACGATCGACGCGCTGAATGGTCACCCAGTATCCACTCATCATCGGTTGCCCCAAGCTTTGCTCTGACCATTTTAATCGAAGGCGTGTGATGACCCTCATTCAACCTCCAGCACCGCTATCTCCTCCCAAAATTGTGATCGACCATACGCTGAGCTTGGTCCATAAATTCCTCTTAAGGACCAGATTTTGCCAAAAGCTTTCTCCTTTAGATTTACTCCCAGACAGTAAGCTCCAAATTCTTCCCCAGTGATCTCGACTTCATTTTGATCCCATGCAATTAGAATACCTCCTGCTGTACCATCCGCGTCAATGACTCTCCATCCTGGGTTTGGGAAGTGCATGACACTTTTAACCACTTTGTCTGACATGCTCGCCTTGGTCTCTTGTAACACTGCTACCGTAACTTTATTATCTCTAAGAATTTTTTTTATATTGGCCTTTTTTTGGGGACCACCGAACCCCCTTACACATTCCATGAGACAAGCTTCATGAGGAAGGGTCTTGATGGCGACATACTCCTCTTCTAATGACACAACCCCTATGGCGCAGAGGTGGGATTGTGCCAGCTGATTTGCTTGCATGAACATTCTCCATTGCCATTGCCAGTTCAAGAAAGTGGTCCCGAACTACTTCAAACAACTGCATTGCGGTACCTTCTACGTCTTCAAGCCAAGACTGCGAGCCCAGGTCAGGTTAGCTGGCGTTGACATGCCGAGTGGTTGGAACCGCAACAACATTTTGATGATGATAGTTAATGCGGTTTCTGCTCCTTATGTAGTTCAGATCAGCCAGGCCATGAGATGGTTCGGTAGGTACTGGCTGAAGTGGATTTCTGGTGGTAGGAGAGGAAGGGAGGGATGGGTTGGGAGATTCGTCCTCCGGTTGGGCTTGGTGATGAGGTCTAGGCCAAGGATATCTCGAGTTGATGTTCCTTGGAGGCATACTATCACGAGGGGTAGTGGAGAGTTCATGGTCTGAAGAGGGTGGGGTAGACATTGGAGAAGAAGGGGATTTGGGGAGCTTTCTTAAGGTGTAAGCCTGGATAGCCGAGGGTGAAGGTTCTGGAGAGGAGCCGAAGCTTGTTTGATTGGGGGAGTAGACTGGGTTAAAGTGCTGGAATTGAATACGAGTGTGCATGAGTGGGACTGATGGATCCGAGGGGGGGTTGACAAGTGGGCATGGTTTCTTGGTGGTATCGGAAGGGTTAACCAGGGTTGGCGCTGGGTTTGCATGTGGGGTTAAGGGGCTTGGGGTAGTTGTAATGTCATTTGAAAAGCTGAAATCCGCCGCCTAAATTGCCTGCCTATTGACAGTGAGGGTAGTCTCCAAATCTGCATTTCGCATTAAATGCGAATTCAAATTCAAATATGGATCTCCCTTGGATCCTGGTTCCATTCGGCAAAAGACCCGCCTGGCGAGTCAAGCCCTGGGTCATGACTTAGTGAGCTACTCGCTTTGGGAGTCTCCATTGTTTTCTCCGTCTCCGACCTCCTCTGCACCACACATACTATTGGAAAACACCGGTTTCCCAATCTTACATTCCTTTGACCACTAATTGGTTTGGATAGGGCGAACTTCACCCATCCCCTGGCTTGCGTGACGTCCTCCATGTTCCTGGTGCGATCATCCTACACCTGAAGCTTTCCAAAGCTTTCAAAGATGACTTCTAGATTCTTTGGAGCCCATAGCTCAAGAGGAATACCATATATTTCTAACTATCCTTCTGCCGATAATTGCATGGCTAGGTTCTCCCAATCCAAAAGCCGGGTGTTCGCACAACCTGCTCTCGGACCAGGTTCTATTGAAATCCACTTTATCTTGCTTGTTCGCACACCAAATAATCCATCTATCCTCATCAAACACTGAGAGTTGGGGCTAGTACTGTACGGGGTTAACTCTCTCCACCATGGCTTTAACTTCCCCAGCGGCTATCCCTTTCTTCTCCACCATTAGACTTGTCGCGCTTGCCACCTTCTCCTCTCCTATTCTCCAAAGGTCCAACCGAAGTTCGATATCCCCTTTCTCTGCAATTTCTTCTTTAGCGACTTCCAGGTTGTCCTCCGAGCCTCTCAATGCCAGGATAGGCCATTGAGAGGCATTCTCTTGTTGGGTTTGCACCATTCCTCCTCCTGGATATGTCTTGAATCACTTCCTTTGGCTTCCTCCAGCTAAAATCCTTTCCATCATCCGCTAAGATGTACAATCTGGCTAGTAAGCTTCTTTTCCTCCATCGATTAATCCAGCACATTCTCCGGTATCCTTGCGATGTAGAGAAAACGAACGAGTCATCTTTAATCTTAATCACCAACTTTTTATTTCTCCTCTCTTTTTCCTCCAAGCATTCCATGATTGCTCTGATTCAGGCCAGTAAGACTGCCGTCGGGAACTTAACGAACAATTTCTTCTCCCCTTTCAAAATCGTTAGTCTAAGGCTGCACTTCCCCTCGTGCACTGCTTTATCGACCCATTCCTCCACTCGAATCATGGAGTTATCAAACTGTAGAGCGCAAGATTTTAATGTTTCTTTTCGATGCTTCCTCTTGGTAACTAAGGTCCAGCCCTCTTCCTTTGGTTTAATCTCTTTTCCGCTCTCTCGCAATGATCAGCTATTAAGGCATCCTTCGTCTTGCCGCTCCGTCAGCTCGTTGCCTACCTCGCTCTCGCTCCGCTCTTGCTCTGCCATGGTGATTGTGGAATGCTTAATCAGATATGGATCTGTATGACCTCCTATTTGATTGTCACATCAAGATAAGGGGTTGACACGAGTTGGGTTGGTTTTCCAAAAACCTGAATCGACTTGACTTGTGAACCCTAAAACTGTTCCTGGTAAAAACCTCTCGGGGCTTAAAATGTGACCTCATGACTGCCCTGCCAACCTGTCCTTGCTCTCTCCGCCTCCATGTCGTTGCTATAGTCGTCCCCATTCCTGTCGTCATCCCTATTCATGTCTTTGTCCTTGTAGGCATTATCGTCCGTCTCTATCCTCCCACTCTCATCCGCGACCAGTCCATCCCAAACCCCCTTATCTCCGAATTGTTCTTGAACCTTCCCCAAACAACCTGATTGGGTTACTATTTTTCAAACTCTTTGAAGAAAGATAATGTGGTTTTCTTCTTTGCAAGTCTGGTTAGGGTTGGGTTTGCAGAAATCCAGACCCAACTTGTAGCCTGACCGGGTATTTTAGATAATGTGGTTTTCTTCTTTGCAAGTCTGGTTAAGGTTGGGTTTGCAGAAATCCAGACCCAACTTGTAGCCTGACCGGGTATTTTAGCCCGCCCTATTCTCGACTAGAGGACAAAACCTCAGCCCATCACTGCATATTTTGGGTTGGGTACCCGGGAAACCCGAATTTTGATGCCGCACTTCTAATCGAGATGTACGAAAGTCATCACATGTGGAATTTGTTGAGATACTTGGGTTTTCTGCAGTAAACTAATAGAAGTTGCGACATCGTGCATATTCTAGTTTTTGACCCACTCGAATAAAAAGTAGATGCCAGATTTGTGATGAAGGTGAGATTGTAATGTTTTTTCAACATTAGAAGATTAGACATGAAAGCTTGCAATCTTGTGTTTGAAATGAGTGTGCAGGTACGGAATTGATGACTGATATGATGCTGAACCAATTTTTGAAATTTGTCTCCATAGTTTTATATCCTTAAAAATAGGATTGTAATCTATCACGTGTACATACATTTGTTTATAACTTTGATAGACAACCTGGCCTTGCCCAGCTGGTTGGACCGGTTTGGTCAGCTTAAGGTGGGAGGGTGGGACCGGTTTTGATAGAAGCTTTTCTCCAGTTGTGTTACAATCATTTGTATGACATCACTGTTTGTAGATTCCTTTGTGTGACAATCAATAGTGCCTTTGATATTGCATTAAGCAGCAATATTTATAGTATTTATAGATTACTACTTTCTTAGTCAGTATTTCATTCCAAAATTTTCTTTTGAAAATTTGCAGTTACGTCTGACTGATGGTTCACTTTTTGTGTTAGGTTGCATCTACTGAAAGCAAGAATGGCCCTTTGATAATATTTTTAAAAGACATAGAAAAGTCTATGTCAGGTAATCAAGAGGCACACAATGCATTCAAATTTAAACTCGAAAATTTGCCAGATGGTGTTGTTGTGATTGGATCTCATACTCAGATTGATAACCGTAAAGAGAAGGTAACCACATGTTCCTCATCTTTGTTTCCATTTTCCTTCTTATATAGAGTATGAATTCATTGGAAGAGATGTAAAATGCCAACTAACCTGTTGAGTACTGTTGTCTCTAAAAGTAAATCATGTGGCTTTCATTTGACATTTATGTATAATGCTTCTGTAGTCGCATCCGGGGGGTCTCCTTTTCACGAAATTTGGTAGCAACCAAACTGCATTGCTAGACTTTGCTTTTCCGGTATGATCAAATGCTTTATTTTGTCACTGTCAGTGCTGCTTTGAGCCTTCGATAGGAAAGCAATATGTTTAAATGTCAGCCTACATTTTTTTACTTGGGAGGAGTTAAACAAACAGTTGTTTCTGTGCTTCTCAGGATGGTTTCAGTAGGCTGCATGAGAGGAGCAAAGAAATCCCAAAAGCCATGAAGCAACTGAGCAAGCTCTTTCCAAATAAAGTCACTGTACAGTTACCTCAGGTGCCATTTAACATTTTTTTTCACTGAGAAAAATGTGTCCTTTTCCTTCTTTAAGACAATACATGAATATTCTAAAACTTGCACAGGATGAAGCTTTACTTTCTGACTGGAAACAGCAACTGGATCGTGACGTTGAGACTCTCAAAGCAAAGTCAAATATTCTCAACATACGTGCTGTAAGTGTATTTTTAAGATGTCAAAGTCTTATGAGCAAGAGGGAAATTGACTTACTGTGGCATTGGTTGTACTTCCTTTTTATCAGGTTCTTAACAGCAATGGATTGGAGTGTGCTGACATCGAGACAGTATGCATAAAAGATCAGGCGTTGTCAACTGAAAGTCAGTAACTATTGTTCATTATAGTCATATAAGACAGACTGTCTGTCCCTAATCTATGTAGCTGATTTGTCTGTTTCCATTCATCATATTGATATTTTCTAGATGTGGAGAAGATTGTCGGTTGGGCTCTAAGTCATCACCTTATGAATCATAGAGTCACCTCAACTGGAAAAGACACAAAAATAGTGATTTCAAGTGACAGGTCTTGTTTTCATTTAAAGCAATAAGCTACTGTTCTTCTTAACATTGCTACTTTGTACCCTTTAACTTTTTATGCTTTAATGCTGTGTTGCTGAACGCAATCTTTGTGATTTTGGTGGTTCATCTGGCAGCATTATGTATGGTCTCGGTGTTCTTCAGGCTATTCAAAATGATTCAAAGAGTTTGAAGAAATCCCTGAAGGTGTGTATAAAACACTGTCATTTTAGAGTCACTTTTTTTTTTTAACTTTTTAAATTTTTTGATTTTTTTTTTTAATGGAAGTCTCGACAACTTGAGCTGTAGTGCCACTTGTATCTACCGTTAGGATTGGGTTTGAAAATAATACTTATATGAGGGAACTTGGGCAACAGCTCAATGGTCCTGTGGGAGTTATTGCTGTCGGAGGTATTGGGTTTGGGTCTCCACTACTGCATTGAAGTTTATTGAAGTTTGCATTCGTTAGTTCCGAAAGAAAAAAAGAAAACACTTATATGAGATTTTGAATGGGTCATAACTGTTTTTTTGAGGAAAGCGATGATTATATTAATTCAGAAAATGTGGAGTACAATACAAAGAGGCTTAAAGCTTAATGCCGTTACTGTCATCCACTTTATTCTATACAAAAAGGTTACAAACAAGGGGCCTTGCTTCCTTCAGTTGCAGTTTTATCTTCCAGAAGGACAATCTCAAATGTCATGGTGTTTGGTTGACAAGTCCCTTGGTTCCTCCATATTTTGTCTCACTTCTCCTGGGAGCTGTGGTTCTTATATCCTGCTGGATGTGATGGGCATTTCTTGCCACAGAAGTAGATTTTCCCCTGTGGCATCTGGACTTCAGCTGAAACTTTACTTTTTAGGGAATAAATTAAAAAGCAGGTCAAACTTTGTTGTCTTGCTTCTATGCGTAAAAATATTTTACAACTGTTAAGGAACATTACAAAAGCTTGATTAGGGGCTCTTGTTTTCTGAAATGACATCATTGGGGACAGTAGTGCATTACATGAGTTTTGGTCTCATGAGTTGTTGGTAATTCTTTTTTTTGAGAATGGTGAAACTTTTATTTCATTTTCAAAAGAATTGAGTACAAAGAATAGCCTATAACAGGTCTTTTACAAGAGTTTGTCTCAGCTCTCCCCCTTTTGCTAGCCTATCTGCCAAGGAATTGGTAGATCTGGGAACCTTTGACCAGATTATGGTCAGGTTACAAGTTAAGTCTGAGAGCTCATAAAAAACATGCTTTAACTTCCATGCTGGTGGGTGTACTTTAGTTGCCCAAGACAGGACAATAGCTGAGTCACCTTCCACATATAGGGGCAGCAGTCCCTCCTGCGACCAAATTCTAATTCCTTCTAATAACGCTCTTGCTTCGGCCTCATTAGAGGTGCAACAGCCTAAGGGTCCTGAGTAGTTGAGGATGCACACACCCTCTGAGTTTCTGATAGCACCTCCAATACCGGCTCTTCTAGGATTTCCTAAAGAAGAACCATCAAAGTTTAACTTGAAATACCTATCTGGCGGGGGCTGTCACTTCTCCATGTCTGGTATTGCAGGAGAACTGAACTGGATGAATTTACCCCAATGTTTCTGCAGGACAGCACATGGAAAGGGGGGCATTTTTTGAGTACTAGTGCCTCATAGGAGTAGGGTATGTAAAGTTTTTTCAATGATGCCCCCAACAGAAGTAGATTTTCCTTGGAATGTTCTTACGCTCCTTTCCACCCATAACTGCCATGGAATAGCAGCAAGCATTGCTCTCCATAAGGTTCTCCCACAGATAGGGAAGGGGGGATAGTACCACTGCTCTCCATGAGTTGTTGGTAATTAAAGTTCTGTACTCATTTTCATAAGTAAAAAGGTTCTCTTTGTTATTTCAATCTTTCTAAATTTATCCCCTAGAATTTTCTCAAAAAATTTATCCCCTAGAAGTGGAAAAACATTTGTGTGAAAGAAATGTGGAATGTAGTGAATCCTGGAATGAGCTTAGAACTGTGGGAGTTTTCATCGACAACCTCTTTTTATGAAAGCCATTTGTTGCGTCCCTCTTATTTTATAAAGAAAATTTATTACCTTAAGGTGGTCTTGCTTTCAATTGGTAGATTTTTTTTGCTCACATTTTTTATGAAAGAGGTCTCTCCTGCAATTACCTTGAGATGTTTTACTGAGCCTTAGTCAATAGAGTTCTGCTTCTATTGAAAGGCATGTCCTGTTCAGTGATTATTTCTTTCATATTGTTTAACAGTCACTGTTAAAGCGTATGTAGTTGTGATTGCAAGTGGAACAGTCATAGTACTAAGCTTCTTTTAAGGTTTCGAGGAGAGACACCTATAATGTAGTTCCATTTAAATTGAACAATTTAGCTTTGTTACTAGTTGCCACTTTCTCTTAAACAAATTCATCCAGCAAAATGCTGAAAATGTTACTGAGGTTCCTTGAAGAGGATGTTTGGAGGCTACTTCCCATCACTGTTCACTTGCATGCCCATTATTAACAAGATTTCTTGGAGATGGGTCTGTCCCTTTTTCTTTAAGATGTTAAATTTCATTTACAGTTTTCGGTACTGATTGTTTCAGGATGTGGTCACTGAGAACGAATTTGAGAAACGTCTCCTGGCTGATGTTATTCCACCAAGTGATATTGGCGTAACTTTTGATGACATTGGAGCTTTAGAAAATGTAAAAGAGACACTGAAGGAGCTGGTAATGCTTCCTTTGCAAAGGCCGGAGTTATTCTGCCGAGGGCAGCTCACAAAGGTTTCTTTTCTATTCTTTTCAGGACCTATCATGTTCTCATTTTCTGTGAATGTTGGTTATGGATATATCAATTGGCACTCTCTTCTTCATCTTCATCATGTTCTTCTTCTTCTTCTTCTCTGTTATATTATTATATTGTTTTTTGCTGCTGCTGCTTGTTGCTTTGTTATTTTGGTGCTTTTATTGTTTTTGTCATGATTATTTATTGTATTATGAAATATTCTACCTAAATATGGTCATTTTATGTAGCCATGCAAGGGCATTCTGCTGTTTGGACCACCTGGGACAGGGAAAACTATGCTTGCTAAAGCTGTTGCAACAGAGGCAGGAGCAAACTTTATTAACATTTCCATGTCAAGCATCACGTCAAAGGTCTGTTCTTATCCTGATGGTTTTTCTGAACTTCTTTTCTTTTTTATACATATGCGTTTTATTTCTCTGACTTAAACACTGCTGTTGCTGGCAGTGGTTCGGTGAGGGGGAAAAGTATGTCAAAGCTGTTTTCTCACTTGCAAGTAAAATTGCCCCTAGTGTTGTTTTTGTTGACGAGGTTGGTAGTTTCTCTTTGTAGAAAACATTCATTATTATTTATATTAGTTTAGTTAATCTTGCAAGTTAAAAAATAACCATTCTAAAAAGGTGCTATCTTATAGGTTGATAGCATGCTAGGCAGGAGGGAAAATCCAGGGGAACATGAAGCTATGCGTAAGATGAAGAATGAATTCATGGTAAACTGGGATGGTTTGCGAACAAAAGATAAAGAACGTGTACTGGTACTTGCTGCTACAAATAGGCCTTTTGACCTTGATGAAGCTGTCATCAGGAGGCTTCCCAGAAGGTATTTGGCATGATAGTTCTGTTCATCCTTGCAATCTATATGTTTACTCTACATGAACTTGTGGTCTCATTTATCTGTTGATGAATACAATTCCTTGTAGATTGATGGTCAACTTGCCAGATGCTGCAAACCGGGAAAAGATTTTGAGAGTAATATTAGGTAAAGAAGATATGGCTCCAGATGTTGACTTGGATGCATTGGCAAGCATGACAGATGGTTATTCTGGCAGTGATTTGAAGGTTTGTGTAGTTATCACATGTGCATTTATTGTTGTGTATGTCAGTTTTCTTAAGAATTGCCACTCTTCTGAATTGCCTTGTGCAGAATCTGTGTGTTACTGCTGCACATTGTCCCATCAGAGAAATTTTGGAAAAGGAAAAGAAGGTTAGTATTATCTGAGAATATTTCTTGAAATTTCTCTGCACTGTGTTCTGTCTGATTGCTGTTCTTATGAAATTAATCCTTGAAATTTCTCTCCACTGTGTTCTGTCTGATTGCTGTTCTTATGAAATTAACTTATGAAAATTCTATTTCCTCAAAAAAACTTATGAAAATTCTATCTCCCTCCCTCCCCCCCTCCCTTCTCCTCCCTCCCTCCCTCCCCTCCCTCCCTCCCTCCCTCCCTCCCTCCCTCCCTCCCTCCCTCCCTCCCTCCCTCCCTCCCTCCCTCCCCCTCCCTCCCTCCCTCCCTCCCTCCCTCCCTCCCTCCCTCCCTCCCTCCCTCCCTCCCTCCCTCCCTCTCTCTCTCTTATGTTAATGAAATCTGTACTTCCTCAAAAAGAAAAAAGACCATTGGATAAATATTCAGGTGGTTATTTTTTACATGGCACCAGACAGATACTACTGCTTTTTAAGTGGACTGGTCACCGTTGTTGTTTGCTGTTGGTGAAGTTGAATTTCGAGTATCTTGCTTTTGGCTATTGTATATGATCTCTCTTCTTTGGAAGCAATTTACCTATTTGAGTCTTTTTATTTGTTTTTTAACTGTCAGTCTCAATTTCTTTATTCATCTAAATTTTTTTCTATTTACAGGAGAAAGCTGTAGCATTGACAGAGAAAAGACCCCCACCTTCATTATATGGCAGTGCAGATGTTCGGCCTCTAAACATGGATGACTTGAAGTATGCACATGAGCAGGTATGAGTTTCACCTTTTTTTTTTCTTGCCCCCGTTTTGGAAAGATGAAGATATCATAATCCTTTCTTTGATTTAAACCAGTCACATTTGCGAACCTGATAGATGATACTAGGAAGATGGTCTAATTCGAGTTGTCTCTGATACGAAGCCTTTGGAGTTTGCTTGTGTTTTTTACTGTGATTACACATGCATAGTACATTCCTTGTGGAGACATGAACTGAGGGACTCGAGTTTGTGAACCTGATAGTGACTAGGAAGATGGTCTAATTTGAGTGAACTCTGATATGAAGCCTTTGAGTATCAGGCTGATTCTCTAGGTATTCTGTCTTCATAATGTACTTTTTATTCTCTCATGAAAGTTTACATGATTGGCCTAACCTACAGGTTATATTCAAATAAAAAGACCTATGTTTCCTGATAAAATTTATAATGCATCCTCATCTGATTGCATTGTGGGTAATTAGTTGCAACAGGACCAAACGAATTTAGTCTTCATTTCTCAATGATGCACCTTAGGAGGTAGATGTTTGGTCTTAGCCTCTCATTAGTTGGTGGAAAATTATTACTCTTGCAGTTACCTTCCTGTTATTATTCTATCATCTCAGCTTCTGTGTACTCGAAAGATAAATTTTTCATCCTTCCCAATACGACTATTATTTGCATCGGCTATTGCTAAAGGTCTTGGTTAGGACATTGGCTAGTAGTCAATGCCTTTGAATCTTTGGTAGTTTCCTCAAATATCGGCTTTGGGAGCTATCAAGAACAATTCCCTTTCGATGTGCTTTGCATCTTCTTTTGCATTATTTGATGTTATTTTTGAAGCTTAGACATTCAACCTCTCTGGATATAGGTTTGTGCAAGTGTCTCTTCAGAGTCTGCAAATATGAATGAGCTTCTCCAATGGAATGAACTATATGGCGAAGGAGGGTCAAGGAAGAAGAAGGCTCTTAGCTACTTTATGTAGGGAAGTAATCTACTTGTACAGTCCAATTTCTTTTTATAAATTCCTTTTCACTTTTGTCCTTCTTTCAAATGAGGTATTTGGTAAGGTCAGCCATTGTATTCGGTGGGTATTCCATCACAAGTGCGTTGTATTATATTAGTTCGTGTTTTCCTACCTAAAAATATTTATATGCAAGTTAACTTATTTTCAATAATACCCGTAAAACCGCTTTCAACATATCTTCTCCTTTTGTAAGTGACCTCTGCTCTATAAAGGGTTAAGTGCTTGTATATACAAATGGATATGACAAACATAACATTGAATTTTGCTATCTTGGAGATGTTTCGGTTGTATAACAACGGGGAACTTGCTGCAAAACAAATAAATAAATAAATAAATAAACTGTTAATTAATTAAATCGATAAATATTTGTCCCTTGGAGGTTTTCATGGCAGCATATTTTTGCTTTGTGCATTATATAAATGCCTTGTTTTGATCTCTTTTCGAAACACTAAATTGCGCTTCATTTTGGTGCCTGCTTTTGGAATTCCAGATGTGAGCATGTTAAGATTTTCCACTAGTGATGTAGGTCAGCTACAACTTGGCCGCTGGATGAAACTTGTTTGCCGTTACGGGCCGTGGGGCTTCCCGTTGTCGTTTATCTATGTGAGCTCATTTAGCGTAATTGGTGTTTTGAAATATTCTACTGGTGTTTTTAAATATATACGGGTTATCAATAGGTGGATTTTGGTTTTTCTTCTAATATTGCTATGTTTCTACCTGATATTAGGACTACAAAAAATTGAAATTATCCAAAGCCAAAATGCTCTTTTATGGTATATTACATAATTCCTACTAACTAGCATTTATAGTTTATAACATCCAATAAAAAGTGCCCTTGCTTTTATTGCATACCCACTGCATGTCTGGATGATTTATGTATATCTCGTACGGAGGACATGCTAGCTATTACCAAATATGAGTTCCATCTTCTCTGCTGCATCATTTCTCTAACCTCCTCTCAGTCAATTACACTGTCTATCACTGTCTATTAAGCACAAGTATGATATGTATGTCATGAAAAGAAGTGGAAGATGTTTTATATTAATTTGTTCTCAACCCATTCCTTGAAAAATGTCAATTAAAAAGTAAGAGAAGCCAATTTCGCACTGGAATCAAACATGAATTATTTACATCAGAATATACCCTGCCATGGAATCAACTTGCTGCAGAGCTAAGCAAAGAAAACCAGTCAAAATATACAGATGAGGCTATACTGCCCTGTGAACAGAAAATGAAGTTTTTAGTTCCTTAATTACTGAATCTAAAGGGAAGGCTCTGAACATAAAGAATCTCTTTACATATTTGAAACACGAGGAAAGATTTGGGGACAATCTAACAAATACAAAAAAAGGATCTGAAGGAATCAAGCTGGAGATAAAGGGGCGGATCTAGTGCTATGTTACGATGTTGTAGAAAGAATTTGCTTGTACCATTTAAAGCTCCAACCCAGGAATATGCCTTAGCAAATGAATCAAAGGAATTTTTCTTAGCAAATGAATCAAAGGAATTCGTGTCTAAGATTGTTATAGATCAGTTCTGGAACGATACGCATTGTTGTCCATGACACCAGATGTCTGTACAAAGTGAACAGAAACGTTGTTTATTTATAAGTACAACATATACTCAAAACAAACAGAAACTTTTCTAAATAACAATCATACTGACATGAAATTCGACCCAACCAGACATCAAAGATTACCTTAAAAACATCACACTAGTTGTACAACAGCCGCTACCAGCAAGGCCCCACCTTGTAAAAGGTCAGGAAGCTCATCAAATAACAAAGCTGTACGCCACCCCCACCCCTTTGGGGCTTTGGGTAACAGCGTCCCAGTCTGTTTAAAGCTACCAAATACCATGACTTCTCTTTTACAAGGACAAATCAACTGTTGAAACAGACACTTCTTAGTGGTTAACGTAATGCTTATTTTCTGAAGCATTGGAAGAAAGCTCACCATAACATTTATAACATCAAAATGGATACCTGGTAACGAGCTGTAACTTTTTCCCGTGTGTCTACATACATATGAGCCTGAGAAGCAGCAAATTATTAGCCAATGCATGACAGGATCTTCCACATTTCTCAACAAAAAAAAGGCTAACCTTTCTAAGGGAGTCTGTCAGTTCTGCCTTCCGACGGTGGAGAAACAATCCTGTGATACCAAATCATATCAGTTTTTGTTCATTTCATTATGGTATTGAATGACAATAGACAAGGTGATCCAAACAGGATGTAATTATGGTCATTACCAAGTGTTCGGCGCCCTTGGGGGTCTTCGTCATTAAAAGCTTGTACACTCACCTATAATAAAAAAGCGTCAGCAATTCTTATGCTACTTCAGTTGATAGATAAGAGCTCAAAATTTATTACCTTCCAGAGTGAACCGGCATAAAAAACTTCAGGTGAATGCATTACTTGACCATCAGTAAGCCTGTGTACATCTTCGAATTCCACCCTGAGAATCCATATAAGCAATATCAAAAGAAGTGTACCAAAAAAGAAGTAGACAACCTGGAGGCAAAAAAAAACTCACCCAAAACGAAACGGAGGGAATCGACGCAACGGGGTTTTCATATCCAATGTAATTGAGGAACTCTCAACACTATCCCATTCTAAACCAAGACCATGCTCTTGTGCTTCTAACATCTGCACTGGGATTCCAGTGCTACTAGGTACTGAAGCACTGGCACTAGCTAATCTGCCTTGCATATCTGACCCAAAAGCTCTTTCTCTTTGCTCAGCATGAATAGAAGCACCATTGCTCCCTTGGCCAAGCCCAACCAAACCTGGTAAGCCATCACCAGGTAGATCACCATTTGGATCAGCTCTTGCTTCTGATTCTTCAGTAGCAATTGATTGGGGGTAATTTCTGCTGCCCAATCCAAAAGGTACACGAGAGAAAACAAAACGAGTAGGCGGCCACGCTGAAGCAGGCATGAAAGTGGTTCCTCGACCAATGCCAACAAGCCCATCAATAGGTCCACGTACATGCACACGAACAGGACCAAACAGACCATTTCCATCCCCTTGGGTCTCAGCAAGATATACGTTCTCTATGTTACCAGGTTGATTACTTCTCTCCTGGTCTTGCCTGTAATACGTCGAGTTTGAAGCTCCATGTGAGAATCCATATGAATGTCTACAGGAACATGCCATGTTCATCAGACAACAATTTTTACAAGTTTCTGCTCCTATTTCTTGCACTCTGTAACTAAGAAGTGTCTGCAGAAAAGCAAAAATTGCAAAAGTCATTATCAACAGTTGACATTAAAAACTGCAAAAACTGTAGATGACTTAATGAAAAAAGAAAATTAAATAGACAAAAAGCCCATCTATGCCAACAATGACTTTCAAAAAATGCATATGGCAGGAAGTGTAAGAACCATTACTCATGGTTTAGAGAGGATTTTGCAATCAACAAGGGAAAATCTTGTGTTTTAGACATCTTTTCAATTGTTCAATTTACCAGTCCTTGAAATCATACAACAGATTTATTAGTAGATCAAGTCCTAGTGACCATAAAACTAACATTCCAGATATAAGTAAAGCAAATATCAAATGTCTTCAAGCTACTGAAAACTAGGGTATATCTAAAATCTCATTCCTGACCTGTAGCCAAAGTCCATCATTTACAGCTTTGCAAGGGAACCCCAGTTCTTCCAGCTGTTCTCTAACATTTAAGAGTGCCTCGAATGACATGTTGCAGTACAAAAGAGAACCCCCTTCAAAAATGTTAACAAAGGTATCATACTCTTCACTGTGGATGCCAAAATTACTCTTAGCATGATTCTTCTCCGGTTTTTTGCTCACAATCCTTCCACCCCATGTAGGGGCAGCCATGCTGCACCTTCCCCAGTCATTATGTGCAACCTCAGTGGTTGAAGAAGAAGAGCAGCCCCTAGATTGCTCACTGCAGACCCAAATACTATTCATATTGTTCTTATTACTTAAATGATAGAGTGAACTTTCATCAGATGGCCCCTCCATAGCAGCTGCATTGCATTCACTTCTGTTTTCCATATCGATAAAAGAACAGGATTTTCCAATTGAATGTGAATTAGGAAACGAATTATTCATAGATGAGCTTCGTTCTGTCTTGCAAGAACATCTATTCAAGATTTGTTGCGAATACACATCTCGTTGTAGGGATTTGGTATCGGAAACCCCAGCGTGGAAGTCTACCACACAGTCAGCAAGCTCCACCAGGATGTTATGAGCAGTTTTTTGCATATCCTGTAGAGTCATGCTTCCAACCTCATCTTCTATTAGCTTTTTATCAGTGCTTTCATTGATCACAAGCTTGGGCATTGTTTGTGAAGTATCATGAACACTTCTTCCTGCCTCCGAAGTAGAGGTGGCTTCCTCCAAATGATCTGCCTTCAGCAAAGCACCTTTTGCTAGTAATACATGTAGCGTCAATTCGAACCTTTATATAACAAGTGAAAATCCATTTCAGAGCATGAAAGCATTTTTTTTTTGTTCCAAAATGAGAACAGAAAAAAGAGTGTTTCTTTTTTTTATTGAATAATGAAAAAAAAACAACTAAATAAATAAATATAAAAAGACAAAAAGAGGGTGTTCTTACCTTTTTTCTTCATTAGGTACCCAGAGTTCATCCGATGTAAGAAGAGCATGAAGTGTTTGTGAAGAAAGTTTTGGCAGCACCTAATCCATGCAATGCCAGTTTAATAACAATATCTAGAAACCCTCATTTCAGAAGTTAACCACCACAGAAAAAGTGGTAATCCAGTTAAAATACATGACCGAGTGTAATATAATTTTCCCAGTAAAAATAATAGTTTGCCACACACCTCCCTCAACTCCATTGTGCCACTTTGGCAGAGGTAACCCCAGCAAGCGTTCCTAACTCGTTCCCCATGTATACCATAGTCTTGACTCTCTGCAAATATCTTAATCAAAATAAAAATTTAAAATATCAGCCACCAGAAATCACCAGAGATTAGCAGAGTAACAGTCAAAGAAGCTGTAGTTACCTGATAAGCTAGAAAGTTTGACGTCCAAAGCTCAGCAACAATGAAATCTGTGCAAATTACACACAAATCCTGCATACAGACACTGCAAAATCAGACATGGATCAAAGGAAAAACAGCAGGAGCAACATTATTTTATTTTTTTAACATTAAACAGTATTGGTTTTTTAAAAACAGGTTGAACAGTAAAAATTTTATCTCTCTAAGGCTGATTCAAGCCCAAAGAAACAGATGACAAGAAAGAAAATAATTATAAGGTCAAATCTAATCAAGTTGATACCTGCAGGTCTAGAAAGGATGCAGCAGCAAGAACACGAAATGCATTACTGTCATTAAGCTTAGGGTGATGTCCATACAAATATGCCAGACACGTTGTAACTGCCTCTTCATTCACATTGTCATCATCAATATGCAAAGTAAGGACAGGTGCATTAGCCTCTTTCCAAGGACCATGGAGCATATTTCTGCAAAGTTTTACGTCAGCAGTTAACAACCCATCATATTTCACTCACTTATTAAACAATAACTGCAGCTCATACAAACTAGGGTAACTTTATGGTCATTTTCCTATGATTTCACAATCTTGCCCTTTGGATTCGATGAGTCCAAATAGCCAAGCGACATTTCCAAAATTGAATTCAGGCACAAATATCAAAACTATCTTTGGCTACAAGCCTTATGATATCACAACTTATAAACCTAATGATTTGTAACTCATCAACTCACTAGGCAACAAACGACAAGATCCTCAAGGAGATTTACAACAGCCACCAGCTTAGATCCACAATGGGTGTTTTTAGAAATATCGTGCTCAACAAGAAGCAGAAAAACAAAGAGAATAAGCACTAATGATAAAGGTGAAGCATTCCAGACAACAGGATATTGAAAGGAGGAATTAGTGTGGTTAACAAATTAGTGAAATGAAAGCAACTAACAGTTCCGAAATATGATCCCAATTGATGACAAGAACGGAAGTGATGCCTTGAACACAGTCAAGGATGTGAAGAAGAATCCCAGGTGACGAGACCTGCTAGAGGTTGAATCAATGAGAGTGTATCAGTCACCTTCCACAATGAGAGCATTCAAAAAGCAGGCAGCATACCCTTAGCTGCTCATTATGCTCACAGTATTCTGACTAACTCCTTAAGCTAAATGTAAGAATTCCTTATTTGTTCCCTGGTAGACAGTCTAGCAAAAGGTGTCTCCAAAGTTGGCTTTCTATCAGGGATCTGCTCCCCCTCTAGGCTCTGTTTTATAATCTTTGAGATCAAGCTTTGTTCCCTATAGTACTATATTTCTTTCCTGCTACATAGTATGAATGTTATAGCCATCCTACGCAAAAGATGGATGAATGGGCCATGTAGAAGAGTTTTTGGATTGTGCAGGTTGTTACCGTGGAGCCGATCATAGGACTAATTTAATTCTTTCATGACTTTGTCAATGTGGATTTCTTTCTTTTTTTATTTTAAAGATGCTTAAAGTTGCCACTAAGAGATCCTCTGATGGTGAAAAGTACAAGGTGATATAGAGAAAGGAAAAGGACAGAGAAAACAATGTGTCATCATTATCATCAAAATGCATCAAGAAGAGATCAGGGGATTCTCTGTCCTGGAGCACTGATGCCAACCTATAACCCCCTTTCACTAGGAAGAACAAGCTGGAGTGATTGTGAAGATACAATGACCGCGGGAGGTGGGCCCCTAGTTTGCAAACACACAGTAACCAAAGACTTAGAGCGGACAAGACAGAAGCACCTGTGAAGACCCAATTAACACCATCTCTACAATGACCGGAGGCTACCACAGTTGTTACAATCAAGGTTGAGCTTGGTCAAGCCACCAGTTAAGAGGAACCATTAAATAAGAGCAAACACACAAGAGAAGGTGCATATGCAAAATAAAAAAAATACAAAATACTGATAAAATTCCATCCTGACAAAAGAATTTCCAGAAGTAGGTCAAGTTCCAGTATACATTCTTATCAATATGACTATTTTCTACTTTGCTCATCAATATTGGCCTTTCTCTACTCTGCTCATCCATATTCACCTTCTACTCACTTAGTTTGTTAACTAACTTCCCATCCCTTGAGCTGAAGCAGGAGTTTTACAAAATTTAGTTCCTTCATATTCCTTTAAAGACATAGTAGATTTTCGAATCCTAATAAGGAGTAGAGTGCTTAATTAAGGGCAGCAGAAAAAGGCTCATCCGTGAGAGCATATTTTCAAGTGGCAACAGACTTTAATATTGAAAATAACAGATAATAAAGATAAATAGTAATATTTACTACCATAAAAAGGATTGAATTTAATTCAATCAAATATTATAGAGCTGAAAATACTGAATAAAGAAAAATGTGTTTCCCCTCGTGCAACTATGGGGCGTCGGCCGATAACGTCGCTAAATATTTATAATTCCAGTTCATTAAGATTACCTTAATCACATTATGAAAAGTAGGAAAATGTATCGAAATTAAATTGACCAAAGCAGACGACAAGGAATTTTTTCAGGGGAAAATGGGTGGGTGCCTGCCTGAAATACGAGCTGCGAGAGAGTATGAGGCGGTGGAGGCGATAGGTAGAACCCATGGCATTGACGAGTACATCCGAGAAGACGCCGGAGTCGAAACCCTCAACCTGAATGTGTTCGCAGAGAGACGAAAGATTGCAGTCAAGTGCTCTGAGCTCGCCGCGGGTGCGATCATTGTCTCCCATTTTCATGCCGACATCTGCAAAAGAGCGGGGCTTCGTGTACTGGGTGTCCATTTCACCGTTTCCGCGTATTGTCCTAGCGATCAGAGGCACGAAGCCAGACGCGGAATTTCCATTGGAGATGGATAGAGAGGTGGAAGTGCAAGGATTGGTAGGCGGAAGGGAGCGGATCGAATGGAAAAGTAGCAGAGAATTTCGGAAAAATCAGTGCACCCATCGGTCAGGCTCAACGGTCCCACCCAACACCCACCCTTGTTGTCTCTGCTTTCTTCCTTTTTTCTGGAAAAATGCTCTCTACTCTTAAATAGTAAATACAGAAAGCCCCCCATCAATATTCATAATACAATAGTTCCTTTCCTTCCGTGAATACAGCGTGCTGCTGCTGCGCGCATACACGAGGAGGCATGTCAGCAGTCAGTTATCTTGGCATTATCAAACACAGTACGTTTCACGGACAAAATATCATTGTATTTTTATAGTAATATATGGTAATATTTTCTAATACATTTATAACCAGTGTTTAAAAAACCAAACCCAATCGACCGGTTCCAACCCTGTTGAACCAGAATTCGGAGGCCAATCTGGTTCTTATTGACTCAGCCCGATTAACTGTAACCAACATTATTTTTTCCATTTTTCTAATAAAAATATAAATATACGTAAAATACAAAATATCATTATATTTTTACAGTAATACATCGTAATATTTTCTAATACATTTATAACCAGTGTTTAAAAAACCAAACCCAATCGACCGGTTCCAACCCTGTTGAACCAGAATTCGGAGGCCAATCTGGTTCTTATTGACTCAGCCCGATTAACTGTAACCAACATTATTTTTTCTATTTTTCTTATAAAAATATAAATATATGTAAAATATAGTATATAATTGTATGCATCAAAATGTGTATGGCCCAAATTCGATGAGTCGAGAAACCCACCGATCCAGCAAATGATCGTCATGGGTAGGCTCGATCGGTTCTCAAAAGCTTCTCAGCGCAGCCCATTCTTGTCGTCGCGTCAGCAGCACAGTCGGCGTCCCCGTCAGCGGAAATCCGTTGTGTCAGCAACACAGTCGGTGCACTTGTCAGCATTCTCCACAATTAAATGACCAATTCTGGTGGTTGGTGAAGAAGCTAAATCGAGGATGTCGACTCACGGTCCCCTGCCTTCTCTCCCAACAATGGCGTGAAAGGGGGATGATGGATCCCCTTTTCCTGGTCTCCCAACCGCTGACAAATTTAGGCTACAAATAACGAGAAGCTCACGTCGGGGTTTGGAGAAATCAGGTTGAAAAACAAAATTCCCCCGCCTCTCTCCTCTCTATATATATATATATATATATATATATATATATATATATATATATATATATATATATATATATATATATATATATATATATATATATATATATATATATATATATATATATATATATATATATATATATATATATATATATATATATATATATATATATATATATATATATATATATATATATATATATATATATATATATATATATATATATATATATATATATATATATATATATATATATATATATATATATATATATATATATATATATATATATATATATATATATATATATATATATATATATATATATATATATATATATATATATATATATATATATATATATATCTATATATATATATATATATATATATCTATCTCTCGAACAGTCTGAAAAATCCTTCATCGGGAAGAACCATCAAGCTCTCTCTCGGACCGAAGGTCTGAAAATCCCTTAAGTGGGAAGAAACTCCCTTGCAAAGCTCTCTCGAACCAGAGAAGTTCAGCAACTTGCAGTCTATCGTTGTCGACCAGTTCAACCGGAATAGCTCTACACAATCGCCAACAACGTCACAAGTCGACACACGCGGAGCACAAATACCTCCGTTCGACCGACTAAAGCCATAACTGTTTGTGCACACTCATTCCTGCAACTCGAGTCTCGACGACGATCCGCCAAAAGCTTCAACTTCAACAAAATTACACGGAGATCAAATCAGAGGAAGCCCAGGAAATTGTACTCGCATTCCTTGATACGAAATACACCAATTGTAACACAAAATTATTCTAAAGTAATCGATATATTCTCTCGGTCGCGCCTCTTCGCGAACCGGCAGATTTTCGATGAAACAAATTTGGCATACCCAGGGACTTTTCCTACCTCTCATCTCCTTCTCCGTCCAAAAAAAAAAATCTCCAACTAACGCCCATGGCCAGCAACGGCAACAACGGCAACAACAACAACAACAACGGGGGCAAGCAAACTGCCTCCTCGAGCTCTGCTCAGCCGAGCCCCGCCGCGACAGTAAGCACAACCGCAGGAGCTCACGGACCAGCAGCCGTCTCTCCGGCCAACCTCCGCGCTCCAACCTCTCCACCACCTGCCACTCGCCCAATTACAAGGGCCTTGGCTAGGAGCTTGTCCATCGGACATGTTCCCTTCATCTGCGACGCGCATCGCCCGAGCGCCGTCTTCTTACCACAGGCTACCGCGGCCTCAACCAAGCCGATTCCAGCAATGGCCAAATCCACATACTTGGCCGTCACTGACGCTCATTCTCCTTGCAGCCCGGCTGTCAGCCCGGCTCAGTCGCTACCATCCCAGAGGAGCTCCATCGTCCCAGCCCTGGTGCAACAATATGAGCAGCGTGGGGGCATGACCTCCTCCTCCGCGGCCGGAATGAATTCGCCATCGGCCTCCTCCGTACAGAGGGCGACCGAAGACAAATCTCCAATCGTGACCATCTCTCACGATCTCTTAGTCGCGCTCACTGCAGCAGCCAGCTCACCACCCATTCGCTCGCCTCGCCGACAGACACCGACGACCTCCCCGACTGCGCTATCACCCATTCCGCCTAGCCGCATCTTATCGGGGGCTGCCTCTGCAAGCCAGTCGCCTGCCAAAGCCACCTTCCGCACTCAACCAACAGCGGCCGGCTCCCCTGACCAGTCGCCCACAGCAACTTCTCCACACCTGAGAACACCGACGACCGTTTCCCCAATGCGGTCACCAGCAAAAAATTCTCCATTTCGATCTGCTTCGGGAACATCTCCGTCGACGCCGACCATCAAAATGGCCGCAATGACGACGTCGGCCAAAACAATCGAAGAACAGCTTGCCGAAATGCAAGCTGCACTTAAAGAACAGAGCGAACAACTGCGCATCAAAGACGCGCAACTCGCATCTCGCGATCTCCAGATCGCAAGGATTATGAAGCGGCTCGAAATGGGCGTGATCGCAAACAACACCGGCGTTTCGCAAGAGGTCGACCGAAATCAGGCGACTACTAGTGGCTCAGCCGAACCATCACGAGAGGATCCTGCCTCTGACGATGAGATGCAGCCCATCGTACCGACGGCCATCCACGGAGGTCGAGCTGAAGCAGAGCCGGCTGCCCTCACCTTAGACGCGGTGACTGAACTCATCAACCGCGCCATGCGAAACGGCTCCGGCGAAAGCAAGTCGGTGGCCTATCGAAAGCCGTACATGCAGAGGATACAAAACATCCCAATGCCGTTCGGCTATCATCCACCGAAGTTCCAGCAATTCAATGGCGATGGGCACCCAAAGCAGCACGTCGCTCATTTCATCGAGACCTGCAACAACACCGGCACAGATGGCGACCTGTTGGTCAAGCAATTCGGCCGATCCTTGAAAGGCAACGCCTTTGATTGGTATATCGAATTGCCACAGGAATCAATCGATAGCTGGGAACAATTGGAGCGAGAGTTCCTCAGTCGATTTTACAGCACTCGACGCACCGTCACTCTGGTCGAGATAGCCAATCTAAAGCAGAAGAAGGACGAGAAGGTCGTCGACTACATTAACCGGTGGAGGAACTTGAGCCTCAATTGTAAAGAGAGCTCGAATTTATCCCTCGAAACCGAAATCGAAATGTGCGATCGAGGGATGCGATGGGAACTTCTATGCTATATCCAGAGCCGGAGACCGACGAACTTTCAAGAACTCACGACCGAGGCCCACAACATGGAGAACCTCATGGAGGAGCGAGGGGAGGAAATTTCATTATCTGCCGCCGCGACCGTACCCACATACGGGAAGGAGAAAACTAAAGCATCCTTCGCGACGAACGCTCTCGAACCAATAAAAGTCGGGAGCAAGGTAAAAACATACTTCGCTCCACAGCCGCCCGCTGGGAGCACCTACCGAAAATCGTCGCTGGAGGAGAGGCAAGCAAAGACCTACCCCTTCGCCGACGCCGATGTTCCTCTCATGCTTGAGCAGCTGCTCGAGAACAACTTGATTATGTTGTCGGACATCAAAAGACCCGACGACCTTGCGAAATCAAAGGACCGAAACTTCTGCAAATATCACCGTCTACTTGGTCACTCGACCGAGCAATGTTTCGCTTTAAAGGATCGAATCATGAATCTCGTGGCACAAAGCCGCATTGCGATCGACGGAGCAGAAGGAGCAGCGTCGGTAAACATTGTCTCCATTCATGCCGAGCCAAACCGGCGAACTCGGCCAAACAAACAACAGGTCGCAAGGAAGGAGTATCGTTCAAAATCCGGTCCCTCCAACCGACCGCACAATCACAGACGACCACCGGCTAAGGTCGCACCAAAACCGGCACCCCGTGAACTAGCTGCCACCAACGCAGAGGGGTGGATCCTGGTCACCCAGAGAAAGAAGCCTATTTGAGAAATTGAACCGGCACCGGCGAACACCAGAACCAAGGCGAAGCGGCCAAACAAAAAGCCGCAAAGCGCCAAAAGAAAACTCCCAGGACCAACGTCCAGGGGGCAAACAAGAAGACGAGGAGACCCGTCACTTTGGCGATGTTCTTACCAAAGGAGTTTTTCACGCCTCCAGCAATGGTGGCAACTTGTTCGATAGCTCCTCCCGAACCAGCAGCAGCCAAAGACAAAGGCAAACGACCGGTCGTCGAATGCGACGGCCTCGAGACGTCTTTGAAGCAAATCTCGTCACTCAACGAGATAGAAGACGACCTCGACTTGGCCATTCAGTCAAGACAAACCTTAATTTGAGTCTTCGACAAACTAGAGGAACTCCAAGCCGAAGTCGAGAGGCTGCTCATGAGAAAGCATGACTTGCCGAAGGTCGGGCTGACTCCACCCTACCGAAAGGAGGATGAAGATGCACAATCCTCCCCGCAGCCGGTAAAGTCAGAAGAGGCACTCGTCGTCTCCTGCCCACCGCACATTGTGTTCCAAGAGAAGGATGCACAATTGGGGGCATGACCTCCTCCTCCGCGACCAGACAAATTGCTGGCTGCGACCAAAACAGGTGCCCGGCGACCGAGCCGAGCACCCTTCGAAGCTCCGCGACCAGCCAAACAGCTGGCCGCGACCAAAATAGGTGCCCGACGACCGAGCCGAACACCCTTCGAAGCTCCGCGACCAGCCAAACTTCTGGCCGCGACCAAAACAGGTGCCCGATGACTGAGCCGAGCACCCTTCGAAGCTCAGCGACCAGCCAAGCTGCTGGCCACGATCAAAACAGGTGCCCGACGACCGAGCCGAACACCCTTCAAAGCTCCGCAACCAGCCAAACAGCTGGCCGCGATCAAAACAGGCGCCCGACGACCGAGCCGAGCACCCTTAGAAGCTCCGCGACCAGCCAAACTGCAGGCCGCAATCAAAACCAGTGCCCGGCGACCGAGCCGAGCACAACTCAAAGCTTCGCGACCAGCAACAAAGCCGGCCGCAATCAAAACCAGTGCCCGACGACCGAGCCGAGCACAATTCAAAGCTTCACGACCAGCAACAAAGCCAGTTGCGACCAAAACAAGTGCGTGACGACCGAGCCGAGCACAATTCAAAGATTCGCGACCAGCAACAAAGCCAGTCGCGACCAAAACAAGTGCCCGACGACCGAGCTGAGTACAACTCAAAGCTTCGCGACCAGCAACAAAGCCGGCCGCAATCAAAACCAGTGCCCGACGACCGAGCCGAGCACAATTCAAAGCTTTGTGACCAGCAACAAAGTCGGCCGCAATCAAAACAAGTGCCCGACGACCAAGCCGAGCACAATTCAAAGCTTCGCGACCAGCAACAAAGCTAGTCGCGACCAAAACAAGTGCCCGACGACCGAGCCGAGCACAACTCAAAGCTTCACGACCAGCAACAAAGCCGGCCGCAATCAAACCAGTGCCTGGCGACCAAGCCGAGCACAATTCAAAGTTTCGCAACCAGCAACAAAGCCACAACGACCAAAACAAGTGCCCGACGACTGAGCCAAGCACAATCCAAAGCTTTGCGACCAGCCACAAAGCCAGCCGCAATCGAAACAAGTGCCCGACGACTGAGACGAGCACAATTCAAAGCTTCGCAACCAGCAGCAAAGCCAGCCGCAATTGAAACAAGTGCCCGGCGACCGAGCTGAGCTCAATTCAAAGCTTCGCAACCTGCAACAAAGCCGGCCGCGATCGAAACAAGTGCCCGGCGACCGAGCCGAGCACAATTCAAAGCTTCGCGACCAGCCACAAAGTCGGCCACGATCGAAACAAGTGCTCCGTGACTGAGCCGAACACAATTCAAAGCTTCCCGACCAGCAACAAAGCCGGCCGTGATCTAAACAAGTGTCCTGTGATCGAGCCGAGCACAGTTCAAAATCAGCGTCCAACAACAAAACGGACGCGAAGAAAAAAAATATAGAGGCACTACCCGGCGGCCGAGCCGGGTGCTGTATTGCAAACTCCTGCGGCTGGCGACCGAGCCGGACGCAGCCAACAGAACCAGCTACGCAACCCCTCTTAAAAAAAAGGATACGACAAAAAGAAACAGTCGCTGAACAAAAAGAAGCAAGCGACAAAAAGGAGCTGTCACAAAAAAAAAAAAAAAAGCAAGCGGCAAAAAGAAGTTGTCGCAAATAAACAAAAAAAAAATGCAGCGACAAAAAGAAGCAGTCGCAAAAGAAAAGAAGTTGCCGACAACCAAACCGGCTACGATCACTCAACAGCTTGCACCCGACGTTCAAGCAAATTGCGACAACAACACCCGGCGACCAAGCCGGGTGCGCCAGCACAGAAATTCGGCCTCCCGGCGACCCAGCCGGGCTCAGTCGAATGAAAATTTTGGCACTCGACGACCAAAACAGAAGTTTAACCTCCCGGCGATCGAGCCGGCCAAAGTTAAAACGAAACTGCAGCACCCGGCGACCGAGGCGGATGCAACCAAAATAGGAGCAATGCACTCGGTGACCAAACTGAACGCAGGAAAGAAGCTTCGCGATCGTCGGCATAGCTGGACGCAACAAAAATCCGCGCCCGCCGACCAAGCCAAACGCGACGAAGGAACTATCAAATGCAACACCCGGCGATCGATCCGGGTGCCGCGCAGCAAACTCCAGCGACCGGTGACCGAGCCGGACGCAGCCAGACGGAGTCAGGTATGTAACTCCTCTTCGAAAAAAAAAAAGCTGTGACAAAAAGAAGCCGTCGCCAAACAAAAAGAAGAGTTGCGACAAAAAGAAGCAGTCGCCAAACAGAAAAAGACTGCGACAAAAAGAAGTCGTCGCCAAAAAAAAAGAGCTGCGACAAAAAGAAGCCGTCGCCAAACAAAAAAAAGAGTTGCGACTAAAAGAAGCAGTCGCAAGAAAAAATAGAAGGAAGTCGACACATACTCGCACCTGGCGACTCTTGCTGGTCGCGACCTCAAAACAACTCGCACCGGCGACCAACTCTTGCCGATCACGACCTCAAAACAACTCGCACCGGCAACCAACTCCTGGTCGGTTGCGACCAAACAGCAACTCGCGTCGGCGACCAACTCTTGGTCGGCTGCGACCAAACAGCAACTCGCACCAGGCGACCAAGCCGGGTGCGCTAGTGCAGAAATTATACCCCCTCCGCGACCATGCCGGAAGCAATCATAGCATTTCGACGGCCAAGCCAAGTCGCAAATGAATCCTCTCGGTCCCGGCGACCGAGCCGACGCGAAAACAAAAAAAAAAAAGGAGAAGCTCCTGGCGTCCAAATGACCACGCCGAGACGAGCTAAAACACAACTTCGCACCCGGCGACAGAGCCGGACGCGACCTACACTCCCCCGGCGACAGAGCCGGATTAAAAAAAAAAAAAGAAGGAAAAGCTCTTGCGCCCGGTGATCGAGTCGAACACAGCCAAAATACAACTTCAGCACGCGGCGAGCGAGCCGGGTGCGACCACAAACAGAATCCAGCATCCAGCGACCGAGCTAGATGCGACCTAGATTAAACTCCTGCACACGGCTACAGAGCCAGGTGCGCAAAAGAGCCAGTTCGAGAGAAGTAAGAGAGAGAAGAACACAGAGAGGATATTCAAAAAAATAAAAAAGAGAAAATCGTGAAAAGAGAGAGAGAGACTGAGGGAGGAGTTGAAAATGAGAGGAGAGAAAAAGAAGAAGAAAGAGGGAAGAAGAGAGAAAAAAAAAAGAGAGTGGGGACCCCCGCTGACTCGAATTCAATCCGAGGTTGCCGAGAGAGAAAAAATCTTACAGTACCTTTCAACTTTATTTCGCGGAGGACTTCTGATGCATGCTGGGATTCGAAGTGGATTGCGAGGCAGAGGGAAGTCGCAGACAGTCTCCCGGGTCGTGGTCGCAAACAACCTTCCAAAATTCGCAGTCACAGCTAGACCGAAGACAGTCTCCCAGTTCGCAGGTATAAACAGTTTCCCAAAGTCAAACTGCAAATAGGAAGTCGCAGGTCGTCTTAGATAGAAAAAGGCGAAAGCACACAAGAAGTTACTCAATTCAAGGGAAGTTGACCTTGCTCCATTGACATCCCGTCGCAATGCATGAGAATTTCACAACTCCAACCATACTGAAGCACCTTAGTATTGTGAAGTTCGCCTAGAACAATTCGTTTCATCAAAGAGTCCGCCGAACCGAAGCAGAGCTACGGTACTTCACTTCGGTTCGCGTTCTCTTTCTCCTGAATGATGACCAGAGTAGCCAAAACCTGCTACAGTTTACTAAAAATCATTGAAGTTGCTCCATTGAAAGTACCTCTCGAACTAGAGTTGCCAAAATTTACAGAATTCGGCAAAATTCATTGCGACCATCCCCTCTAAGGTACAAAAGTGACCTCCGACTACTGCATTCAAATAGATTGCTCAACTCCGCCACCACTGCTCAAACCAGAACGACCAGCTTCCCTAGACATCTTTCTTCGGCATAACATCCAGAATCGTTGAAGTCTGCCGGGGTCTTTAAAATCCATTGCGCCCAGCTCATCCGGCAGTATTCAACCGCAGTACTCAAGTAAGTTACAGCTTCGACGCTGTCGATTTCAATTCAGTGTCGACCTTCAACCTGAGTAACATCTTCTACTCAGGAACATTCTCTCTATATACGCACATCCAGACGCCAGATACAAAAAAAAAAATCGAAAAGAAAAAAAAAACAAACAGCTCTAAAAAAACAGAAGAGAGCAAAAAAAAAAAAAAAAAAAAAAAAAAAAAAATATACATATACATACAAGTGTACAGAAAACATACTCTATCCTAAAAAAAGCAAGAGGACAGAAGAACAGTACACAAAAGATAAACGATACTAAAAGAGTAAGATGATCGAGAAAAAAAAAGTGTAGCGTGTGTGTGTTTTTCTTCAGTTTCGAAACTCGATCGTTCCTCCCGAACGGTCAAGTCTCGAAGGGGGCAATCTGTATGCTCCAAAATGTGCATGACCCAAATTCGATGAGTCCAGAAACCCACCGATCCAGCAAACGATCGTCATGGGTAGGCTCGATCGGTTCTCAAAAGCTTCTCAGCGCAGCCCATTCTTGTCGTTGCGTCAGCAGCACAGTCGACGTCCCCGTCAGCGAAAATCCGTTGCAACAACAACACAGTCGGCGCACCTGTCAGCATTTTCCACAATCAAATGACCAATTCTGGTCGTTAACCGAAGAAGCTTAATCGAGAGTCGCAGCTCCTGGTCCCCCGCCTTCTCTCCCAACGATGGCAGTAGAAAGGGGATTGTGATCCCCTTTCCCAGGCAAAACTCCTCAACCATTGAACAAATTTGGCCACAAATAGCCAAAAGGTCCCTGTCCTAGGGGTTAGAGAAATCAGGTTCGAAAAACAGAAGTCGAAGTGCTCATTCACGCACAGAAGCTCTCTCTCTCTCTCTCTCTCTCTCTCTCTCTCTCTCTCGACGAAGGTCTGAAAAATCCTTCATCGAGAAGAACCATCAGAAGCTCTCTCTCAAACCGAAGGTCTGAAAATCCCTTCGCCGAGAAGAAACTCCACGCACAGAAGCTCTCTCGAACTAGAGAAGTTCAGCAACTCGTAGTCTATCGTCGTCGACCAGTTCAACCGGAACAGCTCTACGCGATCGCCGGCAACCTCACAAGTCGACACACGCGGAGCACAAATACCTCCGTCTGACCGACTAAAGCCATAACTGTTCGTGCACACTTGTTCCTGCAACTCGAGTCTCGACGACGACCCGCCAGAAGCTTCAACTTCAACAAAACTACACGGAGATCGAATCAGAGGAAGCCCAGAAAATTGTACTCGCATTCCTAGATACGAAATACACCAATTGTAACACAAAATTATTCTAAAGTAATCGATATATTCTCTCGGTTGCGCCTCTTCGCGGACCGGCGGATTTTCAGTGAAACAATAATAATCAACGGTCCAACCCAGTTTAACCCAGTTCAATCAAAACCGGATATAGTGCCGGTTGGATGGCTGGTTCAGTTTTTAAAACATTGTTTATGATAATAAAAATAGAAAATAAATAATATAAAAGTTATAATAATTTTCAGCCGCCAAGATTTTTGGGCGATTAGTGTGGTCTAAGTCAAGGTAGTAGATTGTATCGGCCAATATGTATGGGATTTATACAAAGTTACGCCACATATTAGCTGATACATTGACAATTAACTTAAAATATTAATTACTTCTAAATTACAAGGAATTTTAAGTTAAAATTTTAGGGGTATGAAATTGAGTCAATTTCGCATGTTTTGCCTATAATTTTACCTATTTTTATTACCATATGAAGGAGAATTTCTCCTTTAAAGATTACGTATCAGTCGATACGATACATATAAATTAAAATGCTTATTGATAAGTGTCCAAAAGACACTTATTTATGCATGAATTATTGATCATAAATTCCTAATTTGAGTTGATTATGAGCATGAAAGTGACAAATATAACTCAAATACATGTTTTGTGTCTCAGGTACCCGGTAAAAGAAGAAAATCTGGATTCTGAGTGAAAATGAAGGAAAAAGGAGCAAAATAGAGCCAAAAAGGGAATGGAACATCCGCGCCGGGAAAATATGCAAAAATTCAAATAAATCCTGGAAATTCTCAACGGCTAGTATGGCTGAAAAGAGGACAGTTCGTGAATGTGAAATCGTGCGACCGCGCCCCACGATGGCGCTACCTTTGGCGCTGGCGCGCCGCTATGTTTCCATACAAGGAGTCCAAAGTGCTATTTCGGGAAGTCGGCAAAGAGTCTAAGGAGTGGCGCGACCGCGCCAGTTCTACAGCCAAAGACGGCGCTACCGCTTCCAGACTTAGAAAGAATTCAGCTCCAGTGGCGCGACCGCGCCAAAACAAAGAACAATTCGGCGCGACCGCACCGATGACTCAGCAAACGCAAATTACGAAAATCTCGGGATTCTGACTACCAATCAAGCCCAAACCTGGGAGAAGAAGTCCTAATTGTCCAAGGAAGGTTTTCACAAAGATTTTATGGAATATTGCTCGAGTCTAGGTGCATTGAATGATTAAGAAAGGAGAAGTTCCATACAAAGAAGGAAACTGCTGCCAGAAGGAGAAGAGAAAATCCGAGTTTTAAGAGAGCTATATCTGGAGTTCCCGTATTCCAATTGAAGCCAAACTTGGAACGAAGATTCCTGGTGCTACTGAGGATAATATCACAAAAATTCAGGCCAATCCAAGCCGGGCTTCTCGAGTTTCACATCTCCAAAGTGGTGGACCCAGTGTAGAAATCGGCAGCAGAAACTAGACAACTTCTTCTCTTCATATCTCGAGTTTCCCAACTCAGAATGGATTCAAATTTCGTGAGCAAGGAAAGGACTACAGAAGGAAGGTTCGGATGTAATTTCAGCCAATTCTGAGGTCGGGAAAGCATAATTCATACCCCTGGACAGAGACAAAAATTACAAGTTCTAGACAGAAGCCCAGCTATAAATAGAGGTCCGAGGCAGAGATCAAGGCATGAAGTTTTCAGTGTTCTAACTTCGGTTCTTAGTTGTTTTTGTTCTTTTAGTTAGTTGGGAGTTGAGAGAAAGGTCAGAGGAAGTCTTGTACGACCTCTTGGTACTTGAGGGAGAGAGAGAATAGATTTCAGCTAAGGCAAGAGTGGGAGCTAAGGGCAGTCTTGAAAGAGGGTCTTCTGTACTTATTTTTTTTTCATGCTCATGGCTGTAATTGAATTCTCTTTGTGTGTTTATTCTATTAGCATGGAGTAGTCTCTCTTTGTTGGGAAAGTCATTAACTCCTAGTTGTTTTATGTGCAAATTCTGAAGTTTATAGCAATATAGTACCTTGATTTTGTTTTAGAATTTGAGTTCATTGCTTATTTATGATCTTAATTCAATTCTGGAATTTAATGAGGGTTGAATAGAGAAGTTAAATTTCAGTAGAGAGTTGGGTTAGTTATTTGATTCCTGTTTTCTAAAACAACTTGTTTTTCTAACTAGATTGTTTCGGTTGAGAAGGAGACTAGTTGAAAAGTGATGTGACTTCTATAACTCTTGTTCTGAATAAGAGAGAGTTATCTTCAAGCTTTTATATTTATGCACTTAGGATTTGAATGTTCCGGTTCAGAAGGAGTTCAAAGACTAAGTGAAAGTTATTTCCTGTATATGGGTAACCCGGTGTTTGAGCTAAAAAAAATCAGAGTTTGCATGTTACCAGCTAGGAGGGATTGACATTCTTCCCCAGATCTCATCTCTATAAAGTTTTTTCAGAAATTAACTTCTGTTTTCTTTTCAGTTTTCAAAACCAAAACCAAAAATTTCTTTTCCCTCAATCAAAAGAAGAATCTTTACTTAAACTAAATTCTCATCAAGGTCTATGTGGGATCGATATCTGGACTTTCAAAGTCTATATTACTTGCTGACCTAGTACACTTGCTAGACACTCAACACTTATATCTTCTAAATTAAAAGTAATTTTAAGATAAAAATTTTGGAGTATGAAATTGAGTCAATTTCACATGTTTTGCCTATATTTTTACCTATTTTTGTTGGAAAATATAAATTTTAATTATCTAATATTTTATATTCAACATACATGTAGACAGGTATATTTATATTTTTTGCTTGTTATTATTTTATTACTGTATAAAAATATATGAATCTAAATAAAATAAAGCAAATAAAATTCTAAATATTTTTTTTCATAATTTTTTAATTTTTCTATACCCGTATCGGCCTGTAACCTTTGATTTTCCATTATATAGCCGATACGGCGGATATGTATTCCCGATACGCCCGATACATTTTGGATTTTTTAGCTGTTCGATACGCATAAAAAATCCGATAGAGGCAACCCTGGTCTGTGTTGCAAGTAATCAAGCTGACTATGCGAGCATATTAAGGATAGGAGGTGGTGGAAATAAGAGACAAAGGTAAAGAAGAAAATTTTTTATTTTTTATTTTTTTTATTTTTTTTGTGTGGAAACCGGTATTTTATTTGTATGCGAAACTATGAGAGAGGACGAAAAGGTTTCGGTTGTTGGAGGGTATGTCAATTTAACTAATGCATTTTCTTTGAAAGTTTGTAACTCCAAATAAAAGAGCGGATTAGTTGTTCCACATTTGACAAAAACGCCCGGGTGACAGGAAAACATTTATTTTCTGATTTGCGTGAACGTTGTATGTATGCAAGAGAGAGTGCAAATTAAACTGTTGCATTACGAGGGGTGGCCTGAAGGAATAGTAATAGATCATCAACATAGTGCAAGTTACATACCTGAAACGGAATACGAGATGGGGACCAAGGGATTAGTTCTTCGTGTGTAATTAATGCAGGAGGCTATAGAGGCTCATAAGAGTTCATTACAGAGAATAGAGATGAAGGGGGATATGGGATCCCCATGTCGAATGCCACACTCGGGTGTGAATTAAAGATCCATTAGTTAGGGGTATCATTAATGACTACTTGCTATATATGTGACCAAGGTTAGAGGGAGAAAACGAAAAGCTCTAAGTATTCCAAATTAATTTCATGAGCTAGAAGTATGTGGTCATGGATCTGGCATCCCTTAAGGAAGGTATCGAAGACGATTTGTAATTAGGACCATGGCAAATAGTCTATACTGGACATTTGTAAGGCTAATGGGGCAAAAATCTGTAAATTTACATGCTACTGGTGTTTTAGGAATGAAGGTAGTAAGGTGGCATTGAAATCTCCTATAATTAACTAGGGACTAGGTGTAGCTCGTGTCAAGACCTTGATATTATTGAGGCCTTGTTTCCACCGAGGCAGAACTCTTTGCTGAACCCTTTGCTAGGCAGAACTACAGTGAAAACAATTCCAAAGAAATCTGCAACAAGAATACGAAGGGGAAGATTTGGTTTCGACAAGAGCCATTGCCCCCACTAAGGCCTTGTGATGGAATTGAAACCGATTGCGGGAACTGAGTAGTGAGCTAGGGTAGGGTGTAAGAGGAGTAGAAGATGGGTCAGCCACTTTTGTTTCTCTCAAGTATAAGACATCAGGTGAACATTGACAATGCATGATTAAGAACCAAGGTAATTAAGTACATGCCAAACAATATTCTTGCGGATACAATGGATATTCCACACCAAAATGTTATCCATAAAATTTAGGTTTGGAAACCAATTGGTTGTGAGTGCAAAACTACATTAAACAAGAGTATATAAAAAGCACGAAAATAGAGTGAGAAAGTGAATTGACATGTGTAGAGAGCAGAGGGGAGGTCCGACATAGGCGTTGTGACCCGAGCAAGCTTTTCCTTACCTTGCTTCTGCTCTTCAGCCAAAGAATAAGAAAGGTGCTCCAAAAGGGGTTCACGTTTGCTAGTCCGAAAAGAGTCTCCTGAGGCAATAGAAGGCATTTCATGAGTAAGCTGGGTATGGTCCAGAAGAACTTCAGAAGTTTGAGACAAAATAGTATTTGGTATTGAAAAAATCCAAACCGACTCCAGAAAATTCTGGAGTCGGCGGAGGCTTCAAGAAGAAGCCGCAGTCCAGAAATTTCTGGACTGTAAGGGAGACACCAACGGTGTCTAGAACCCTCTCAACCCCAAAGGGGAGAGGGCCATAAATAGGGGTGTAACCCCCCCTTGTTTCAACCAAGAGAAAAGAAGAAAACTTGGTAGAAACCATAGAGTCTCATTTTCCCTTTCGTGTTGAAACACGGTGTTTTGTTGAGAAGTGAAGGAGTTCAAATCTTTGTGAGTTTCTCTCCTTGTGAGTTTGTGAGAGTTTTGCATATTTCCTCTTGTATTGTGAGAGTCACTTGCCTTGTAAAAAATCCTTTTGTCAATAGAGTAAAATTTTATCACTTGAGTGTCTCCATTACACACCCTAGGCCCACACACGCTTCCAACAAGTGGTGTCAGAGCAGGCGGGTCCCACATTTTAATGCGACCAAATATGGAGGTCATGCCAATCCCGAAGCTGACAAAGGAGAATTACGGCAATTGGAGTATCCAGATGAAGACTTTCCTCGCCGCGCAGGATCTTTGGGAGATCATGAGAGATGGATACGAACACCTGGAGTCTGATGAAGAAGAAGCTGCCTTGACTGCTGCTGAAAGAGGTACGTTAAGGAGCCTCCGTAAAAAAGACAAAAAAGCATTATATTTTCTATTTCAAGGGGTAGATGAAAATAAATTTGAAAAAATATCGGGCGCAAAAACCTCTAAACAAGCTTGGGAGATTTTACAAAGATCTTGCCAAGGTGTTGATAGAGTAAAGAAGGTGCGCCTACAAACTCTTAGAACAGAGTTTGAGTTATTGAAGATGCATGACACTGAAAGTGTCGGTGATTATGTCACAAGAGTAGAAACTCTTGTAAATGAAATGAAGAGAAATGGAGAAAAATTAGAGGAGGTTCGAGTGATAGAGAAAATCTTACAATCTCTCACTCCGAAGTCCGCCTTTATTGTAGCAACCCTAGAAGAATTTAAAGATCTATCGAGTATGACGATAGATGAGTTGGTGGGCTCACTCAGCGCCCACGAACAAAGAATGAATGGTTTGTTGGATGGAGGAAAATTAGAGCATGCCTTGCAAAATAAGTTGTCTCTCAATGAAATGGCATCGTACAGTCGAGAGACAACTCAAGGCAAAGGTGGATATAATAAGCAAGGAAAAGGACGGCGATCTCATGGTGGTGGAAGAGATCAAAGTAAGCAGTCAGAAACTGCTAATGAAGGTCAAAATTCAAGAGGAAATGGGAGAAGATGGAATTCGAGGAGAGGTGATAAGTCTCAAGTTCAGTGTTATAACTGTAAGAAGTATGAGCATTTTAGTTATGAATGTCGTCAAAAGCCAGAAGGCAATAAAGAAGAAAGAAGTCACCTCTCAGTCCAAGAAGAATGTGGTGGTTCTTCTGTTCTCCTGACTTACAATGGAGATGAAGAAAAGAAGAAGAGTATTTGGTATATTGATACAGGAGCAAGTCACCACATGAGTGGATATAAGGAGTTATTTACAGAGCTAGATGAGAGTGTTCAAGGTGAAGTAAGACTTGAAAATTCATCGACGCTGCAGGTGAAAGGAAAAGGAAGAATTATGATTCAAACGAAGAAAGGAGATCACAGGTATATCTCTGATGTTCTCTATATTCCTGAAATGCATACTAATTTAATTAGCGTCGGTCAACTCTTGGAAAAAGGCTATGACATCCATCTAAAGGATGGTAGGCTCTCTATAAGAAATAAAAAAGGAGAGCTAATTGCAAAAGTTGACATGGCGAAGAATCGACTTTTCACCTTGAACATAGAAGCAGCTTCAATGGTGTTTAAAGTCAGTCCTGAAGGATAATTCATGGTTGTGGCACTTACGATTTGGGCATCTCGGTTTCACGGGCCTGAAATTATTATCAAAGGAGAAGATGGTGAAAGGCTTGCCAGAAATTGATCACCCTGATCAATTATGTGAAGGGTGCATGAAGGGCAAACAACACAGGCTACCGTTTGAAGCCGGTCACTCCCGAAGGGCAAGGAGACCATTGGATCTGGTGCACACTGATATAGCTGGGCCTTTTGAAGTCACTTCACTTGGAGGCAACAGGTACTATCTTACCTTTATTGATGATTTCAGTAGATATACCTGGGTTTATTTTCTTAAAGAAAAATCAGAAGCTTTAAATAAACTCAAGGAGTTTAAGGCCCTTGCTGAAAATCAAAGTAGAAAGTACATTAAAGTATTAAGATCTGATAGAGGAGGAGAGTATACCTCAAAAGCATTTGAGGAATTTTGTAAGGAGAATGGTATTCAACACCAGCTCACAGCCTCCTACACGCCACAACAAAACGGTGTTGCTGAAAGGAAGAATCAGACAATTATGAATATGGCAAGGAGTATGATGAAGGGAAAGACCTTGCCTAAAGGCTATTGGGCTGAAGCCGTTGATTGTGCAGTTTATCTGCTTAACCGGTGTCCAACTAAAAGTGTAAAGTTTAGGACACCCATTGAAGCTTGGAGTGGAAGCAAACCGGCTGTAGGCCACTTAAAGATATTTGGGTGCATTGCATATGCACACATACCCGAGCAAAGAAGAAAGAAGTTAAATGATCGAGGAGAGAAGTGTATCTTTGCCGGGTATGATTCTAAGACTAAGGCCTACAAACTTTACAATCCTGTTACCAAAAGGTTAATCATCTCCAGCGATGTTGAATTTGATGAGGAAGACTGCTGGAGATGGAGTGAAGAAGAGAAAAACAATAAAGAGTTGTTTTACAATGATGATGACAACTCTGGAGAAGAAGAGGAGAGTAGTGGAGATCAAACTCTTCCAAATAGTCCTGCAACAACAACAGGTGAAGGATCACCTAGGGGGAGCAGCTCGGCAGGGGGAGTCCCTATGAGGACACGCAGGTTGAGTGACATTTATAATGTCACTGAGCCGATTGAGCTAGCAGAAGATTATACTCTCTATTGCCTACTTGCAGAGAGTGACCCTGTCACATTTGAAGAAGCTGCTCAGGATAATAAGTGGAGAAATGCCATGGATGAAGAAATTGAGGCAATAAAGAAGAATGATACCTGGGAGTTGACTACCGTCCCTGCAGGACATAAAGCAATAGGAGTGAAGTGGGTCTATAAGACGAAAACCAATCAAGAAGGCAAAGTTGAGAAGCATAAGGCAAGATTGGTGGCGAAAGGGTATAAACAAAAATTTGGAGTTGACTATGAAGAAGTATTTGCACCCGTGGCAAGAATTGATACTATTACACTTCTCATTGTGCTGGCAGCGCAGAACAGATGGAAGATATATCAAATGGATGTGAAGTCGGCTTTCTTGAATGGTTATCTTGAAGAAAAAGTATATGTTGAACAACCACCGGGCTATGAGAAGAAAGGAGAGGAAGAAAAGGTTTATCGCTTGAAAAAGGCACTATATGGATTGAAGCAGGCCCCACGAGCTTGGAATATGAGGATTACTCATATTTTCAAGAGCACGACTTCAGGAAGAGTCCCTACGAGCATGCCCTATATACGAAAAAGAACGAGGATGGAGATATCATGATCGTTTGCCTATACGTGGATGATATGATCTTCACCGGCAACAATCCAGGTATGTTCAAGGATTTTAAAAAAAATCAATGACAAAAGAATTTGACATGACAGATCTAGGACAAATGGCATACTTCCTTGGAGTCGAGATAGTACAGAGAGATGAAGGAACTTTCATCTCACAAAAAAAGTATGCAAGTAGCATACTATCAAGATTTAATATGGAAAATTGCAAACCAGTAGCCACGCCAACTGATGTAGGTATGAGGCTAAAGCAAGACTCAGAAGAAGAAGCAGTCAATCCTATACTATTCAAGAGCTTGGTGGGAAGCTTGAGGTACTTAGCCTTTACAAGGCCAGATATTATGTTCGCTGTTGGGCTAGTCAGCAGATTTATGGAGCAGCCGAGACGAGACCACTTTGCAGCAGCAAAAAGAATCCTGTGATACATCAAAGGCACACTTGGGTTCGGACTATTCTACTCCACTTCTGAAGCGTCGAGACTTATTGGCTACACCGATAGCGATTATGGAGGAGATATTGATAGCAGAAAAAACACGTCCGGGTACGTGTTCAATATTGGATCAGGTGCGTTTTCATGGTCCTCAAAGAAGCAAGCGGTAGTTGCACTCTCGACATGTGAAGCCGAGTATGTTGCAGCAGCATCATGTACTTGTCAGGCCGTCTAGATAAGAAACATCATGAAAGAGCTCCACCACGACCAAGAAGGCCCGACACCGATATATGTCGATAATAAGTCGGCTATATCATTGGCAAAGAATCCAGTTTCACACAGCAAGAGCAAACACATTGATACAAGGTATCACTTCATCAGGGAACAGGTACAGGCCAAAGCAGTGGAGCTGGTTTACTACAGGTCTGAAGACCAAGTGGCAGATATCTTTACAAAACCTTTGAAGACCGATTCATTCACGAAGTTCAGAGATAGACTTTGCATGAGGAGTCGGTTTGAGGGGGAGTATTGAAAAAATCCAAACCGACTCCAGAGTTTTTTGGAGTCGGCGGAGGCTTCAAGAAGAAGCCGCAGTCCAAAAATTTTTGGACTGCAAGGGAGACACCAACGGTGTCTAGAACCCTCTCAACCCCAAGGGGGAGAGGGCTATAAATAGGGGTGTGACCCCCCCTTGTTTCAACCAAGAGAAAAGAAGAAAACTTGGTAGAAACCATAGAGTCTCCTTTTCCCTTTCGTGTTGAAACACGGTGTTTTGTTGAGAGTGAAGGAGTTGAAATCTTTGTGAGTTTCTCTCCTTGTGAGTTTGTGAGAGTTTTGCATATTTTCTCTTGTATTGTGAGAGTCACTTTCCTTGTAAAAAATCCCTTTGTCAATAGAGTGAAATTTTATCACTCGAGTGTCTCCATTACACACCCTAGGCCCACACACGCTTCCAACATTTGGTGTGTTTGTATCAGGGTGCGGCAGCATGCCATCGTGAGCCGGTGGAGTAGGGTCGGGTAAAAGGAGACATGGATTCTAATATGATGTCGAGTGTGACAATGAAGGATCAACTCCAGGTGGGAGTACTTGCAAAGGTATTGGAGTCTCCAAGGCCAACTCAAGTTCATTATGTGAGTTTTGAGACATAAAGGCCGACAAGCTACGTAATGAAGGAAGCTGAACAAATGGAGTGAGGGTAACATTATGCTAATTACCTGTGCTATGCGAAGTAGAAGGAGAAAAAGTAGGATTTCCTCCAGGTTGTAGAAGAGGATACTTTGGGTTTGAACGATGACCAGGAATCATATACCATGACTGCAATTCAAGTTTTGCATGTCTGGGAGATGCTGGGTCATTTGATTTAGCATACTTTTTCAGCATGCCATGGAAATCTTCTGTTAAATGCCCCCAACGTCGGCAACGAAGGCATACACATGGTTTGTTCTCTATTTTGAAAGCGAGGACTAGAGGGTACTCATCATCAGTGGCCACCGAAAGACTCTCAACATCTGGTGTGAGGAGATCCAACTCTATCTTCACTTGGGCCATAACACGTTCACCCTCCCCATTGCGACTGAAGTTGTCCAACATGAGTTATTGAAATCGTAGTAAACTATGCACGTGTACACAGGTGTGTACTTACACCCGAGGACTGGTGTAATGACACTTATAGGTATACTTATAAAATGTAAACACAGTGACACTTTGTTATCGCAGTTCAGAACCAAACGGTCCTACTCTGCGGGGCATTCGACCCAGAGTATCAAATTCACTAGGGAGAGTATTACAGATGTACAACTACCATACTTACACTAATAAGTTCTACTCCTTGCAAGAACTTGAACAACAGCCTCTCCTAGACAAGCTTCTTGTTTCCACACCTGAACAAAAGCCCTTTGATACCCCCATACTAAGTCTCCCCCTTAGTGTGTTCCCTATCACCAGGGAGTTTCTTCACGCAGTCTTCTCAGGAAGAGAATACTATTATGATGGTCAATAGCTTCAATGGTAAGCTTGTAGGCCTCTTGATTAGCTCCAATGAATGTACTCAAACTCTAGAAGTAAGTACAATATTCCTCTCCTTAAACTCCCCCTCAAACTTTCCCTTGCAATGTATCATTCAGATTCTGCGTAACCCTAATCCATCTCACAATTTGCTATATATATCTTTAGGGAATACCGAGTTCTTTTCTAATTTAGCCACATCATTGAGAGAGAAGTTCTAACTACAATAGACTTCTCTTCTACTACCATCTTCATCATTGGTCACGTCCTGTGCTAAGAGCTCTTCTATATCAATTAGGATACTTATAGACTCCAACTCATGTTATTCGTCTTTCACTAGAACCAAGACACCCAGCCAAAGTGTGTTTTGTCATAATCAGCCAACCATACATCCATGCACCAATAGTTATCGACTCAATGGCAGAAGGATCTCAGTTAATGGCTCAGGGTGCCAGTAAACTGGTGGAAGACCAAAGACACGAACCCAAACCCGTGTCCTTGTGATTAAACAATTTTCGGGGTGGCACTGCTGCTCCGATGGAAAGAGGTGAATGATGGTGTCATATACACGAAGAGGTTATGCCTCAACTATGGTCTGGCTTAGGGATGTATCTACTAATTCCACTACAAGGTATCCTCGAGGATAAAAGAGAACCTTCACATATGGATTAGGAGATGTGTTGCATGAAGAATGGCATGTATGACATTTGCAATATGCTTTGGACAATCTGGGATGCGGCCGATGAAAATCCCAACTAAGGTATTTTGTTTGTTCTCACTACCGATTGTGCGAGAAATAGGGAAGAGGGAGATCTGTAGCATTGTTTTAGTGAGACAGGAGTCAGGGTCAAAATTGTTGGAAAAAATGAGTATAAACACAAAATAATTTAACTCAATTTAACATACATTGGATGAAATAAACTTACCAACCTCTTTTGATGTCTTTCCTCTATGCAATTGAAACACCTTTGTATCCTAGAAATATCCACTTAGAGAAAACAAATGAAAAGTAATAGAGATCACACCTTTTTACCTCCCACACAAACCTTCTTTGATTAGGCTGAAAACCAAGCACTACTCTTCAATCACTTAGTGAGCATGAGCTTTCTTTCTCTAGAGAGAAAGGGAGAATTGAAAGAAGATGGAGTGAGAATTGAAAATTCAGAATGCTTGAATGCTTGAATTGTACTCTTCAAAGCCTCTCTCTCCACTATTTATAAGTGTATGAAATTGTAACTCATATAAGGGGAGTTAATTTCATAATATCCTTATAATAAAAGGATTAAATATTTTCATAACCTCCTTAATATTAAAAGGTATAAATCTCATAACTTCCCTCATATAATGAGGATTTAATTTCAGCCTTAATACAAAGAATCCCACCATGATCTCTTTGAATTTTGTGTAACCTACATGGTCTCACAAGGAAGACCAGTGGTTGTGCTCCATTGGAATTCCACCTGGCCTATGGGTGCTATGCCCAACTAAGGTATTCTGTTTGTTCTCACTACCGATTGTCCAAGAAATAGGGGAGAGGGAGATCTATAGCATTGTTTCAGTGAGACTGGAGACAAGGTCAAAACTGATATTAAGAGAGGAAGAGGAAGTGGGAGATGTTAACGTAGAGCAAGTGGCGAGGGAGGAAGCAGAAGAGGATGAAGGCAAAGCGACTACCTTTCCTTTGTTCGGGTGAAACTTTGTCATAGTATTTGACGAGTAAGGAAAAAGAAATGTGTGTAGGAGGTACTCTGTTGCATGGAGGATGTTGGGAAGCAGAGGATTTAAGAAAACATAGTTGAGGGAACTGTTGGGTGTCTAGCAAGTGCACTAGGTCAGCAAGTAATATAGACTTTTAGAGTCCAGATATCGATCCCACAGAGACCTTGATGAGAACTCAGTTTAAGAAAAGATCTTTCTATTGATTGAGGTGAAGGGAAATTTGGGTTTTTGTTGAAAACTAAAAAGGAAAACAGAATTTGAAACTTCTGGAAAAAACTATTGGAGATGAGATGTTGGGGAAGAGTGTCAATCCCTCCTAGCTGTTAACATGTAAAATTCTGATTTTATAACTCAAATACCCTTACCTTGACTTAGCTTTTGAAAACCTGGTTACCCATATACAGGAAATAACTTTCACCTATTCTTTGAACTCCTTCTCAACCGGAACATTCAAATCCTAAGTGCATAAATATAAAAGCTTGAAGATTTACTCTCTCTTATTCAGAACAAGAGTTATAGAAGTCACATCACTTTTCAACTAGTCTCCTTCGAAACCGGAACAATCTAGTTTGAAAAACAAGTTGTTTTAGAAAACAGGAATCAAATTGCTGACTCAACTCTCTACTGAAATTTAACTTCTCAATCCGTACCTCATTAAATTCCAGAATTGAATTCAGATCAGAAATAAGCAATGAGCAGGATATTTTATTGCTATAAAATTCAGAATTCAAACACATAACAAACTAGGAGTTCATGACTTTCCCAACAGAGAGAGACTACTCCATAATAATAGAATAAATGCACAGTAAAAAAGATTCAATTACAGCCATGAAAATAAGAAGAAAACAAGTACAGAAAACCCCCCTTGAAGGACTGCCTTTGGCTTCTCTTGCACCTTGACTGAAATCTCTTCCTTCTCTCTCTCTCAACTCCAAACTAACTAAAAACAATAAAAACCTAAACTACTGTATTTACAACTCAAAACTGGATGAAAACTGGATCTAAAACTCCATCTAAAACTCGATGATTGATCTCTGCCTCGGACCCCTTTTTATACTTGAAACTCTGTCCAGGCCTTGTAATTTCAGCCTCTGTCCAAGGGTGTGAATTGTGACTTTAAGACCTCAGAATTTGATGAAATTACATCAGAAGCTTCCTTATGTGGTCCTTTCCTTGCTCACGAAGTTTGAATCCATTCTGAGTTTGGAAACTCGAGATATGAGGGAAAGAAGTTGCCTGATTTCTGCTGCCAATTTCTGCTTTCGAGTCCACCACTTTGGAGATGTGAAACTCGAGAATCCTGGCTTGGATTGGCCCGAATTTTCATGACAAGATCCTCTGTAGTACAAGGAAACTTCATTCCAAGTTTGGCTTCAATTGGAATTGTGAAACTCCTTCTATGATCTTCCCAAAATTCGGATTTATCTCCTTCCATTGGCAGCAGATTCCTGTTTTGAATTAACTTCTTCTTCTCTTGGACCATTCAATGCATCTGGACTCAAGTAAATTACCTTAAACTCTTCGTGGGCACCTTCCTTAGACGTCTGAGACTCCTTCTCCCATGTTTGGAATCGATTTGATTGCAGGTTCCCGAGATTTTCGTATTTTCAGCTACTGAGTCATCGGCGCGGTCGCGCCAAATTTTGGCGCGGACGCGCCACAGAACTCGAAATCCGTCTAAGTCAGGAGACTGCTTGGCGCAGTCGCGCCGCAATGTGCTGAGATATGGCGCGGTTGCGCCAGTCCTTAGGGATTTTACTTGGTCTCCGAATGGCAACTTCTCTTTATGCTTTTAGCTCCCTTTGGCGCGGTAGCGCCCTCCAGTGGCCCGGTGGCGCTTCCTGTGGCGCGGTCGCGCCCATTCACATTCCCCAATCTTTGTCTTTCATGACCATTAGGTCGTTGGGCATTTTTGCACATTAATTTGATTTTCCGAGGATTTGTTTGGCGCGGTCGCGCCAGAAGCGGTCGAGCCGTTCTTCTTTTTGGCCTCTTTTGCTCATTTTTCCTCCGTTTTAGCTCCAAATCCCATTTTTCTTCTTCTAACGGGTACCTGAGACATAAAACATGTATTTTAGTTATATTTGTCACTTTTAAGCTCATAATCAACTCAAATTAGGAATTTATGATCAATAATTCATGCCTAAATAAGTGTCTTTTGGACACTAATCAGGAACGATGATTTGAAAGGAATTAAATGAGGGTCAGCAATTGAGGGATTTTTGCTAGAGAAACAAGAAAAGTCAGTGGTTCCAGTTTCCGAAACTAAGGTAATTGAGTGAAAGTGGGATGCATGAGATAAGTATGGAAGAAGGAAGGACGAAAAAAAAAAATGTGAGAGGTAATTCCAAAGAAAATAAAATAATATTAAAAAGCAAAATGATAAAGAGAGGAAAATACAAAAATAATAGTATAATAAAAGAGCAAGTGTCATCAACCAGGGGGTCGTAGCCTGTGCAACCTCTAGCCAGGTATGCAGTCATCATGTAGATGTGTAGTTTCCAATAGATTTGGGGCTCAAGGGAATGATTGAGGAAGTCGTCGCCGAAGGTAATCCACGAGAGGCTACCAACATCCAAATTAGTATACGACAAAGTCAATAGAAGTTTGTGGAAGGTATGTTTGAGTACTAATGCAATGCACCACCACCATGACGGTGCCCCTGTTTGACCTCCTGAAGTAGCCATGAAAACGGGTTCCACACAGCAATGAATCCTGAGGTGTGAGTTCAAAATGATGCCATAGTGTGAAAGGTGTGTCTGCATAATTATCAACATCCAAGAAGTGTATTTATGTGAGGGAGATAACCACCTAAAAACCAAAGCACCCAATACTCGAACCAAGGATGGAACAAGTACATGTAGGAGCAGTTTTCAGGATATATAAACAAGGCCAAGAAAAGGAACCAAAGAGTGAATAGGTCGCTTGCAAGAGAATGAGAATATGAGTCCTTCATCAAAGCAGGTTGAATCATCGTGATATCCAGGTACTAACCTGCAGGCACTGGTACATCTTACTGATGGCGTCCCAAGAGGGATGTGGGGAGCGCTACACGCCTTTTCTAAGCTTCAAGAATAGAGAAGGTGATTAGATTATAGAGTGAGAAGAGACGAAAGGTAGTGATAACATTGGTGAACGTGAAATTAGGCCTTTGACCCATTAGTAAATAAGGCTTGTATGTATTTTTATTTTTTATTTTTAGAAAGGTGAAGTATTGTGTATTATTGATAGAAAAGCATCAGGTCAAGGCTTGTATGTATTGGTGCACACATCCAATAGCGATTCGCAACAACAGGTCAGAGCGAGGCTTTAAGTGAAACCCCCACTCGACCTGAAAATGATGAATATTAAAAAGCTGACTCTGACAATTATTTATTAAGGAAAGTCATTTTCATGACTCAGAGTCTGATTTAATCTACCTTTGTTTCTATTATCCGAAGTAGTATTGTGTTACATGTTCAAGGTGTACTATGATGTTATGACTGATTGCAGTACCATTTAGGTTGTTGAAGAGTACCATGTGGCAGCAAGAAGCAATTCCAAGATTTTGTTATCAAGAGAAGAAGCCTTTCAATAGAGACAATCTTCAACAATCTTAAGGAATAAGTCATGTCCAACATGGCTTCTTTAAAATTGAATGTGACATCACTCAAAATCGTGAATCAAGTGTGAATTAAGTTGGACTGATTTGATGGCAAAAATTATATAAGATAGGCTGAAAACATGACATTTCTCCTCACAACTTTGAAGATTACATATATCCTAAATTCCAAACTTGAAGAACTTTGAGAGCTAATAGAAAATGAGGATGGAAAATTCAAGGAATGAAAGCAAAAAGAAGAAGAAGTTTTATTATGTGGAGGCCATATCTTCCAAGATATTTCTAATTGTCTCTTTAATTGTTATTCTCAAATGAAGTCAACGATGGAAATATGAAAGACCCTCAAATTCAAATTCAAAGTAGAGGAACAAGGTACGAAGAAATTCTTATATCCAAATACCTTGAGTTTAAAATGGTAGATGATAAGGCCATATTAGGCCAGTACCATGAAGTAGGAACTATTAATATTCAAATGACTGTTTAGATATTAAACTACTTCAAACATTCCAAGTACCTCCTTCATGGCAAAAATATGAAAAGAAACCCATCATTAAAACTATAAAATTTACCTTAGAGCAACTATAAAGGAACCATAGAAAAGGAAGATGAGATAATTTCTAGGTAAATGTGATAGAAAACAAATCCACAAAGCAAGCAAAGAAGACTAATGGAAATAAAAAAAAAATCCTTGTTATGTTTGTGGAAAGGTTGAGCATTTTTCTAGAACTTGTAGGCAACAGAAGAGGGATCCAAATATGGTTGAGGAGTTTCTTACCATGGTAACTGAAGCCAACTTAGTGGATTCAATTTCTGGTTGGTGGTTGGACTCCAATGCAACAATTCATATTTGCAAAGATAGGTTAGCCTTTAAGGCCTTTGAAGAGATAACTGATAGTCAAGAAGTTCAAATGGGAAACCAAAATCTATCTAGAGTTATGGGAAAATATATGGTGGATCTTATCTTTACGACTGGTAAGAAACTCACTCTCACAAATGTTTTACATGTTCTTGAGATGAGAAAGAACTTGATTTTTATAGGCATGTTATGTAAAAAGGTTTCAAGGTAATTTTTGAATCCAACAAAACCATTTTATCAAAGAATGGGGTGTTTACTGGAAAGGGTTATTTTTGTAATGGGATGTTCAAGTTGAGTATTAATAATCGTGTTTCATCCTATATAATGGACTCTTGTAGCTTGTGGCATGCAAGATAAGCCCATTTAAATTTAAACTCCATGAAAATAATGACTAAAATGAGTCTAATCACACTTAATAAAAATAAAATAGAAATATGTAAAATATGCCTTAAGTCTAAGATGACAAAAAGAGCTTTATCTAACAAAGAGAGAACATCAAAACTGTAAGAATTAGTAGACTTTGATGTGTTTGAATTAAATGGTGTAATCACTAGAGGAGGTAACAAATACATCATGACATTTATAGATTATTTTTTTAGATATATGTATTTTTATCTTATGAGAACTAAGGATAAATCATTTACAATGTTTAAAGCCTATAAAGATGAAGTGGAAAACCAAAAGGAAAAGAAAATCAAAATTCTACATAGTGATAAAGGAGGAGAATATTTCTCATTAGAATTTTAATTTTTTTGTGAAAAACATTGTATTATACATCAAATGACAACCCCTTGTATTCCCAAACAAAATGGTTTGGTTGAAAGGAGAAATTGAACTTTGTTGAAATGGTGAATTCAATGCTTCTCTACACAAATTTACCATTAAATTTATGGGGTGAAGCATTGCTTTCAGTTAGTCACATATACAATAAAATCACATCTAGAAAGATCCACATTTATATTTTATTTTCTGGGTTTAAATATAATAGTACTGATAAATGTATTTAGATGAAGTTTGTGCATGAATATAATGTGATTTTATTCTTGCATGCTGATGATATATTAATCATAAGCAATAATATGGTGGGAGTTCTTGAAACTAAGAAGTATCTCAGTACTATGTTTAAGATGAAAGACTTTACTAAAGTGGCTACCATTTTAAGCATTAACATGAGAAACTAAAAATGAGTGTTATACTTTAAATTAATCAAATTATATAAAAAAGGTTATTAATAAATATTCTTCCTTGGGCTTCAAGGTTATAGCACTCCTCATGATACTAGTATGAAAATTTAGTATGAATTTGGGTAGAGCAATAGCACAACTTGATTATGCTAGTGTTATTGGTACTTTGATGTATATTATGCATTGCACTAGACCATATATTGCATTTGTTGTATGTAAAATGAGTAGAAATTCTACTAATCTTGGAGCTGTTTTAAATCCTTAGTTATTTAAAATCAACTATTGCATATGAATTGAAACATAATGAATATGCTAATTTGTTAGAAGGATATTATGACACTAGTTGGATGAGTAGTTGTGATGACACTACAAGAATTTTTTTTTTTTTAGCTAAGGTAGGGGTATATAGCTATGGTGTTTAGATTTTAGTGGATTGGAATATGATTATTGTTGTTCATCCACCCAATTAAGAAATACTGATTTGGAGCTTTAATAGTGTTGAAATGGTTCCAGACTCAATTTCTTCAAAAGTTGGCAAAGAGGAAAGGAAACAAAAAAATGAAGCATGTAAATCTCAGTTTTTCAGCAATGCCTGTGATGCTTAGGTTGTGACTTGATGGTGTTGAAGCAGTGGTTCGTTGACTATTTTTTCACCTACCTGTCTAAACACACGTCAATGTTCATTCTCAAGCACAACATCATGTACTGCTTTGCATTTGTCATTTGTTACATTTTTTTTTTAATGTAGAGAATTTTTTTATGCGTGCTTTACTGATCCAAATTGAGTCATATGACTTCTTTCACAATATGTGGATTCTATTCACTTGATTCCTGCTAAAAGTGGGGAGGAGGAGGGGGGGGCAAGGGGGGGGTGCCTGTTCTAAGGGAAGGGGTGAATTTATTTTGGTTCTTGTAGGCCAAAGGATGAAGTTGCTTGTTTGCATTTGAATGAACATAAGATTGCTGAAACTAATAAAGACATGCATAATTGGATTGTTTATTTGCTAATTACTCTTGAGAGAAATGCAACACTATTTTAAGAGTTGAACAAGTAGGTTAAGATAAATATAATTTTTTAGCATTATCTCTTTTCATCTTTTTAAGAGGCTTTTGGCATTCATTATTGTTAAAACAATTCTTTTGCAATGAAAAGTATTGCATGAGTATAAAGGATAGAGCTTGATGAATCTATTTTTTTTAACTCTATTGCGTACAAAATAAATAATCATTTTAATTGATGATAGAATTGAAGACTTCGTTGAAGTCTTGGAAATCAGAATACATGTTTTTTGTGGTTGGATATCATATGTTGTTCATTTCAGTTTTTAAGCGATCACAAGTACTTTTGGGCTGAGACTTACAGGTCTATCTGGTTATAAAGAAACCAATGGATTTCTTTCACAATATAGTGACGCGTTTGGTGCCAGATTTAGATTCCGTAATCCAACCCATAGGTTGTGTTTGGGTTAGGGAAAGCAGACCCGATCACAAGTCGGGTCAGGTTTGCGGTCCTTTTTATGTTAGACGATGTTGTTGGCTAATGAAAAACCTTGTTTGGTTATCAGGAATGGACAAGTGTTGGATAAAAAATTGGCGTTCTAGGTTATTCAATGAAGAATACAAGTAAGGGGTGAAGTATTTTATGCACAAGGCACAAACTGTAGTAGGTTCAGATAATAAAGTTCGTTGTCCATGCCGAGTGTGTGCTAATAAGGATTTTCACCAACTAAGCTGAGTCGAGGAACACTTGTTTGTGCATGGGATGTTGCCAAGTTATACCCGTTGGGTCTTCCATGGTGAGAGCTACACTATTGAAGAAGTTTTTTTGGCAAAGACGGGCTCATACGGTTGAAATCGACAACACTAGGATTCACAAATTGCTTTTTGATATAGAAGTGGAGCAAATTGTAGCTCATGGCAATGTAGAGGAATTTGGTGGGGATGATAATCCGAACAAGATACAAGTGGTGACAAGGAATTTAATGATCTGTTTATGGATGTTAACAAAAAGTTATATCCTGGGTGCTAGAGTTTCTCTAAATTGATGTTCCTCATTAGGTTGCTCCACATTAAGACAACCAGAAACTTGAGTAATAAAGCAATGGATGATTTGATCGGTTTTATAAAAGAGGCTTTGCCATTGGAGAGTCATTGCCCCATAACTACTATGAGACTAAAACACTTTTGCTGAAGTTAGGATTTTTGTACGAGAAAATAGGTGCATGCATGAATAATTGCATACTGTTCTAGTAGCAAAATGAGAAAGAAGATAAATGCCCCCAATGAAATGAGCCAAGGTATGTTTGGTCAAATACATAAGGCAACACATAAAGTGTTGCGTCATTTTCCCTTGAAGCCACGTTTTCAACACTTATTTGCATCGAGGAAAATGCAAGGGATATGCGTTGGCATGTCGAAGTGCGAGTAGGGGAATCCAATGTTTTGAGACATCTAGCAGATTCAAAACAATGGGCAGAATTTGATAAGGACTACCCGTGGTTTGCTGCAAATTCCCGAAATGTAAGACTCCGTTTGGTAAGCGATGACTTCAATCCATTCAGTAATATGAGGACATCTTATAGCATATGGCCAGTGGTCTTGATGCCTTATAATTTACCACCATGGAAATGTATGAAAGACCATTACCTTATGTTCAGTTTACTTATCCTGGGGTCCACATCATCTTACAATGACATTGATGTCTTTTTACGTCCACTAGTTGATGAGTTGAATGAACTATGGAATGAGGGTGTTTGAACTTTTGATGCTCATAAAGGGGAAGTCTTCACAATGCATGCTACTGTACTGTGGACAATTAATGACTTCCCTGCTTGTAGGTCATTATCAAGTTGGAGCACTAAAGGTAAATTAGCATGTCCGACGTGTATGCATGACACCCATTCTGTTAGATTAAGAGATGGACGAAAAGAATGTTTTTTGGGTCGTTGGCGTTACTTACCTGGAGATCTTAAGTGATGGAAAGACAAAAAGTTTGATGGAAAATATGAGCATCTCACTGCACCCATTCCCAAGACTGGCAGTGAGATTGAGAGAGAGTTGAATGAGCTGTCCTTCTTCCCTTTTGGAAAAATTGAAATGGCAAGAAAAAGAAAACGTACTCCTACTACATTAAATTGGAGGAAGAAAAGCATATTCTTTGAGCTGAGTTATTGGTCCAAATTGAAGTTGAGGCATAATTTGGATGTGATGCACATTGAGAAAAATATATGTGACAATCTTTTGGGCACAATATTGAATATGCCTGGGAAGTCCGAAGACTCGCTGAATGCAAGGTTAGACCTTGAAGATATGGGGGTAAAAAGAGAGCTTCATTTAAGGAGAGACGGTGACTCGATGAGTATGCCTCATACTTCGTGAACTTTGTCACCAATCGAAAGAAAACGGTTCTATGAGTGGTTATTAAAAGTAAAATTTTCTAATGGATATGCTTCTAATATTTCGAGATGTGTAAACACAAGAGTGACATCATTATCCGATTTGAAGAGTCATGATTGCCCTATGATGCTCCACGTTTACTTTTGGTGGTATTACGTGGCTTTCTGAGTAGGAATGTTACCACTCCAATTATTGAGTTTAGATGATTTTTTAAAGAGTTTTGTTCAAAATCTATTAACATAGATGTGTTTAAAAGGTTGGAAGCGGACTTTATACTGACATTATGCAAGCTGGAACATATTTTCCCACATGCATTTTTTTATGTCATGGTCCATCTAGCCGTTCATCTTTTGTGTTAGGCATTACTTTGCAACCCTGTCCAATACCGTTGGATGTAACCAATTGAAAGGTATATTCTTTTAGATTTTGGTATAAAATTAGATATGTAAAATTACTTTAACATTGACGTAACTTCTTTTGGTCAATAGGTTCCTTCGCAAATTGAAGATAACAGCGAAAATAAAGCACGACCTGAAGGTTCAATTGCGGAAGCATATATAGATAATGAAGCTCTCACTTATTGTTTTATGTATGTAGATGGGGTTGAGATGAGATTCAATTGGGTAGATCAGAACTTTGATGGACACCCAATGAGGCTCAAAAATAAGATTTCGGTGTTTTCGCACATGGCCCGTGAGTTAAGTGGAAGGAATGAGTTGGTAAAATTGTTATGGGTCGTACTAAACAATTGTGATGAAATTGAAAATTACCTCATGTAAGTACTCTTTGCATTCTAGTCCATTAGTTACAATGTCTCACTATGTATTGTGACTTGCTCTAAATTTATGTTTCACAGTGAGCATAAGAGTCTCCTACAACAATCAAACACTTCTAATTTAGAGCAATGACATGAAAACCAAACTGGTTTAAAGTAAAGGTTAGAATTACGTACGAATTTTTATTTACTTAAATGTCCAACAACTCCAGTTTGTTGAATAGAGTTTCTATATATATATGTGAAGGATCTTGTCAACAAACGAAAACTTGATATATACAGTGACATATACAATCTTGGTTTGGACTGTCTTAAGCAGTCACTACTCTAGTTGTATTATCTATGAGATGCTAATTCACACAAAACAACTTGAGGGTTGTTGGCGGACACTGAACAATGGCGTTGTTGTTAAAGGCTACTATAACAATAATTACATTGACTATTATGGTGTGGTAATGGACATAATTGAGCTACGATACTTGGGAACAATACAATATATGTTTTAAAGTGTAAATGGTATGATGTTGGTAGTAAAAATGGCTTAAAATATGATGAATGGTTTACTAGCATTAATAGCTCCAAGACTTGGTGCAATCACGACCCATTCACTTTGGCTTATTTAGCAAATAAGTTTATTATGTTGATAATCCAAAAAAGAAGAAGAAGATGGTAGTAAAAATGGCTTAAAATATGATGAATGATTTACTAGCATTAATAGCTCCAAGACTTGGTGCAATCACGACCCATTCACTTTGGCTTATTTAGAAAAATAATTTTATTATATTGATAATCCAAAAAAAAAAAAAAAAAAAAAAAAGTTACTAGCATTAATAGCTCCAAGACTTGGTGCAATCACAACCCATTCACTTTGGCTTATTTAGCAAAATAAGTTTATTATGTTGATAATCTAAAAAAGAAGAAGAAGAAGAAGAAGAAGAAGAAGAAGAAGAAGAAGAAGAAAAAGATGATGATGAAGAAGGAGAAGAGGTGTTGGTTGGGAGGGAGGGGGTGGTGTTGGTTGGGAGGGAGGGGTGTGGTGTTGGTTGGGAGGGAGGGGGTGGTGCTGGTTGGGAGGGAGGGGGTGCTGTTGGTTGGGAGGGAGGGGGTACTGTTGGTTGGGAGTGTGGGGGTGCTGTTAGTTGGGAGGGATGGGGTGCTGTTGGTTGGGAGGGAGGGGGTGAGGGGGGGTGAAGGTTTGATGTTTTGGCTTAACTTCATTTACTCATTTTGGGTTTGTTTTGAAGAAAATTTCAATAGTACTAAAATTTTATCCTACACTTAATCTACTCATTTTGGGGGGGGTTTTAGGACTTGCAACATTGATATTGTCATCTATTGGTACTTTTCACATATAATTAACTGCTTCATCATTTTTGCAAATCCACAATGACTCCACATGAACCACGTGAACCACGTGGTAAGAATGTGCAACAAGAATCATTGAACGCAAGATGTTCTTCTAGAACACCACCTTTGACACTTTCATGCCTAGATTTAGCATGCTTTGAGGGACCTTCAATACGTTAGTTGCATACAGAAGGAAGTCAAGTGCTTGAATGCGCTGATGTTGTCGCGAGGAGTGAGGGTATGTAAATAATTATATACTTATCCATATCTATTTGAAAATGTTATTTTCTTAGTGACTTTTATTTATTTATTTATTTTTTTTTTTTTCACAAACATGTGTATCTGCACATATTCGAAGACAAGGAAGAGGACCTAGTAATGGAGCCATACTGGAAAAGGTATTCAAGTCTATTAATGGGGAAAAAATACCTATGAACTTTAATGCTACACTAAGAAATGAAGGTGAGTACACTTCCTTTTTTACCCATCACGTGGGTACTGCAACGAGAACCTTGTTACCACTTGTTGTTAACAAGTTTAAAGATTTGATGGATGGAGACTTCACCAATGCATATGCATATATTTAGGTAATTTTAAATATATATTCTTTTAAATTTTAGTAACTTATAACTTATTAAATTGTGTAAATTGTTCTTTGTAGGATAAATTTGATGTCGACATAACAAATAAGGATCATAAGATAATTATATATGACATCATGCAAGCAGTTTTTCGAAGATATAGGAACCAATTGGCAGCGTGGTACAAGAAGCATGGAGGGAAGAAGGAGGTGGGTTGACTCCTTATCCCGGTATTTTTCCATATGTTTGGAAGGACATTTGTGACAATGTCTTCACATCTGAGTGGTACAAGGTAACTTGAAAGTTTTTTTATAATGTGGAATTTTAATTGTTGATATGAAATTTTCTAACTTTGTTTATAATTCTATGTAAGCTAAAGACTCTGCATCTAAAATTGGTTCTCTTGATGAGGCACAGATTGTCCAGGATGTTCTTGGCAATAGGTCGGGCTATGTCAAAGGTCAGGGAACAACTCAACCTCGCATTACTAGAGGAACTCGAGGTCCTTCTTCTTCACAACGCTTAGAAGAAAAGATGTTTGAGTATTCTCATGAAATATAGACATTAAAGGAGGAGAATGTCTTTATGTGTGAAGAACATTCTCGAGAGATTAGATGCTCCAAGATGAGAACAACAGACAGATGCAAGAGATGTTTGAGATGAATAACACATAGATGCAAGAGATGTTAGAGATGATACAAAAGTTACAAGAAGGGCAAAGGGAAACTTGATATGTATTTTTTTTTTGTTATAGTTAGTGTAGTATTGACACATTATTTATGTTTTGAAACGTTATGTTGTTTAATTTATAAAAATTTAGTTTTCTTCCAATTTTTATATATTTGAGTTCATTAATTTTATTAATGTTTGTTATTTAATGTTAATATAGGTAAGAAATTAGATGAAATAATATATATATATATATATATATATATATATAAGAATCAAAATTATAACAAGTTTTTTATCACGAAAAAAATAATTTTAAGTAACAACTTTAAAAAGACATCAAATACTTCTTGTAACGAATGATCAACCATTGAATATTATACACTATATTTTATATATATCTAGTATTTCTATAGGAAAAAAGAAAAAAATAATGCTGGTTATAGTGATCTGAACCGAAACAATAAGAACCAGACTAGCCTTCGATTCTAGTTCAACCGGGTCACACTTGCTGGTTTGGTTCATTTTTGAAACACTGAGAAACACATATATTTAGCTTAATTGTAATTAATAAGTAAGACAATAGCTATAGCTAAGTCAACGTACTTAGAAGGCATATTAATCGGACAGAATTATGGTCATAATTGAATACATGAGATCTACCAAATATTTTAGACTTAGTAATAAAGGGTGCCAAAGTTTGACCTACTTAAAACCCTCCCATCCGAATAATTTGAACAAATCCACAGAGGTCACACACAACCTTCAAGTAATTTATATTCTATATATAATAAATAGAACTTGGTTTGGGAGTTTTAAGGAGTTCCTAAATTTTTCATTGATAGATTTTTTACTTGGACGACTTTTAGTCTTCTTTTATGCTTGTCAAATTCACAAAGGGAATTGGGAGGAGAAAAGATGGGGGATTGGGAGGAGAAAAGACAAGGGATTGGGAGGAGAAAAGACAAGGGATTGGGAGGAGAAAAAACAAGGGATTGGGAGGAAAAAAGAAAGGGGATTGGGAGAAGAAAAGATAGGAAGTTGGGAGGAAAAAAGACAAGGGATTAGGAGGAGAAAAGACAAGGGATTTGGGAGGAGAAAAAGATAGGGGATTGGGAGGAGAAAAAGATAGGGGATTGGGAGGAGAAAATATAGGGGATTTGAAGGAGAAAATACATTGGATTGGGAGGAGAAAAGACAGGGGATTTGGAGGAGAAAAGATAGGGGATTTGAAGGAGAAAAGACAGGGGATTGGGAGGAGAAAAGACAGGGGATTGGGAAGAGAAAAGACAGGGGATTGGAAGGAGAAACGACAGAGGATTGGGAGGAGAAAAGACAGGGGGTTGGGAGGGGACAAGACAAGGGGTTAGGAGGAGAAAACACAAGGGATTAGGAGGAGAAAAGATGGGATTAGGAGGAGAAAACACAGGACAAGGAGGAGAAAATGATAGGGGATTTAGAGGAGAAAAAAAAGGGATTGAAAGGAGAGAAAAAAGGGGATTGAGTGGACAAAAGTCGGGGGATTGAGAGGATAAAAGATAGGGGATTGGGAGGAGAAAAATATAGGGGAATGGGAGGAGAAAAATATAGGGGAGTGGGAGGAGAAAGAAATAGGAGATTGAGAAGAGAAAAAAATGGGAAGGGGAGGAGAGAAAAAAATGAATTAGGAGGAGAAAAGATAGGGGATCAGGAGAAAAGACTTGGGATAGGGAGGAGAAAAATATAGGGATTGGGAAGAGAAAGAAAACGAAGATTGAGAGGAGAAAAAATAAAGGATTGGGAGGAGAGAAAAAAAGGGATTATAAGGAGAAAAGACAGGGGATTGGGAGGAGAAAAGACAGGATTGGGAGGAGAAAAGACAAAGGATTGAGAGGAGGAAAGATAGAGGATTGGGAGGAGAAAAGGCAGGGGATTAGGAGGAGAAAAGACAGGATTGGGAAGAGAAATGATAGGGGATTGGGAAGAGAAATTATAGGGGATTGGGAGGAGAAAAGACAAGAGATTGTGAAGAGAAAAGACAGGGGTTTGGGAGGAGAAAAGACAGGGGATTAAGAGGAGAAAAAACAAGATTGGGAGGAGAAAAGAAAGGGAATTGGAGGAGAAAAAGATAGGGGATCTAGAGGAGAAAAAAAGGGGGATTGGAAGGAGAAAAGACAGGTGATTGAGAAGATAAAAACAAGGGATTGAGGAGAAAAATATAGGGGAATGGGAGGAGAAAGAAACAGGAGATTGAGAGGGGGATTGGGAGGAGAAAAGACATGGGAATGGGTGGAGAATAATAGGGGATTGGAAGGAGAAAAGATAGGGAATTAGTGAATGATCTACATCCCAACTTCCTTATATGCATTATCCACGTATAGCAACCACCTATAATCAAGGGATCCAACACATCTTGGTTTCCTGTTATCATTCGACTTCCTTACTGGTACTTCAATCAGGACTCCTCTCGTGGAGTGTGTTTTGTCACAAATAGCAAATCACACATACTCGTTCTAACATTCACTGCCGGCCATGGCAGCTGCTGACTTGCTCTGCCCAGGAGTGATCAGAGAGAGGAGAAGAAGCGGAGACAGAAGAAGAAGGGAGGAGGGAACCTTCATCAACTTCAACTTTGCTTGATCTTTTACGTACAGATCTACTTTTAATTCCTGAATTAATCTGGATGAGAACTGTACACGTCTGAGTTTTGATTTATAGGCTGGTTGCATGCTACAGTGAGATGAAGAGTCCTAATCAGATAAGGATTGGGAGTATACGCGTTTCCAAATAAACCCACTGCTCGATCGGAAGTTTACATATTAATTTTATCCATTAAAGCGATAATTTCTCTATTATTATGTAACTTCTGTTTTAATTAGTGACTAACAACTCGCACGGTGGTTTCCATTTTAGATTTACGAAGAGACAATTTCTTTATCGAAGAGCCCTACTCTGATTTGAATTGGGATTTTTGGACTCATTCATTTCTCTGTAGTTTTTTTTTTCTTTTTTTTTATTTTTTAATTTTTAAATTTTAATTTTATTTTTATTCAGTCATGTGTTCGGTTTTTCTTTTCTATTCAGTGTAGAGTTTCATCTTTCAAAGTAGTAACGGATGGTTATGTAGTTCTACCAGCTCGCACAGAGACACAGAAGTATTTGACAGATTTTTGTTTTGTTTTTATTTTTTTTTTCCTGGTGGAAGAGAGTGCTGCATGAAGGAGTTTATCAGGTGATGAGTGTTTTTCTTTTTTATAAATATCTGAGTTATTTTATCTATGCATTGCTAACTTATATATATTTTCTAGTTTTTGTGCTATCTCTCAGTGAATGGCTAGATGAAGCTATCGGTGGCAAGAATCTACCTTGCTGCTTTATCTTTTTTGTAACCAATGACGAGGTCAGGTGTTCAATCCCTATACCAAAGAAGAAACAAAGAAAACAAAAATTGAATTTCATCATAAGGTAAGTTTAACAAAAAAAATTTAATGAAAACCTTATCTTTGATCATGGATTCTCTATCTTCACTTTGTTAGGATCATAAAAGGTGACACTTCATAATTGTTTAATTGTCTCTAATAATGGTGTTTAATTATATGTAGGTTTCTCTTTGAACCAAGGTGCCTTGACCGGCACCTTGAGTCTTGGTCGTTCTTCCTAATGGTTGTACTATCAGCAGCAACCAGAGGAACGACCGGGAAGACTCCATTGCTCACCAGCAACAAGTATCAAGAAGGTCACAGCACAGAAGAAGTTTTTTTTTTTTTTTTTTTTTTTTTTTTTTTATTTAATGTTTTTCTTGAAGGGCCGTTTTAGGCGTCTTATCTTTGTAATGGATTTTGAGAAATAGAGAGTTATATAATATACTGTTGTATCTATATTGCGTGTAAGATGGAACCCATGTATATATGTATGTCATAATTTAATAATATCATGAAGTATGGGCATTACGACAACCCCTTGGGAGATTGCAATCCATAAATTATATAATTTGTAAACCATAAATTACTAATATTTCTCTAATATGGGCTTCTCTAATATGGGCTTCTCTAATATGGGCTTATCTGATATGGCCTTAACGTAGGAGGTGTTAAAATTTATGCTTTTGTCGCCGGCATTGTGTATAAGTTGTTGGAAGGTCATTCTTCCTTCATCTGCTGCGGCAACACACAAGAGTCAGAAGTCGGTCCTGGGCGGAGAGCGCAGATGGGAGGAGGGAGACTCGGTGTCAATGCCTTCCGCTGCCTCCTCCTCGTCCTACGACGGAGCCATCCTCCGGCGGGGGCGCTCGTAGGATGAGGAGGAGGTGGTGCGAGGCATTGAGATCCCGAAGAATGGAGGTCCTTAAATAATTCATCTCAGTTTTCTTTGCCGCGCCAACATCACTGTACCACATCCATGCATGCAAGATTTATACATGAAGAAGAAAAGATAGAAGACGAATGAAGAAGAAGGGCTTCGAGTTTCGGTGAGAGAGACAATCCCTTATTTCTATGTTACGCCTCTTGGGTTGCTTTTCCCAAGTCTTGGCCCTCCATGGAAATTTCCCTAAGGTTTGATTGCTTCTTGGCTTCTATTGATTCTTCTAATTCTTCTATTTCTTCTTCATTGTAACTTTCTTCCAAGTATCTTTGAATTCTGTTAATTCTTCTGTGCGCGCGATTACGAATGTGAATATTTCTTCGTCCCAGGATTGGGTTTTTAGGGATGATCGAGTACTCTTGACCATCTGAATTTTGCCCTTAATTTTTTTCTCTTGATTTCATCGTCTGGTAATTGAAGCTTCTCTTGAATAGATTGAATTGAACCAGTAATATGTAATATTGTGAAATTTTGAGAAGCTTTTCACTGTAGACCCCAGTGCAAAACTCAGCGCAATTTGAAGAACACTTGGGCAGTTCGGGAGCGAAGACCTGGCATTCACCGCCGGCCATGGCAGCTGCTGACTTGCTCTGCCCAGGAGTACTAAGAGAGAGGAGAAGAAGAAGCAGAGACAAGAACACAAGAGAGGAGGGAACGTCCTTCATCAACTTCATCTTCGCTTTGATCAGAGCTTTCACGTATAAAGAACAACTTGTGTAATTCCTGACTCGGTCTGGATGAGAGCTGCACAAGAGTCTTGAGTTTTAATTTATAGGCTCATGCTGTACAGTAGTAGAACATTTAAGAGTCCTAATCTTTTACGGATTGAGATTAATTCTACGCGTGCATTTCCTAATTGAGCCACAACAACTCGGTAGTTTCCATATTAGATCGATGAAGTGATAATTTCTCTTACTTCTCTTTTTTTCACTAACAAGTAACAACGCGGTAGTTTACATAATTGTTTCACCGACTATTTGTAGTCGGTTCTATGTAACCGTTGAAAGGTGTTGCCTGGGAATGGGGATCGTGATTCTCATTTTACTGTGAAATTGAGGAATACGAGGGGAAGAGGGAGACCAGGATCGTGGCCCCCCCCCTTTCGCTCCTTCGGTTGAAGATTGAGTGATGGCTGATGCTGACGAGTGCCGACTCGGCAATTTTAGCTGACGAGGTGCCGACTGTACCGGTGACGCGGCGTCACGGCTGGACTTCGCGGTGGGCTGCAGCGATGAATTTTGATGACGATTAAAGCCTACCCATGATCATTGTTTGATGGACCGATGGGTTGTTGGGCTCATTAAATTTGGGCCACGCACATTTTGACGCGTACAATAATGAATCAAAAGAAACGATAAATAAGAAAAAATTATTGTGTAATTTACACACAGTGACAAGGGGTCTAAGACACTCAACATATATCACTTTACTGTTCTAAAGCCGTTTTCTGCTTTAATCATTTTGCCTAACAAGAGAAAACATATCCGATTAAGAATTAGAAGAGAAATTTAATCAGTTGGTTTATGAAATTTAATCATTTCACTTAAATATAAAATTATATTTTATAAACTAACTTTATTTATTTATTCATTTTTAAGTATATTCTGAATTAATTTATGTTAATTTAAATTTTTTAATTTTGGACAACTGATACATTATCCTATTTTAAATTAAATATTTTAAGGAAAATTTTTGGAATACCTTTTTAGCAAAAAAAAGCTAATAAAAACCATATTTTTTGTTTTTTCATTTTTTGTGGATTTTTAAAATCTTTTGCCTATTTATTAATTTTGGGCGCGTCCAATTTAAAAGAAGAGAGGAGTTTCTCGGCTCTGAGCAGGAGAAACTTCCTCCCCCTCCTTCAAGAGTCAAGTGGGCTTGGTGTTCCGTCTCTTCCTGTCGAATTAGGCGTCTCTCTCTGCCTTCCTCCCCATTCAAGAGAAACATATCGGAAGAGAAAGCGGATCTTGAATGTGGACAAAGGTGGAGTGAGACCCTGAATTCTTACCGAGACGGATGTTTGGCTTACATTACTCGAGGAGATTCCCTCCTTTCTCTGCAGACATTTCTTGTGGCATTTCGTTCTTCTTGATCTTGGCGTAGTGGGTTTGGTAGTGTTTTCTCCATCTTCTTCTTTTCCTTTTCATTTTCTTTTCTTTCTTGGTTTCCTTCGCATTCGTCAATGGATAAATTCTTTCTCCTAATCTTCTCGTCTTCTCGCAGTCTTTCAATCAGGAAGTTTCATTACATGGGTATCATCTCTTCCCCAGTACCTCTACGCCATTGCGACAAACATTGTCGGAGGCCTTCAGAATCTTTTCACCCAAACTACCGTTCGCGAGTCCCATCTTCTAATCAGAGCCATCCGGCCACGACGACGATGAATTTGCAAGGAGGTGAGTCATAAGCCAGAGACACCCCCCCGACAGGTGGGGAGTCGTCTTTTTTCTGACGTCATGGAGGGAGATTACGAAGAGTCTATAGAAATCAGGCGCAGTGGAGGGCAATTGACTTCGGACGATGGGGAATATTCTTTTGACGCTGTGGCTGTCGAAAAGAGGAAGAGGGCGAAAGCTCATTGTGAGATATTCAGTAATCAGGTGAATGATGTTTCCTTCTGTTTGTTCTTTGTTTTCTATCCGAGTGTTTGAGATCGAATCGCTTGTCTCCCCAATGCTGCCTTTTATTCAAATATTATATGGGTGAATTTTTATGACTACATATAATAATTATATGTTCTCTGTATTTGCTTATTTTCATCTTTTCTGCTTGAGTACGACTTTACTTTAAATCCATGGTTTGAACGATTCCATGGTTTTAGTACGACTTAATAGTTTATTCGCAAACCAAAAAATTTGGTTTATTTCTCTAATAGAGTATTAAATCCAAAGACAAATGTTCCAAACGTGACGCAAATTGGTGAATCATTCTGTTGCCCAAAGTTGTTAGGAAGCACCTCCCTGTTGTCAGTATCTTGATTGAGAGCTATTTTCAGGATGAGAGCAGCTCAGTGTGTCGAGTTTAAATCCAGGGATACATATAATGAAAGGGAAGTGTTGTCTTCGTTGGAAGTTAAATATCCTAGTGTCTGTTTGATGATAACAGAGACCGCCAAAATTGATATTGTTCTTATTGTAGTTTTCTTTTTCCCCTTTATTTTTATGACCTATTTGATGTGTTTTATTTTGTTCATCTTTAATAATTTTTTATCACTTATTTTTATGACCTATTTGATGTTGGAAGCTTGCATGGACATGCAGCCTGAGTTGCAGCGTTCAGTAAGACGGGAAGTTTCTGCTGCTTTGAATCACTCTTCAGAGGGACGAGGTCAGTAGTACACATTGATGTTTAAAGGTTTTTTGGAAGCCTGTGATCTAATAAAAATAACCATACACCAGCATTTTGTTGCTTCTAGAGGCAAATGTTGTTTGGAATGAGCACAATTTTAATGTTTGCTATTATGTTTGTGGTCCTCAATAGGTAGTTTCAAGTTTTTTCTTTGTTGTCTTCTCCTACGAAGTTGGGATCTGTTCTCAACTGTCTGATCTTGATCCAGTTTGTTAATCTATTCCTTTGTTGTTTTAGGAAATTTATGGGAATTTGGCTTCTTATGCATTTTATGCAACTTATTTTTGTTGACTACCTTAAAAGAAATATCAACCAAAATATCATAGGTAATTAAATGCATGTCATATTGTCTTAACATAGAGGAAGGATGCTTACCCATGGCTACTTGCATATGAGAAATATGTCTATAGCTCAAGTTTTGACCATCACTGAATATAATACCAGGTGTGGCAGATCTGGATTCCCCATAGAACTGCTCTAAGAGTTTTGGAGTAATCCAGTGGTAGTGATCTTGTGGAGGTTGATGGGTGTGATATGATGTTTTGCATGTGAACGAGCTTGCAAAACATACACTAGTAAAAAGCTTACTTTTGGCGAGGGTTTTGCGCTAAACCCTCGCTGTATGTCCCTAATTGACGAGGGTCAGTTTCGATCCCTTGCTAATAGTAACCCTCGTCAAAAAAATTATATATAGTGACGGTTATTTCGATTTTAGCCTTTGCCATAGGCCCATTTTTTGGCAAGGGTTTATAACCTTTGCTGGTTTATAACCTTTGCTATATGATAGCCTCAAATTTATATCATTGAAAGGCCAATTGACATAATTACCCTCACAACATTTTCCTTTCCCGAAAGAAGCCCCATATCAAAATTAAGCTCCATTAGTTGCAGCCCCGACTCTCAGATGCCGATCGAGGTGCAGCCTTCCGCTCTGAGATCGATGCTGCTTCACTCTGATATGTCGATTGAGTTGCACAGATGCCGATTCAACTGAAGCTTTGACTCTGAGATGCTGACTCAAAGCTTTTTTCAATCCCTACAGAAGGATTATCCAAAAATGGCTCCCAGTTGTGCGTCTAACCTCCCTCCATAACTCTACAAGCACCGATTCTTCAATTCGGAGGCTTTGGAAGAAGCAATTCAGTAGGTGAGCTATTTTACTTCTGATTTAAAACTTTACATCCCTTGCTCTGCATGCATCGATTCTTCTTACCTCCCTCCATAAGCTCTGGACACATCGATTCGTATTGTTTTAAAACTTTATTACTTATGTTTTATTGTTGGTCGAGCATGCGTTGTAGGCATGTAGCTACTTGCTTCTGGTTGTTTTTTGGAATCTGTTTCTGGAATGCGTTGTAGGTATGTAGCTACATTTCGTTTAAAGAAAAGCATACATTAAAGGCATTGGATCTGTTTTCTGAGTAACAGAATTTCAATCAGCTGCGAGGAAGATTAGACCGTCCACTTTGAAAGACTTACAAGTTGAACTGTGGACATTAAAATCCTTTGTTGTGTGAGCTGGTCAAGGTTTCCAGGTTTTATTGGCAATGGAGCGATGCCCTTTGCATTGCGAACACTTGTTTTAGAGGCGAAGTTATGGACTAGAAAGACTGGAACTTGTAATAATTCTTTGTCGGAGATTTGATGATGAAGAGCGATTCAGGGCAGCCAGCAGGGGTACAGTCAGAGTCGTCCAAATCCGCTTTATCACCTCTTCCACCAGTTGTGCCAAAAACTGCAGAAAATGCCATTGTCGAGTACACGAAGCCTGCAACACTCTTGGGCGATGATGAAGACCTTGAGGTCAAGCTCCGTGGGATCATTGAGAATGTGCCTGTTAGTGTCAGTAACACCTCTGGTAGCTCTGCCGGTTCCGGTTCAGGAGACTTCCACCAGGTTTGATTCACTGAATCTTTCATTGTTGCTTTAGACTTGCTGCTTTCTGTTCTTCTTCGCGGAATTGACACGTGTGATGAAAGTATAAATAAAAAAGAATGCTGCTATTATTCTTAGTTTGAATAAAGGTTGGATATTTTGTTTTCTTTTGGCTTTTGTATTTGCCTCAATTTTTGTTGCATTTTATTGATTGGCTTGATTTTGCAGCTTAGCTGCTTTTTCCGTGCACACTTGTAAGTTGTAACTGTTGTCCTTTAGTTTCTTGACGAGTCTCTCATCTTTGACAAAAATGTTTCAGAACTTCTTTCAATTCTATGAACTACAATACCGAAATGGAGACATTAGAATCTGCTTGCTCAAGAAGTTCGAGTCTATACTCACCCAAGTCACTAGGTTGCAGTTTCAAATATCTATTGAGAACGACTTTGTTCCTGTTCAGCGTAGGGGATGTTTCGGAATCTGAAGATTCATTTCTTAATTGTTATTAATCTGAATGTGTATTGCTTGTTTCATAGATATTTACTTCGTTAGTACTTTTGCATTTCTTTAGCTATATTCATTTGATCACTCCTTTGAACTATATCCAGTGGACTCAACGAGAAACATTGGAATCATACTTAAAAAGGAGGTTGTTTGAACCATTTTTGTTCATGACATCAATAACTACATGAACTAAAGTTGTTTCTCTTTTGAGGGTTAAACTTGTGAGTTTTTTTATCAAGTCCCTGTTTTTGTTTCAACATGGTGAAAGTTGAAGTTTTTTAATATATATATATATTTTTAAGGAAAGCGCACTAATATATGTTTATTTTGAAGCTTTCCATGGGCATGTTCACTATTTTTTTTTGAGGAATGGGCATGTTCACTAATAAGAATTATAAAGCAAAATCTTACCCAGTTGATAAGAGTCAACGGTAACAAAAAAAGGGATCAGAACTAAGACCAATAGGAAATTTTTCAAGAGATATACCAGGAATGAAAGGTCTACCGAATGTGTCTTCTGGCTTTTTGTTTGAATTTCAACCCACACAGTGTGTTGCTACAACTGTTGTCTTTCTATATGGATTTTACTCTGTGAACTGATTGTCACTTATTTAAACTTCCTTAGCTAAGAAATTCTATTTTAGAACTGTCAGCTTTTTTTGTCAATTATTTAAACTTCCTTAGTTAAGATATTCTATTTTAGAACTGTCAGCTTTTTTTGTCAGTTATTTAAACTTCCTTAGTTAAGAAATTTTATTTTAGAACTGTCAGCTTTTTGCCACTTGAGCTTCTGTCATTTTTTTCTTTGACAAATGTGAGTTTTGTTTGCTGATTCATGTTGGTAAGTGTTTTAGCGTCCTGTACTGTTCCCTCCTAGACTAGAGCTTGCCTACAAATTCTCAATATTGAGTTTGCATAATATAAAGAAGATGTTATTGAAGATACTACTTATTTGTAAGTAAACAGAAAAATCCACCGTATACTGTTGTCTGTCAGCTTTGCAGATATACGGTTATTTGGCTTTCAACTTCTGTTTCTTTCTGCTAGGATAAATGTTCCTTACAAAGATAAACATGACCTTCATAGGATAGTTCAACTGTCATTCCTCCCCCTTCCTTTCTCCTCCCAAACAGCTTGAAAGGTCATCTAATAGCTGCATCACAAAAAGCAAGTGGGTTGGGGGAGAATGCATAGAAAATCGTCCACTGGTCTTGCGGAATTTCTATGAAACAGCAGGGGTTACAAATGTGACCCTTGTTGAAGGTGCAGCTCTGCTCCAAGATCTTTTTTGCTTTCTTGACCACTCATACAGAGACAATCACCAAAGGGGCACCAGAAGGGTAATCAAAAAAGCATCAGCAGGAGAGAAAGGAGAGACTCATAGGGTATGAGATGAGCGGCGCACGGCGGAGCGAGCGACGGGGTACAGAAGACGGAGGGCGAGAAGATCGATCGAGCGGAGAGGAAGTCCGCGACGGTGAAACAGAGGAAGGAAATGAATGGCTTAACGCGGTGAAAAAAGGAAGGGTGCAACAGACGTGGCGACAGAATGAGAGTGGTGGAGGAGACGAAAGCAAGAGAAGTACGGGAGATGGAAAGGTGGAGCAAACGGAAGGACTGGAAGAGGACGGGAAGGAGTCTAAAACCGAGGAAGAAGGCTGGACTCTCGTTACCAGAAGGAAACAACGACCAGCTACGTTAAAATCCCACATCCTACGATTCGATAACTCTATGATTCGAGTTGAGGAGTGGGTGGAGAAAATGGGACAAGCAAGGAAGCGCAGTTTCAGGCTTACGGTATCTAACGGGGAAAAGAAGTCGTTCATCAACTTTCCGACGAAGGGCCTACCGGAATGCATCAGTGCCCTCCTGGAATGCCTAGAAGCCAAGGAAAAGCGAAACAAGAAACTGGTAGTGAAAACAGAGGACGATTCCTTTGTCTTCTCTACGTCCCAAGGGTACCGGAGGATGTGCTGGATCACTCGATGGAGAAAGAAAAGCCTACTGGCCAAACACCACATCCCAGCTGAAGACTGCAAAAATTTTCGATGGGAATATCTGAGGAAAGCAATCCAAGAGATGTACCAGGATGGCCGTCTGGTCTACCCGCAGGAGTCTACCCCCCAAATATCCACCTTGGTGTCGAGAAGGGTTGAGAAGGTCTCGGGCACCACTCAGGAGAATGAATCTGTTGAGGAAGTGATAGAACTACCACGACATCTCTGGAGAGAAGGAGAGGAGAGGATGGAAAGCACTCTGATCCTCATGGCGGAGAATAAAAAGCTAGCTGCAGCTGATATCGAAGCCATGATGGAAAAAGTGAACTCGCTGAAGTATCACCCCAAAGTCTCGGCGTTCGAAGGTGGGAAATGGATTATCTGGTGCGAAAATAAGAAGGACAAGGAGGACCTGTATGAAGCCTGGCCCGAGAATGGAGAATTCGTGAGCACTCGACTTACGGATTGGGAGAAGCGAGTAGCATTCTCGGCGGTGGAAGGATGGCTAGATGTCTACGAAATTCCACTCGAGCTGTGGAGGATGCAAAATCTAGAAGTCATTTTCCGAAGCTTCGGAGAGCTCCAGGCGCTAGATGAGAATACCAGAAGCATACAGGACGTTTCAAAGGCCAGAGGCCGAGTGAAATTCCCCCTATCAGCTCCAATGGGAGGAAGAAGGATGATACACATGGGAGAACAGAATTTCCCAATTGTCGGTGTGCTGGTGCAGACGCAACCGGAGCCGGAGAAGATGGAGGAGCACCCACCAGAGAGCAACTCACCGGGTCAGGACATGACACCTGACTCACTGAGTGGCTCGTTTGCTGAATGGAACCAGATCGTCACGGAGAACCTGAATTCAAATTTGAATTCGCATTCAATGCATCAGTCGGTCCCGAGGCATACGGGCACTGACAGAGAGCAGGAGAGCCAGGCGGCGGAATTCAGTTTTCACAAGACTATGACGATAAACCCGTCCCCCCTGACCCACCATGTAAACCCGAGTTCAGCCTGTGAAAGCCCAAACCCCGAGAAACCTGTTACACCTGGCAACCCCTCGGATCCAACGGACCCTCCCATGCACTCCCGCGTCCATCTGAAGCACTTCAACCCCATACACTCTCCCGGTCAAACTGGTTTTGGTTCCTCACCAGAACCTTCCACCCCTCCAGTTCAGACATATTCCCGCAGAAAGTCCCGCAGAGACCCTTCTTCTTCCTCAGTTGAATCCCATCTCCCTTCGACCACGACCACGACCACGACCACGACCACGACCACAACCAAAGCACAACCCCCTCAGACGCCATGCCTCCAAGAAATTTCAACTCCAGATACCTCTGGCCCAGGCCACACCACCAAACACATCGTGTGGAGATTTCCCCCAGCCCTTCCCCTCCTTCTCCTAACTCCAGAAATGCCACCCCCTCGCCCCCTTCTTTTCCTAACTCCAGAAATGCAACCCAACCAGCACCCATCGAGATATCACACGGTCTAACTGACCTGAACTACACGAGAAGCAGAAATTGCATAAACTGTCACCATCCTCAGGCGGTAGCAATCCCAACCACCCGACACGTAAATGCCAGTCTCCCTCATCAGAACTCCTAGTCCTGGCTCGAAGATGCAGAGACTAACGCCATGCAGCTCTCGGAAGTCGTCCTGGACCACTTCCTGGAGCTTGCGATGGCTATGGAGAGCATTCGTGCGGGCCGAGCAGCAGGAACAATCCCGCCACTGCGCCCTCGAGGAGGAGTCATAAGAAGAGTTCGCCGACACCAAGACCCCCCTCAATGAAGATTGTCTCATGGAACGTAAGGGGTTTCGGTGGTCCCCAGAAAAAAGCCAACATAAAGGAAGTGCTGAGAGACACTAACGTGTCGATGGTAGTATTACAGGACACAAAGGTGGGGTCGATGACAGATGAAATAGTCAGAAGCATCATGCACATCCAAAATCTAGGATGGAGAGCCGTCGACGCGGATGGAACAACATGAGGTATTCTGATTGCAATGGACCAAAATGAAATAGAGATCATAGAGGAAGAATTCAGACTCTTTTGTTTAGGGGTCAAGATAAAAGAGAAAGGCTCTGGGAATAGCTGGTGTTGCGGAGGAATATACGGCCCGAGCTCGTCGTATGGCTGCCCACAATTTTGGGAAGAACTGGAAGACCTGATGAACTGCTGGGAAGATCCCTGGCTTCTGGCGGGAGACTTCAACGTTATCAGATTCAGAGGGGAGAAATCTCCTCCGGCGACACGCATCACTAGCAATATGAGAATTTTCAACGATCTGATTGACGCGTATGCGATGGAGGAAATCCCAACCAGTGGCAAGAGATTCATCGTGGTGCAATAATCAGCCCCAACCAATTCTATCTAAACTAGATAGATTCTTGGCGAGCCCGGAGTGGATGAGGATGTACCCAGACTGTTCGGGACGGGTCCTGACTAAAGTGGTCTCAGACCACTGGCCAATTCTAGTAGACACCAAGATGGCGACTTGGGGGAAGAAGCCTTTTCGCTTTGAGAATCATTGGCTACAGAAGGAAGAATTTCGGGGATTGCTGGAATAGTGGTGGTCAAGTATGGAAGACCATGGACCGCCAGGTGGACGGGCAGCAAGGAAATTGAAGCTTTTGAAGGCAAAGATCATTGGATGGACCAAACTGGAAAAAGCCAAGGAGTTAATTCAGAAGAAGCTTTTGCGACTTCATGTACAAGGCTTAGACCAAAGGGAGGAGGAGCAGGGGCTCACAGCAGATGAACAATCGGATAGGCTCGCCTCGGCTGGGTCACTTCGTTCGCTCGTCTACAGTGAGAGCGTCTACTGGAAGCAAAGAGCCCGTTACAAATGGCTTAAAGAGGGAGACGCAAATTCCAAATTCTTCCACTCGGTCGCCTCCTCCAAGCGAAGATCTAACAGAATTAACTCCTTAATCATCAACGTGGAGTTAACTTCTAATAGGTCTATTATTTCTAACGAAATTGTCAAATTTTTTGCTGATCTTTACAAAGATGATGGCAAATGCAAACCTTGTATCAAAGGTTTAGCATTCTTTAAGCTCGGGGAGGAGGAAAAAGAAGCTCTCGAAGCACCCTTCACACTGGAGGAAATTGAAGCGGGGGGAAAAGGAATACCGTTGGACAAAGCAGTTGGACCAGACGGATACAATGGAGAATTCTACCGAGCAGTGTGGCGCTCTCTCAAAGACGACATTGTTAGCCTATTGGAAGACTTTCATCAGCATGGGCTACAACATAGAAGCATTGGAGCCTCAATCATCGCATTGATACCTAAAAAAGGAGTTGAGGAAATTAGTGGGTTTTGGCCAATCAGCCTGGTGTCAAGTCTATATAAAATAATAGCACGAGTGCTGGCAGCAAGATTGAAGAAGGTGATCGACTCTGTAATCAGCCTCCATCAAAACGCGTTCGTCCCTAAACGCCAAATCTTGGACTCAGCTATGATGATTCATGAAGCAATCCACAGTTTCAGGAAGGAAGGACGACCCAGATTTATTCTGAAATTAGACTTGGAGAAGGCCTTTGACCGTGTAAATTGGAACTATTTGGATATGGTTATGGCAGAAATGAATTTTGGTGACAGATGGAGAAAATGGATGAGATCCTGTATTGGATCAGCGCAATTCTCAGTGGCTATCAACGGAGGACTGTTCGGTTATTTCAAAAGCTCCAGAGGAATAAGACAAGGTGACCCACTCTCGCCTCTCCTCTTCAATATAGTTGCTGAAGGGACAACAGCCTTCTTTGAACAACTGTGCACCATGGGGTGGATCACGAGTCCCCTTCCGAACAACGAAGTTCCCATTGTACAATTTGCGGATGACACTGTGGTATTCTGCGAGGGAAATTTAGAGCAAGTCAAGCGGCTGAAGGCGGCAATCTCCCTGCTAGAATTCACGGCTGGACAAAAAGCTAATTGGGCCAAAACCAAAGTGTATGGCATAGGCATGGAAACCAGTCTCCTGGAATTTGCTGCGACAATCTTGGAATGTGGAACAGGTTCTCTGCCCTCCTCTCATCTTGGATTGCCCTTATTTGATGGCCGAATTCACGCGAGGCTATGGGACTCAACATTGGAAAGACTGCGCAGCAGACTCTCAACTTGGAAGGGAATTCATCTCTCCAAAGCCGGCAGGTTAGTACTTCTAAAATCTTGCCTAATGGGTATCCCCACCTTTCTTCTATCCTTCTTACACTGCCCGGCCTCGGTGGCGGCTGAAATGGAGTCTATAATGAAAAAATTTCTATGGCGGGGAGCCCGAGAGGAATTCAAGATCCATTTGACCCGGTGGGAGATTGTATGCCAATCCAAGGCAGGAGGAGGGTTGGGGGTACGCTCAATACGTGCCTTCAATCGATCGCTGCTACTTAAATGGTGTTGGAGGTTGAACGAGGACAGAAACGTACCTTGGGTGAAATTGGTTAGGGAGAAGTTGGGGGTAGCAGAGGAGGACTGGATTCTAGGAGAACATTCAGCTAGAAGATTGTCGCCGATTTGGAGAAAGCTATACAAACTGGTGCATTTCTTTGGGCAGCACATCAAGTTGATGCCGGGAAATGGCAGAAGGGCTGAGTTTTGGACGCGGATTCGGTTAGGCAACTCGCCCCTTTGCCAGCGGTTCCCAACCCTCTTTGCGTTGACCAGAAATAAGCATATCAAGATAGCTGAAGTTCTGCAGGGGAGGAATCAGTCTCATATTGACTGGTCAATCTTGTTCAGGAAAGCCCTCAGAGACCAAGAGGCTATAGAATTAGCCAACCTGGACCAAGCAATCACAAATTTCTACATATGTCCAAGCTACGAGGATAAGCTTATATGGCTTCCCTCGGTAGACGGAGCGTTCACAGTGAATTCTACTTACAAACTGGAATACAGGGAAGAAGGGACACATCATGCCAGCGCTGCCTGGAGGTTCAAAGGTATGCCCAAGGCCAAATTTTTCCTCTGGACTGCTCTACATAACAAAATCCTAACAAGAGACAACCTAGCCCGAAGAGGGATGTCCCTACCATCTCTTAGCTGCCCACTCTGTAATGAGGAAGCCGAGTCTATGAACCACATTCTACTGCACTGCGCATTCACCTAGAAGGTATGGACTGCATTTCTCAAGCTTTTTGAAGTGGACTTCTGTTTTCCAGGAAGTCTGCACCTGTTGTTGGCACAATGGAGAAACTTAACAGCAGGTAAGAAGGGAAAAATTATGGCGGAGGTCTGTGCTTCGATAATCCCATGGAAGATTTGGGAAGAAAGGAATGCAAGAGTATTCAAAGGGAAGCAAAGGGAGTGGCAGGTCATAGCTACCCTAGCAATAAACAAATCAGTGGAATGGCTAAGCTCAATGAAAGAGTTTTCGGATACGAAGGGGGAAGTCCTAAGGAGAAGCTGGAATCTGATTGCACATCAGCACACTCACCACTAAATAAGACAGCCCACCCAATGGTCCACTCCGATGCATGGCTGCCTCAAGCTTAACACCGACGGCTCCTCACTTGGGAACCCAGGTCCGGCAGGTTTTGGAGGGTTATTTAGAGATCACAACGGTAACACCCGGTTGTCGTTCTGTGGACCACTGGGGATAACGGATTCAACGGAGGCGGAAGTGGCAGCCGTCCTTGAAGGGCTGAGGCTATACAAGGAAAGATTTCATGAACCGTTGGAAGTAGAATCTGATTCTAAGAATGTGATCAGTTGGTGTCAACAATGGAAAGAACCTCCATGGAGACTTCTCCACTGTTTTAGAGAAATTTGGACTCTAAGTAGTAATGTAATTAAGTGGAACCACGTGATCAGAACAGCCAATCAGGCTGCTGATACGCTTGCAAAAGAGGGAGTCTAACAAACCAATATGATAGTGACGCTCCCTCTTTGAGACTAGGATAAGAAGTATATTGTACTCATGAAATGTAATGCTTTGCTTCGGCACCTTTATGAAATACAAGTCAATTTCCTCAAAAAAAAAAAAAAACATGACCTTCATTAATAGCTTTAAGACAGGTTGTTAATTTTTGTCAGCTCACCCTTTGCATTTGGAACACATGAATTGCTTGCAATGGTTATCTATCAGAAATGGAGTAAAACCTGTAGCCTTGATAGGTAGAATGGTTGATTTACCTTGTGTTTTTTAACATAAGTGTAGTTCTCACAAAGGTGATCTGCACCTATCAAGAACCAGTTTTTTTCTGCAAGAAGTAGATGTACCATGTTAAATTTGATCTGCACCTATCAAGAACCGTTTTTTCTGCAAGGAGTAGATGTACCATGTTAAATTTTAGTTTTCTGCTTTTGATACTCCCGACTTCTTACATTGAAACTTCTGCAGTACCGGCAAATGAGAAGGAAAGAACAAGACCGCTTATCAAGGATGGAAGCTGATTATCAGAAAAGAAAAGAAATGGTTTAGTTCAATATGAGAAGGGAGGAAAGGCTGAAAGCGGCAGAAGAACGAACGGCAAAAAAGAGATTGAAACGCCAAAAAAAGAAACAAAGGAAGAAAGAGAAGAAGACTGCAACTACGGGCCAAGCTGGTGACGAAAACAATCCAAAACCAGAGTCTTCAGATGAGAATGCTTCTGATGATAGCAACCAAAATTAACAGAATTTATTCTCTTAGAGCAGCCCAAATAATAAGCATCGTTATTGCTGCATAAAGTAAACAACATATTTTCATGGGATATAGTATCTTGATATAAAACTTTGCTGCAAATCTTTAATTTCAGTATCTTATGATTGCAGGTATAAAGGGTTCTACGACTTTGCTAAGTCCAAAGGTGTGGATGTTGGTGTACCTGTTGGTCTTGACATTCTTGTTGATGGAACTGTTCCTACAGGTAACTTTCTCCTTGGGTTCACGTTATGTACACAGCAACATATGCATATACAAATATAAGCATTTGGGAGCAATTTTTTAATTTTTTTCATTAATGAAGTTAATTCTATGTTTATCAGTTTACATTGGGTCTGGATTGTCCAGTTCAGCTGCATTTGTATGCTTTTCTACAATTGCCATAATGCCAGCTTTTTACTTTTCCCTTGAATAAGACTTTTTTGTTGCAATATTTTAAAGTTTGATTGTTTTATCATTCTTTGTCTTTACTTTCTTTTGAGCTTGTTGTAGTATATGTTAAAGATAACTTTCTTTTTGAAGCTTTCTGGAGAAAAAAAATATTTAAGATTGTGTAAAAAATAGCTCAACTTATTTTGAGAAAAACCTGTCTTTGATCTGCAGAAAGAAATTGCTGAACTTGTGATTGTGAACGTCACATTGGAACACAGTCTGGAGGAATGGACCAGGTAAGGATGCATGATGCTTCTGTACATGAAATAATGACATTTTCTGCGTTGTGTGTTGGTGCAAATTTATGATTTTCCTTGACATCTATTGTTTTGAAGTTTATTGATGTTAATAATTGGTTTGTTCTTTGAATCACGATTGTCAATTTTACTGTATCATGCTTAAATATTGTCAACCAATCTGAAGAGATGCAGGCAGAAGCCTTGTTTTGCCTGGATAATGAGATGGCGGCCAGAAATAAGGTTAAAAAAGCTGGGGAGTTTCTTTGCATCTATGCTTTATTAGCCCTTCCATTTTAATCAATTTACTTGTTAGACCCGCATATGTAAAGTCGTGTTCTGGACTGTCTTTGTTTATTAGCTTGTTTATCTTCTCTTTCAGAGCAATGGTGATATTCTTTGTCTATTGGTCTTTTTCCTCCTCTTCCTGCATATTGTTTGATCATATGCATTATCTTATTTAGCGGATGAAACTTTACAGGCAATATCTGTCATGGCAAAATCAGGATTTGCAGAGCTGATAGATTTTAATCCAATCAAAGCAACTGATGTGAAGCTACCTCAGGGGGGTAGTTTATTTATTGCTCATTCCTTGCCCGAATTGCAAAAGGCAGTTACTGCTGCTACAAACTACAATAACCGGGTTTTGAATGTCGGATGGCCGCTGTAAGCTTCATTTCTTGTTTGACATTTGAAAAGAAAAGACATAAAATTTTATGTTTTAGTCCTTTGGAAAATGTGGTGATCATGGTTCTGTTTTTTTCTGTTGGCATTCTTATCAAATATGTATTTTAGCCACAGTTACTGTTTTCCAAATTGGCAGTTGTAACTCTAGAAGTTGCTGCAGATTGTACTTGGTATCAAGTTGGGGATGAAGCCTAAAGAATCAGTCTCCAAAGTTTCATATTTTGTAAATGTAGGTAAGAATCTTTTCAGTTGTTTTTTCATTTTTGCATATAGATTATTTTTCGGTGTAAGATCTGTTGTAAGCTTCCTCCTATCTCAACTTTGTGCTGGAAGAATCATCCAATTCCTTTTGTTAAAGATTTTCGGGAGCAAACAAATTATTTTTCTTATTTTTGGTCTTTGCTTTGGTGCGTTCAATTTCATGTGCTCTTGAATTACTGCAGCAACTCTTGGAACAACTTTGGTGAGACACCGATCGAAGTCTCGAGTTTATATTGGATGTATGAAGTCTGGTCTTGTTCTTCCCCAAAAGTAAGTACATCTTGGATTGCTTCAAATTTGGAAGGTAGAAAGATTGAATGCACTGTAATTCTTGTTTGGGATGGTGTAGGGGAGTAATTTTATTATTCGATTTAGGTTATTCATAGGTTTCATTATTGATTTTTGAATAAATAGAGAAAACACTTATGGCGAGGGTTTAGACCGTCACCATTTCTCTATATAGCGATGGTTATAACCCTTGCCAAATAAGTATGTATGTGGCATGTATGGATGCCACATACATGCTTTTGTCGATGGTCCATGAGCTTTGCTAAAAGACTTTTAGCGAGGGTTTTCAACCCTCGTCATTAAAAAAATATTTGGCGACGGTTCCCCCCTCGCCTTATACTTATGGCGAGGCCTGCAGACGCGACGCGACGCTCCTATGGCGAGTCTTTCCTCGCCAAAAGTGTTTGGTAAGGTTCATAACCCTCGCCAAAAGCCTTATTTCTACTAGTGATAGCATGGAAGAAAGGAAGAGTGGGAAGTTTTCTAAATGAATGATTGCATGAGAACTGATAGTGGTAGGCTCTTCGGTAAGATATCTACTGGAGTTGGAAGACTTGTTGAAGGTACTACTCTTAATTGTCTTCTTTCCACAACTCCCCTTGGAGTGCCACCATTCCAGGCAATGTTTGCTGCTCAAAGATGGAAGGAAGATAACTGAACAAAAAAGAGGAAGACAGAGATATCCAAAGATGGAAATGTAATAGGAATCAATATTAGCCAACTTAGATTGCTTGAGAGGGGGAGGCGGTGGGGCTGGAAGTGGCTGGTGCTGGAGGTGGATGATTAGTTGCTATGAGGAATTAGTAGATGGACCCATCCCTTCTTTCTATAACTTATATGCTGTATGGTTGGTGAACTTGGTTGAGTGAGGCCATTAATATACAGAATGATTACACTGTTTTGAATCTCTTCAAAGACTTGCTATAAATAATAAGAGAGATATACCTTATTCATTGAGCATATGTTAAACTTCTTCTTTTGCTCAGCTTAAATTCTAAACCATTTAATATGCAACTCTGTGACAGGTGTTGGGGAAGAATCATCCGAGGATGGGTCTAAATGGGTTCACGTGAGGAAAGGAATCTGCTGTGTTTGCTGTGACAATCACATTGATTCTCTGTTGTACAGGTTTGCAATTTTATCTATTCTCTGTTAGGTGGGTGTTGAGTAGTGGAAAATCGAAGGTTCTGTTGTACGGCAGAAAGTTGTAGAAAATCATGTCTGGTTTTATTGTCTGGTTTTATTGTAATGTTCTTATGTTTTTCTGACCCCTGACTTTCTGTTTTGTCGTGCAGATGTGGGCACATGTGTACTTGTTCAAAGTGTGCAAACGAATTGGTTCGAGGAGACGGCAAGTGTCCATTGTGTCGTGCACCCATTATTGAGGTGATCCGAGCCTATTCTATACTGTAAAAATAAAAAATAAAAAAAGCAAGAAAGCAAAGGGAGTTGATGATCTTACAGCCTCAAGAAATCAATCGAAGGGATGATAATCCGGACTTCAGGCTCTATAAGTTTTGTTGTTTCTGATTATTTTGGGGTAAATTTCATTGTACAACTAGAATAACAAATGGTACTTGCAATTCATAATTCTTGCCCAATAAAATTTCATTGTACACTGAAGCGAATCGTTCTTTCCTCACTCCACAGCAGCTAAATGCGAGGCTCAATCTGCTGATGAAATACCCATTTCACAGTTATTTGGATCTTGGACTTGGGACTGACCAATCTCCACATTGTAAAAGGAATAAAAGATTTAATCTGATGATAAAATAACTTATAAACAAATAGGGTGCTCAAGATCGTGAAGAGTGCATGCAGAGGAAGGTTGCCCCTGTGAAGGGTCTCAATAGAAACAGAGAGGGAGAGACCCGGAGAAACTAAAATCAACCATTAATCCCCAAGATTATTTCATTCATAATCATATCGAAGGATAACACACACATATATATATTTACAAGTTGGCAATAAAAGATTCAACAAATAATGTTTCTTTCTTCTTTTTCTGTCCATTGATTTTGGAGTTTCATTTACAACAACTCTGTTCGTCGATCCTCAATAGAGGGTCGATCGGCAGAGCGGGCAGGTAGTCGCCGTCATCAACCATGGAGAAAGACAATCCGAATGGAAAAGATGAGAGCAGGGAGTCTCCGTAACCGCCAGCTTCTTCTTTTTCGATCCTTTAAATTCTTCAAAGCAAATGGCGCAACTCTCCCCCTCTTCAATCTCACTCAACTCCTTCAACTTCATCTCCACCGGAACTACTACTTCCACCGGCGGAGGCGGCGGCGGTACTATGTAGCGTACTCCATGAGGAATGAAAATCTGCACGTCGATCGCGACGTCGAGCCTGTTGTATCCCTGCAAGTAGGCTTCGTCCGCTTTGGCAGGGACGACCTCGCAGAGACTGCGGAGGAGGTGATCATGGGCGACGGTGCCGACCCTGAAGTAGTGCTCGTCGGAGGAAGCCGCGATGGCAGACGCCCTTCGAGCCCACAGGTGGGGCGCGAATAAGATGGAGAAGGGTACATTGAAGCACCTGCGTTCCAAGAACCGGGACGCGTGTATTCCCTCCACGTAGCTTGTGTTCCCGTCGGCTTCCACCACGTAATTGCAGTACTTCTTCCTGCCGGAGATGGTGAAGACGACCATGGGTGGGACCGATGGTGGGTGAGGCACGGATCTGAAAGTGAAGTCGACGTACGAGACTGGCTCTGGGTGGGCCGCCATGAGAGAAGCAAATTAATTAAGTAGTACTGTATAGCTATTTATTCATGAAAGTATCCGAATACGGAAACTTTACATTTGTTTCCAAACTGGGAAACCTCCGATTTTAAACATAATTATTTAGTTTAATATTTAGTAAAAAGCAAAAAAAAATGTATTAGGGATATGTCGGACCGGGTTTTTCGTGGGTTTAGATTTCAGGTTGTAGTACATGTGAAGTCTTCCATTTCTCTTCTTGCCGGCGTCGAGGATCTTCGCCGACCGATGAGATTTATCCGGCGTTCTTCGTCTCTTACGTCGTCTAACAGAACCCCAGTACGCACTCTCTTCTACTTTTCCTTTTTCCCAACTGTTTTCGACGCTTGCAGTTCTCCTCGAAACCTTCGGAAAATCCATGCCCATAATGTCTTAAAAGACGCCGAGCAGGATAATTATTTGATCACCAGGTTCATCTGCCTCTGCAACTCCTACTCCAATTTTCGTTATGCTGCCCGGGTATTCGATCGGGTTAATTAACGAGCCCAATATCTACGAGCCATGATTGAAAAACATCCCGTCGCGGAAAATCTTCGCCTCGGCCGTCACGCACTACCGTAGTGAAACAAGAACCCGGCGCCGTGGAAGAAAAACACGGCGCCGGCATCGGCGAAGAGATCAGTGCTGCCGCCGGGTCTCAAGCTACGGGGTTTGTGCATGCTAGGGATGTATTTGGAGAAATCTTTTCTTAATTAATCAAAATTATTAATGGAGTTTGAGCTCAATCATATCAATTCCAAGGGATTGATCATGATCGACACACGCAGATCTTATCAGAAGGTTTTAACGGTACACTCCTTTGTAAAACCCAGCACAGTCTGAATAACATTGGGGAACTTCTGGGGCGAAGACACGACATTCAACCCTGGCCATGCCAGCTCCTCAGTTGCTGTGCCCATGAGGAGTAAGACAGAGGAGAAGAAGCAGAGAGTACAAGAGCAGGAGGATATATGAAAACTGTTAGTGCGTAGATGACCACGTCAACAATATATATACCATGAAGTATGGATATCTGGAGTTTCATAATCGTGGGTTATTGAGTTTCCCAGATTCTATAGGAAAGAAATCAGCATGTGATATCATTGAGGATAAGGATGATTGTGTTTCCTAGTTGAGATAGGAAAGTAAGTAATACAGGATGGAAGGTGTCTAAAGACAGAATTAGACATGGTTAAACCCTAAAGGTATTAAAAGCACAATACGTGCTGTGCTAAGGTTTTTTTACGCAGAGATTAACGAGTATCAAGGAGAAACGCGTTTGAGGGGGAGCAATGAGGAAAAGGTTCTGAAGTTCACATCTTGAAGGTTGTATGTTTGATGGTGTATGTTTGTTGCTGAAGCTGATTAAGGGTCTACTAGCTTTCCAAGAAGCAATTGACCATTGTAATAGGTGTTCTCATCCCGAGAAGCCTTCATGAAGAGATTTCCCTGGTGAGAGGGATCACACTAAGGGGGAGACTTAGTGTGTGGGTATCGAAGAGCTTCTGTGGAAATGTGTTGACAGGAAGCTAGTATAGGAAGAGGTTGCTGTTCAAATCCTTGAGGGGAGGAGAACTTATTACTGTAAGTTGTTCTGTTGAATTACTGTAATACTCTTTCTAGTGGATTTTGATACCCTGGGCCGAATGCCCCGTAGATTAGGAACGATTGGTTCCGAATTGCGATAACAATTTGTGTTGTGTCCTTTTCGTTTATGAGTGTAACGTTAAGTGTCACTACACCAGTCTTCAGGTGTAAGTACACTCCTGCGCTCACGGTTTAACTTTACAAGAATTACTGTAAGTACACTTCTGAATACACGTCTAGAGTTTACTGGGAATTTCAAGTGGTATCAGAGCAGGCTCCAGATTAGTTTGGAGATAAACGGTGTTATAAACTTGACGTGAAGGAAGATGGCAGCGTATCATAAGGAAGGGGCTTCAAACACACAACCATCGCTACTTGACAGAACAAATTATGCTTACTGGAAAGCAAAGGTGAAAATCTATATCAAGACTCAAGATGAAAAAGCCTGGTGTTCTGTTGAAGATGGATGAGAACCTCCAACTGTTGAAATTGGAAAGGATGCTGATATTGAGAGAGTTGTAGAGCCTAGTTCAGAGTGGAATGATGCGGAGGAGAAATTAGCAAACTGCAATTCCAAAGCATTAAATGCAATGTTTGGAGGAATTGATGAAGAGCAGTTCATGAGAGTATCTGCATGCACCACGGCTAAAGAAGCATGGAAGATACTGGAGGTTCATTACGAAGGAACTGAAAGCGTACGTGCAGTAAAATTGCAGATGCTGATGACTCAGTTTGAGCTCATGAGGCTGAGAGATGATGAGACGATCTTGGAATTTGAAGGAAAGATCAGAGACATAGCTAATCAATCGGCCAACCTGGGAGATAGGATACCTCAAGATCAACTGGTCAAAAAGGTACTTCGCTCACTCTCTTCGAAATTTAAGATGAAAAGAATTGCTATAGAAGAAAATAAGCCTCTAAATGATATAACCTTGGATGAGCTTATTGGATCTTTGAAAACATTTGAGATGAATGAAGAGTCAAGTGATTCAGTAAGAGAGGTTAAGAAAGAAAGTATAGCACTTCAGACTCTTGCAAGTAATGAGGTGACTCTGTCAACTCAGAAGTCAGATATTCCCACCATCACTTTAGCAGAGCTAGATGCAAAAGTGTCCTTCCTGGCTAAAGGTCTTAACAAGTTGATCAGAAAAAGCAAGAAGAAAAATTTCTCTTCAGGTGAAGGAAAATCGAGAGGAGGCGGTTTTGATTCAGCAACCAAGAGCAAAAGTGTAACGTGCAATCAATGTGGAGGACGAGGACACATTCAAACAGTGTCCTACCAATCTGAAAAAAAAAAAGTCGTTTGTGGCTGCTTGGAGTGATGACAGTAGCACTTCAGAGGATGAAGAATGCAATTATGTTGCTTTCACTACTAATACTTCAGTGAATAGGGAACTATCAGCGCAAAGAAGACTACAAGACAACTCGATAGTTTCAGATGATGAAACAGATAATGAGGATGATATTGGTACAGTACAGAATATCATCAAGCAATGGGATGGAGTCCTTGAGAGTACTAACGTCCTAAAAGAGCAAGTTGTAGTCTTGGAAAGGGAGAAAGTCGTGCTGAAACAAAATCTTGATGAAAAAGAGGAGGAGGTCAGAGAATCAGAGAGGAAAGAAGGGCTGTTGAGAGATCAGACCTGTGCCTTAAGTGAAGAAAACCACCTGCTGAAACAGAAAGTAAATGAGAAGGAGGAAAGAATTCTGAAACTAGAAGAAGAACTAAGAAAGGCAAAGGAGATTTGGGAGAAATTTGACAAAGGTAAGCAGCAATTGGATGATATATTGACTCAAGAGAAATGAATGGGCAATAAACATGGATTGAGATAGTTCATCTATGCAACCAGCTCGTACTCAACCTCGCTACAACCAAGTTAGAAGGTTCATTCCTACATGCCATTTTTGTGGGGTCAATGGTCATATTAGGCCTTATTGCTACAAGTTACAAAGAGTTCGAAGAAGAAATGAAAACTTTAAAGAAGTTAAGTCTAGTGCTCAAAATTTAATTTGGGTAAAGAAAGATATTAGTCTGTTTGCTGCTCATAATGCTAGAAAAACAGACATTGATGGAATATGGTATTTTGACAGTGGCTGCTCTAGACATATGACATGACGTATTGAGTTCCTTACACATCTATAAAAGGAAAATGGTGGACAAGTTACTTTTGGAGATGGGGGAAAAGGATCTGTCATTGGAACAGGTGAGTTGAATGTCCAAGGATTTCCAAAACTAAAGAATGTGCTATTGGTGAATGGGTTAAAAGCAAACTTGATAAGTATCAGTCAACTGTGTGACCAGAACTTATATGTGAACTTCACCAAAACTGCCTGTAAGGTAATGGATGAGAAACACACCTCTGTACTGGAAGGGACAAGAATAGGTGATAACTGCTATAAGCTAGTTCTGTCTCATCAGTGTCAGTACACTAGAGAGCACACTATTCAACTGTGGCATAAGCGACTTGGACATATACACTTCCAAGGGTTACAGAAATTGATAAAGTATGGTGCTGTCAGAGGGTTGCCTACTCTAACTGGAACCGTTGAGCCTGTGTGTAAAGGTTGCATGGAAGGCAAGCAGCATCGAACTCCACATCCTGCATTGAAAAGTATTACCACCAAACAACCACTGGAGTTGTTGCATATTGACTTAATGGGGCCTGTCCAGACTGAGAGTATAGCTGGAAAGAAGTATGTTATGGTGTGCATTGACGACTTCACCAGGTTTACATGGGTTGAGTTCCTCAAGGAGAAGTCAGAAGCTTTCAAATTGTTTGTGAATCTGTGTAGGCAGCTTATGATTGAGAAGGGAGTGACCATAGGGAGGATAGTTCGGATTAGAAGTGATCATGGAAAGGAGTTTAAAAATTAGGATTTTGCTAACTTCTGCGAAAGTAAAGGAATTTTACATGAGTTTTCAGCACCCAAAACTCCGCAACAAAATGGTATTGTAGAGAGAAAAAACAGAACATTGCAAGAAATGGCAAGGACTATGATAAATGCCAAAGAACTACCTCACAAACTATGGGCAGAAGCTGTCAATACGACGTGCTATGTCAGCAATCGTGTACATCTCAGGTATTTAACTCACAAAACACCCTATGAGCTGTGGAAAGGAAGGAAACCCAAGGTACATTACTTTCGTGAGTTTGGCAGCAGATGTCATGTTCTCAGAGATCGTGAACAGTTGAGAAAGTTTGATTCCAGGAGTACGGAAGGGATTTTTGTAGGTTACTCTAGGAACAATCATGCGTACAGAGTATTTTTGAAGAATGCAAACACAGTCATTGAAACTGTGAATGTGGAAGTAGCTGACCAAATTGAGGGTTTACAGATGTCAGATGATGAGCAAGAACATGTTCCCCAAACTCAGAAAGACAGAACGGTTAGTACAGTGACAAGTACTCTTACCCTGAATGAAGAAACTGTCGGTATAGTTACAGGGACACCTGAAGGTGCACCAGAAGATACGTGAGTGTCTTCTACAGAAGTTCAGGAAAGTGTCATTACTACAGAAAAGGCACCATCTATTAGAGTGCAGAAGAATCACCCAGCTGATGCAATAATTGGAGATATACATGAAGGTATGAGGACTAGAGGTAAGAAAAAGAATTATGGAGATATGGTTAAATTTGTGTGCTATACCTCGTTAGTGGAACCAAGAAAAGTGGAAGAAGCTCTAAAAGATGAGTTCTGGATAAAAGTCATGCAAGAGGAACTTGAGCAGTTCGAGAGGAATGAAGTGTGGACAGTAGTACCTCGTCCAGAACACTTAAATGTCATTGGTACTAAGTGGGTGTTCAAAAACAAGACAGATGAGGAAGGTAATGTCATTAGAAATAAGGCCAGATTGGTTGCACAAGGATACACCCAGGTAGAAAGAATTGATTTTGATGAGACATTTGCACCGGTTGCTAGACTAGAATCAATTCGGCTGTTACTTGCTACTGCGAGTATGATGAAAATAAAGTTACAACAAATGGATGTAAAAAGTGCGTTCTTGAATGGGTATCTGAATGAAGAAGTATATGTTGAACAACCAAAAGGTTTCGAAGATCCTCATAAACCAGACTGTGTGTATCGATTGACCAAGGCTTTATATGGACTGAAACAAGCTCCTCGAGCTTGGTATGAGAGGCTAACACAGTTCTTATGCTCTAAAGGATTCACAAGAGGAGGTGTGGACAAGACATTGTTTATTAAGAGAGGAGGTCATGAGCTAACATTGGCTCAGATCTATGTAGATGATATTGTCTTTGGATCCACTAGTGATTATGCTCAACGACAATTCGTCAAACACATGCAAGAAGAATGCGAGATGAGTATGGTAGGGGAACTAGCCTATTTTCTGGGTTTTCAGATAAAACAGAGAGCTGATGGTATTTTTATTTCTCAAGAGAAATATGCTAAAAATTTAGTTAAGAAGTTTGGTTTGGAAGATGCTAAGGCTATGAGAACACCAATGAGTACAACAGATCAAATTTACAAGGATGAAAATGACACTCCAACAGATCCAACGTTGTACAGGAGCATGATTGGGAGTTTGCTGTATCTAACTGCCAGTCGACCAGACATATGTTATAGTGTTGGTTTGTGTGCTAGATTTCAATCAGCACCAAAGGAGTCACATGTGAAGATTGTTAAGAGAATCATAAGATATGTCAAGAGCACAATCAATCTTGGAATCTGGTATACTGCAGAAACCAGTAATGTTTTGGCGGGTTACAGTGATGCAGATTGGGCTGAAAATGCAGATGACAGAAAGTGCACATCAGGGGGTTGTTTTTACTTAGGCACTAACCTAGTGTCCTGGTACAGCAAGAAGCAGAACTCTATATCGTTGTCCACTGCTGAAGCCAAATATATCACAACAGGGAGTTGCTATGCACATCTCTTATGGATGAAGCAAATGCTAGAAGACTATGGTGTACCGAGTGGGGTACTTACAGTGTATTGTGATAATACAAGTGCCATCAACATCTCAAAGAATCCTGTGCAACATTCGAGGACTAAACACATTGATATTCGACATCACTTCATACGAGAACTAGTTGAAAGTGGAAAAGTCATTCTGGAGTACTTATCAACTGAGAATCAGCTGGCAGACATATTTACGAAGAGCTTGGATGCAAAACGATTTGAGTTCCTTTGTGGAGCTCTGGGGCTTTGCTGTATTTGAAAGAGTACTAGGTAGTGTACTTAGACATGTAAGTACACTGAAAAAAAAACCCGATTTTAAGTTTTCGGGAGAGTGAAAAGGTAAAGTTAAAAGTACAATTTTTGTCTTTCGAGTTCGAAACTACAGTTTGAACTTCGGGAGGAAGGACGGCAAAGGGGAAAACTTATTGTGACGACGCGCACTCACAATGGCAATACTGACTGACGATTCAGCCTCGCCAAGCAATAGCCAAGGTACGAGTTCATCTACTCCTTCGTCATTTTCTGTATCTTCTTTGAATGATGAAGAAGACGTCGTTCATGAAAAATCGATGGCGCCTTCATTGGAGACGTTGGCCGCGGCTACGAAAAAATTTTCACAGGCACATGAGCAGGGTTTGATGGGCGATGATGCTACACTTAAGCACTTTCTTGATGTTCATATATTGAACAAACGGACAGTACCCAGAAGTGTACCGCGACACCCTATTGGAAGGGTTGTGGAGAGCAGTGAAGATGAAGATGATGATAGACCACTTATGATCTCTCGAAAACGTAAAGCACCTCAATCTTCGAAACGGAGAACATGTCTTCAGGAATCGATTATTCTGCAAAGGTTTAGAGGTGTCACGGGTATGCGCTCAAGTGAGTCACCTATTCGACTAGACGAAGAAGAAGTAGAAGAAGAAGAAGGTCAATCTGGTGTTCTGAAGCCAGTTCAGGCGTTGGGCAAACAAAGATAGAGACTTTATCGTGCAGAGAAAGGAAAGGGGGTTTCACAGGCTGCTGGAAAGTCGACAGAACAACAGAAAGTGGGAAAGAAAAACCCAAGTCTTCAGCCAAAGCAAAAAATGCAAAATTTGCAGACGCAACTGCAGAGAAGCGGTTTTTAACAGTTATCAAGAAGGAATTTCGTCCGGAAAGAGAGATGAACTTAGATGAGTTCAAAATAATCATTCTACTGCTTGAGAATCTTGGTTTCATGAGCACAGTCACTCGTATTGGACCGTATTCACCTTCGGTTGTTCAGGAGTTTTATGCAAATTTGAACAGACCACGACAGAGCTTACGCTGTCAAGTGTACGTGAGAGGACACTGGTATGAGTTTGGGGTTACTCAGATTGCTGACTACCTTGGAATTCAGTTGTGTCACACGGAGCCAGAGGAGACAGATGATGAGAGTATGCTGAAGGAACTGACCGGTGGAAAAATTCATGTGTGGCCAGCCTCTCATGTGTTCCCAGCCTCAAAATTGATTCCAAAGTATTCGGCCCTGCACAAGATTGCAATTTGGAACTGGATACCTACCACTCATAGAGGGACTGTACACAAAAGTATGCTGGATTTTTTGTACAGAATAGGCACGGAGCAGAGACTAGATCTAAGTGGGAGGATTTTTGAACATATTGTCAAAGTCTTTGACCAGACTGATAAGCAAGGGTGTCTCACCTTCCCATCATTGATTCATGGACTTCTGAACAAGCAAAAACCAGTCGGTCTCACAGAGTTTGTACAGGTCCACAGTAAAAAGAACAAGCTATACCTTTTCTGCAACCAAAATGTTCATATAAGTAGTCAAAACAGTAATAATACAAAAAAAACAAGACTTGTAAGAATGGGAGATAATATACCTTCATTACATTCAATATGTCATCAAATACACCTGCTGCTTGACTCTCCCACTTAATATTAAGGGGGAAGTAGATCCACATTCCCGAGTAAACACCAAGAGTGCCTGCTTCTCCAACCTCGACACGATTATTGTCAACCTTACATAACCATTTATGCCCTAAGAGGGGAATGAGTGATTTTCTTGTGGTCGGACCTCTGCCACGCTTGGGCCTACTGCTGTCTACAACAGGAAACTCTTCAAATTGCAGCTCCTACGTCTCATCATCGCTGCCAACAGCAGGTGATATACGTGACAGCCTAGTGGAAGTCTCCCCTGGCATTTGATAGAATAGAATACGTTAGTCAACATATAGAAGTAGTTACTAGCCTCAACTGCAATTATAAACATACAAACCTGTGTTGCCCTTAGTGCTTGTAGATGGGGTTATCGGTTCTTTCGAACGCTGCTTCTTTTTAGGCGGCATATTGGTACTGCTCAAGTTCACTAATAGGTCACATAGATGAATTAAGAAACTTAATAAGATTATTGTCATACAGCAGAATATCAACTAGCTTTGGACAAATAATATATTTTTCTATGGTGCTTCCCTCAAGTAGAAAATGACAGAGAGAACCTTTTTCTAAAAATAAAAATAAATCACTTCTAATAACTCGACTAGAAAAATAATGATGATAGACTTTGTAGAATAATCAATAGATTGATCTCACTAGAAGGCACTGCCCCAAATTCCATCCATAAATAACAAAACCCCACAAAGAATTTTTTTTCAGAATGCATTCAACGTATCTTGGGGTAGGGTAAATAGGTCAGTAGAAAACTGATTAGAAAAGCAAAAAACATGCCAGCAGAAATATAATTAGAAAAGTAAAAAATCAATGTTGTCTTCCTTTTTTATAGTAATTCTGTAACCAGAGACTCCTCTGATTGTTTCTGTAACCCAACATAAAGTAAATAAACATATATGGAAGATTGACAAATATATTTTAATGTAGAAAATGGATGTTTAACCACATGCAGTAGGTGATCATCGAATTGAAGGAAATAGAAAAATTAAAAAATGGAGGTAACAGGGAGCAAGAGAGGCATCTTATACACTTTCCTAATAGCAAGTGGTTTATTCTCATATAGTTGGGAACTTTACCTCAACAACTGCAAGGAAAAAATCACAATGTTGTTGCCTCGGTAAGCACTGGAATCAACCTCCTCACTGCCAACAGTTCCCAAATTTGAGTGAAAGCATAAACCTCATCGTATCAGTGAACAAGCAAGTACCCAAGATCTCAGAATATTGACAGATTTACCGAGATAGATGTTGATAGCGCTGCATTTTTGGCAGGGCGAGCTAATTGATAGCGCTCCAATTTCGGCGGGGAGAGGTAGGTCACACGGGAAAGTTGAGAGAGAGGACCAAATAATGCTCGGGAAAAATGCGGGCCTCCCCGCTCATGCGCGCGGGGCAGGGGGGGGGATTATTTTTCTGTCTCTCGTGGAGTCTTGTGGAGAGGGGGGGGGAGGGAGGGGAGGCGACTAATTTCGTGGGTGGGGGGAAAACTAATTTCGTGTTAGAAAATTAAAATTTTTCTTATTGGCTATTGATTGTCTTTCTTACCTCTCTTTCCCCTATTATTATTTCTCCCTTCGTTGTCTTCAGTTTTCCCTTTTATATTGTTTCTTCTTTCTATCCAATGCCAAGACAATAAGATCCTCATATGAAAAATAAGTATTTAATATTAAAGAATTAAAACTAAAAGGAGCAATTTTTTTTTGTAATAAATATATAACTAGTTTTACCTCATTTTGTCTTATTACATAATTAAAATGCTCTCCATAAATAGGTCAATGGCAACTAATTACCAGTTGTCATAGATGTGCATATGTGGTGACTGATAATTAGTTGTCATTAAGTTGGTCACTGGTGACTGGTTGCCAGTAGTGATAGATAAGCATTTGTGGTAACCGGTAATCAGTTGCCATAAGTTCGTTAATGCTGACCGGTTACCAGTAGTTATATAAAAAAGTTTGTGGCGACCGGTCATCGGTTGCTATAGACTTACTTATGGTGACTGATTATATAAACCAGTACCTATTCTTAAAAATAGTCGTCAATATTCTTCTATTGCAACCGGTTATAGTAAACTGGTCGCCCAAACTTGGTTTTTTACTAGTGTGTTGGAGTTTAGCAATACGTACCGAAGCAGTTCCTTCATAATGTATCTCTAGTGATTCCCAAGGTTCTTTTGCAGAGGTGATAGCTAACATTCTGCTGAATTCCTCTAAGTTGACACCACAAAATATGGCATTAAGTGCCTTTGAATTCATATTGTTGTTTTTCTTCTCTTTGTCAGTCCAATTCTTTTGTGGCTTATCTAACGTCTTTCCTTTAAGTCCAACAGTAGGACGTGCCCATCCTTCAAGTACTGTCACCCATGCATCTTCATCAATGCTTTTGATGTAAGCAATCATTCTAGCCTTCCAGTAAGGATAATTTGTTCCTTCTAGAAGAGGTGGACGAGCTGAAGAACCTCCATCATTGATCATGTTTGCCATTTTCACGAGAACTCCCGAATCTCACCAAGTAATCTGTCTGGCGCCTGCTCTGATACCAATTAAAAGTGTTCTGGTGATATCGGTTAGTATAAATTATCGGGTGTTAAAACTCCTCTTAGAACTCTATGTTAAACACCTCGAGAAATAAAGAACAAAGCAAACACAAACAAGTTGTTATCGCAGTTCGGAACAACTGTTCCTAATCTGCGGGGCATTCTTGCCCGGGATAATAACAATCCACTAGTGATAACTGATTACAAGCCTTTCACAAAGACATTACAGTTTTGATTCACCTGGTTAACAGAATCGTGGATTACCTTCAACACCTGACCCACTCAGTGTAAGTGGTCACGTCATTATCCCACTGAGGCTCCCCCTCAGTTCGAGCTTCCAGAGTGGAAGACTCAGTCTATCTCCTGCACAGACTTCAGCAAGGGTGTTCCAACTTCGGGTGGAACTCCGTCTTCATCTCCTCGACCGCCTCTCAGAAAGCAAATTGATGAAGAACAAATATGCTCCAGAACACACGAACTTCTCTGGAATACTCAGAATAGCTCTCTTAGAAGTCGTGTGGTATGTACAGGCCTTCATGCCTATTTATACTCGTACGTATCCTATATATGGTAACTCCTTGATTGATTATCAATCACTTGAGTCCAGCTGGTTACTTTTTTAAATTCGTTCCAGTCATCAGTCAATATCAATCTCTCATTGATCTCAATCAATCTAGAGTTAATCTTTCTTCTTTCATCCATGAATATCTCTGATAACCTTTGTAAGGTTGTCATATGTCAAACCTTCCATATATATATGGCTTGATTGTGCATGACGATTTTGTCCAAAGATAGTCAATCCATCATGTGCTGGCACTAACAGAAACCAAGAAAAAAAGGAAATGAAACAGGGAAAAGAAAAGGATAGAGAAAACACTACCAAACCCACAACGCCAAAAAGATCAAGAAGAATGAATTAAATGCGATAATGAAACAAGAAATGTCTGGGCAGGAGAAAGGAGGGAATGTCTTGGTAAGAATTCAGGGTCTCACTCCCCCTTTCTGCTCAATTGAGACCTGCTTTATCTTCCGATATGTTTCTCTTGATTGAGCATGAAGGCGGAGAGAGACGCCGAATTCAATTGGAAGAGACTAGGCCCTCTTGAATCTTGGAGGAGGAGGAGGACTGGAGCGAGGAGGAGGAAGTTTCTCCCTCCCAGACCCAGACTCCACAGGTTTAAATAGGACGAGCCTAATCGACTTAACTTTTATTTTTTAAAAGCACAGCCAATAAAAGCACGCCTGTACACGACCCAAGTGTGCGAACACTTTTATTTTTTAAAAATCAACAATAAAAGGAGTGCTATTTAGTGGTGCATTTATTTTAGCAATGCTACCGCCTCTTAGCTTTTGTTTAAAAAATTATTCCAAAAGTTTCCCTTAAAATCTCTTAAGATATTTAATTTAACCTAAGTAATGTATCAATGTCCAAAATAAATAAATGAAAAGCTATTTCATAAAAAATAATTTTATATTTTAGTGAAATGATTAAATTACATAAATTTATTAACCAAATCTTAGTAAACTTTAAGTAAAAAAGATGTATAATTTGTCATTGTTTTGGAGAAAAGCCTCCGGTGTGCAAAAGGGTGCGACCGATTGATTAATTTGACTGAAATACAAAGAAAATTACAATTTGTGTTTTGGGAATTGGGAACTTTTGCAGGTGCGATCTCTTATACTTCCTCTGATTCGATCTCCGATGTTGGTTGATGAAATCGATGCCTCCTGCAAGTCGACGACGAACTTTGAGTCTTCGAGTGAGTGTGCATGAACGACGACGGATGTAGTCGGCCGGACGAAAATGTTTGTGTTTCATGTTTTCGGGGAGTTGATGTCACCGGTGAACGTGTAGAGCTTCTTCGATAGACTGTATTGATGAAATGGCGAAGATTGGGATTTCTGGTGTGATAAGAGTTCTTCTTCTGAGAAAACTTTTTCGACCTCCCCCCTGTGATTACAGTCTTTGGGTATTTGTAGTTGATGTGGCTCAACCTTTTTTGCTTCTATTGGAGTGGGAGAAGGATTGAGAAACTCCTTGTTTTTCCTCTTTCGATCCTCAAGAGGAGGGATGGCTTTCCTTTTTCTTCTCTGTAGTTGAAGGATTGACCAAACTGGGTCGATGATCTTCTGGCGAGGCTCCTGTCTTGGCTGTCTGTCAAGCGACCTGAGACGCCGACGTGGCTTCAAACTTGGCTGGCTGTCAAGTGACTCAAGGAATTGTTGAGGCTGAATGCCGGGCCCATTGATGGGCTTTAGATAGACTTGATGGGCGGACCGTAGAAGAATCCGCAGTAGACATGAAGTAGGCCTTCGTATGGTTTATTGGGTGGATCATCACATAGGTTTATTGTAAATGGGCTGCGTTGAATTTTGACGCCTACAAATATATAGTTTTAAATTTTAATTTTTAATATGTTATAACTTTACATAAATAGAAATATTAGTAATTTATGGCTTACAAATTATATAATTTATGGATTCTTGAACTCCCAAGGGGATGTAATGCCCATTCTTCATGATATTATCAAATTATGACATATATATATATATATATATATATATATATATATATATGGTTTCGATCTTACATATACAACATTATATTTTATATAAAAAATGCAAAGATGTGCTGATTTGGCTCCAAAATAATGTATTTTAAAAAAAATTTTTATAACAATACAAAGATCTCATAAAAATAAAAATAAAAAAAATAAAATAATAATAATAATATATATATATATATATATATATATATATATATATATACATATATATAGTTAATATTCTTTTTAGAACATGTATCATAACTATTTATATAACATAAGAAAAATAGTACAAAAGCAAACTTATGAACAAATTTCAAAATATTGATACTGTTTACTACCATTCAATTCTAGCTTAGTTGACCTAATAACAAATTTCTGAGACTTGAAAAATAAAAATAATAATAATAAAAAAGAAAACTAAAATAAACAAATAAAGATAAAAGAAAGAAAAAGAAGCGTTCATGAAGATTAAAAGTTACTCTTAGAATGGAAGTTGATACTCTTGAATAACGGGAATATATATATTACTTCAACCACAAGTTACTAATAAATAAATAAATAAGGGGAAACTACCGTGTAACACTTGAGTCCAAAAATCCAAATTCAAATGAGAGTGGAGCTCTTCTATAAAGAACTTGTCTCTTCATAGATTTTAAAATGGTAACTACCCACTTAGACACTGAAAGAAAAGTTACCTGTATACATATAATAGATAAATTTATCTTTGCATGGATTTATAAAAATGGAAACCTCCGACAACAGCAGAGGATTAATTCGGAAACGCGTAAATAAAAATCCCAATCCTTAACTGATTAGGAGTCGATCTCTTCATTTCGCTGCCTATAAATCAAAACTCAAGACTCCACAGTTGTTCTGTACGGCTGTAATCGCGCCAAAGATCAAGCGAAGATGAAGTTGATGAAGGACGTTGCCTCCTCCCTTGTGCTCTTTTCTCTGCTTCTTCTTCTCCTCTCTCTTACTACTCCTGGGCATTGCAAGTCAGCAGCTGCCATGGCCGGCGGTGAATGTCAGGTCTTCGCTTCCGAACTGCCCAAGTGTTCTTCAAACTGCGCTGGGTTTTGCACAGGGGTCTACCGTGAAAAGCTTCTCAAATCTGCCTGCGTCGAGCATGATCAATCTCTCTGCTCCTGTTTCATTCGCTGCTCTGCTCCGCCTTCTCCAGTTACTTTGAAAAATTGAAGATACGTTTGTACGTAGCAGACTTTCTTGTAATGAATTTCTTGGGTCTTTTCTTAATTTTTCCTTTAATTATGTACTGCATGTGTTGCAAGTTGCGACAATAAAAATTCGATCTCCTCTTGTAGATGATTAATGGATATATGGAAACTTTCTTGTACGTAGCAGACTTCCTTGTAAATGATTAATAAATTGCTTGGCTTCATGATATTTTTCCTTCCAATTTTTTCTTTTTAATTCGTAAATCAGCTTTTAATTAATTGCACTAGCAGCAAACTACTGTCGCATGTGTCCATACAGAAGAAACTTTGATTTGAGGCAGATATATATATGACGGCTTATTTATACATGCATGACATGACAAGGAGCTAGAGTATATATTTATGCAATATTACACATGGTTCTTAATAGACGAACTATAATTAATCAGTCTGATCATCGTAGTACTTGGACCACATGCACCATCACACCTCCATATTCGTTAGACCCTTTGATTGCAGGAAGTACTTGAGAAACCAGTGTGTCTGCAGGAACGAAAGCCACTGCCCCCTGCAGCAAGAGCTGCAGGAAGCCCCAAGAATATCTTAGACGCCGGTGTAGCTTCAATCCACTGCTTCTATGCATTCTCGAGATTATTAACATCCCCGGCGCCGGATGAGTACTGGCACGGAGGGTTGTTGTAGAATTGCACACAAACGTAGTCGAAGAGGTCGGTCTTCAGAGCCCCACCGATCCATGCATCAGGGAAAGGGCACTGCATGTGGTGCTGTTGTAAGATGCTCCTTCTTCTTCTTCATCATCATCATCCTATTTAGTATAGTACCCAGATAAGTACCTAGCTAGATTGTCCCAGTGCTGGTTCGTGCCACCTTCGATGCCGAAATCGATACAGTCCACGACGGCATCGCCCAAGGGACGAGACTAATTAGACTGATCCCCACCCAAGAAATTGTTCCATATATATATATATAGATAAGTTACGACCTGTTTTGCGTCCTGTTTCGAGGAGAGGTAGTAGCTACCGACTCCGACTCCGATGGATAGCATCACTTTGATGCCTTGCTTTTGACAAGCTTTGATGTCTTTGCTCAGGAATCAACATAGTAAAAGAAAAATAGAGTAAAATAAAAATAAAAAGGATAAGTAAGTACCTCAGGAATCAGGATAAGCCCTGCAAATTCAAGAGGCAGGATAGAAACACTTACCTTAAATGTAAGTAGCTAGTAGTTTTATCCTCTTTTTTCCCTTTCCAGGGGGGTATGTAGAGCTTAATATGAAGCTCAAGCTTCATACATAGAGTCTGCTCATCAAGGACAAGGATCTTCTTAACGTCAAGCTCGTCTTGCAAAAATGTACTTCTCTAAACATTCTGCTTATTATTTAAAATCCATCTCATCTTTCTGTCAAAGACTCGATTAAGCTAGAGAGGGGCTAGAGAAAGTGGAACTAGTTTGTTTCAAATGAAATAATCTGATAAAACTCTCCAAACTGTCAAAGAACTAGACCAAGATCTCACCCCTGGACATTCAAGAAACAAACATCTACTTGAGAAGCAAACAACAATACAAGTAAAGTCTACCCTAAAACCATGGAATCGTTCAAACCATGGATCTAGTTTTAAGTAAAGTCGTACTCAAGCAGAAAAGATGAAAATAAACAAATCCAAAGAACGTACAATTATTAAGTAGTGTCATAAAAATTCACCCACAAAATATTTGAATAAAAGGCAGCATTGGGGAGACAAGCGATCCGATCTCAAACACTCGGATAGAAAACAAAGAACAAACAAAAGGAAACATCATTCACCTGATTACGGAATAGTATCTCACAATGAGCTTTTGCCCTCTTCCTCTTTGTTATGTTGTGCCTTGAATCTATATGGGCTGGTAGGCCCATAATTGAACCCGTCTAACTTGGGTTGGGTGTTTTGGAAATTTACTCATTTAAGACTCTGTATTAAAGACTAGGGATTGATCTTTGAAACCCTAGCCGTCTCTGAGCTATCTCTGAGCTCTACAGTTTGTACCCCTTTTGGTTGGCATAGTGAAATCTCTCTTGTTTCTTCTTGCCCGTGGATTAGGCTACCCTAGCCGAACCACGTAATTCTTTGTGTCTCATTTTATTTGTTAATGATTAGCACCGGTTTATTTTTCCTACAATTCTGCATTTTTCGTTACAAATTGGTATCAGAACAAGGTTGCGAAGTTGCAGATTTAGAAAAGTTTTATTTTTGGTGCGGAGATGACGATCACAAAGTTCAATATCGACAAGTTCGACGACAATATAAGTTTCGGGTTATGGCGAGTTCGAATGCTTGCAGTTCTGATCCAAAACGACCTAAAACCTGCATTGAAAGGGAAGGAGAAGAAGCCGACAGATATGAGTGAGGCAGATTGGGAGCAATTGGATGAGAAGGCTCTAACTGCGATCCAGTTATGTGTGACAGATACAGTTTTGAATTAGGTTTTGACAGAGACGACTGTTGCTGGTCTCTGGTTAAGATTGGAGACATTGTATATGACAAAACCCCTCACAAACCGTTTGACATTGAAGAAACGCCTCTATACTCTTCGCATGGCAGAAGGTACGTCAATTACGGAAGACCTCAGTGCCTTCATATGGATGTGAAATTAGAAGATGAGGACCAGGCCTGCTACTATTATGTTCATTGCCACCATCCTACAAACATTTTCGGGAGATTATTTTGTATGGCAGAGAGACAATTTCTATTGAGGATGTGAAAACGTCTCTATTGAGTAAAGATATGATTGATAATCAACTTGTTGGGACATCCAGCACAAATAGTAGCTAGGGAGATGCTCTATTTACTAGAGGGAGGTCAAAAGAAAAAGAGTCTGGAAGTGGAAAGCAGAAATCGAGGTCAAAATCAAAACATAAGAATTTACCTGATTATTGCAAAAAGGTGGGGCATATTAAAGCCGATTGTTACAAATTGAAGCATAAACACCAGAAGGGAGATGGACAAAACTAAAATCCTGGAGAGGCCAGCATTGCAGAGGCCGATGGTAATGTTCTCTCAGTTGTTGGTGAAGAAAGAACAAAAGGCTGTGATGAAAGGATTCTTGATTCGGGTTGTTCCTATCATATGTGTTCCTATAGGGAATGGTTTACCTCTTATGATGTTATTGATAATGGAGTTGTTATGATGGCGAATGATTCGGTTTGCAAAGCTGTTGGGAAAGGAACTGTTCGTCTGAAGATGCATGATGGTGTTGTGAGAACACTAACAAATGTGCGATATGTCCCAGATTTGAAGATAAATCTTATTTGTCCAGGAACCCTTGACTTAATTGGGTGTAGGTACTCCACTGAAGGTGGAGTTATAAAGATTAGTAGAGGTGCCCTTATAGTTATGAAAGGGAAGAAGATTGGAACTCTTTATGTGCTTGATGGTTCAACAGTCACTGGTTCTGTAGCTGTGGCTTCTTCTTCCATGACAGAAAGTGACACCACAAAATTATGGCATATGAGATTGGGCCATATGAGCGAAAGGGGGTTGAATCTATTGAGTAAGAGAGGTCTTTTATGCGGACAGAGTACAAGAAAGATAGATATCTGTGAACATTGTATTTTCGGCAAACAGAAGAGGGTTGCATTCAGCACAGGAATTCATAGGACGAAAGGTACTCTAGACTATATTCACTCAGACCTTTGGGGGCCAACACATGTCGTTTCTAAAGGTGGTGCCAGGTATTTACTCACTTTCATTGATGATTTTTCCAGAAAAGTTTGGGTTTATATTTTGAAATCAAAGATTGATGTTTTCACTAGTTTCAAGCAATGGAAGTGTATGATTGAGAATCCGACTGGAAGACTGATAAAGAGGTTGAGAACCGACAATGGTCTTGAGTTTTGCAGTGTAGAATTTAATAAATTCTGTAAGGACGAAGGAATTGTGAGACTTCACACAATTCGTCACACACCACGCCATAACCTCCTCACCCGCGAGCGCGAACTTATTTCCAAATCTTGTCCTCTCTCTCATCAGACCCAACAGGTGTTCTGTCTCCTTCTCCCAAATCGTGTTCTCCAGGACATGATCTTCGCAGGCAGGTGGGACGGAGAGGGAGAAAGATTTGCTGCCGAGTTTAAGCAAGAGGACAAAGAGTGGAAGCTTCGAGAAAGAGCAAGCGAGAGGATAACTGATCAGCGCGAACTTATTTCTTGTACGACTTCACGGGATCCAATTCCATAACCAACGGTAAACATCCTTGACTACTCTTCTCATATTCTCTCTTATGAGGTTTTAATTTTCTCTCCAGCTCCATACCGTAATAAAAAAAATGGTTTCCCACCGTAAGCTCCCTCCATTCCGTCAGAAAAAAGATGACTCCCCACCAGTCGGGGGGGTGTCTCTGGCTTATGACTCACCTCCTTGCGAATTCATCGTCGTCGTGCCCGGATGGCTCTGATTAGAAGATGGGACTCGCGAACGGTAGTTTGGGTGAAAAGATTCTAAAGGCCTCCGACGATGTTTGTCTCAATGGCGTAGGGGTACTGGGGAAGAGATGATAGCCATGTAATGAAACTTCCTGATTGAAAGATTGCGAGAAGACGAGAAGATTAGGAGAAAGAATTTGTCCATTGACGAATGCAAAGGAAACCAAGAAAGAAAAGAAAATGAAAAGGAAAAGAAGAAGATGGAGAAAACACTACCAAACCCACTACGCCAAGATCAAGAAGAATGAAATGCCACAAGAAATGTCCGCAGAGAAAGGAGGGAATCTCCTCGAGTAATGTAAGCCAAACATCCGTTTCGGTAAGAATTCAGGGTCTCACTTCACCTTTGTCCACATTCAAGACCTGCTTTCTCTTCCGATATGTTTCTCTTGAATGGGGAGGAAGGCAGAGAGAGACGCCGAATTCGACAGGAAGAGACGGAACACCAAGCCCACTTTACTCTTGAAGGAGGGGGAGGAAGTTTCTCCTGCTCGAGCCGAAAACTCCTCTCTTCTTTTTTAAATTGGACGGACTAAAAAATTAATAAATAGGCAAAATATTTTAAAAATCCACAAAAATGAAAAACAAAAATATGGTTTTATTAGCTTTTTTTTTAAAAAGGTATTCCAAAAATTTTCCTTAAAATATTTAATTTAAAATAGGATAATGTATCAATTGTCAAAAATTAAAAAATTTAAATTAACATAAATTAATTCAGAATATCCTTAAAAATGAATAAATAAATAAAAGTTAGTTTATAAAATATAATTTTATATTTAAGTGATATGATTAAATTCCATGATCAAAGATAAGGTTTTCATTAAATTTTTTTTGGTAAACTTACCTTATGATGAAATTCAATTTTTGTTTTCTTTGTTTCTTCTTTGGTATAAGGATTGAACACCTGACCTCGTCATTGCTTAGAAAAAATATAAAGTAGCAAGGTAGATTCTTGGCACCGATAGCTTCATCTTGCCATTCACTGAGAGACAACACAAAAACTAGAAAATATATATAAGTTAGCAATGCATAGATAAAATAACTCAGATATTTATAAAAAAGAAAAACACTCATCACCTGATAAACTCCTTCATGCAGTACTCTCTTCCACCAGGAAAAAAAAAAAACAAAACAAAAGTCTGTCAAATACTTCTGTGTCTCTCTGTGAGCTGGTAGAACTACATAACCATCCGTTACTACTTTGAAAGATGAAAATCTACACTGGATAGAAAAGAAAAACCGAACACATGACTGAATAAAAATAAAATTAAAATTAAAATTAAAAAATTAAAAAAAGAAAAAAGGAAACTACAGAGAAATGAATGAGTCCAAAAATCCCAATTCAAATCAGAGTAGGGCTCTTCGATAAAGAAATTGTCTCTTCGTGAATCTAAAATGGAAACCACCGTGCGAGTTGTTAGTCACTAATTAAAACAGAAGTTACATAATAATAGAGAAATTATCATTTTAATGGATAAAATTAATATGTAAACTTCCGATCGAGCAGTGGGTTTATTTGGAAACGCGTATACTCCCAATCCTTATCTGATTAGGGCTCTTCATCTCATTGTAGCATGCAACCAACCTATAAATAAAAACACAGACGTGTACAGTTCTCATCCAGATTAATTCAGGAATTAAAAGTAGATCTATACGTAAAAGATCAAGCGAAGTTGAAGTTGATGAAAGTTCCCTCCTCCCTTCGTCTTCTATCTCTACTTCTCCTCTCTCTGATCACTCCTGGGCAGAGCAAGTCAGCAGCTGCCATGGCCGGCGGTGAATGTTAGAACGAGTATGTGTGATTTGCTATTTGTGATAAAACACACTCCACGAGAGGAGTCCTAATTGAAGTACTAGTAAGGAAGTCGAATGATAACAGGAAACCAAGATGTGTTGGATCCCTTGATTATAGGTGGTTGCTATAAGTGTATAATGTATATAAGGAAGTTGGGATGGTATAGCGAACTGGGTTGTGTTGGATCCCTTGATTACGGGATCAGATCATTAGAAACAGGACCCTGTGGTTGAAAGCGTAAAAAGACCCTCAGACTATAAAAGCTGATGGAGTCGTGGGATTAGGGTTACGTAAAAAGTGAAAAAGAGATAATGAAGGATAAACTAAGGGGGAGTTCATCAGTGTTGATGATCGTGTGATAGATAAAGTGAAGACCCTCACTCGTGCTGAACAGAAGAGTGCTTTGGCTTTATTGAAGCTACTGGCAAATCGAGCAGTCTCTCATCCTGAGGAGTCTGCGTGGAAGAAGTCTCTCTAGAGAGAAAACACACTAAGGGGGAGAGCCTTAGTGTGAGGGGTATCAAGAAGCTTATGTTGATCGTTGAAACAAGAAGCTACAAGACTAGAAGAGCTATGTTCGAATCCTGAGGGAGGAGAACCCATTGTTGTAAGTGTTTTCAAACACCATTACTTCTGTAATACTCTCTAGTGGATTTCTGGTACCTTAGGCCGAGTGCATTGCAGAGTAGGAACTATTGGTTCCGAATTGTGATAACAATTTCTGGTGTCTATTGTGTCATAATCAATTAACGATAAGTGTAAGTACACCAATCTCTGGGTGTAAGGACACTCCTACGTACACGTGAAGCACAATAATAATTTCAAGTGGTATCAGAGCGGGCTCCAGATTAGTTTGGAGAAAAAGATCTAGAGAAGTTTCATTTGTAGAGAAAATGGGGTCGTATATGAAAGAAGGAGCCTCAAACACCTGACCACCATTACTTGATGGGTCTAACTATTCTTACTAGAAGGCCAAGATGCAAATCTACATAAAGGCACAGGATGAGAAGGCCTCGAAGACCATTGAGAAGGGATGGTGTCTGCCAACGAAGGTGATTGGAGAAGGTGTTGATATGAATATTGTTGAATAGCCAGATACAGAGTGGACAGAGGAAGAAGAGAGACTCTCTAACTGCAATTCCAAAGCGTTGAATGCTATATTTGGAGGAGTAAATGAGGAACAGTTAAGGAGGATCTCTACTTGCACCACAGCCCAAGAGGCATGGAGAATTCTAGAAGTTCACTACGAAGGGACTGAAAGTGTTAGAGTGTCAAAGCTGCAGATTCTCACCACTCAGTTTGAACTTATGCGAATGAGGGAAAACGAGTCCATATTGGAGTATGAAGGTAAAATCAGAGATATAGCAAATCAGTCTGCAGCTCTGGGAGACAAAATCCCTCAGAATCGGCTTGTGAGAAAGGTATTACGATCTCTGTCCTCTAAATTCAAGATGAAAAGAGTAGCTATTGAAGAGTATAAAGTCATTGACAATATGACACTGGATGAGTTGATTGGGTCTTTGAAAACTTTTGAAATGAACGAGGAAGCAGAAGATTCAGCAGAGAAAGGGAAGAAAGAGAGTATAGCCTTACAATCAGTATCAAATGAAGAAACATTACAATGGACAGATAACCGTGGTTTATCAGTGCGAACTCTAATAGATTTAGATGCAAAAGTGTCTTTTCTGGCAAAAGGACTTAATAGGTTTATAAGAGAGAGCAAGAAGAAGAATTATTCCTCAAGAGAAGGAAAACCAAGTGGAGGAGGTTTTGTTTCTGCAAACAAAAGCAAAAACATAACGTGCTATGAATGTGGAGGCCGAGGACACATCCAATCAGAATGTCCTACCTACCTGAAAAAGAAAAAGTCATTTGTGGCTGCCTGGAGTGATGACAGTTGTACTTCGGAAGATGAAGAATGTAATTATGTTGCATTCATTGCTGGTACTCTAGTGAATAGTGAACTACCGGTGCAAAGAAAAATACAAGGCCTCTCAATAGTCTCAGATGATGAAACAGATGATGAGGATGATATTGGTACGGTACAGAACATCATCAAGCAGTGGGATGGTGTTCTTGAGAGTACTAAGGTTCTAAGAGAGCAAGTTGTAGTCCTGGAAAGAGAGAAAGTTTTGCTGAAGCAAAAACTTGATGAAAAAGAGGAAGAAGTCAGAGAAACAGAAAGGAAAGAAGGTTTGTTGAGAGAACAGACTTGTGCCTTAGGTGAAGAGAACCACATGCTAAAACAGAAAGTGAATGAGAAAGAGAAAAGAATTCTGAAACTGGAAGAAGAACTAAGGAAGGCAAAGGAGATTTGGGTGAAGTTTGACAAAGGAAAGCATCAACTAGATGATATATTGACTCAAGAGAAACGAAGGGGAAGTAAGCATGGACTAGGATATAGTGGGGCCAGTTCATCTATGCAATCAGTATATACCCAGCCTCGTCTTAGACAGGTCAGAAAATTCATTCCTGCATGCCATTTCTGTGGGGTCTATGGTCATATCAGAGCTTACTGCTACAAGTTACAAAAAGTTCGGCGAAGGAATGAAAACTTTAAAGAAGGTAAGTCTAATGCTCAAAAGTTAGTCTGGGTAAAGAAAGATAATAGTCTGTTTGTTGCTCATATTGCCAGAAAAACAAACATTGATGGAATATGGTACCTTGATAGTGGCTGCTCTAGACATAAGACAGGAAGTATTGAGTTACTTACAAATCTACAAAAGGAGAATGGTGGACAAGCTACCTTTGGAGATGGGGCAAAAGGATTTGTAGTTGAAAAAGGTGATTTGAATGTTCAAGGACTTCCTAAGCTAAAAGTTGTGTTATTGGTTGATGGGCAGAAAGCAAACTTGATAAGTATCAGTCAATTGTGTGACCAGAACATGTATGTGAACTTTACTAAGGATGGCTATAAGTTAATGGATGAGGAAAACATCTCTGTACTGGAAGGAACAAGAACAGGTGATAACTGCTATAAGCTAATACTGTCGCATAAGTGTCAGTACACTAAAGAGAACACTGCTCAACTATGGCATAAGCGACTAGGACTTATACACTCCAGAGGTTTACTGAAAGTGAAAGAAGGAACTGTCAGTACAGTTACAAATACACCTGAATGTGCAACAGAAGATACGGGAGTGTCTTCTACAGAAATCCACGAAAGAGGTACTAAAGAAAAGGCACCTTCTATAAGAGTGCATAAGAATCACCTAGCTGATGAAATAATTGGAGATGTCAATGAAGGTGAAAAAGTCACATTAGAGTACTTATCAACTGAGAATCACCTAGCTGATGCAATAATTGGAGATGTCAATGAATGTGGAAAAGTCACATTAGAGTACTTATCAACTGAGAATCAGCTGGCAGACATATTTACAAAGAGTTTGGGTGCAAAAAGATTTGAGTTCCTTCGTGGAGCTCTGGGGCTGTACTGCATTTGAAAGAGTACCAGTTAGTGTACTTAGACTTGTAAGTACACTGTAGAAAAAAAAAAAAAAAGGGAAAAGAAAAGAAAAAAAAAAGAGAAAAAAAAGAGGGAGTTTGAGTTTGTAAGAAGAAGAATGCAGGAAGGTGAAAGGTTAAAGGTAAAAAAAATTATTTTTTATGTTCGGTGCCATTGTTCAAACTCCTGGAGCTTGATGACGACAACAAAGGAGAAAATCACAACAAGGACACGCTGCAATGCTAGATTGGCAAGATTGATGGTAGATTCAACCTCCACAAGTGATAGCCATGGTATGAAATCTACTACTCCTTCATCTTCCGTACCTTCGTTGAATGGTGAAGAATACAGCGACCAGGGGGACTCGATGGCTCCTTCACTGGAGACATTAGCCGTTGCTGTGGAAATGCCCTCACAGATATATGAGAGTGATTTGATGGAAGACGATGTCACACTTAGACATTTTTTTGATGTTCTTGTAACGAACAAATGCACAGTACACACAAGTGTACCTCTTAACCCTATGAGAAGGACTGTTTAAAGTTGATGATGAAGAAAAAGAAATGGAGTTTCCAGTTGTCACATCAAATGTTCGACAGCTAGTTCAGGAATCACAAATTCAAAAACAAGGATCTACAAGTAAAGAGAAAGACAAGGGTGCTACACAGGTTATGAAACAAGACAAACACTTTGAACAAAGAAAAGGTGTCAGAAGATGATGTGGTTCCTATTTCTGAAGAGGTTAATCCTGCTAAGATATCAGATCCAGTTGTAAGTGTTAGTGGCTTTCTTTTTGACAAAAAGGGGGAGAAGAGTTGAGTACAATGGTGGTGATCAATTTCAGAAATTTCAGAACCTTTTCCTATTTACTTACCTCTATTACTTAGTAGTGCATATCAGTTTAGCTGCATGTGTATCTGGACACAGTTGACACTTCATGGTTGATGGATACAATTGACTGATGAAAGGATGTGTGGTTTGATGTGTGAATTTTGCACTATTAAGGAGAATGGTATGATTTCATGTCTTTTTTCTATTCATTTATGTGAATGTGCTTATCTGAGAAATTGAATGTTCGTTTCTGAAAAAGTATAGATGTCTAGAACTCAGAACAAGTATATAGTGTGTAGCTGAATTCAAATGAGGGTGTATCTGTGCTATCAAGGAGTTTTGTCAAAAAGAGCCAAAGGGGGAGAATGTTAGCGCATGGATGTTCAGTTGGCTATTTATGACAAAATAAGTTGTGGGTTAATGTGGTGTGGATTGATGATTGATATGTGGATGCTGGTTGGTATGTTTGGGGTACGTTTGTATGTTTCTGTGAATCTGTGTTACTTGTGAGATGACAGTGGATGGATATTTGAGACATGGTGTGCTTGGGTAATGGCAATGGCAGTTGTTATGAGTTCGTTTTGCTCTGTAGTAAGGAATATGTGATGATGCTGATGTTGAAATGAGTATGGTTTTACTACTATTGATGGTGGAATTTGGAATGACTATGAGTGAAATGAATATGGTTTTATTACTACTGATGGTGGAATGACTATGAGGAGTATTATGGGTGTTTTTGTCGGCAATGAACAGCGCTGTAAGCTTGTGTGCTACATGTCTATTTGTAAGTTGAATTAACAGATATTATATCATGAAGATTGAAGTTATGAGAGATGGTTTTGTCAAAAAGAGCCAAAGGGGGAGAATGTTAGAACGAGTATGTGTGATTGGCTATTTGTGACAAAACACACTCCACGAGAGGAGTCCTGATTGAAGTACCAGTAAGGAAGTCGAACGATAACAGGAAACCAAGATGTGTTGGATCCCTTGATTATAGGTGGTTCCTATACGTGGATAATGCATATAAGGAAGTTGGGATGTAATAGGGAACTGGGTTGAGCTAGATCCCTTGATTACGGGATCAGATCATTAGAAACAGGACCCTGTGGTTGAAAGCGTAAAAAGACCCTCAGACTATAAAAGCTAATGGAGTCGTGGGATTAGGGTTATGCAGAAAGTGAAAAGAGATAATGAAGGATGAACTAAGGGGGAGTTCTTCAGTGCTGATGATCGTGTGATAGATAAAGTGAAGACCCTTACTCGTGCTGAACAGAAGTGGGCTTTGGCTTTATTGAAGCTACTGGCAAATCGAGCAGTCTCTTATCCTGAGGAGTCTGTGTGGAAGAAGTCTCTCTAGAGAGAAAACACACTAAGGGGGAGAGCCTTAGTGTGAGGGGTATCAAGAAGCTTCTGTTGATCGTTGAAACAGGAAGTTACAAGACTAGAAGAGTTATGTTCGAATCCTGAGGGAGGAGAACCTATTGTTGTAAGTGTTTTCAAACACCATTACTTCTGTAATACTCTCTAGTGGATTTCTGGTACCCTGGGCCGAGTGCCCCGCAGAGTAGGAACTATTAATTCCGAACTGTAATAACAGTTTCTGGAGTCTATTGTGTCATAATCAATTAACGATAAGTGTAAGTACACCAATCTCCGGGTGTAAGTGCACTCCTACGTACACGTGAAGCACAATAATAATTTCAGTGAATGCCAGGTTTTCTCTCTAGAAGTTCCCTAATGTTCTTAAAACTGCGCTAGGTTTTGCAGAGGAGTCTACCGTGAAAACCTTCTGATCAAATTTGCGTGTGTCGTGCATGATCAATCTCTCTGCTCTTGTTTCATACGTTGCTCGGCTCTACCACCTTCTCCTCTTTAAACTGCTTAATTTGTTTACTACTACAAGACTTTCTTGTAACTTTATACCTGTAGAGAACATACGTCTTTCTTTTTTGCTTAATTTGCTGCTCTTGTAATTAATTGAATGAGTCTTTTTTATATAGGTAATGTGTTTTCATATATATATATATATATACATATATGTGGTTGCAACTCATCTTCAACCTAACCTTCTTTTTCACACAAAATGTAAGCTATAAATTAGTTATTTTGGGTTGATTACTTACCTGATCACTAACTTAATAAAGAGTACTTCTGAGCTACCTTGAACGTTAATTTAATACCTAACCATGTCAATCCAAGAGTAGGGCTGTTTAATGATAAAATAATGGCGTCTTTGATTTAATTAATTAATGTCATTTCAAATTTCTTAAATATTTCTACGTTCAGATCATAGCATGAACATAATTTAATAATTAGAAGCACACAAAACTGTCAATGCAATCACATTAACGCAATATTACTGATATCTTGACACAAAACCTTTTGGAATATTTATTCAATACCCCTTAACACTTGGAAGGAAGCTGTAAAAGCAGAACTGTAAAATAAGTGGTAATTCTAGCTCTTCATTACTTAGTTGGTTTTCCTGCAGTTGGTCCTGATCTCTCCACCTGACCCAGTGAGCGGACTAATGTTTCCCATCTTCACCATGGCACTGGCGAAGTCAGTAAAGAAGGTTCCACTGTTGGAGCCATACCCACTCACTTGGGAATCAGTTGATCCATAAAGCTGCTGATCTGAATGGTGGAGGCCCTTCTTCGCCACCAAGTTCTTGAAGTAGCCATTGTCGAATGTCGTCGCGCTCGTGGTGTCCAACGGCCAGAGATTGTTATCTCCTCCATTGCTAGGGCAATTGGATTTAACAGAAGTAGCGAAAGAGCTGTCCATGTTCGTCTCGTTGTAGACCTGAGTTCGAAAAGTGGTGCAACTGGCTTGTCCGATGGTGTGGGCACCTGGGGGTGTGTATATATATATATATATATAGGGGAGTGATCCCCTGCGATTACATTTACATGCGCTTAACGTGAGCTTTCAATATTTGGACGGTTGGATCATGGCTGAAATGAATCTACGATTTTAACCGCAGGGGATCACTCCCCTATAGCCAAAGTAATTAAAGCTTATTTCACATTAATAAACTAGGATTATTTTTACTCGTTTTTATATCTACGTGATCAGAGACTAATTAATTTCTAAGCAAGCTGATCAGCCATTGAAGAAAAATAAATTTACCTGAGAGAGATACCATTTCTTTAGCACTGAGACCTTTTTTGGAGAAGGCCGAGGTGAGGGCACTTAGATCAGAAGTTGGCGGGGGAATGTCACTATTGGCCGTGCTCAAACTTGCAGTGGCTGCATCTCTTCTTCCCAATTGCACTGTCCAGGTAGGACCACCCAGCTGAACATGAATAGATTTTGTAAGAAAATTAAAGAAATCTTCTTCAGATTAGACGTATTTAATAATAGAGGAGAAGCATATTGCAGTAAGAATCATATGATATATATATATATATATATATACCGCCACAACTGCATCCCTAGCAGCAACAGCCAGAATGTCGGCACAAGACACAACCCCGGCACAGACTCCTTCGACCTGGGATTTTATGGTATCAACCACGTCGAAGCCTCTAACAGAATTCGTATTAGGATTTGCCGTCTTCTCCCCAGTGAAGCTCGAAGTGTCATCCAGTAAAATAGATGCATCGCATCCCTGTTTCCATGAAGAAAGAATTAAAACCAAAAAACTGATCTCATGAAATCATCACTTTAAACTATACGTCTTACTCACTCCATGCATGCGTTACTCAACAGGCAATTGCACGTTTAATCATATTATAAAATTTACAGGGAAAAATTAAACAAATGAGACAGCTTACTTTAACAAAACAGTCATGGAAGTGAAGACGGAGGAGCGAGGCCCCCATGCGTTTCTCCTTGGCCACTGCAGACTTCACTGCAGACTGAATGGTGGAGAGAGCTTTGGGGCACGAAGAAGAGTAGAAGTTAGAAGACAACTGACCAAAACTTCCATTGAAGAGAAAAGAGAAGAAGAAGAGAGAGAAATAAGTCATGGAAGCCATGGTAATTAAGAGCTAGAGTAAGAAGATTTGGAATCTGGATTGAGCAAATTAGCTGCTAAGGATGCCTCCTATTTATACATAATTTGGTTGAAATATTGGGTCAGTATGAATTGCGGTTGGTAGTGGCCTCATGTCAAAATGGAGAAATTTATGGAAGCAAATTGGAGGCCACAAGGCACAATCCTTCCTTTAGATCGCTGTAATTCAATTCATTTTTTAAAAGCACAAAGACCTCTTGGTGGGTACTGAATAACAAACATTAAGCCAAGAGTCAAAAGTCTAAAAAAAGTTAAGGAAAAAAACAAGGGCCTTTCAGTGTCTTTCTAATCACTTTAGTTTTGTTCTTGTTTTCCCTAAGCAGACCGGTGTGAACTTTGGTAAATTGGAGGAATCTGGATTCAAGTCAAATTAATAATTCGGTTTTCCACAGTAACTTCAACGCTACCCAAACTCTGAAACTCTCCATGCATGTCAAAGAAAAGTCTGCTTCACTTTCATATTCTTAATTTAAAGCATGGATAAAACGAAACCCACTTGATATTGGATATTGCTTATAAGGTAAGATTTGGAAAGACAGTTGAAAATTTCTAAGGAAACAAACCTTGATTAATGTTTCTCCCTCAAACTAAAGTCAACCTTAGTGGATTAGTAAAAGGCTTTTTTCTCTATTAACTGTCTAATTTATGTATTTTATGTCTCTTTTTGCTGCTAGCTATTGCCGTGTTTGACAGTAGGTGATTGATATGTGATATGAGACCTCTTCTAGAGAGCTTAATTTGGAGACCCCACGCGGTTATATTGCTTTTGCTTTCCATTTACAATGCATGAAAGGATTACGAGAAAGCTACCTTCTCCTAACATTCGAACAAGTCAACGTACTTCAGATTGTTTTATGAGTGCTTGAGTTCTAGTCTCCTGTTTGTGCATTGTATGATATGTAGTACTGTGGCTATACTCGGTTTTGAAGGTCAATGTCTTAAAACATAACTTCAGATACACTACGAGTCTACGACACTGATGACATACAATGCACACAATACTACTGAACCTAGTTCATTGTTGGGTGTCTAGCAAGTGAACTAGGTCAGCAAGTAATATAGACTTTTAGAGTCCAGATATCGATCCCACAGAGACCTTGATGAGAGCCGAATCTAAGCAAAATTTTCCTATTGATTGAGGTGAAGAAAAATTGGATTTTTGTTGAAAACTAAAAAGGAAAACAGAATTAAACTTCTAGAAAAGCATATGAAGATGAGATGTTGGGGAAGGATGTCAATCCCTCCTAGTTGTCAACATGCAAAGTCCTGCTTCTATAGCTCAAGTACTCTTACCTTGACTTAGCTTTTGAAAACCTGGTTACCCATATATAGGAAATGACTTTCACCTAATCTTTGAACTCCATCACAATCCAGAAACATTCAAATCTTAGGTGCATAAATATAAAAGCCTGCAAATCAACTCTCTCTTATTCAGAACAAGAATTATAACGAGTCACATTGCCTTCCACTAGTCTCCATCTCAATTCGGAACGATCTAGTTAGAAAAGCAAGTTGTTTTAGAAATTAGAGAATCATATAACTAACCCAAATCTCTGCTGAACTTTAACTTATCTATTTGAACCTCATTAAACTTCAGATATCAATCTAAATTAGAAATAAGCAATGAACACAGATTCTAAAACAAAGGCAAAGTACTTTGATGCTATAAAATTCAAAACTTAAACATAAACAACTAGGAGTTCATGACTTCCCCAACAAAGAGAGACTACTCCATGCTAATAAAGCAAACACACACAAAGGATTTAATTACAGCCATGAGCATGAAAAAAAATTAAGTACAGAAAACCCCCTTGAAGGACTGCCCTCAGCTTCCACTCGTGCCTTGGCTAAAATCTCCTCCTCTCTCTAAAGTACCAAGAGGTCGTGCAAGACTTCCTCAGGACTTTCTCTCAACTCCAAACTAACTACAAAAACTGGAATTTAAACTAAAAACTAAATTTAGAACTCAAAAATCCATCCTCAGCTCTCCTCCTTGGACCTCTATTTATAGTTGCTCTGCTGCCCAGGCCTTATAAATTGGTCTCTGTCCAGGGGTATGAATTATAATTTCCCAACCTCCGAATTGGTTGAAATTACACACGAACCTTCCTTCTGTGGTCCTTGCTTTGCCCACAAAATTTGAGTTCAATCTGAGTTGGGAAACTCGAGATATGATGTGAAGAAGTTGCTTGATTCTGCTGCCAAGTCCAGCACTGGGTCCACTACTTTGGAAGTATAGAACTTGAGAAATCCAACTTGGATTTTCCTGAATTTTCGTGATATGCTCCTTAGTATCCTCAAAAATCTTCAATCAATATTTGGCTTCAATTGGAACATAGGAACTCCAGATATAGTCTTCATAATTTTTGGACTCAACTTCTTTTCTTGGCTGCAGTTTCCTTATTTGAATTGATCTTCACTTCTTGATCATTCAAAGCACTTAAAACTCGAATGTAATTCCTTAAAATCTTCATGGATACCTTTCTTAGTCACTTAGGACTTTGTTTCCCAAGTTTAGGCTCGATTGGATGTCAGGATCCTGAGATTTTCGCGACTTAGTGTTGCTGAGTCATCGGCGCAGTCGCGCCGAATATGAGCCTGAATCTGGCGCGGTCGCGCCACTAGAGCAGAGATCTTTCTAAGTCTGGAAACGGCCTTCGAACCTGAGCTGAGTTAGGAGACTATTTGGCACGGTCGCGCCATAGTTTGTGGTAGAAGTGGCGCGGCAGCGCCACTCCTTAGTCTTTTTCACTGGTCCCAGAATGGCAACTCCTCTTCTCTATTTGGCATCTCTTTGGCGCATCCATGTGGTCACAGAGTGAGGTAGCGCCAGTTTCTTGGCACGGTAGCGCCCTCAGAAGGCGCGGTCGAGGCATTCCACATTCCCGAATTGTCTTCTTTGAAGCTTTACTAGCCGTTGGGAATGTCCTTATTTTCTTTGAATTTTTGTCTATTTTACTGGCGCGGTCGCGCCAGAATCGGCGCGGTCGCGCCGTTCCCTTTTTTGGCTCTTTTTGCTCTTTTCTGCTTCAATTTCTTGCCGAATTCAGATTTTCTTCTTTTACCAGGTACCTTAGACACAAAACATGTAATTGAGTCATATATGTCACTTTCATGCTAATAACTAATTCAAAATAGGCATTTATGATCTTTAATTCATGCATAAATAAGTGTCTTTTAAACACTTATCACAACCCCAAACTTAAACCTTTGCTCGTCCTCAAGCAAACTCTGAAATAAATACCAGATAGTTCTGTAAAGACTAAGAAAAATTCAGTGATCCTCCCTTTTAATGTTTTCAAGATAGATGATTCACTTCTTTCCTAATGATGGTTCTTCTTGCTTAGTCAAAATAGATTTCGAATTTTCTTCAAATTTTTCAAGGATGTACATTCTCATTCAAGTGAGAAGTCTCAATTCAACTCCATAGGCCAACCCTCAGTCCATTCTCTACTAACCTGAAGGATTTTTCAATTCTGATCAATAGGTCTTTATGGGTTGTAATGAGGCAGGGGTAATGGGTATGATGAAGGTTTTTGGTTATTTCTTTTGGGTTTTATTCTCCTCCTCATATCCATATTCCATTTTTCTGAGCATGAATAGGATTTGTGACTTTTCCTCCAAGCCCTTCCATCCCAAACTTATTTTTTTGCATTGATCCCTCATTTTTTTCCTCTTTTTTTTTCCCTTTTCCATGTATATTTTTCTTTGGGTTTTGTCCAGAGTCTAGCTTACCTCGTCAGTTGACTCAGAGTCCCTAAGCTTGTTGAGGCCCGAGACCCAGTGCACACACGAGGTGGCCTTTCCCTTAACTAACCCACAAACTTTTCTCTCTTTTTCTTTGGCTCTGTCTGGAGTCCAGCTTACCTTGCCGGTTGACTCAGAGACTCTAAGCTTGCAGAGGCCCGAATCCCGGTGCACACACAAGGTGGCCTTTTTCCTACTCAGCCCATAATTTTTTTTTTCCTCTCTTGCTCCTTCTTCCCCTTTACAAAGAAATATTTCTATACCCTTCATCCATCCCTCCTTATAACTTCAAACTCTTGATCCATGCTCATTCAAACAGAACACTTCAATAATTTGAAGAATCATGGGTAAGTAAGAAACAAGTTTATTGATCACTAAGGCTGGCTCATGTAACATGGGATATTAAAACAGAACAGGGATTTTTTTGGATCAAAAAGTTTGAGAAAAGGTGATGCACCTTGTGCATTGAAATGGGTGGCTTTGAAAAAGGCTCAAACGATTTTTAAACAAGTGCCTAAATCACCTCAGAATTTTGAAAACCTTTCTCTGTTTCGCCGAAAGCTTTCCTCAGGTTGGTTCTAGTGTTTGAAATCAACTTGCTCACTTGTACATTGTTTTCAAAAACTGTTTTTTAAAGAAAATTTTCATCCATTCAAGACTAACCATCTGAACTAAATTTTTTTTCAGAAAGTGAATCATGCTATCCATCTGATCATGGTTTTTCACTGATTTTGCAAACTCTCTATTTGATTTTTCTGGAAATTTTTGTAAAAAAACAGAGTTTTCAAATCCATATGTAAATGCATGAAGAATTCATGAAGAGTATCCCACCCCAAACTTAAAACATGCTTTGTCCTCAAAGCAGTAATAAACATAGAGTAAAAGAGATACTTCCCTGACAGTCTGGTTTGTTGAGGTTGGATGACATTCCCTTGGTGATCTTGAATTCTGCTTTTATGGGTTAGTACCACACACTTGCATTTTTTTAAGCAATGAAACATGAAAAATGACTTGCAGTGTCTCTCAGGCATAAATGTGTTCTTCATAAGAATACCTATAGTGCATTCAGTGTTCCTCACCTCTGTAACAGTCGTACATCATCAAGGCAGTGGCGCGGCCGCGCCAGAATTTGGCGCGGAGCAGCCGAGTAATTTCAAGAATTCTTCTGAACTTGAATGAATTATCCTTCCAACTTGGACAAGTTAGTATCAGTTACAGGCAGGTGTGGAGTCATTTTCACACTTATTCACTGGACGAATTAAGAAAATCATGTTTTTAGACAAATCATTGAGAGTAGAAATCAAAATTTCATAAATATGAATGGAGATTGAGTACATATTAATGAAATTGCATTAAATCACACTCTCAGATACAAGCACACACAAAGCAAGCTCACACACAAATTTCAGAAAGAAAAAGTCTAAACGAACTAGCAAAAGCTAAAATTTTCTAATCTTCTTCTTCTTCCTCATCTTCTTCTTCCTCCGAATCCTCTCCTTCTTCTTTAGAGGTGTCTCCAGTAGGCAGCCGGTCTTCTGGAATGCCTTCATGCTGGGCCCACAACTTCCACATCTTCTTGTTATAGGTAGTCAACTTTCCCATCTTTTTCTCTAACCCACTCATCCTCTCATGGAGGGCAGCCATGTCCATCTCCTTAGATTTTCTAGAACTTGCTACTGATCTGGTTGGGGGGTGTTCTCTCATGATTTGCTTTACTGAGCTGGCTGAGATGCCTCGGGGAATTTATCCAATGGTTCTGTTGGGCTCAGTGCTATCCCATTAGCCAAGCAAATGGTGGTGATGAGAGAGGGAAAAAGGAGTCTTCCTCTTTTGTGGTGTGCCATATCCATGATTTGGTCATGAGATATGTTCCCCACATTGATGGGAATGCCTTCAAATAGAGCTTGGAGGAAGTAAGCTCTCTCAGATGTAATTTCAGTAAGGTGGGACATCAGGAGAGTGCAAGTAGTTGTTGATGTCATGAGGGTATAACTGGATCCACTTTCCCCTTACAAAGAAACGCCAAGTTCTTTGGTCTGGCAAGTTGGCATAAAATTCATGGACCAGTGGAATGCTTGCTGCTATGGGGGTTTCTACCCATTTTGTCCATCCTCTCTCATCAATCATGGCCCCATATTTTTCCTTGATCAACTCACCCATTATAAACCCCCTTTCCATATGGAGGTTGCACTTGGACAGAATGTCAACTGCTTGTGTCCATTAGCTGTGGCAAATCTCTCCTTGTGTCACATTTTTGGCACTTTAGCTTTTGACCTCTGGTAGGTTTTCTGAGTGGTCATGTGTGGGAAGATTCTATGAAAACAGTGTGTCCGGGTCTTTTTCAGGGGCTTGGTTCTCCTAGCTCAGAGCTCGGCTGGAGCTGCAAAGTGGGGCGTTGGAAAGCTCTAAGTATGTATTTTGATAAAATAAAATCACTTTTCCAAGATTAAGCCCAGGTAATTCTATTTAAGCCCCGAAAGATAGCAAGAAAAATACTATTTTTCTGCCTAGAATTTTTGCAAAACTCGAAAATAAACCCCAAACATTGAGAACTCTGTTCTCCCTTGTTCCTTGATGAAAATACCCCAAACTTAGACCCAAATGAACTAGGAAGTAGCCTCTATCCGTTCGTACCTTTGGTTTTGGGAGTTGATTCCAGATTTTTCCAAAAATGACACGAAAGATGCCTTGCCTGAACTGCTTTTCAGCTAGAACTGTGTTCAGCGTCGAATTCCGAGGTGTTTCCGGCGAGGTTTCCGGCAAGAAATCTCTTAGTTGGAAGGTGATCTGGAGAGTTTGAAGATCGGACTCTAGGGTTCTCTCGTTGTTTGGGTTTGAAAAACCCTCGAAATGGAGTTTTGACCCTTTCAAAACTCGCCCCGCATGAGTCGAACCAGCACTTCGACCCCACTGGCTGCGCCGGTTCAGAACTTAAGATCTGGGTTTTGCAATATGGCACAGTCACGCCGATAATGGCGCGGTCGCGCCACTTTCAAGTTTGATTTTCTGGTTAAGAAGAGCAGTTATGGGTTTTTAAATTGGCACTGTAGCGCCGATCTGGGCGCGGTCGCGCCAGTTTCCTATTTTTCAAATTTTATAATTTTTTTTGTGATTTTCTATTTTTTGAAAGTTGTAAATTTTTTTTTTTTTAATCTAACCCTATTCCTATCCTAGGTCTATTGAAATAGTGAAAATAAATCAAAATCTCCAATGAATTCAAACAATCCTAAAGACATTTTTGAAATCAATTCACACACACAAAGTCCTACTCCTATTGCTACACTAACAGATATCTTATGGCCTCAATTTATCAAATGCACAACAAAGGTTTTAGCTGGAAACCTCTCTTGATATAGTTTCAGCCTATGCCCATTCATCTTAAATTTTTCTCTATTCTTTGGGTGTTGAATCTCAAATGCTCCAAAGTTTGATACCCCAACAACTTCATAGGGTCCTTGCCATCTAGATTTCAATTTTCCCGGAAAGAGTTTTAATCTTGAATTGTACAAAAGTACTCTTTGGCCTACCGCAAAGTTTTTCATCCAAATGTTGTTGTCATTCTACCTCTTTGTTTTCAGCTTGTAGAGTCTAGCATTGTCATAGGCCCAGTATCTCAGCTCCTCTAGCTCATTCAAATCCAGCAATCTCTTTTCTCCTGCCTTTTGCACATCAAAATTTAAGAATTTAGTATCCCAATATGCTCTATGTTCTAATTCCACAGGTAGGTGACATGCTTTTCCATATACCAATCTAAATGGTATGGTGCCAATGGGGGCCTATATGCCCAAAGAGCATCATCTAATATGTTTTATAGGCTGTCCTATATGCCCAAAGAGCATCATCTAACTTAGAAGCCCAATCCTTTCTTGAGAGGCTAACAGTTTTCTCAAGGATTCTTTTTAACTCTCGGTTTGACACTTCAACCTGCCCACTTGTTTTAGCATGGTAGGGTGTAGCCACTTTATGCCTCACCCCAAACTTTTTAAGCAAACCGGTAAATTGGCTGTTGCAAAAGTGTTTTCCCCCATCACTGATTATGGCTCTAGGTGCTCCAAATCGGGTGAAAATATTTTTTCTTAAAAATTCTAACACCACCCTTGCATCATTGGTCCTTGTAGCTATGGCTTCTACCCATTTAGAAACATATTCAACAACCACCAAGATGTATTCAAAACCATATGATGATGGAAATGGACCCATAAAATCAATACCCCACACATCAAACAATTCACATACCAATATGTTAGTGAGAGGCATTTTATCTTTGCTAGATACATTATCTGTCCTTTGACACCTATCACAAGTAGATACATACCTCTTTGAATCTTGATAGAGTGTGGGCCAAGAGAAACCTGATTGCATCACCTTTGCTGCTGTTCGGTTTGAGCTGAAGTGACCTCCTGCTTCTCCATCATGGCAGTGCTTCAGAATTGATTCGAACTCTGTTTCTGGGACACACCTTCTTATCAATTGATCAGGACAGATTTTGTAGGGATAAGGGTCCTCCAAAAAATAGTGTTTCACATCAGCAAAGAACTTCTTTCTTTGCTGCCAGCTTAGCTCCTTTGGAATCCACCCACCTGCAAGAAAATTTGCAAAATCAGCAAACCAAGGTGCTTGGAAAGATAAAAATTTTTTATCTGACATATAACCTCATCTAGAAAGAGTTCAGAAATCCCCCTTTCTCCTACTTCCTCTGTCTCAAGCCTGGATAAGTGATCTGCCACCACATTCTCAGCCCCCTTCTTGTCCTTAATCTCAATGTCAAATTCTTGAAGGAGGAGGATCCACCTGATCAGTCTAGGTTTGGAGTCCTTCTTTACAAAAAGATATCTAAGGGCTGCATGGTCAGTATACACAACAACTTTCGATCTAATTAAGTAAGATCTAAATTTTTCGAAAGCATATACTACAGCCAATAGCTCTTTTTCTGTGGTAGTGTAATTCAGTTGTGGCCCGGTGAGTGTGTGGCTAGCATAATAGATGGTGTGAAAGATTTTTTCTTTTCTTTGCCCAAGCACAACCCCTATAGCAGAATCACTAGCATCACACATCAATTCAAAGGGTATGGTCCAATCTGGAGCAACTACAATTGGTGCTGAAATCAGTTTTTCTTTGAGGAGTTTAAAAGCATGCAAACATTCATCATTAAAATCAAATTTCACATCTTTCGTGAGCAGATTAGATAAAGGTTTTACAACTTTTGAAAAATCTTTTATAAACCTCCTATTAAAACCTGCATGTCTTAGGAAGCTCCTTATGCCTTTTATTTTGTAGGTGGAGGTAATTTTTCAATCACCTCTACCTTTGCTCTATCAACCTCAATACCTTGTTCTGAAATTTTGTGGCCCAACACAATGCCTTCTTTTACCATAAAGTGGCACTTCTCCCAATTCAGAAGTAGATTGCTCTCTTCACATCTTGCTAGGACCAAATCTAAAATTTTCAAACAGGTTTCAAGTGTCAGTCCATAAAGAGTAAAATCATCCATGAAGATTTCCATAATTTTTTCAATAAAATCATGAAAGATAGCAATCATGCATCGCTGAAAAGTGGCTGGTGCATTACATAATCCAAAAGGCATTCTTCTATATGCTAAAGTTCCATAAGGGCAGATAAAAGTGGTTTTCTCTTGGTCCTTCGGGGCAATAGGAATTTAAAAATACCCAGAATATCCATCAAGAAAGCAATCGAATTTGTTACCTGCCAATCTCTCAAGCATTTGGTCAATAAAAGGTAAAGGGAAATGGACTTTTCTAGTTGCTGAATTTAATTTTCTATAATCAATGCAGACCCTCCATCCAGTCACAGTCCTAGTGGGTATTAACACATTATTTGAATTTTTTATTACTGTTATTCCACCCTTTTTAGGCACTACTTGGACTGGACTAACCCTTTTGATATATGAAATTGGGTAAATAATACCTGCATCTAGCAATTTTACCACTTCCTTCTTGACTATTTCTTGCAAGGTTGGATTTAGCCTTCTTTGAGGTTGAATTGTTGGCTTGAAAGAGTCCTCCATCTGAATTTTATGCATGCATATGGTTGGGCTGATTCCCTTGATATCTGAAATTGTCTACCCAATTGCTTTCTTATGCTTGCTCAGTACCTCGATCAAGAGCCTTTCCTCCTTAACATTCAAACAAGAAGAGATAATCACTGGTTTGAAATTATTTTCAAGATAAATATATTTCAAAGAACTTGGCAAAGGTTTGAGTTCAAGTTTAGATTGGTCTATGATTTCAGCCCCTTCATCCTCTTCTTTGTTTTCTTTGGCCTCTAATTGTGCTACTTCTTGCTGCATGAGGGGATCATCATCTTCCTTGGTGCATGATTGAGCTAAACACCTTTCCAAGCTATCCTCCATCATGACCTCCTGCTGAACATGTTCTTCACATTCATCAATCACATCAATAAAATAACATGTATCATCACAAGAATTTGAAGGACTTTTGATAGATTGTTTAATGTCAAACACTATTTCTTCATCATTTAATCTAAGAGTTAATTTTCCCTGTTTGACATCAATTAGTGCAGTTGCGGTGGCTAAGAATGGTCTCCCAAGAATCAGTGGTAATTTCCAATCCACCTCCATGTCTAGCACCACAAAATCGCATGGGTAGATGAATTTTTCAATTCTGACCAGCACGTCCTCAATTAGTCAATTGGGCTTTTTGGTTGATCTATCAGCAATTTGGAGCATGATATTGGTCTCCTTAAGCTCTGCAAGATTTAGTTTCCTGCAAATGGACAAAGGCATCAGATTTATGCTTGCTCCTAAATCACATAGTACTTTGTTAAATTTGAAATTGCCAAATTTATAGGGTATAGTGAAACTCCCTGGATCTTTAAGCTTGGTAGGCAATTGATTCTTCAAGATTGCTCTACAACTTTCAGTAAGCATCACTGTTCCTTGCTCTTCAATCTTCCTTTTTCCTGAAAGTACATCTTTGAGGAACTTTGCATATTGTGGCATCTGCGTTAGAGCTTCTACAAAAGGTATGTTAATCTCCAACTTCTTGAAGATATCAATAAACTTAGAAAATTTATCCTCTAACTTATCCTTTTTAGCTCTCTCTAGATATGGGAATGTGTCCACATTTATTTCAGCATTAGAAAGAGTTTGAGAAGACTTACCTCCTTGTTTTTGCTGTCTACTTACCTCTCTTTCTTCTCTTTCTCTTTCCTTGTCTTGCTGCTGATGCGCTTTGTTCTCCTCCACCTAAGGTTGCTTTTGCTCTTCTAAAACCTTCCCACTTCTCAACGTAATGGCTTTGATATGTTCCTTTGGGTTAGTTTCAGAATTATTAGGTAAAGTTTCTTTATTCCTACCTGATATGGCATTTGCCAGTTGTCCCACTTGTATTTCCAGATTTTGGATTGATGCCTCTTGAGTTTGAAGCCTGGCTTCAGTCCGAGCTTCTCCTTTCTCTTCATTTGCTAGTATCTTCGAAATCATGTCCTCAAGGTTGGCTTTTTGTTCTGGTTCTCGTGCTGCTCTTTGGAATCCAGGTGGTGTTCTTGTTTGAGCATTGGACTGTTGAGTGCTGGATTGCTGATTGTTGTTGTTCCATTGCTGACTCTTTTCTCCTTCGGTGAAGGAGTGATCTTACAGGTTCAGGATCTGGTTCAGCTAGTGGTTCTCCACCAGACCTTATTTTCATGCACAAACCTGGTTCAACCAGAAAGACAGAATAAAAAATAAATAACTTTAAACTCAATCAACAAAATAAAGTTCAGTTAAACTTACTCTCAATTCAATGGTCCCCGACAACGGCGCCAAAAAATTGTTGGGTGTCTAACAAGTGCACTAGGTCAGCAAGTAAGCTAGACTTTTAGAGTCCAGATATCGATCCCACAAAGACCTTGATGAGAGCCTAATCTAAGCAAAATTTTCCTATTGATTGAGGTGAAGAAAATTTGGATTTTTGTTGAAAACTGAAAAGGAAAACAGAATTAAACTTCTGAAAAAACTAATGAAGACAAGATGTCGGGGAAGGATGTCAATCCCTCCTAGTTGTCTACATGCAAAGTCCTGCTTCTATAGCTCAAGTACTCTTACCTTGACTTAACTTTTGAAAACCTGGTTACCCATATACAGGAAATAACTTTCACCTAATCTTTGAACTCCATCACAATTCGGAAACATTCAAATCTTAGGTGCATAAATATAAAAGCTTGCAAATCAACTCTCTCTTATTCAGAACAAGAGTTATAATGAGTAACATTGCCTTCCACTAGTCTCCATCTCAATCCGGAACGATCTAGTTAGAAAAGCAAGTTGTTTTAGAAATCAGAGAATCATATAACTAACCCAAATCTCTACTGAACTTTAACTTCTCTATTCGAGCCTCGTTAAACTTCAGATATCAATCTAAATTAGAAATAAGCAATGAACACAGATTCTAAAACAAAGGCAAAGTACTTTATTTCTATAGAATCCAGAACTTAAACATAAACAACAAGGAGTTCATGACTTCCCCAACAAAGAGAGACTAATTCATGCTAATAAAACAAACACACACAGAGGATTCAATTACAGCCATGAGCATGAAAAGAAATTAAGTACGGAAGACCCCCTTGAAGGACTGCCCTCAGCTTCCACTCGTGCCTTGGCTAAAATCTCCTCCTTCTTTCTCTAAAGTACCAAGAGGTCGTGCAAGACTTCCTCTGGACTTTCTCTCAACTCCAAACTAACTACGAAAACTGGAATTTAAACTAAAAACTGAATTTAGAACTCAAAACTCCATCCTCAGCTCTCCTCCTCAGACCTCTATTTATAGTTGCTCTGCTGCCGAGGCCTTATAAATTCGTCTCTGTCCAGGGTATGAATTATGCTTTTCCAACCTCAGAATTGTCTAAAATTACATTAGAACCTTCCTTCTGTGGTGCTTTCCTCGCTCACGAAATTTGAGTTCAATCTGAGTTGGGAAACTCGAGATATGATGTGAAGAAGTTGCTTGATTCTGCTGCCAAGTCCGGCACTGGGTCCACTACTTTGGAAGTATAGAACTTTAGAAATCCGACTTGGCTTTGCTTGAATATTTGTGATATGCTCCTTACTATCCTCAAAAATCTTCAGACCAAATTTGGCTTCAATTGGAACATAGGAACTCCAGATATAGTCTTCATAATTTGCGGACTCAACTTCTTTTCTTGGCAGCAGTTTCATTCTTTGAATTGATCTTCACTTCTTGGTCATTCAAAGCACTTAAAACTCAAATATAATTCCTTAAAATCTTCGTGGATACCTTCCTTAGATACTTAAAACTTTGTTTCCCAAGTTTAGGCTTGACTGGATGTCAGAATCCCGAGATTTTTGCGACTTAGTGTTGCTGAGTCATCGATGCGGTAGCACCGAATATGAGCCTGAATCTGGCGCGGTCGCGCCACTTGAGCAGAGATCTTTCTAAGTCTGGAAATAGCCTTCGAACCCAAGCTGAGTTAGGAGACTATTTGCCGCGGTCGCGCCATAGTTTGCTGTAGAAGTGGCGCGACAGCGCCACTCCTTAGTCTTTTTCACTGGTCCTAGAATGACAACTCCTCTTCTGTATTTGACATCTCTTTGGCGCGTCCATGTGGTCACAGAGTGAGGTAGCGCCCTCAGAAGGGGCGATCGCACCATTCCACATTCCCGAATTGTCTTCTTTGAATCTTTACTAGCCGTTGGGAATTTCCTTCATTTATTTGAATTTTTGTCTATTTTAATGGCGCGGTCACGCCGTTCCCTTTTTTGGCTCTTTTTGCTCTTTTCTGCTTCAATTTCTTTTCGAATTCAGATTTTCTTCTTTTCCAGGTACCTGAGACACAAAACATGTAATTGAGTCATATATGTCACTTTCATGCTAATAACTAACTCAAAATAGGCATTTATGATCTTTAATTCATGTAGAAATAAGTGTCTTTTAGACAGTTATCATTCATCTGCAATTTGGCCCATTTAGGGGTGGGTACAGGTCAGGTTTTTAAAAACCTGAACCTGAGCCGACTTATAAAATCCAAAACCCGAGTTATTTAAAAATATAATAAATTTCGGGTCGGGTCCAGGGGTTGGATTTGGGAATCTAAACCAGGTTTTTTTTGGCCTGTCTAGAAAATCAGATCCGATGCCCACCCCTAGGCCCATTGGGTTGTGGCCCATTTGTGTATCAATGTATCTGACTTCTGCGAAGCTTAGATATATAGAACCACTTGCTAAGCGATCCTCCAATGTGCAAGTGCCCCTAGGAACGACTAGATTAAGAATGCGGACTTCTGAATTCGGTTCCATTAAAAATGATCGAGATGGAACTTAATTATAAGAATCATAACGTACTATATATACTAAAAATTTTGTTGATTAATGTATATATAACAATTCTTTCATAAAGTTGCTAGTATTCTACTTCAGTAATCAAAACACTAATAATATTGAGCAAACCCAAGTGCTTCTCATTCCTCGCCACCGCAAAAGGCGACCGCCGGCGTCCCAGCTTCTCCAGCCCGGCCCCGCACTGTTGCACGCCGGTGATCGCCTCCGAAATCTGGCGAAGCGCGTCGGCCAAAGACCCAAGGTTGTAGACCATCATCCGGCGAACTGTGGGGTCCGGGACTTTGGTGGCGAGATTGCCGAGCTCGTCGTGGTTGCCGCGGCATTGTCGACGGAGAGGGTCATGAGCTTGGTGAGGTCGGCGTACCCGAAAGCATAGCTGCAGACTTTGTTAATGAGCTCGGCGTGTTGGACTGTGAAAGAAGCGTTACATGAAGAGAGGAGGATGAGGAAGACTGTGATTGAGAAGAAGAAGAAGAAAGAAGCTGCCATTGATTCAATGTGCAATTTAATTGGGATTATTCTTTCCTGCACCAAAATTAGCCCCGGGAAGGCCGGTATAAATTGAAAGCAGGACACCCGAATCTCTACTATAATTATATAAAAGGAAAACCATCCATATGAAATAACAAATTAATTAAATCTCCTAGTGAAGTAATACCCAACATTAATATATGTTAATTATAACAAACATATATAGTATATACCAATAATTATATAAAAGGAAAATTATGATCCATATGAAACAATTATATATTTCACACAAATCTCCTAGTAAAATATATGTTGCCCAACATTAATGTTAATCGTTATAGCAAACATATGTAGCAACTTAATTATCTACATGACCTTGTTCCACCATATACGCGCGTTGTACATAGAGGAATAAACTGCAATATATGACTGTTCATTATGCATGTGATACCTCCATTAGAAGAAAAGTGTGTAAATATATGGGTGTTCCATCATTTTTCTAAATATAGAGGAGAAGAGAAAAAGTGTGTAAATATTTATAAAAGTTCCTCTCCTTTCTTCTTTCTTCTGGTGTGAAACTTTAATTAGTATTTTCTCCATTCTAAGAATTCACACTAAGTGGCTATGCAATTGAAAAATTAGCTTAGCTAGGAAATGTATAGTGGCCTACATGTTCATTTCTAGAAGTTGACTTGAATGGATGTACCACGGTCATTTTTAAATATTACAAGGGGGTGTTGTACATCTCTATTTATAATATTTAAAAAAAAATTATTTAAATCAATTTTTTTTTTTCCCTAAATTCTGATGAACTAGTGCGTACCCTACGTTTTCTCATTACATGCATTACTTCAATTAATCTCCATTAATGTCTTCAAAAGTCTACAATATTGTTCAGCCTCAGTATCTTGACCTTCATATATATATATTCCATTCTCAGGCGGACATGTCTAAGATCAGAGAGTACTAGAGGATGAACGTCGATGTCTTTGGTCGGCAAGAAAGAGCTAATCCCTGACCAGAAAATATTAGAAGTTGAGCAGTGAGCCACAGCAGTCATGGAAGAATTAATCCACGTTATATATAAAGCTCTCCACTTCCTGTGGTTCCCAAGTTGTGTTAAATTCTCCGAAAACTGTGACTCTGAAACAGAAAACGCAGCACCGCCATCAGGACTTCAAACTGATCATCATCCAAATTAAGTCATCGATTTCTTTAAAGACAAACCATTCAAATTTTCCTTTGCTTTTCATCTCTCAGAATAGAACAAACAGAACCCCACCCAACACATGTACACACAAAGAGAATATATATATATATATATATATATATATATATATATATCCTCCCTAGATTCATTTGAATATTCATCCACACCAGTAACTGATCATCCGAGTTCTCTGTCTTTGATCATGGCTAATTATCTGAGCATCGTCTTTTCTGCTTTCTTTGTCCTTGTTGCTGTAACCCATGTCTGTGAAGCTAGGGAGTTGATTCTTCATCGAGGAAGGCTGCTCAATAATATTGTTGCTGGACAAGCTTCTGGAATGGCTTCAATATGGGGTGGTGACTCTGGTACTGAAAAGGAAAAATACCAGGGAGGGACAGAGTTGCGAGTGGTGAAACGGGCTGCACAGACAACAAGAATAGGACATAGCCCTGGTGTGGGTCACTGAGTTCAGGACTAGCTAGCACTATTAATGAAGCCTGGAGAAGATGAGTTGCTCATGAAGGAAGAGCTAGGTTATTGCTCATAGAATAAAATAGTACTGTATATGCTCTGCTTTTGTTATATATGTATTTCTTTCTTTTTTAACTCTTTTCTGATATGATATACAAGTTGAGCTTTTTGGATCAAAGCTCCATATATAAATATAGCTGAAAAGTCTTCTTGATCAAACCCTTGTTACTATTGGAACAATGACCATTATAAAAAATGAGGAGATTGAGTTTCGTTTTTGCTTCTTCAGATGGTTAATTTATTGAGTCGTTATCTGAAACAAAAAAAAAATGATATATAAAAAAAAAAAAAAAAACAAAATTGTAAAATACATGTCCGTTTACAAGACGTTTAAGGAAAACTTTTGGGTAATATCATATAAGACACAAAAAAGGGCAATATTTTTATATTCTGTAACCAGAACCCGACCCGACCCGACCCGATCAAAATCGGACATGTTTCTTAAAAATACGAAAAAAGTATGAAAAATAACAAAAAATAATAATTTTTTTAAAAAATATTAATATATGTTTCACCGAAAATCCTCCCGCGACCAAGAGAGTAATTCTATTTACGACAGAATATTTTGTGTTACAATTGTGTTTGAATATCAAGGAATGCGAGTACAATTTCCTAGGCTTCCTCTGATTCGATCTTCGTGTGAATTTGGTGAAGTTTAGGCTTCTGGCAAGTTGACGACGAAATTCGAGTTCTGGAACGAGTGTGCACGAACGGTGAGGACTTTGGTTGATCAGCCGAAAGTATTTGTGTTTCGCGTGTATCGACTTGTTGACATTGCCAACGAATGTGTAGAGCTATTCCGGTCAAACTATTGAATCTCGACGAACTAAAAGTTGTTGACTTCTCTGGCTCGGAAGAGTCTTGAATTCTAGTTTTCGAACACCAAAATCTCCAACTCAAGTCTTTTCGAACTCCAGTTTTCCCGACCTTTGCAATAGAGCTTTTCTGGCTATTTGTAGTCGAGTCTGTATAGCTGTTGGAGTTCTTTCCTTAAAAGGGGGATCGTGATCCCTTTTTGCTGTTGCTATTGAGATGGGAGGAGGACCAAGAATTCCTCTGCTGAATTCCTCTAAAGAGGATCGTGGTTGTCCTTTTTGGCTTTTGCCGTTGGTGACAGTCGTTTAACTGCTGATTTGAGTGGCAGTGTGACATGGCTGCTAATTGTTGCTGACGCGACGGTTCCTCGCTGACTGTGGCGTCGACTGTATCGATGACGCGACGACGCGAATGGACTTAACGATGGGCTGCGATGAATGACTTTAAGAATTGACAGAGCCTACCCACGACCATCGTTTGATGGATTGATGGGCATTTGGGCTCGTCAAAATTGGGCCGGTCGCATTTTAGTGCATACAGATTGCCCCTTCCGAGACTTGACCGTTCAGAGAGAACGATCAAGTTTCGGATGTGAAGAAGAACAAGCACAACGCACACACACACACTTTTTTTTTTTTTTTTGTCGACCCTCTTACTCCTTTAGGGTCGTTAATCTTTTTTTTTTTGTGTATGTATCTTTTTCTGTCCTCTTACTCTTTTAGGATTGTGTATATTTCTGTACACTTGTATCTTGTATATATATATATATATTTTTTTTTTTTCTTTTTGTTTGTCTTCTTTTTTTTTGGCTCTCTTGCTGTTTTAGAGTTGTTTACTTTTTCCATTTTTTTTTGTATAAGTGCACATATGTAGTGTATATATGGTTTAGAGAGATGATGAATACCTGAGCAGAAGTGTTGTTCAGGTTTGAACAGCGATGTCGAGTTGAAGTCGACTGAGCCGCGATCTGTTTGAATGTTGTAGTTGGCTATTTCTTCGGTACTTCAGAGAAGACAATCAAGACGGATTTTGAGGATTTCTGCAAGTCTCGGCGACTTTGGCCGTCGCACCGGAGAAACATGTCGTGAACAGAATTGAAGCATAACTGCTCTTCTTCGGTTTGATTGTATTTTGCGACCCGTCAACCTCTTTCTCTTCTGATTAGAATTGAAAGAAGGAGACAGATGGTGTAGGGGAGTAGGGCCGGTCGCACCGAAGAGAAATGTAGCTTCGGCGACCTGGTTGTCGCGCCGGAGAGAAGTGTAGCTCCATTTTGACGAATTTCAGCCGACTGAATAGCTTCGAGAGAATCATTGAGATTACTTTTGTTAAATTTTGGCTGGACTCGGCGGCTCTTAGTCGAATGGGGACAGAACATGCACCAGGGTGGTCGCAGTGGGTCGCGCCTTGGTTGAGATGAGCTTCCCGGCGAATTTGGGATATTTCTCCCGCTTGGTTTCGTTGAAATTGACTTTATGTCCCTTGTCGACGGTTTGGCTTCAGCGCAGCTCGGAGAGGGATTGAGGTGAGGGAACGTGGGCCCCACCTCCCTGCACAACAGGCTCCTTCTTGAGTGGGGGGAGCACTAATCCACTCCCCACGAATTTGGGATAATCAGGTTTAAGAGCTCTATCCTCTTCTTCTGGGTGCACTCTGCGAATTTGGGTCCCCTTTCTGTCTGCGATTTTGGCTTGGGAGACTATCTGCGAATTCGATATGGGAGACTGCGAATTGGGAGACAGTCTGCGATTTGGTTCTGTCTACAAATTTGGGGAGCTGCAACCTGGTTCTATTTGCGGATTTGGCTTTTGGGAGACTACCTGCGACTACGACTTGGGAGATAGTCTACGAATTTGATTGCGAATTTTGACTGCAAATTCTGTCTGCTGTGATTTGTCTGCCACTTGACTGTGAATTGGGAGATTGTGAATTGGGAGGCTGCGAATTGAATTTGTCTGCGACTTTGGTTGACTGTGACTGCGACTCGGGAGACTGTCTGCGACTTCTTGCAATTTGACAGTCTGCCTTCTCCTCCGGCTTGCATCAGAACTCTCCGCGAGTCAAAATTTAAAGGTACTGTAAACAATTTCTTTCCTCCGGCTTGCATCAGCTCGGTTGCCAGGAAGTTGATCTTCTGTTTTGGTCGACGGGTGCCGAGATTTTGATTCGAATGAGCCCGACTGATCGCCGGGAGCCAGAATTTCTGTACTGGCGCACCCGGCTTGGTCGCCGAGTGCGAGTTCTCCGTTCTGGGTTGTGCAAACTCGACTTAATCACCAACAACTTTTTTTTTTCTTTTGTGATTGCTTCTTTTTTTGTCGTTGCCTTTTGTCTTTACGACTGCTTCTTTTCTGTCGCTGCTCTTTGTCTTCTCGACTGCTTCTTTTCGTCGCTGCCTCTTTTTTTTATTATTTGGAGAAGAGTTACGTACCTGGCTCCGATTGGCTATGTCCGACTCGGCCGTCGGGTACTGGAGTTTGCAGTATAGCACCCGGCTCGATCGTCGGGTGTTGAATTTGATGATTTGGTTGCGTCCGGCTCTGTCGCTGGGCACAAAGCTTTTTGAACTGTGTCCGACTCGGTCACCGGGCACAGTGCCTTTGTGTTTTTATCGCGTCCGGCTTTGTTGCTGATCGCAAAGTTTTGAACTGTGCTTGGCTTGGTTGCCGGGCGCAGGAATTTGTTGTTTTGATCGTGACCAGCTTTGTTGCTGGTCATGAAGTTTTGAACTGTGCTCGGATCGATCGCCGGGCACAGGAGTTTGTTGTTTTGATCACGGCCGGCTTTGTTTCTGGTCACGAAGCTTTGAACTGTGCTCAGCTCGGTTGCCGGGCTTAGTGTTTTAATTTTGCAGCATTCGGCTCCCGTCCACCTCAGTCGCCAGGCATTGAGATCGAATGTGCAGCGTCTGGCTCTGTCACCAGATGCCGAATTCTTCATTTGGTTGTGTCTGGCTCTGTCGCCGGGTGCTGGAGTTTGGCTTTGCTCGTGTCTGGTTTGGTATTAGACGTGAGGTTGTTGTTTTGGTCGCGTCCGGCTCTATCGTCGGGCGCAGAGCTTTGAACTATGCTCGGCTCGGTCGCCGGGCACAAGAGTTTGCTGTTTTGATTGCGGCCGACTTTGTTGCTGGTCGCGAAGCTTTGAACTGTGCTCAGCTCGGTCGCCGGTCACAAGAATTTGTTGTTTTGATCGCGACCGGCTTTGCTGCTGGTCGCGAAGCATTGAACTGTGCTCAACTCGGTCACCAGGCATAGTGTTTGTTGTTTTGATCGTGCTCGGCTCGGTCGCCGGGCGCATTGCTTTTGGGCTGCCTTCGGCTTGGTCGCCAGGTGCAGCGCTTTTGTCTTGGTCGCACTTGGCTCAGTCGCTGAGTGCTATAATTTTCTTTTGGTCGCGTCCGGCTCGATTGCCGAGCTTGGAGCCTTTTGATTGTGTTCAGCTCGGTCGCTGAACGCGAAGGTTTGCTTGTCGAACTGTCGAGGAGGATCGGTATGCCTCGTCCGTTTACCCTCTCTCTTTTTTGTTCGTTTCTCCGTTCTTCCTTTCTTTTTCATCGACGACTGGTCTCTTTTGTCGCCCCTTTTTTTTTTTTTTTTTGACTTGAGCTGTTTTTTTTTGTTGTTCGCGACCTTGACTTCTCCATCTCTGGTCGCATGATATATATATATATATATATATATATATATATATATATATATATATATATATATATATATATATATATATATTTTTTTTTTTTTTTTTTTGTTTCAATTGAGAGGGAATTGTGTACCTGACTTTTCCTGTTCTGTCGCAGATGTCTACCGTGCTGACTTCTATCTCCTTCCTTGGTCTAACCATCACAACCATCAGGACCGTTGTGAGGGGTACCCTTCGGGACTGCCTGCGGATTCGCTATTCTAAAGAGGAACATAGGCCACTTATATTGGCTCTTGGAGGACCATCGGCCTACGTCGGTTGTGACGTAACTGCGCCCACAGTCAAGGTCGTTCATGACATATGGAGTCGCCCTATTGTCGACGAGGACGACCAGATTTGTTATCTCCGGGGGGTCGACGAAGCCTTGTTGTCTCAGCATCAGGTTGTAGGCAACATCTTGTTGAGTGCTACGACGCCGAAACTTCACATCGACAGTGACCGGTTTGACTCTTGGGAGAGTCAACCGGAGGTGAACTTCGCCCCCTGCCCCGTGCCTTTCTACTTCGAATGGGCAGATGTCGTCCTCCGTACTTGTCCTGAGCCGTTGGCCGCGACAGACCTTACTCACACAGTTCGAGCTTCCATGTTCTCGTATCGGTGTTGCTGCAACGTCGTTCTTTCTTTTCTGGAGGTTTGGTGTTCCTCTACCAATACTATTTTTACTCGTGAGGAAGAACTATCTATTTCTCTATGGGATATGCACTAGCTCGGCGGACTGCCCCTCTCCGGGAGCACCTATGATGAAGTGACTCCAACGCTTGCAGATTTTACTCAGAGTCGCTCTACGCCGCTACCCGAGAGTATTCGATACCTCCTCCTTGCATACTATCGACTTTTCTGTCATCCGAGGGCTTCAACCGTGGTAGGATTTTTTGGAGTTTCTATGTCCGAGTGGGTATCTTTCTGGTTCCGTACCGAAGGGGACGCGCGACCTACAGAAGACTCGTGGGCTGATCATGGGAAGACGACTGGTTCTCGGAGTCGCGACTGGTCGGCCGTGCAGAATCAACACCTCTCCGAGCTAGGAGTTCCTGACGCCCTCGCATATGAGGTCTATCTGGTTCATTTTTAGTCACTGTGGCTCTGTCATTTTGTCTTACCTTTGTCGGGCAACATGTTGAGGTTAAGTGCCTTCAAGATGGCCTGTTTCATGGCCAGCGGTAAGAAGTGTAGTCTGGCTAGCTCGGCCTTGGCCAACGTTTATTGGGGACTCAACGACCTTTCGCCACAGAGGGTTTCTAGGCCATTCGTTTATGCATGGCTTGCCCAGCGGTTCGGTGTCCACGAGGCTGACTCTAGTGATGGGGACAAGCCTCTCATGATGCTCTACCGTAATCCGGAGCTCGCCCGCATTTATACTCAGAGGGAGGCTCGTTCTTTGTTTTGGCGCGGTGGAGTGCGATGTTAGTACCCCTCGGAGGCTCTTCCCCCCGGTTTGATCCTTGACAAGGCTGGTCACTTCGCGTCTCGGGTAGAAGTGGAATACTTCCGTTGCCTACGGGCAACATTTCTAGTCTTGCGGCAGCGTGACCTTCTTGTGGTGGAACCTTACAGTCCTCAGCGGTTTGCTCGTCAGTTCGGGTTCTGCCAACACTTGCCGGGTGTGTTGTTCTCTAACCAGCGAAATGTGGCTACGGTGAACGCGCTCGTGGAGTTATGGCGAGCTGGACTGCCTGTCCCCTTGGCAGCGTGGAGGTTCCTGCTTCCATGAGTCCTGCCTCTGACCCTGGTGTTACGTCCCTTTTTTGGGAGTCCTGGTTTGAGGTGGTTGTTCCACTCTTCGAGGTAGTACCTTCCCTCCTTTTTTTTCTTGTTTTGTGCTCTTTTACTTCTTCTGATCTCTTTTTTTTTTGTTTCCAGCGTGTGTGGAGGCAGTTCACTGGTGCATCTGTGCCAGAGAAAGCCTTGCCGCCTGCGCAAGGTGATGACGACGCGATGGGTGGTAGCCGAAAAAGTTCGCAAAAGAGTTCGAAGCCTGCTGCTTTTCCTAAGGAGAAAAAGAGTAAGGCTGTGAAGAAGCGAGCACCACGGCCGAAGGTTGCAAAGGACAAGTTGCTGGCTCTGTCCCAAGAAGCGCCGGCAAAGGGCATCGTGCTCAAAGAGCCTTCTTCGACTGAGGGCAAGGCTCAGCCAGTTGTACTGTCTTTGCCAGCGGCCAATGTTTCTAAGGGCAAGGGGAAAGGGTTGGCTCAGTCGTTGACCTCAACGAAGAGAACTGCTGCGAAAGGGAAGTCGACGGCTCTAGAGCAGGAACCTGTCTTTTTCATTCCTCCTTTATTCAAGAAGCAACTCCGAGCCGGTCTAGGTAAGCCACTAACAAATTTGCCTCCTCTCGCCGTTGTTCCGCCTTTAGAGACTCCTCTGCCGGGATCATCTAGGGAAAAGGTTAGGGAGCCTGAGAGTCGCAACCAGTCACTTGTTTTGCTGACTGGGGGGAACACTACAGAACCGGTGGTGGTACCTGCACAAGCAAGCCAGATTGAGTAGCAAGCAACCCAGGATTGGGGCGTCGTACCTTCTGATAAGCTCACAGTCGTCGTAGTGCCATCCTTGGACCATCCTATGACCTGGACGAGTAAGAGACTACCCGACGACTGGAGTGGGTCGGGGAAGAAGCACAGCATGCTGCTTTTACTGACGGGCTTACCACTGGTGAAGCCGAGTGCCCGATGGCCATCACGGAGGATGGTGGAGGACCCCTTCAGTCTTCGGTTGAGCAAGTCGTGGTTGGAGGACTCGCAGTGGGCGTCAGAGTTACTATTGCAGGTGAGTTTCAACATCCTACTTCTGCTCTGTTCCCTCCTGTTGCTGCGAATTCAACGGGGGAGGTTCTTGTGACTTTTCCTCCTAGTAGCGGAGAGGCATCTCTTGCTGCTAAGGAAAGAGCGCCGGGCTCAGCTTGTAGACCCGTTAGAGAGGATTCTTCGACTTCACGGTCTTCGTCGGTGAGTAAAAATCCTCTTTCCCTTCATTTTTTTTTTTCGTTCTGTCTCTTTTTGTTTATTGTTCTTGCTTCCCTCTTTTTTGTCTCCCCCTCTTTTTTTTTTAGGTGCCAGCCTTCCGTCTTTCGGCGAGGGCGAGGCTGTTAATGCAGCGGTCTGCTTTGGGGCTATGGACAATGTTCGTCGAGTCGGTTTTAGTGCCAGTCGACGACCCATGTTCGTCAGAGCTCATGCCGGACACTCGCACCATTCTCAACCACTTGAGAGGAGCCGACGTCGACACTTCGGTTCTGGAGCAGTGGATGGAAGACTTTGCCTCGGAGGTGGTTTTCAGCAGTTGCGTAACACCTTGGCAGGGAAGCTTAGTTTGGTCGAACGGTTCGCTGCCGGAGCTAAACTCACCCAGTCTGTCCAGCGCGTGAGCCGTCGGCGCGACGACTTGACGGTGGACTTGGATAGATCTCAGGCTGAGCGCGAAGCTGCTGAAGCTGAACAAAGAGCTCTCCACGAACGTTTAGCACTTGTGTCGACTCAGCTCGACTCCATAAATGTCGAGCTTGCAACCATCCAAAGGGGGATCGATGCCAGCGAGGAGGAAGCTTTTTCTCTTGAGGACCAGCTTGCTTCTGTTCGTTCACGCCCTGTTCTCAGCGAGGCCGAGACACAAGAGCTGTCTGAGATTCGCGCCGAAGTGGTTCGCCTGCAGCGACGGGTGGCCAACTTCGAACTTCCTCATCTTTGATGTAGCCTTTTTTTTGTAGTCTCTCTTTTTCTTTTTGTTTTCTGAGGCTTTATTTTTTTTTGCCTCTCTTTTTTGTTGCGAGGCTTACTTCTTTCCCTTTATTTTTCTTTTTGCAATGAGAAACATTGATTCCCTTTATTCGACTTCTTTACTTCTCTTTTTTTCGCTGCCCCCTCATGTGTAGAAGCGTTTGAAGAAGTTACCGTTTGTTATCGGCAGCTCTAAACCGTTTGAAGTGACTAGCTTGGAGGCGCCATTGGTGTAGGCTTCCTGCACCACGTACGGTCCTTCCCATTTTGGCACAAATTTGCCCCCGGTCCTGCTCGTAAAGAGCATTGGCCGTCTGACTACAAGCACGAGGTCACTTTTCTGGAATGACCTGAGCCGTAGCTTTTTGTTGAAGGCCCGTGTCATTCGAGACAGGTGCATTTGAGACGTTGTTGTGCCTCGAGTCGTTTCTCGTAGAGTGACTCAAGTTATGCGAGTCGCAACTGGGCGCACTCCTCTGTCGTTAGTCCTTCTCTTACAGCAATTCGCAGAGAGGGGAGTTGTACCTTGAGAGGGAGCACTGCTTCGGTGCCGTAAACCAGCGAATACGCCTTCGACTGGGTCGGCGTTCGAAACGACGTTCTGTACGCCCATAAGGCTTCGCTGAGCTTTTTGTCCCAAGTCTTTTTGTTGGTGCCGATTGTCTTTTTAAGGATATTGCAGAGCGTTTTGTTGAATACTTCTGCGAGTCCATTGGCTGCCGGGTTGTAAGCCGACAACGTCCGCTGTTGTATGCGAAATTTCTCTCAGAAGCGGTCCATGACTCTGTTTCTGAATGGTGTGCCATTGTCCGTCACTATGTATCGAGGAACCCAATATCGGTAGATAATTTGGGTCCGGATGAAATCAGCGACAGTGGTAGCCTTGACTTCTCGGTAGGCAGCGGTTTCAGCCCATTTCGAGAAGTAGTCAGTGGCAGCCAGTATGTATTGCCGGTCGGAGTCGGATTTGGGAGTGATTGGATCAATGATGTCCATCCCCCAAGCTTCAAATGGCCAGGACGCAATCGTTGGGTGAAGCGGCTCCGGTGGCTGATGTATGTTATCAGCATGAAGTTGGCATGGTCTGCAGGTTCGGGCCATTTCGGTGGCATCCCTGAGCATCGACAGCCAATAGTAGCCCAGTCGTTTGACTTGTAGGTGGAACTTCGGGCCAGCCTGGTGCGCGCCGCAAATTCCACCGTGTGTTTCCTTTAGGACCTGTAGTCCCTCTTCTTTTGATAGGCGTCGGAGAAGTAGACCTTCGTACGACCTCCGATAGAGTACGTCATTGACGAAAACGTACCTTGGAGCTGCTCGGCGAAGATGAACTCGATATTGCAGGTTGACTGGGAGTGTGCCATGGCAGAGAAAATTCGAGATAGGCTCTCGCCAATCTGTAGCTTCGTTTTGGCTAGCCGAGATAGGAAAAGACTCTTCCATCTCTTCTATCAATTATGCTTCTGTTTCTTCTTCGACCGGTGGAGGGACTACCCATCTTTCGCAAATGGGGACTTGGCTCGGCCGTTCGTCAAATTACGCTTGATTGGCAGCAATTCCAGCCAATGCGTTGTCTGGCCCATTTTCGGATCAAGAGATGTAGTGAAGTGAAGTTTCCAAAATTTGGGCCAGATGTTCACCGGCATGTCTCCAGAACTGCACGAGCTCGAGTTTCTTTACTTCGAACTCCCCGGTAATTTGTTTGATGACCAATGTCGAATTGCCGTAGATGTTTAATTGTGGCAGCTTCATCTCGACTGTCATGCTGAATCTGAGAAGGATGGCTTGATACTCCGCCTCGTTGTTCGAGCAAATTTGGGTGAGGACGAATGAATACGGGAGCAGGTCCTTTCGCGGTGAAACAAATAGAACACCCGCGCCGGCTCTGTTCCTTCACGCGGCGCTGTCGAAGTACATTTACCAAGGGGGAAGTATCTCGACCAAGAAGATTTCCTCGTCAGGGAGTTTCTCGATCAGTTCCCATTCAGCCGGCACTGGGTGGTCGGCCAATAAGTTAGCCAGAGCTTGGCCTTTGATTGCGCGTTACGACACGAAGATGATTTCGAATTCCAAGAGGAGCAATGCCCATTTAGCCAGTCGGCCAAAAAGAATTGGTCGTGACATGATGTATTTTAACGGGTCGCCTCGCGAAATCAAGTTCATCGAATGCGCCAAGAGGTAGTGTCAGAGCTTTTGAATTGCAAAGACAAGTGCCAGACAAGTTTTCTCAATCGGTGAGTAATTGAGTTCGACGCCCACCAGCGTTCGGCTCAGGTAGTAGAGAGAACGTTCTTTGTTGTCCTCGTCGCACTGAGCCAAGAGAGCCCCTACCGATTTCTCCTGCGCTGTGATGTACAACAGCAGCGGCCTGTCGACTATCGGATCGACGAGTACTAGCAGCTTGGTGAGATATGCTTTTATGTTGTTAAAGGCATTCCAGCAAGACTCGTCCCACTCGAATGGTGTATCCTTTTTAGTAGGCGACTGAATGGTTGACATCTCCCGGCTATGTTTGAAATGAAGCGCCGAATATACGCTAAGTGACCTTGGAAGCTCTTGAGTTCGGAGATGTTTCTTGGCTCCGGTATTTTTTGAATATTGCGTCAATTTTGGATTGGTCGATCTCAATTCCTCTATGATGCACAATGAATCCCAAGAAATTGCCTAAGGTGACATCGAATGCCCACTTCAACGGATTCATTTTGAGTTGAAATCATCGAAACTGCTCGAATATTGCTCTGTGGTCGAGAAGGTGATCTGACCGCTCCTTCGTCTTCACCACCAGGTCATCAACATAACACTCGACGCGCTTATGTAAGAAGTCGTTGAAGATGTTTTCCATTGCCCTCTAGCATGTCGTGTCGGCGTTTTTGAGTTCGAACGGCATCACCTTGTAATAGAAGATGCCTTTGGGAGTTCGAAAAGCAATGAGCTCTTCATCCTTCGGGTCCATCCAAATTGGGTTATAACCAGATGACCTGTCCATGAAAGATAGAGCTTCATGACCCGTCGTCGCGTCAACCATGAGTTATGTTATCGGCAGAGGGAAGTCATCTTTCGGGCAAGCCTTATTCAGGTCGTGAAAGTCGACGTAGACCTGAATTTGGCCGTTCTTCTTCTTGACCGGGACGATATTTGCAATCCAGGAGGGGTACTTCACCTCTCTTATGAAATTTGCAGCGGTCAATTTGTCGACTTCCTTTTTGATTTCTGGCATGAGTTCTAGCGGGAACTGTTGTTGCGACTGTTTGACTGGCCGAATAGAGGGATGAACCGCCAATTTGTGTACTGCGACTCGTGGGTCGAGGCCAGGCATTTTTGTGTAATTCCAGGCAAATATGTCACAGTATTCGTGAAGGAGCGACATATATTTGACCTCTTCTTCGGCTGATAGTGAAGCGCTAAGAAATGTCAGCCTCGGACCGTCTGTTGTGCCTAGGTCGACTTTCTTTAGTTCATCGATTGTCGACTGGCCGCCTTCCTCGAACGTAGCCGGAGCCTCATCCAAGATGAACTCGTCGTCCTCTTGATTGTCATCGGCGATAGAGATATGGTTTACCATAACCGAGTCATATGTGTGAGCTCATGTGATGGCTATTCTCAAAGTGTAGATGACCACCGGGGCATCGTTTTTCTTTTTCGTCGGAGTTTGGCCAACTGAAACTTGGTGTACATCTTCCAACGTCTTTCAGGTTATTTTAATTGGTTTCGCCTGAGCTCCATAGATTTTGATCGGCTTCTCCTTCTGGTAGCCGAGGCGTAAGCGACCTTGCGTAATTCAGCGACTCTCTTTGCTTAGCTTTTCTTGTTCTGGAGTGAGGACCGGCAGAGCGACGGGTGGCTTTTCGTGGAGTTGGTCCTTTGTGAAATTGCCCCCAACTCTGGCCATTAGTCGGTACGCGTTCTAGTCGAAGCTTTCGTCCGAGCGAGTAGATGGCAATTGCTCGAAGTTCGTGGATTGCTTCACGATGCTTCTTTCCTCCAGCTTCGGCAGTGGTAGGGTGACCTTTTCTGCTAAAGGGGTCGGCTGGATTTTGTGACAGACGACAAAGGGAGCTTCTCCCTTCTTTCCTTCCGACTGCGGAATGTACCGTAAGATACGTACATCATGCTGCGTTGGTGCTGGAGTTGTTGCGGCTTGTTTGTAGCCGTGTGCCGGTTGGTTGTTGTGAGTTGGCTGTATAGGAGACTCGACTTGCGTCGAAGTCTATTTTGGAGACGCGACTTGTGTTGATTATTTAGTTGATGCAGCTTGCTTCGGCTGTTTGGGCGATGCAGCTTGCGTCAGAGTGCTCTTGACATTTGGCACCTGGTTCGGCCTGGGTGACAATTTGACTGTCGGTCTAGTCATCAGATAGAATTTGACGTCTGCGAATGATGCCTCTGCTTCCGTGAACGACTTTCATTGGTGTACACCGTCTTCTGATCGCCGTTCTCCTAGTACTTGAAGCACTGGTGAAGTGTCGATAGCATGACCCCGTTCGCGTGAAGCCACGGTCAACCCAAGAGCAGATTGTAAGATGTTCTTGAGTCAATGACCTGGAATGGAGTTGCGGCCATCATGTCGCCGATGTGCAATTTGAGCGAGATCATACCGAGCATCCTCTGGCTTCTTGGTCCTTAGGAGTGCTATAGTTCTGATTTTCCTTCAGCCTTTGCCTTAAAGTCCTTTCAGGTTCTGAATCAATCTCTTGAGATGGTTTCCCTCGAGATTTGGTCATAAACCTCCTGCAAAATAAAAATAAAAAAACTCAAATCTCTAAATTTTTAAACTTTGTGCAATTACTACTGGAAACTTTGGTCCCCGGCAATGGCGCCAAAAACTTGATGCGATCCCAGCTAATCACTAGCAAGAGGACTAATCAATGTAACATAGACTTTATGCAAGTCCGAATATCGTCCCACAATGACCAAGCCAGTAGTTAATTGCTTTATGGATAAAAATCTAAAGTTTGAGGAATCTGATTTGAAAGACAAGAGCTATACTAATCAAGTACTTAAAAATAGTTTGAGAGAAAGCTTTGCGGAATTTCAATGAGAAGAGAAGGTGTTGGGAATCCAATACCCTCCCTAGGCACTTTCTGAGATTGAATAGAAAAATGGTTTTGGAAATCAGTTTCTGACGAGCTTATAAAACCATGGCTACAATCCGCATCGGCATCACCTTTTACTATCTCCTAGAGCAAACTAACCGGCATAATCTACTCTATTTGATAGCATAAACATGAAGCTCTCATGTCATAGGCAGATCAACTAATCCAACAGGGTATTACTTTAAGGTCGAGGATTAACCCAAGGATTAGTGATCTACATAGTGCATAAACTCATAAAGATTGTAAAATCCTATCACCATGTCTCACCTTATGCCTAGCGTCACCTTATAACTAGTACATAGCCAGACAGCAAGTATGAATCAAGCATTTAGAACATGAAGAACTCATTCATACACCAAACTGAAAACCAACTAGATTATAAATATTAATCTCATTACATGCCTAGGGAGTCATGGACTCCCAACTAAACCTGACTACTCCATGCTATAATCAAAAGCACAGAACAAGGTTTTTACAACAGCCATGAAATAAGAAAGACTAAGTAAAGAAAAACTCCCTTGGGACGGCTTCCCTTAATCACTCTTGCTCCTTAGCTTATTGCTCCACGTTTCTTCCTCAAGGTGACCAGAGTTCGTGTGAACTCCCACTGGACCTTTTCTTCTCTCTCTAAACTAAACTAGAAAGGAAAACTGAATACAAATCTCAAAACTAAACTCAAAAACTGAATGTTGAATACAAAACTGAATGCATTGTGCTCTGCCTCGTATCCCTATTTATACTTGAAGTTATGTCCAGACCTTGTAATCTTAGCCTCTGTCCAGGGGTGTGAATTGCGACTTTTCCACCTCAGAATTGGATGAAATTATATCCGAACCTTCCTTCTGTAGTCCTTTCCTTTCTCACGAAATTTGAATCCATTCTGAGTTGGGAAACTCGAGATATGATGAGAAGAAGTTGCATGGTTTCTGCTGCCAATTTCTGCACAGGGTCCACCACTTTGGAGATGTGAAACTCGAGAAGCCTAGCTTGGATTGGCCTGAATTTTCGTGACATGATCCTCAGTAGCACTAGGAATCTTCTTTCCAAGTTTGGCTTTAATTGGAATTCGGAAACTCCATGTATGCTCTCCATAAATTTCGGATTTATCTTCTTCTTTTGGCAGCAGATTCCTATTTTGAATTAAACTTCTTCTCTTTGACCATTCAATGCACCTAGACTCGAGCATATTACCTTAAACTCTTCGTGGGTACCTTCCTTAGATGCTTGAGACTCCTTCTCCCAAGTTTGGACACAATTTGATGTCAGGTTCCAGAGATTTTTGCGACTTGTCATTGCTGAGTCAACGGCGCGGTCGCTCCATATTTGTCTGTAGAGGTGGCGCGGTCGCGCCACACCTTAGACATTTCCTTGGTCCCTGAACGGCAACTTCTCTTTCTGCTTTTAGCTCATCTTTGGCGCGTCCATTCTGGCTCGGCTTGAGGTAGCGTTGGTTATTTGGCGCGGTAGCGCCCTCCAGTGGCGCGGTCGCGCCAATTCACATTCCCCAATCGTTGGCTTTCATGACCGTTAGGTCGTTGGACATTTTTCCTCATTATTTTGAATTTTTGCGCATTTAACTGGCGCGGTGGTGCCGATTCGGGCGCGATCGCGCCGTTCTCCTTTTTGGGCTCTTTTGCTCATTTTTCTTCTGTTTTTGCTCCAAATCACGTTTTTCTTCTTCCACTAGGTACCTGAGGCATAAAAAATAAAATTGAGTTGTAAATGTTGATTTTATGCTCAAAATTAACTCAGGATTAAGTATTTCAATCAATTTCTATGCCCAAAGATAGTGTCTTTTAGACACTTGTCACAACCCCAAACTTAAATCTTTGCTCTTCCTCGAGCAAGCTCTGAAAGAAATAACCAGATACGCATGCAGAGATTGAGAAAAGATCCTTATCTTCAGCATGGATGATTCACTTCTTTCATAGTGATGATTCTCTATACTTAAGTCAAAACAAAATTCAAATTTTTTTTTTAATTTTTCAAAGATCCTTATCTTCAAACAGGTGAGAAGGCTCAGTAAATATCATATGCCAACCGTCAGTCTACTCTCCACTAACCTGAAGAAATCCATAATCCTGATCAATAGGTCTTTTCTAGGTTGCAATGGGGCATGGGTAATGGGTATGATGAAAGTTGTAAGCATTGAGTTTATCCTCCTCCTCATATCCATGTTCCATGCATTCTGAGCATGAGTTTTTATGATTTTTCTCCAGATTTCTCCACCCAAAACTTTTTCTTGCATTGATCCCATTTTATTTTCTTCTTCCTCTCCTTCACATATATTCTCTTCCTAGGGTTTGTTCAGATTCTAGCTTACCTCGCCGGTTGACTCAGAGTCCCTAAGCTTGCTGGGGCCCGAGACCCGGTGCACTCACGAGGTGGCCTTTCTCCTAACTAACCCTCAACCTTTTCTTTTTGGATTTGTCTGGAGTCCAGCTTACCTTGCCGGTTGACTCAGAGTCCCTAAGCTTGCTGAGGCCCGAGACCCAGTGCACACACAAGGTGGCCTTTCTCCTGAGTTAGCCTCCATCTTGCTTCTTTCTTTCCTTTCTCGCACAAAAGCTCTTTACCCTTCATCCATCCCTCCTTATAACTTCAGATTTTTATCCATGCTCATTCAAACAGAACACTTCAATAATTTGGAGAGATATAGGTCAGTAAGAAATAGGTTGATTTATCACAAAGGCAGGTTCATGTAGTGTGGGATTTGAAATAAAACAGGGATCTTGTTGGCTCAAGATGTTTGACAAAAAGTGAGGCATCTTGTGCATTAAAGTGGGTGGCTTGAAAGAGGCTCAAACGATTGAAAACAAGTGCCTAAACCACTTCAGGATATTTGGAAATCTTTCTCTGTTTCGCCTCAAGCTTCCCTCAGGTCGGTTCTAGTGGTTTACATCCACTTGCTCACTTATACCTTTTCCAAAAACTGTTTTAAAGAGAATTCTCCTCCTGTTCAGACTAAGCAGATCGAAATAAGATATTTCTCCAGAAAGTGAATCATGCTTTTCTCTTTTCTCAGGGTTTCCACTGATATTTCCCAATTTAGGGTTTGTTTCTGGTGATTTTTTTTTTAAAATCAGATATTTTTGATAGCATAAAGATAGACTATCCCACCCCAAACTTAAAGACATGCTTTGTCCCCAAAGCATAAAAGAAATAAGAAGTAGGATGAATACTTCCCTTATCAGTCTAGGTGTGCCTGAAGAAGTGTAATGGGGCTTCCCCTTGATTGCTCTGCAGTGGAATTTTCTTTTTATGGGCTCTGGTTCGGTTATCACTCAATTAGGCAATGGCGCGGTAGCGCCAGAATTTGGCGCGGATGCGCCATGTTGGAACTGCAAATTTTAGCATCTTGAATGTATCTTGAATGCAAATTTCCACTTGGAATTAGAATTGAACAGTTAGATATAGATGCTGAATCAGTAATCACACATTTTGATTGGAGAAATCATGCTTTGGGACACATAGTGAGAGTGCAAAATGTCATATCATTAATATAAATGGAGATTGAGTACATATCAATGAACATTGCATACAAAAATTACTCTAAGGCATCAAATATATAGACACCAAAGCATTTTTTCCCAGAGGAGAAATGAATGCAGACAGTAAGCTCAGAATTATTTTCCTGATTGGTGCGGCCGCGCTAAAGTCAAAAGATTTTTTGGTTTTCATTTTGTGATTTTTTTTTTCTGTTTTATGAATAATTAAAAGCTCTATCTAGTCTAAGTCTATCCTAAGCATGCAAAAATCACTCAACTAATCATGCAAGTCCTAAGAATTCAAAAATTTCATACACGATGATATGTAATGACAATGCAATCCTATTCGAAAAAAAACAAGCAATTGAGTTCTGGTTTAAAGCTCGACTTTGTGACTCTTTCTAGTCAGATATGATTGTGAAGGTTCTTTCCTGATTGAAATCAGGGGAGATGTATCTTTTCAGCCTTTGGCCATTCACAATAAAGGTGGATTGGTCTTTTGGATTTCTGATTTCCACAGCCCCTGATTTTAACACTCTTTCTACTGAAAAAGGACCAGTCCATTTTGATCTAAGTTTCCCAGGGAACAACCTAAGTCTGCTATTGAACAAGAGGACAAGTTGACCAGGTTGAAATTCTTTGGGTAAGATGTGCTCATCATGCCATTTTTTAGTTTTTTCTTTGCACATCTTGGCATTCTCATAGGACCAGTACCTCAGCTCATCTAGTGCATTTAATTGCAGCAGTCTACTCTCTCCAGCAGCCTTGATATCAAAATTCAAAAACTTGGTTGCCCTATATGCCTTATACTCTAATTCCAGGGGGAGATGACATGCCTTCCATAAACCAACCTATAGTGGGTCATGCCTATTGGGGTTTTGAAAGCTGTCCTATATGCCCATAGTGCATCATCTAGCTTGGTTTTCCAATCTCTCCTTGAAGTGCTAATAGTTTTTTCCAGAATTCTCTTGAGTTCTCTATTAGACACTTCTACTTGACCACTGGTTTGATCATGGTATGGGGTGGCTACTTTGTGGGTGACTCCATATTTTTTCAACAGATTTTTGAAAGAAGAGTTGCATAGATGCTTTCCCCCATCACTGATGATAGCTCTAGGGGTGCCAAATCTATAGAAAATATTATTTTTCAAAAATTCAATGACAATCTTGGCATCGTTAGTTCGGGTTGCTATGGCCTCTACCCATCTGGTTACATAATCCACTGCCACCAGAATGTACTCATACCCAAAAGAAGGTGGGAAGGGACCCATGCAATCAATACCCCAAACATCAAAGCATTCACATTCCAGAATGTTATTTAAAGGCATTTCATTCCTTCTAGAGATATTACCTGTTCTTTGGCACCTATCACATGATTGTACATACCTCTTTGCATCTCTAAAAAGTGTTGGCCAAAAGAATCCAGATTGCAATACCTTTGCTGCTGTTCGGTTTGCACTGTGATGACCACCAACCTCCTTGTCATGGCAATGGCTGAGAATGAGTGGAGCTTCTTCCTCTTTCACACACCTTCTGATGACTTGATCTAGGCATATTTTGTAGAGGAAGGGATCCTCCTAGTAGTAGTGTTTTGAATCTGCCATCAGTTTCTTCCTTTGCTAGTAGGTGAAATGCTTTGGTACCCATTTGCTGCAAACAAAATTAGCAATATCAGCATACCATGGTACCTTAGAAGTATTTACCTGACAAATCATCTCATCTGGAAAGAGTTTCGAAACTTCCCCATCTTTATTTTCTGCCTCCAGCCTTGACAGGTGATCTGCTACCACATTTTCAGCACCCTTCTTGTCCTTGATTTCAATATCAAATTCTTGAAGAAGAAGGATCCATCTGATCAGCCTTGGCTTGGAATCGTTCTTTGCAAATAAGTATCTAAGAGCTGCATGGTCAGTCCAAACAATAACCTTTGAACCAATTAGATATGATCTGAATTTTTTAAATGCAATAACCACTGCCATAAGCTCTTTCTCAGTAGTGGTGTAATTCAATTGAGGACCAGTGAGTGTGTGTCTAGCATAGGATATGGTGTGGAAAACTTTTTCTTTTCTTTGGCCAAGAGCTGCCCCTAAAGCAAAATCACTTGCATCACACATGAGTTTAAAAGGTAGGTTCCAATCAGGTGACTCAATGATGGGAGCAGAGATCAATTTATGTTTCAAAAGATTAAAAGCATGCAAGCATTCAGTATTGAAATCAAATTTCACATCTTTTGAAAGCAAGTTTGACAAAGGTTTTGCAATTTTGGAAAAATCTTTTATAAACCTTCTGTAAAAACCTGCATGGCCTAGAAAACTCCTGATACCCTTGGCTGAAGTCGGTGGAGGTAGCTTTTCAATCACTTCTATTTTCGCCTTGTCTACCTCTATCCCCTTTTCTGAGATTTTATGGCCAAACACAATCCCATCTAAACATGTTTCAAATGTTAGTCCATAAACTGAAAAATCATCCATAAAAATTTCCATCATCTTCCCTATCATATCATGGAATAAAGCCATCATGCATCTCTGAAAAGTGGTAGGTGCATTGCACAAGCCAAAGGGCATTCTCCTATATGCAAAGGTGTCATAAGGGCAAGTGAAGGTGGCCTTTTTCTGGTCTTTGGGTGCTATAGGGATCTGAAAGTATCCTGAATATCCATCCAGGAAATTGTAAAACTTATTTCCAGCTAGCCTTTCAAGCATTTGATCAATGAATGGTAAAGGAAAACGATCTTTCCAAGTGGTTGCATTCAATTTCCTATTGTCTATGGATACCCTCCAACCTGTGACTGTCCTAGTGGAGATCAGTTCATTATTTTTATTATGAATGATAGTAGTACCCCCCTTTCTAGGAACAACTTGAACTGGACTTACCCATGCACTATTAGAAATAGGATAGATAATACCTGCGTCCAAGAGTTTAATCACCTCCTTTTTTACAACCTCTTGCAATGTGGGGTTCAGCCTTCTTTGTGGTTGGATGCTGGGCTTATAATTGTCCTCCATCAGAATTCGGTGTGTGCAATTTGTGGGGATGATTCCTTCAATGTCTGATAATGACCAGCCAATTGCCTTCTTGTGTTTGGACAGCACCTCAATGAGCATTTTCTCCTCCAAATCAGTCAAACACGAAGAGATAATCACTGGTTTATCATTTTTTCAAGAAAAACATATTTCAGATTATTTGGAAGAGGTTTAAGTTCAGGTTTGGGAGCTTCTTGAGCTCCTTGTCCCATTCTTTCTGCTTCCAACTCCTCCTTGCTTTCAACCTCTAGTTCACCAATTTCTTCTCTGATAATGGGATTTTCATTCTCTGAATGGATCAGGCCTCCTTCTTTTTCTGCTTCAATCCTCTCTTCTTCTTCAAATTCGGCTTTACAAGAATCAATCACATCAATGCTCAAACAGAAATCATCATGTGGGATGGCAGGTTGTTTCATGGCTTCTTTTATATTGAAACTGATTGTGTCATTGGTAAGCCTTAAAGTCATATTTCCTTCCTTGCAATCAATTATAGCACCAGCAGTAGCCAAAAATGGTCTGCCAAGAATTATAGGCAGGTTCTTGTCTACTTCCATGTCTAAGACTAAAAAATCGCAGGGATATATGAAATCCTGAATTTTTACCAACACATCCTCCATTACTCCTTCTGGTATCTTGGGTGATCTATCTACAAATTGAAGAGTGATTCCAGTCTCTTGAGGTTCTCCAAGTTTTAAATACCTGCAAAGGGACAATGGTATTAGATTAACACTTGCCCCTAGATCACATAAAGCATTTGCAAATTTATTGGAACCAATTTCACAAGGGATTGTAAAACTCCTTGGATCTTTGAGTTTTGTTGGAAGCTCATTCTTCAAGATTGCACTGCAGTTTTCATTCAGCACGACTGTACCTTTCTCCTTTGTCTTCCTTTTTTTGGATAGGACTTCTTTAAGAAACTTGCCATAGAGAGGTATTTGCCTCAATGCTTCAAGAAGTGGAATGTTAATCTGTAGATTCTTAAAGGTTTCTAGAAAGTTAGCAAAGCTACTTTCTAGAATGTCAAATTTAGCTCTACTTGGATAAGGAAGATGTCTGATATCAATATCAGTAATAGGAAGTGCATCCATACCTTTTTTCCTCTTTGGAGAAGCTAGTGGACTTACCTTTTCTTTTTCTTTCTCTTCTTCTCCCTTCTGAGTTTTCTCTGCCTCCATGGTTGGTTGTTCTTTTATTTGGTGCTCCTCTAGGGTCTTCCCACTCCTCAGTGTTATGGCCTTGACTTGCTCTTTTGGATTTATTTCTGAGTTGCTAGGTAGAGCTCCCCTCGGCCTCTCATATGCACCTTGATTCAGATGGTTCATCTGAGTGGTTAGAAGTGTGACTGTTTGCCTTAGTGATTGCAGCTCTGCATACATTACTCGATTCAACTTCTTTTCTTCCTCCAATTCAGCCTTGGTGGCTAGCAGCTCCTCCTTTTGTTGTGTATTGGTTGGTATTGGTTTGAATCCAGGAGGTTGCTGCCTTGCTTGATTTGCATTATTCCAGGAGAAGTTTGGATGGTTTTTCCAGCCAAGGTTGTATGTGTTGCTGTATGGATCCATCCTGCGAGAATTTCCAACAAAGTTAGTTTGTTCAGGCATGGAATTTAAAGCATATACATTACCTTGGCATTCATAATCAACATGTCCTCCTCCACATATTCCGCAAATTGAGGCTACTACAGGGTTTGATTGTTGCTGAAAATTTGTAAATTGATGCTGAAGTGCTTCTAATTGCGCGTGTGTGGCTGTTGAGGAGTCCAGTTTGTAAATTCCAGCAGCCTTCTTTCTTGATCTCTCCATCGGGTATTGATACATATTGGTTGTCATCTCCTCTATCAGCTCATGGACCTCTTCTGGAGTCTTTTTGTTGATTGATCCACCTGTTGTAGCATCTATCATGCTTCTAGTGTTGATGTTCAGCCCATTGTAGAAAATCTCAATTTGGCTCCAGAGCTCTATCTTGTAATTTGGGCATCTTTTGAGAAGTCCATTGAACCTCTCCCATGCCTCTGAAAGGTGCTCTTCTGGTTCCTGCAAGAATTGAAAGATTTCATTCCTTAATTTGATAGTCATTGCTGGTGGAAAATACTTACCTGGGAATTTTTTCTGCAAGTCTTCCCAAGTGGCTATAGAACCGGCTGGTAAAGTGTTCAGCCATGTCTTAGCTCGTCCGCCCAATGTGAACTTAAAAAGCCTCAATCTGGCTACATCATCTGACACACCATTGTACTTAAAAGTACCACACAAATCCAGGAATCTTTCAAGATGGTCATTAGGATCTTCATTAGCCAACCCACTAAACTGATAATGAGTCTGTAACATAAGAAGCAGTTGAGGTTTAAAATCAAAATTATTGGCTTGAATAGTGGGAGTGATGATACTTGTCCTCCATGGTGGGAGTGGCTTGAATAGTGTGTAACAAAAATCCTCCATGGTCCTCCTTGGTCTTAGTGCTTGCTCGTCAAGAGTGCCTTCTATGTTCTCCTTGGCTTTTTGGTCCTTGGGAGTGCTCTGGTTCTGATTTTCCTTCAGCCTTTGCCTTAAAGTCCTTTCAGGTTCTGAATCAATCTCTTGGGATGGTTTCCCTCGAGATCTGGTCATAAACTTCCTGCAAAATAAAAAAACAAAAACTCAAATCTCTAAATTTTTAAACTTTGTGCAATTACTACTAGAAACTTTGGTCCCCGACAACGGCGCCAAAAACTTGATGCGATCCCAGCTAATCACTAGCAAGAGGACTAATTAATGTAATATAGACTTTATGCAAGTCCGAATATCGTCCCACAAGGACCAAGCCAGTAGTTGATTGCTTTATGGATAAAAATCTAAAGTTTGAGGAATCTAATTTGAAAGACAAGAGCTATACTAATCAAGTACTTAAAAATAGTTTGAGAGAAGGCTTTGCGGAATTTCAATGAGGAGAGAAGGCGTTGGGAATCCAATTCCCTCCCTAAGCACTTTCTGAGAATGAATAGAAAAATGGTTTTGGAAATCAATTTCTGACGAGCTTATTAAACCATGGCTACAATCTGCAGCGGCATCACCTTTTTCTATCTCCTAGAGCAAACTAACCGGCATAATCTACTCTATTTGACAGCATAAACATGAAGCTCTCATATAATAGGCAGATCAACTAATCCAACAGGGTATTACTTTAAGGTCGAGGATTCACCCAAGGATTAGTGATCTACCTAGTGCATAAACTCATAAAGATTGTAAAATCCTATCACCATGTCTCACCTTAAGCCTAGCATCACCTTATAACCAGTACATAGCCAGACAACAAGTATGAATCAAGCATTTACAACATGAAGAACTCATTCATACACCAAACTGAAAACCAACTAGATTATAAATATCAATCTCATTACATGCCTAGGGAATCATGGACTCCCGACTACTCCATGCAAGAATCAAAAGCACACAACAAGGTTTTTACAATAGCCATGAAATAAGAAAGACTAAGTAAAGAAAAACTGCCTTGGGAAGGCTTCCCTTAATCACTCTTGCTCCTTAGCTTATTGCTCCACCTTTCTTCCTCAAGGTGACCAGAGTTCGTGTGAACTCCCTCTGGACCTTTTCCTCTCTCTCTAAACTAAAATAGAAAGCAAAACAAAATACAAAGCTCAAAACTAAACTCAAAAACTGAATGTTGAATACAAAACTGAATGCCTTGTGCTCTGCCTCGGCTCCCTATTTATACTTGAAGTTATGTCCAGACCTTGTAATTTTAGCCTCTGTCCAGGGGTGTGAATTGCGACTTTCCCATCTCAGATTGGAAGAAATTACATCCGAACCTTCCTTCTGTAGTCCTTTCCTTGCTCACGAAATTTGAATCCATTCTGAGTTGGGAAACTCGAGATATGATGAGAAGAAGTTGCAAGGTTTCTGTTGCCTATTTCTGCACAGGGTCCACCACTTTGGAGATGTGAAACTCGAGAAGCCTAGCTTGGATTGGCCTGAATTTTCGTGACATGATCCTCAGTAGCACTAGGAATCTTCGTTCCAAGTTTGGCTTTAATTGGAATTCGGAAACTCCACGTATGCTCTCCATAAATTTCGGATTTATCTTCTTCTTTTGGCAGCAGATTCCTATTTTGAATTAAACTTCTTCTCTTTGACCATTCAATGCACCTAGACTCGAGCATATTACCTTAAACTCTTCGTGGGTACCTTCCTTAGATGCTTGAGACTCCTTCTCCCAAGTTTGGACTCAATTTGATGTCAGGTTCCAGAGATTTTTGCGACTTGTCATTGCTGAGTCAACGGCGCGATCGCTCCATATTTGGCTGTAGAGGTGGCGCGGTCGCGCCACTCCTTAGACATTTCCTTGGTCCCTGAACGGCAACTTCTCTTTCTGCTTTTAGCTCATCTTTGGCGCGTCCATTCTGGCTCGGCTTGAGGTAGAGCTGGTTATTTGGCGCGGTAGCGCCCTCCAGTGGCGCGCTCGCGTCAATTCACATTCCCCAATCGTTGGCTTTCATGACCGTTAGGTCGTTGGACATTTTTCCTCATTAATTTGAATTTTTGCGCATTTAACTGGTGCGGTGGCGCCGATTCTGGCGCGGTCGCGCCGTTCTCCTTTTTGGCCTCTTTTGCTCATTTTTCTTCTGTTTTTGCTCCTAATCCCGTTTTTCTTCTTCCACTGGGTACCTGAGGCATAAAACATAAAACTAAGTCATATATGTTGATTTTATGCTCGAAATTAACTTAGGATTAAGTTTTTAAATCAATTTCTATGCCCAAAGATAGTGTCTTTTAGACACTTGCCACAACCCCAAACTTAAATCTTTGCTCGTCCTCGAGCAAGCTCTGAATGAAATAACCAGATACGCATGCAGAGATTGAGAAAAGATCAGTGGCATTCCCTTTTATTAGTTTCAGCATGGATGATTCACTTCTTTCTTAGTGATGATTCTCCTTGCTTAAGTCAAACAGAATCCAAATTTTTCTTTTAATTTTTCAAAGATCTATATCTTCATACAGGTGAGAAGTCTCAGTAAATACCATATGCCAACCCTCAGTCTACTCTCCACTAACCTGAAGAAATCCATAATCCTGATCAATAGGTCTTGTCTAGGTTGCAATGGGGCATGGGTAATGGGTATGATGAAAGTTGTAAGCATTGAGTTTATCCTCCTCCTCAGTGGCGGAGCCAGAAAATTTATAAAAGGGGGGCCAAAGGAAAATTTATAAGAAAAATAATTTTTTTTTTATAAAAATTTACTATATCCAAGAAATAATAAAATAACTTTTGCTACTTGAACAATGCCCGACGTTCTTTCATAACACTGAAATCGTCTATAATTGAATTTGTGTCTATCTTTTCTGCAATTTTCTTTTCAATATATTGTTGGGTGTCTAGCAAGTGCACTAGGTCAGCAAGTAATATAGTCTCGAGAGTCCAGATATTGATCCCACAGAGACCTTGATGAGAACTCAGTTTAAGCAAAGATTTTTCTACTGATTGAGGGAAAAAAAGTTTTTGGTTTTGGTTCTAAAAACTGAAAAGAAAACAGAATTAAACTAATGGAGAAACTAATAGAGATGAGATGTTGGGGAAGAGTGTCAATCCCTCCTAGTTGTTAACATGCAAAGTTCTGATTTTATAGCTCAAATACCCTTACCTTGACTTAGCTTTTGAAAACCTGGTTACCCATATATAGGAAATAACTTTCAACTAATCTTTGAACTCCATCACAATCCGGAAACATTCAGATCCTAGGTGCATAAATATAAAAGCTTGAAGATCAACTCTTATTCAGAACAAAAGTGTTTAAAGAGTCAAATTGCTTTCCACTAGTCTCCATCACAATCCGGAAACAACTAGTGAGAAAAACAAGTTAACTTTAACTCATTCTTTGAACTCCATCACAATCTGAAAAATTCAAATCCTAAGTGCATAAATATCAACTCTCTCATTCAGAATAAGGGTTATAAAAAAGTCACATCACTTTTCCACTAGTCTCCATCACAATCCGGAAACAACTAGTTAGAAAAGCGAGTTGTTTTAGAAAACAAAGAATCATATGACCAACCCAACTTTCTACTGAAATTTAACTTCTCTATTCGAACCTCATTAAACTTCAAATGTCAATTCTGATCTGAAGTAAGCAATGAACTCAGTTTCTAAAACAAAAGCAAGATATTTTATTGCTATAAAATTCAGAATTCAAACATATAACAAACTAGGAGTTCATGACTTCCCCAACAAAGAGAGACTACTCCATGCTAATAAAACAAACACTGAAAGAGGAATTGATTACAGCCATGAAAACAAGAAGAAAACAAAGTACAAGAAACCCCCTTTTGAGGACTGCCCGTAGCTTCAACTCCTCCGTGACTGAAATCTCTTCCTTCTTTCTCTCTCTCTCTCTCTCAACTCCACACTAACTAAAAACAATAAAAACCTAAACTACTGTATTTACAACTCGAAACTGGATGAAAACTGGATCTAAAACTGGATGCCTTGCTCTTTGCTTCGGATCTCCTTATATATTTGTTTTGCTGCCCATGCTATGTAAATTGCTCTCTGTACAGGGGTATGAAGTACCCTTTCCCGACCTCAGAATTGCCTAAAATTACAAAATGACCTTCCTTTTGAAGTCCTTTCCATGCTCACGAAGTTTGAATCAATTCTGAGTTGGGAAACTCGAGATATGAGGGAAGGAAGTTGCCTGATTTATGCTGCCAACTTCTGCACGGGTCCACCACTTTGAAGATGTGTAACTCGAGAATCCTGGCTTGGATTGACCTGAAATTTCGTGAAAAGATCCTCTGTAGTACCTGGAAGCTACGTTCCAAGTTTGGCTTCAATTGGAATTGTGAAATTCCTTCTCTGATCTTCACAAAATTCGAATTTGTCTCCTTCCATTGGCAGCAGATTCCTGTTTTAAATTAACTTCTTCTCTTGGACCATTCAATGCATCTGGACTCAAGTAAATTACCTTAAACTCTTCGTGGGCACCTTCCTCAGACATCTGAGACTCCTTCTCCCAAGTTTGGATTCGATTTGATTGCAGGTTCCCGAAATTTTCGTATTTTCAGCTGCTGAGTCATCGGCGCGGTCGCGCCGAATTTTGGCGCGGACGCGCCACCGAACTTGAAATCCGCCTAATTCAGGAGACCGCTTGGCGCGGTCGAACTGTTTTAAGCTGTTGAAGTGGCGCGGTCGGGCCACTCCTTAGACTCTTGCCGACTTCCCGAAATAGCACTTTGAACTCCATGTATGGAAACAGAGCGGCGCGGCAGCGCCAGAGATAGCGCCATCTTCATGGCGTGGTCGTGCCATTTCACATTCACGAACTGCCCTCGTTTCAGCCTCACTAGCCGTTGGGATTTTCTTGAATTTATTTGAATTTATGCACATTTAATCGGCGCGGTCGCACCATTCCCTCTTTTGCTTGATTTTTCTCCTTTTTCCTTCATTTTTCCTCAGAATCCAGATTTTATTCTTTTACCAGGTACCTGAGACACAAAACATGTAATTGAGTTATATTTTTCGCTTTCATGCTCATAATCAACTCAATTTAGGAATTTATGATCAATAAATCATGCATAAATAAGTGTCTTTTGGACACTTATCATATATGTAACCAAATAATCTCCAAGAAATTCATCTTCCATTCTATTTCGTAACTTAGTTTTGACAATGCTCATTGCAGAAAAAACTCTTTCTGTAGTAGCTGTTGAAACTGGAAGTGTTAATAAAAGCCGAAGCAACCTATCAAAAAGAGGATGAATTGTTGTTTTTCCTGTTTCAACCAATTTTTCACAAAGCTCACCAATAGTCTTTACCTCTTGCAAATCAACATGATAGAGAACATCAAGTTCATAATGTTGCAACTCATACTTCAAATGATATTTTTCTTGTTCACTGACGTCATTAGGATAAAACTTATCAACTAGCTCACAAATGTTGTTAATGTTAAAGGATTTGTATCGATCTTGAGGATCCAATGCAGCGCTCAAAATGAATCAACGATAGATATACTAATTAACAAAACCTAACTGTCAAAACACAATATATTTAATTTAAAAAACTTATCAAAATAATTTAATCAAAGACAACATCCAATATGGCTGAAAATATAATTCTTTTATAAAATAAAGTATGTGATATGAATTAATATTATGACTATTGCATTTAATGAAAGTAAAAAATAAAAGAAAGAAATAAGAAAAGTACCTTGGATGTGATGTATAAATGATTAAACATATAAATTAATCCCAATGACTCACTCAAGTCTCCACCGTAGCAAGTTAGAGTTTTCTTTCAATCTCAATGAGACAAGATTTTAGAATAAAAAATACCAAAAGCAGCCACAAGTACAAAGAAAAGATGAAAAAAGCTAAGAGCGAAAGGTAGGAGGAAGAGACATTGAATGTTTTTTTGAGGAAGTATTTAATGCTAAGGTTTTGGGAATCGTGAGGGAAAAGAAGCAACTACGATTGATAAGAGAAAAAAACACCTAATCACTTAAGAATCTAGTAAAATGCATATATTAAACCTAACTACTAAAAAAATTTCAAAATTTTAGGGGGGGCCATGGCCCCCTTTGCCCCCTGTCTCCACCATTGCTCCTCCTCATATCCATGTTCCATTGATTCTGAGCATGAGTTTTTATGATTTTTCTCCAGATTTCTCCACCCCAAACTTTTTCTTACATTGATCCCATTTTATTTTCTTCTTCCTCTCCTTCACATATATTCTCTTCCTAGGGTTTGTTCAGAGTCTAGCTTACCTCATCGGTTGACTTAGAGTCCCTAAGCTTGCTGAGACCTGAGACCCGGTGCACTCACGAGGTGGCCTTTCTCCTAACTAACCCTCAACCTTTTCTTTTTGGCTTTGTCTGGAGTCCAGCTTACCTTGCCGGTTGACTCAGAGTCCCTAAGCTTGCTGAGGCCCGAGACCCGGTTCACACACAAGGTGGCCTTTCTCCTGACTTAGCCTCCATCTTGCTCCTTTCTTTCCTTTCTCACACAAAAACTTTATACCCTTCATCCATCCCTCCTTATAACTTCAGATTTTTGTCCATGCTCATTCAAACAGAACACTTCAATAATTTGGAGAGATATAGGTCAGTAAGAAACAAGTTGATTTATCACAAATGCTGGTTAATGTAGTGTGGGATTTGAAATAAAACAGGGATCTTGTTGGCCCAAGATGTTTGACAAAAAGTGATGCATCTTGTGCATTAAAGTGGGTGGCTTGATAGAGGCTCAAACGATTGAAAACAAGTGTCTAAATCACTTCAGGATATTTAGAAATCTTTCTCTGTTTCGCCTCAAGCTTCCCTCAGGTCGGTTCTAGTGGTTTACATCCACTTGCTCACTTATACTTTTTCCGAAAACTGTTTTAAAGAGAATTCTCCTCCTGTTAAGACTAAGCAGATCGAAATAAGATATTTCTCCAAAAAGTAAATCATGCTTTTCTCTTTTCTCAGGGTTTCCACTGATGTTTCCCAATTTAGGGTTTGTTTCTGGTGACGAGGGATAGATTTGAACTCTCCTTGCAATTGAGGCTCATGTTCCTACACCGGTTGATATAGTAGACAACCTTTTCGCCCTTCTTCTGTTTTAGATTGGTGATCTCGACCAGAGTAACGGTGCGTCGGGTACTGTAGAACCGAGAGAGGAATTCTAGCTCCAATTGTTCCCAGCTGTCGATTGACTCTTGGGCCAGCTCGATGTACTAGTCGAAGGCATTTCCCTTCAATGACCGGCCAAATTGCTTGACCAGCAAGTCGCCGTCTGTGCCAGCGTTGTTGCAGGTTTCAATGAAATGGGCGACGTGCTGTTTGGGATGCCCGTCGCCATTGAACTACTAGAATTTTGGAGGATGGTAGCTGACCGGCATTGGGATGTTTTGAATCCTCTGCGTGTAAGGCCTCCGGAATGCTACGAATTTGCTGTCGCCCAAGCTATTCCGTACAACGCAGTTGATGAGCTCGGTGACTGTGTCGAACGTGAGGGTAGCTGACTCAGCTTCAGTTCGTCCTCTACAAATGGCTATTGGTGCAACGGGCGGCAGCTCGTCGTCGGAGGTAAGATCTTTTGGCAATGGTTCAGCCGAACCACTAGTAGTCAACCGATTTCGGTCGACTTCTTGAGAAACGCTGCCAGTGTTGTTTGTGGCCGCACCCATTTCGAGTCGCTCTAAGATTCTCATGATCTGGAGGTCATGAGCTGTGAGTTGCGCGTCTTTGATACGCAATTATTCACTCTACTCTTTGAGTGCAGCTTTCATTTTGGCGAGCTGTTTTTCTATAGTTTTAGTCGATGTCGTCATGGCGGCCATCTTGACAGTCGGCGTCGGCAAAGTTGTTCCTGAAGCATATTGAAGTGGTAACATCTTTGTCGGCGACTGCATGGGGGAAACAGTCGTCGGTGTTCTCGGGTGTGCAGACGTTGCGGTGGGAGACCGGTCGGGAGACCGGTCGGGAGAACCGGCCGCTGTCGGTTGAGCGCGGTATGTGGTTTTGGCTGATGACTGGCTTGCTGTGGCAGCCACCGGTGAGATTCGGCAGGGAGGAATGGATGGGTACGCTGCAGGGGAGGTCGCCGGTGTATGTCGGCGAGGATAGCGGCTGGGTAGTGAATTGGTTGCTATAGTGAGCACGGCCAAGAGATCGTGAGAGATAGTCACGATTGGAGATTTGTCTTCAATCGTCGCTCTCTGAACGGAGGAAGCCGGCGATGAATACATTCTTTCCGCGGGGGAGGAAGTCGTGCCCCCATGTTGTTCATAGTGCTACACCAAGGCAGGGACGATGGAACTCCTTCGCGATGGTGGCGACTGAGTCAGGGTGACAGTCGGGCTGCGAGGAGGAGGAGAGGCAGCGACGGCCAAGTATGTTAGTTTGGCCATAGCTGGGATCGGCCTGGCTGAGGCCGTGTTTGGTTTGGCTGAGGTCGCAACTGGTTTGGTGGAGGCCGCGATAGCCTGTGGCACGAATACGGCGCTCGGGCGACGCGCATCGCGCATGAAGGGAGCCTGTCCGGTGGACAAGCTCCTGGCCAAGGCCCTTGTGATTGGGCGAGTGGCAGGTGGTGGAGAGGCAGGAGCATGGAAGTCGGCTGGAGATACGACAGCTAGCTCCCGAGCTCCTGCAATCGAGCTTACGGCCGCGGCAGGGCGCGGGTGAGCAGAGCTCGGGTTGGCAATTTTGTTGCCCCTGTTATTGTTGTTGTTGTTGTTGTTGTTGTCGTTCTCGTTGTTGGCGTTGCTGGCCATGGCTGAGATTTTTTTTTTTTGGACGGAGAAGGAGATGAGAGGTTGGAAATGTCCCACCGGGCGTGCCAAATTTGTTTCACCAAAAATTCGCCGGTCCGAGAAGAGGCGCGACCGAGAGACTAATTCGATTGACGACATAATATTTGGTGTTACAATTGTGTTTGAATATCAAGGAATGCGAGTACAATTTCCTAGGCTTCCTCTAATTCGAACTCCGTGTGAATTTGGTGAAGTTTAGGCTTCTGGCAAGTTGACGACGAAATCCAAGTTCTGGAACGAGTGTGCACGAACGGTGACGGCTTTGGTCGGTCGGGCGAAAGTATTTGTGTTCTGCGTGTGTCGACTTGTTGATGTTGTCGGCAAACATGTAGAGTTGTTCCGGTCGAACTGTTGAATCTCGACGAACTGCAAGTTGCTGACTTCTCTGGCTTGGAAGAGTCTCGAAATCTAGTTTTCGTACACCAAAATCTCCAACTCAAGTCTTTTCGAACTCCTGTTTTCTCGACCTTTGCCACAGAGCTTCTCTGGCTATTTGTAGCCGAGTCTGTATAGCTGTTGGAGTTCTTTCCTTAGAAGGGGGATCGTGATCCCTTTTTGCTGTTGCTGTTGAGATGGGAGGAGGACCCGAAATTCCTCTGCTGAATCCCTCTAAAGAGGATCGCGGCTGTCTTTTTTGGCTTCTGCCGTTGGTGACCGTCGTTCAACTGCTGGTTTGAGTGGCAGTGTGACATGGCTGCTGATTGTTGCTGACGCGGCGGTTCCTCGCTGACTGGGGCGTCGACTGTATCGATTACGCAATGACGCGAATGGACTTAACGATGGGCTGCGATGAATGACTTTAAGAATCGACAGAGCCTACCCACGACCATCGTTTGATGGATTGATGGGCGTTTGGGCTCGTCGAAATTGGGTGGGTCCCATTTTAGTGCATACAATATAATATTTAACAAATAATTTATAATCCCTTGGTTGGGTTCAGGTTTTTTGGTAAACCTAAACCTCACCCGACCCATGATTGGGTTTCCATTGCTAAACCCAAACCCGACCTGCTGGTTGGATTTAGAATTCAAATTTCAAATCCAATATATTTAGGTCGGGTCGGATTCCACTACAAACCCGACCCGGTGCCCATCCCTGTACCTATGTGAAGCTTAAATTTGCTCTGCCCTGCTCTCACAGAGGGTTAGGATGGGTCCCACCAGGGATAAATTTGCACCGCCCGGCTCTCATAAAGGGAGGGACCCAGCCTAACCCTATGTGAAAGCAGGGCGGAGTGCAGCGCTCCGCCCTGGAGCAAATTTCAGCCCAGTCCCACCCCGTGCTCCTGTGGGCCCTCCCTTTGTGAGGGCCGGGCGGAGCGCAGCGCTCCACCCAGGCGGAGCAAATTTGAGCCCACCTAAGCGTTGTAGGTTAGAAATTACTTAGTCTGCTCTTCAATTTGGTGGCCAAGGTTAAGCTAAAGAAAACCATGCCTGGCGATTGATCTTACCTAACTAGGATTTTGATGACTGCTGATCTGATATAAAACCACCATGCCCAAATCATATATACATTAAAATTACTTATGGATAATTATTTTCTCATAAAATATATTAAATGCATTTATATATATACAAATTAAGAAACTCTTTACCTTAAATAAAACTACAAAAGGAAGCTAATTAATGGAAAAGTTGGCGTGTGTTAATGATTTATTACAAAATGCCACGTGTATTTAATTAAATATAGAAAATATATAGTAATTAGTAACAGCCAGCATTTGCTTGGCTGTTTTTCCTGATCAACCAATTAAATTTGCAATTATTTTATTAATGAAGGTACCCTTTCACGCACTATATATAAGAAGGATGGAAGGGAAAGCACAAAGACACTCCTCTTTACAGTAAGTTTCTTGCAATTCTTTCTCATAAGTCCATTTTCTTTTTAAGTTTTGTTTAAATTCTGAGTTATTTTATGTATCCATGGCTGAATTATATTTCTATTTATTGTGTCTCAGAGTCATGAATGATCGGATGAAGCCACCGGATAACAGAAATCCACCCTGCTGTTTCATCTTTTTTTTTTCTGTATTGTATAGAAAGACGATCGAGGTCAGGTGTTCAATCCCAATGCCAAAGGAGAAAATATGGCGTGCCATAGATTCTTTATCTTCTCTTCTTTAGGAATAATACGTAACCATCTTAATTAATTAATTGTCACTTACTAGTGTTAATTAATGGTGGTTATATGCAGGGTATTTTTTTTTTTTTTGTTCTTTCTGATCGGCCCTTTTAGCTAGGCAGGCCTCTTCTGTATGTTTGTAATGGATTTTGAGAAAGAGATACTTATGTATGTTTTATCTATATTTTATCTAAGAACTCATGTATTAATGTATATGAATGTATTAAAGTTTGATTTGGGAGTTGGCGTTCCAAGGAAACTTTGTTCTCTAGCTCTTATATAATTAATTAGTAAATCGTACATTATATATATACTGATGCTATATATAACAAATTCTCTCAAGAATTAATATTTATGTAAACTTATAACATATTTAAAATAATAAATTTTAAAACTAAATAGGTCTTTAACTTTGATTATGTTTCTTAATTATATTATTATCCTTTCAATGAGGACTTCACAAGAAAACAACTACCAAGTCGCCAAAAGTACTTACACATACCCAAAGTTTGAAATTTAAAACTCTTTCAAATTCGAATTCAACCAAGTTCATCTGAAATTATCTGAATCTATCTGTCTACTGCAAACAGTTTGGACTGGATTAATTATAAGCGATCCTCCAACGTGCAAGTGCACCTAGGGCTGCTCCTCAACTTTGTGCATGCATGCATGCATGCTTGAATAGTATCCATCCAGAATAGAACAGAAATCTGCAATATAACACACAAAAGTGATACTTGGGTTCTTCTTAGGCTGAATTATTTTGCAATTTTTCAGTCTAGTACTGCGTTTACTTACTGATCATTGAAGAAGGAAGCCCAATTGATCATTTTTTGGAGGATCTTCTTTATAATTTTCGTCGCTAGATGAAGAATCTAAAACAGGTTTCCCTTCATCAGAAAGATCCATATTATCTTAATTATACCCTGATTAATTTACTGTGTAATAAAGGAAAGATCAAGCTGTAATATTTGTTCCCTTTGATTCGTTGGACAATCAAAGAAAGAATATATCCCATGTTTGGAAGACGCATTTCCGTGTTCTTTCACAATTAATATTCTGCAATATTTCTGAATGCATGTCTGAATTGGGTTCCATTTAAAAATGATAGAGATGGAACTCAATTATAAGAATCAGAACAGACAATATATACTATAATTTTATTTTTATTAATGTATAACAATTCTTTCATGAAGTAGTATCCTACTTCAGTTTATTAGTAAACAAAATATTAGCAATATTGAGCAAACCCAACTGATTCTCGTTCCTCGCCACCGGAAACGGCGACCGCCGCCCCAGCTTCCTCAACCCCTCCCCGCACTGTTGCACGCCGGCAATCGCCTTCGAAATCCGGTCAAGCGCGTTGACCAAAGACCCAAGGCAGCTGAATCCCATCGCGTCTAAGGCATTCTCGTTCGATTCTTTGTAAAGATCGCGGCAGTAGACCATCACCCGGCGAACGGTGGGGTCCGGGACTTTGGTGGCCAGATCGCCGAGCATACGTTGGTTGCCGCGGCCGTAAGCAACCGCGATGTCGAAGGAGAGGATCATGAGCTCGGTGGGGCCGGCGATGCGGCTCTCCGGCCTGGCATTGAGGGAGGAGCGGCAGAGGTCAGCGTACCGGGGGGCTTTGTTAATGACTCGGCGTCTTGGACTGCGACTGAAGCGGTACATGAAGGGAGGAAGATGAGGAAGACTACTGTCATTGAGAAGAAGAAGGAGGAGAAGACATTGGTGTGGGTGAAAGAAGTTGCCATTGATTTTACGTATACAGAGAGAATAAGGAAGAGATGTTCTTTGGTGGGTTAATATATATATCGGTGCAATTTAATTGGGATTTCTATAAATATAAAACTTTACAAAGAGATAGAGTTCATGAACAACTTCCATCATTTTTCTAAATATAGAGTACAAGAGAAAAAGTGTGCATAAATTTATAAAATAAATATTATTTTTAACTATAGGGCATATATTAACATTTTTAAAGGTGGAAAGAAGTCTCTAGATATATTACCAATCCAGCTTCAAAGAAACATAGTTGGCAATGTAGGGGGGACAATGATATTAACAAGGCCAATGGTAGCACCAGTGTAATGGGCCGCACCACTTGCATGGACAAAACACGCAGTGGACCAAATACTTGTACAGCCAAAGACCAAGAGGGCAAGTGCACAGGCGATCCCCTGGGATTCGCACAATGATTGTATGTATGTGACATATATTTTATATACCCAATTAGGATAATTTAACTTAGTCTTGCTTGTTTATTGCAGGGAACATGAATAAAATGCAATAAGAAGATCAATGAAAGAAGTCTCATGCAAATCGAGTGAAAAATGAAGTTTTACCCCAATTTTTAGGAAGTACAAAACTGGGTGTCGTATGCCGCTAGAGGAAATTCATGGCACCCAATGAGCTCCAAGAAACCTGCCTGGCATCATATAGCCCCAGGAGTGCAGAGTTGAACTTACTTGTGTTGTGAAGGCTTTCAGACACACGTGTGGCTGGCATATGCGCACTTGAGCGCCACAGGAGGAAGTTGGGCGCCCCATGGTGTCGAGACTCAACACCATGGTGAAAGCCATGGCGAAAAAGTACAACATTCAACGCCTCGATGCTAGATCTTCAGCGCCTTAGTGCACAGGTTCTAGGCACCACAGAAGGTGCCCAATGCCATATGGCGCCCAATCACTCACCTACACTCTATAAATACGAGTTTTAGGGAAAATGTTAGGGATTCAGACTTGGGTGTTTAAGAGTCGACTTAGACTCGTCTAGGGTGTGTGTCAGAGCTCAGAAAGAGGATTTTGGGGCCGTTTCTTGGGGTCATTCCCATTCGGAAGGAGGATTGAATCACCAAGAAATGAATTATACACTTAGTTTGCAATTCTTTCTCATTTTTTTTCATCTATGTATACGTTGTGTATGACATTGTATTTGGATTTGAGTTTTGTTTTGTATTTTGACTTCATGTGTATTTAAACCCTCGTTTAGGGTGTGATGTAACGTACTTATGCGATGTATTTAGCTATTTTAGTGTTTTGAGCATGATTCAATATTGTGGTATGGCTAATGCATGCTTAGTCTACGATTAATTTCCTAGCTAGCTATTAATTGATATTTAAGAACCCGATTCAATTTAGGGAGGAAGATTTGGGTAAACTTGTATTATGCAACATGTGTTCCACTTAGTTAGAGGTCTAGCTAGAGGATTTGTGGGTGGATTTAGACATAACCCACCGTTGTACGTGACCTATAGGCTACGTGTAGTGGGTTCACCCATCTAGCTCTGATCGGTTGTAGTGTTAATTGGGTGAATACAAGTGCAGTGATCTCGGAAGACACCCATGCACCAAATTTTTGGGTCCACCAAGTGTTCATTGAAATATTTGATTGCTAAAATAGGTTAGATACAGAGCACGGGGACATGAAATCACACCTCTACCTCGATCCTATAAATTCTCCTACTTATCCCTTGTTCGGGTCCTAGTTAGTGTGTCTATTTTATCATTTTCATTGATTATCTTTCTTTTGGTTAGGTACAACTATTAGGATGCACATTTCGTATGTAGGGTTCGACATCCGGACTCTAGTCCACTTTATTACTTGCGCGACACATGCACTTACGTGCAAAAGTAACTTTCTTTTATTAGAAAGTTATTCACATTTAGCGAGCAACACACATGGACATGGTATATAGCATGGCCATGCACAAGGCATGGGCACATCGCACACACAATTAAGGGTAGTGCACAAGGCATGGGCCATGTACGCATGCACGACTTAGACGATGCGTGCAAGCGCATGCATGGCGAGAGGGCCTCGCGCACACGCATGAGAAGTCCGGGACAGTTCTCGCGCGCACATGAAGGAGAGTGACTCTCAGATTTTGAAGTGATCTCTTCCTCGTCCTCCTAATTGAAATAGGGAAATGTGAAGTTTATATATACATATATGTAGAATTGCCATCATATATATAAGTAATCTCTTTTTCATCCTCGATTCTAATTTTCATACACACACATGTGTGTGTGTGTGTGTGTGTGTGTCCTCAGTATCTTGACCTTCATATGCCATTCTCAAGCGGACATCTAAGATCACATAGAACAAGAGGCCGGACGAACGTCCATGTCTTTGGTCGGCAAGAAAGAGCTAATCACTTACCACAAAATATTAGAAGTTGAGCAGTAAGCCACATCAATGATCATGGAAGAAGCCACATAAAGCTCTCCATTTCCTGTGGTTACCCAGTGTGTTAAATTCTCCGAAAACTGTGACTGAGAGAAAAAACTACTATTTATCCAAAGTCGTTGATTTCTTTAAAGACAAACCATTCAAAGTTTCCTTTGCTTTCCGTCTGGAAGAGCAAAGCATCAGAATCCCGCCCAAGACATGATACACATATATACATACTTTAAATACCAAAGAGGAGGTACAAAGAGAATATCTCCTTCTACAATCATTTGAATATTCATCCAAAGAGGAAGTACAAAGAGAATCTCCTTTGCCTGCGAGATCGAGCTCTCTGTCTTTGATCATGTCTAATTATCTAAGCATCGTGTTTTCTGCTTGCTTTGTCCTTGTTGCAATAACACATGTCTGTGAAGCTAGGGAGCTGATTCTTCATCAAGGAAGGCTGCTCAGCGAGCCTGAACTCATGTCTGGACAAGCTTATGGAATGGCTTCTGAAATTCCCAGTAAACTCTAGACGTGTGTTCAGAAGTGTACTTACAGTAATTCCTGAAATCTTAAAACGTGAGCGTAGGAGTGTACTTACACCCGAAGACTGGTGTAGTGACACTTAGAGTTACTCTTATGAACAGAAAGGACACAGCACAAATTGTTATCGCAGTTCGAAACCAATCGTTCCTAATCTGCTGGGCATTTGGCCCAGGGTACCAAAATCCACTAGAAAGAGTATTACATAGTTCAACAGAATAACTTATAGTAATAAGTTCTCCTCCCTGCAAGGATTCGAACAGTAGCCTCTTCCTAGTCTAGCTTCTGTCAACACACTTTCACAGAAGCTATTTGATACCCACACACAAGGTCTCCCCCTTAGTGTGATCCCTCTCACCAGGGAATTTCTTCACGAAGGCTTCTCAGGATGAGAACACCTATTACAATGGTCAGTTGCTTCTTGGAAAGCTAGTAGACCCTTAATCAGTTTCAATAACAAACATACACCATCAAAACTAGCACCTTCAAGATGTGAACTTTAGAACATATTACACATTGCTCCCCCTCAAACGTGTCTCTCCTTGATACTCGTTAATCACTGCGTAACCCTAGACCAGCACGTATTATGCTATATATACCATTAGGGTTTAACCATCTATCTTTCTGTCTTTCGTCCCCAACACATCTTGTGTGGCTTACTTTCCTATCCCAACTAGGAAACTCAATCACCTTTATCCTTGGTGATGACATACACTGATTTCTTTCCTATAGAGTCTAGGAAACTCAATATCCCACGATTAGGCAACTCAAGATATTCACAATATATTGTTGACCTGGTCAAACCTCAGTTTTGTCATAAAACAGCCAATACGGCTTCTATGCACTAACAATCTCCCCCTTTGGCTCTTTTTTTGACAAAACTCCCTGATAACATTTACCAGTACACATCACAACCACTACTCCACATACATTCTGAAATCAGCTATATCACAAACTCTTTGATGAACCTGATCCATACATACCATCATCATTGTTTCACATCCATTCAGAAATTCATTGCGTCTAACCTGAGTTCCATGATTCTTCAATCATATCAATAAAACAGATTCACATGGAAACTAGCAACCATAACAATCATTCGTCTATCCATCACATCAATCCTTCACAAATAGTAAGCACCAATAAGCACCAGCTAAATCATCCATCTCCAACTCATAGATCTCAAAGAAAAGGAATAACTCAAACACACAAACAATCATCAAAAGATCCATACTCAAATAAAAAACAATCAACCGGGGTCACTATGTTCAGCCAAGCTTCTTTTTCTCCCCCTTTTTGTCAAAAAAGATACAACTCACAGATCCTCTATTGTGAAGAGGGAGACTGATTGGTCTTGGAAATGAGATACTTGATAAGTCTCATCTCATTCTTCAGAAAAGTCTGGCGCCGAACTAAATCATCCATCTCCCTCTTGACACCCTGCAATCTCCATGTCAAATAATCAGAAGTCATCTGATCAACTGAAATACCTGAGGACGAAGAGCCCTGATGTACAGGCCGTGCTGGAGAGGAGCTGATCTGAATAGCATCACCCGATGATGGAGGAGGCATAAGCACTGAAGCTGATGTAACCGGCAACGGAAGCACTTCTGGCTGAGTATCAGGATCCTCATGCACAGACATATCCTCATGAAGCTCATCTCGCAAGATCGAAGGTGCCTCAGAGACAGAAACAACAGGTGCAGCACTCACTACAGTCATAAGTGTACTGTCAGTGGTGATTGCACTCAAAGATACAGACACAATAGGTGCAGCACACACAACAGGCATACGTGTACTGACTGTCCCGATTGCACTTAACGGTACAGATGTGAGCAGAGAAAGCATCTCACTGCTACTAATCACGGCCTCCGATGGCTGAGCCAAATCACCCTCTGCAGGAGTGGAAACCATATCAGTTCCAGATACCTGTTTTGTAGTCGGAAAGCTTGTCTTGTTGCGTAGCTTATTCTTTTTACTGTGGACCGGGATCAACTCTGTGAGACCAACTGATTTTTGCTTGTTCAAAATGCCGTGAATCAACGATGGGAAAGTGAGACACCCCTGCTTATTTGTCTGCTCAGAGACTTTGACAATTTGTTCATAAATCCTCCCACATAAATCTAGTCTCTGCTCCGTGCCTATCCTGTACAGAAAATCCAGCATACTTTTATGGACAGTTCCTCTGTGGGTAGTGGGTACCCAGTTCCAAATTGCAACTTTGTGTAAGGCTGAATACTTTGGGGTTACTTTCGAAGCTGGAAAAACATGAGAGGCTGGCCATATTGTGATATGTCCACCGGTCAATTCCTTCAACATACTCTCATCATCCATCTCGTCGGGCTCAGTGTGACATAACGGAATTCCAAGATAGTCAGCTATCTGAGAGACTCCAAAATCATACCAATGGCCTCTTACATTTACTTGACAGCTTAGGCTGTGGCGTGATCTGTTCAGATTCGCATAAAATTCCTGAACCATTGAGAGAGAGTACGGTCCAATATGAGTGACCGTCCGCATGAAACACAAATTGTCAAGTAGGGGAAGAATGATTTGAAATTCTTCTAAGGTCAGCTCCGTTTCTGGACGAAACTCCTTCTTGATTACGGTCAAGAAACGCTTCTCTGCAGTTGTGTCTGCAAATTTTTCATTTTTTGCTTTAGCTGAAGGCTTGAGCTTCTTCTTACTCAGTCTTTTAGCCTCTGGTGATTTACCTGCAGCATGTGTAACCCCCTTCGCTTTCTCTGCACGGGTAAATCGCTGCTGTTGTTTCTCAACCACTTGGGTGACTCACGGACCCGGTGACAAATCGACCTCTGCTTCCACTTCTTCGTCGTCAAGTCAAATTGGGGAATCACTTGGTCGCATACCCGGGACATTTTTGTACCTTTGCAAAATAGTTGAATCACGAAGACGTGTTCGCCGGTCTGACACTTGAGGAGCCTTACGTTTCTGAGAGATTATAGGTAACCTATCTTCATCTTCTTCGTCATTGCTCTCCACAACCCTACTCCTAGAGCAACGAGGTACACTTTTGTGTACTGTTCGTTTATGTGACCCAATACCATCAAGAAACTGCTTAAGAGTAACATCGTCGTCCATCAAGCCCGGTGCATCTGCCTGAGAGAGTCTTTCCGTACCCGCAGCCAGAGTTTCCAATGATGACGCTATAGAGTTCTCATAATCTACGTCTTCTTCATCATCCAACGAAGAAACAGAAACCGACGAGGGAGGAGATGAACTCGTACCATGGTTGTTGCTTGGCGAGGCTGAATCGTCAGTCAGTATAGCCATTTGGAGAGCTCGACGTCACGGTAAGATTTCTCCTTTACCTTCCTTCCTCCCGAAAGTCGAACTGTGGTTTCGAATTCAACAAGAAGAAAAAAATGGGATTTTTAACTTTACCTTTTCACTCTCCCGAAACCACAAAATCGGGTTTTTTTTTATTATTTTTTTTTTTCTTTTCTTTTCCTTTTCTTTTTTTTTTTTTTTTTTTTTTTTTTTTTTTTTTTTTTTTCTCTGTGTACTTACATGTCAAAGTACACTAACTGGTACTCTATCAAACACAGCAAAGTCCTAGAGCTCCACGAAGAAACTCAAAACGTTTTGCATCCAAGCTTTTCGTGAATATGTCTGCCAGTTGATTTTCCGTTGATAAGTACTCCAGAATGACTTTTCCATCTTCAACTAGTTCTCGTATGAAATGGTGTTGAATATCAATGTGTTTAGTCCTTGAATGTTGCACAGGATTCTTTGAGATGTTGATGGCACTTGTATTATCACAATACATTGTAAGTACCCCACTCTGTACACCATAGTCTTCTAGCATTTGCTTCATCCATAAGAGCTGTGCACAGCAACTCCCTACTGCGATATATTCGGCTTCAGCAGTGGACAATGATATAGAGTTCTGCTTCTTGCTGTACCAGGACACTAGGTTAGTGCCTAAGTAAAAACAACCCCCTGATGTGCTTTTTCAGTCATCTGCATTTCCAGCCCAGTCTGCATCACTGTAACCTGCCAAAATATTACTGGTTGCTGCAGCATACCAGATTCCAAGATTTATCGTGCTCTTGACATATCTTATGATTTTCTTAACAGTCTTCACATGAGACTCCTTTGGTGCTGATTGAAATCTAGCACACAAACCCACACTATAGCATATGTTTGGCCGACTGGCAGTTAGATACAACAAACTCCCAATCATGCCCCTATACAACGTTGGATCTGCTGGTGTGCCATTTTCATCCTTGCAAATTCGATCTGTTGTACTCATTGGTGTTCTCATAGCCTTAGCATCTTCCAAGCCAAACTTCTTAACTAGATTTCTAGCATATTTTTCTTGTGAAATAAAAATGCCATCAGCTCTCTGTTTTATCTGAAAACCTAAAAAATAGGCTAATTCCCCTACCATACTCATCTCAAACTCTTCTTGCATGTGTTTGACAAATTGTCTTTGAGCATAATCACTGGTGGATCCAAAAACAATATCGTCTACATAGATCTGAGCCAATGTGAGCTCATGATCTCTTCTCTTAATAAACAGTGTCTTGTCTACACCTCCTCTGGTGAATCCTTTAGAGCATAAGAACTGTGTCCGCCTTTCATACCATGCTCTAGGGGCTTGTTTCAGTCCATATAGCGCCTTGGTCAATCGATACACACAGTTTGGTTTATAAGGGTCTTCGAACCCTTTTGGCTGTTCAACATATACTTCTTCATTTAGATACCCATTCAAGAACGCACTTTTTACATCCATCTGATGTAACTTGATTTTCATCATACTAGCAGTAGCAGGTAATAGCTGAATTGATTCTAGTCTAGCAACAGGTGCAAAAGTTTCATCAAAATCAATTCCTTCAACCTGGGTGTAACCTTATGCAACCAATCTGGCCTTATTTCTAATGACATTACCTTCCTCATCCGTCTTGTTTTTGAAAACCCACTTGGTACCAATGACATTTAAGTGTTCTGGACGAGGTACTAAGGTCCACACTTCATTCCTCTCGAATTGCTCAAGTTCCTCTTGCATGGCTTTTATCCATAACTCATCTTTTAGAGCTTCTTCCACTTTCCTTGGTTCCACTACAGAGGTATAGCATACAAATTTAACCATATCTCCATAATTCTTTTTCTTACCTCTAGTCTTCATACCTTCATGTATATCTCCAATTATTGCATCAGTAGGGTGATTCTTGTGCACTCTAATAGACGGTGTTTTTTCTGTAGTAATGGCAGTTTCCTGGACTTCTCTAGAAGACACTCTCGTATCTTCTGGTGCATCTTCATGTGTCCCTGTAACTGTACCGACAGTTTCTTTATCCAATATAGGATTACTTGTCACTGTACTTGTTTCGTCTTTCTATTTTTGAAGAACATGTTCTTGCTCATCATCTGACATCTGTAGATTCTCAGTTTGGTCAGCTACTTCCACATTCACAGTTTCAATGACTGTGTTTGTATTCTTCAACAATACTCTGTACGCATGACTGTTCCTGGAGTAACCTACAAAAATCCCTTCCGTACTCTTGGAATCAAACTTTCTCAAATGTTCACGATCTCGCAGAACATGACATCTGCTGCCAAACTCACAAAAGTAGTGAACCTTGGGTTTCCTTCCTTTCCACAGCTCATAGGGTGTTTTGTGAGTTAAATACCTGAGATGTACACGGTTGCTGACATAACACGCCGTATTGACAGCCTCTGCCCATAGTTTGTGAGGTAGTTCTTTGGCATTTATCATAGTTCTTGCCATTTCTTGCAATGTTCTATTTTTTCTCTCCACAATCCCATTTTGTTGTGGAGTTTTGGGTGCTGAAAACTCATGTAAAATTCTTTTACTTTCGCAGAAGCTAGCGAAATCCTGATTCTCAAACTCCTTTCCATGGTCACTTCTAATCCGAACTATCCTCCCTATTGTCACTCCCTTCTCAGTCATAATCTGCCTACACAGATTCTCAAACAATTTGAAAGTTTCTGACTTCTCTCTGAGGAACTCAACCCATGTAAACCTGGTGAAGTCATCAACGCACACCATAACATACTTCTTTCCAGCTATACTCTCAGTTTGGACAGGCCCCATTAAGTCAAAATGCAACAACTCCAGTGGTTGTTTGGTGGTAATACTTTTCAATGCAGGATGTGGAGTTCGATGCTGCTTGCCTTCCATACAACCTTTACACACAGTCTCAACGGTTCCAGTTAGGGTAGGCAACCCTCTGACAGCATCATACTTTATCAACTTCTGCAACCCTCGGAAGTGTATATGTCCAAGTCGCTTATGCCACAGTTGAGTAGTGTGCTCTTTAGTGTACTGACACTGATGAGACAGAACTATCTTATAGCAGTTGTCAACTGTTCTTGTCCCTTCTAGCACAGAAGTGTGACTCGCATCTTTTACCTTACATCCAGTTTTGGTGAAATTCACATATAGGTTCTGGTCACACAGTTGACTGATACTAATCAAGTTTGCCTTTAACCCTTTCACCAATAATACATTCTTCAGTTTTGGAAGTCCTCTGACATTCAACTCACCTATACCAATGACTGATCCTTTTCCCCCATCTCCAAAAGTAACTTGTCCACCATTTTTCTTTTGTAGATTTGTAAGGAACTCACTACTGCATGTCATATGTCTAGAGCAGCCACTGTCAAAATACCATATGCCATCAATGTCAGTTTTTCTGGCAGTATGAGCACCAAACAAACTAATATCTTTCTTTACCCAAACTAAATTTTGAGCACCAGGCTTAACTCCTTTAAAGTTCTCATTTCTGCTTCGAACTCTTTGTAACTTATAGCAATAAGGCCTGATATGACCATAGACCCCACAAAAATGGCATGTAGGAATGAACCTTCTAGCTTGATTATAGTGAGATTTAGGACGGGCTGATTGCTGAGATGAACTGGCCCCATTATATCCCAGTCCATGTTTATTTCCCATTCGTCTCTCTTGAGTCAATATATCATCCAATTGCTGCTTACCTTTGTCAAACTTCACCCAAATCTCCTTTGCCTTTCTTAGTTCGTCTTCTAGTTTCAGAATTCTTTCCTCCTTCTCATTTACTTTTTGTTTCAAAAGGTGATTTTCTTCACTTAAGGAACTGGTCTGTTCTCTCAACAGTCCTTCTTTCCTTTCTGATTCTCTGACCTTCTTGTCTTTTTCATCAAGTTGTTGTTTTAGCATGGCCTTCTCTCTTTCCAAGACTCCAACTTGCTCTTTCAGAACATTAGTACTCGCAAGAACCTCATCCCATTGCTTGATGATATTCTGTACTGTACCAATATCATCCTCATTATCTGTTTCATCATCTGAATCTATTGAGATATCTTGTAATCTTCTTTGCGCTGATAGTTTCATATTCACTGAAGTCTTCGCAGTGAATACAACATAATTGCATTCTTCATCTTCTGAAGCGCTACTGTCTTCACTCCAAGCAGCCACAAGCGACTTTTGCTTTCTCAAATAGATAGGACACTCTGTTTGTATGTGCCCTCGTCCTCCACATTCATAGCAGGTTATGCTTTTGCTCTTGGTTGCCGAATCAGAACCACTTCCTCTCAACTTCCCTTCACCTGAAACAAAATTCTTCCTCTTGCTTTTTCTGATAAATTTATTAAGTCCTTTAGCCAGGAAGGACACTTTTGCGTCTAGATCTGCTAAAGTGATGGTGGGGATATCTGACTTCTGGATTGGCAGAGTCACTTCATTACTCGCAAGAGTCTGAAGTGCTACACTTTCTTTCTTAACATCTCTTACCGAATCACTTGACTCTTCATTCATCTCAAATGTTTTCAAAGATCCAATAAGTTCATCCAAAGTTATAGCATTTAAAGGCCTATTTTCTTCTATAGCAATTCTTTTCATCTTAAATTTTGAAGAGAGCGAGCGAAGTACCTTTTTTAACAGTTGATCTTGAGGTATCCTGTCTCCCAGATTTGCCGATCGATTAGCAATGTCTCTGATTTTTCCTTCGAATTCCAAGATCGTCTCATCCTCTCTCGTCCTGATGAGTTCAAACTGAATCATCAGCATCTGCAATTTTACTGCACGTACGCTTTCAGTTCCTTCATAATGAACTTCCAATATCTTCCTTGCTTCTTTAGTCGTGGTGCATGCAGATACTCTTCTGAACTGCTCTTCATCTATTCCTCCAAAGATTGCATTTAATGCTTTGGAATTACAGTTTGCTAATTTCTCCTCCGCTTCATTCCACTCTGAACTAGGCTTCACAACTCTCTTTACACCAGCATCTTTTCCGATTTCAACAGATGGAGGTTCCCATCCCTCTTCAACAGAATGCCAGGCTCTTTCATCCTGAGCCTTGATATAGATCTTCATCTTTGCTTTCCAGTAAGCATAATTTGTACCGTCAAGTAGCGGTGGTCGTGTGTTTGAAGCGCCTTCCTTATGATACGCTGCTATCTTCCTTCACGTCAAGTTTATAACACGTTTATCTCAGAACTAATCTGGAGCCCGCTCTGATACCACTTAAAATTCCCAGTAAACTCTAGACGTGTGTTCAGAAGTGTACTTACAGTAGTTCCTGAAATCTTAAAACGTGAGCGCAGGAGTGTACTTACACCCGAAGACTGGTGTAGTGACACTTAGAGTTACTCTTATGAACAGAAAGGACACAGCACAAATTGTTATCGCAGTTCGGAACCAATCGTTCCTAATCTGCGGAGCATTCGGCCCAGGGTACCAAAATCCACTAGAAAGAGTATTACAGTAGTTCAACAGAATAACTTACAGTAATAAGTTCTCCTCCCTTCAAGGATTCGAACAGTAGCCTCTTCCTAGTCTAGCTTCTGTCAACACACTTTCACTGAAGCTATTTGATACCCACACACAAGGTCTCCCCCTTAGCGTGATCCCTCTCACCAGGGACTTTCTTCACGAAGGCTTCTCAGGATGAGAACACCTATTACAATGGTCAGTTGCTTCTTGGAAAGCTAGTAGACCCTTAATCAGTTTCAGTAACAAACATACACCATCAAAACTAGCACCTTCAAGATGTGAACTTCATAACATATTACACATTGCTCCCCCTCAAACGCGTCTCTTCTTGATACTCGTTAATCACTGCGTAACCCTAGACCAGCACGTATTATGCTATATATACCATTAGGGTTTAACTATCTATCTTTCTGTCTTTCGTCCCCAACACATCTTGTGTGGCTTACTTTCCTATCCCAACTAGGAAACTCAATCACCTTTATCCTTGGTGATGACATACGCTGATTTCTTTCCTATAGAGTCTAGGAAACTCAATATCCCACGATTAGGCAACTCAAGATATTCACAATATATTGTTGACCTGGTCAAACCTCAGTTTTGTCATAAAACAGCCAATACGGCTTCTATGCACTAACAGCTTCAACATGGGGTGTTCATGACTCTGGTAATATTGAAACTCAAAAATACCAGGGAAGGACACCAATAGCAAGAATAGGACACAACCCTGGTGTGGGTCACTGAGGTCTGAGTTCATAGAATAAGAGGGGTGAAGCTCGGAGAAGATGAGGTGAACGAAGAGCTAGGTTGCTCATAGAATAAGAGAGTATATATATATATGCTCTGCTTTTGTTATATATGCTAGCTCTTTTCTGATATGATAATTTAATAATGAGTTGGGCCTTTTCGGTCAAAGCTCCATATATAGATGAAAAGTCTTCTTGATCCGACCCTTGTTACTATCTCCCATCAAGTTCCTTATAAAACCATTTACTTGGCATCCTCTTCTAGAATTTCAAGGCTCTACATTTATAATCGGATGAAAATGAAATTTTAGTTTCACCTAACTAAAGAGTATTTTTCCATTGTTAATGATAAAAAAATGGAATTAAAAAATAATTACAGAAGGAACAATATTCAACCAAGATCAATGAAAAAATGTTTGAGTTATCATGGAAATAAAATCACTAAAGAGCATACTTTTTTAAAAATCACTTGTACCCTAACCCTGAAGCTTACTTTTTTAAAATTCTCTTCCTTGTCCCCCAAATCCTGTCTTTGTCCGCAAACTCTAAAACCTAAAAATCTATTATAGAATCTCCCTTTTGACATTTACCCTCGTCTTCCTTTTCCGACGTATTCTTCCCTCTCTCTTCTTAAGACCTAATTAGGTTCTAAATTTATTTTCAATTTTTATGTTTTAAAATATTATAATATTAGTCTTATACAAATTTCAATTTAGGTAAATATTTTATTTTTAGCTTTTATGGAATTATTATTTTTTCATTTTACTAGTGTAGACTGTTGTGTTGTCAAGCAAGTGCACTAGGTCAGCAAGTAATATAGACTCAAGAGTCCAGATATCGATCCCATAGAGACCTTGATGAGAACCTAGTCTAAGCAAAGATTTTTTTGATTATTGAGGTAAAGAAATTTTGGTTTTTGAGAACAAGAAAAGAAAAATAAAATTTTAACTAATGAACCAGATGACTAAACCTTATGGAGATGAGATGTTGGGGAAATGTGTCAATCCCTCCTAGTTATTAATATGCAAAGTTCTAATTTTATAGCTCAAGTACCTTTACCTTGACTTAGCTTTTGATAACCTGGTTACCCATATACAAGAAAATAACTTTCACCTATTCTTTGAAGTCCATCACAATTCGAAAACATTCAAATCCTAAGTGCATAAATATAAAAGCCTAAAGATTAACTCTCTCTTATTCAGAACAAGAGTTATAAAAAGTCACATCGCTTTCCACTAGTCTCCATCACAATCCAGAACGATCTAGTTAGAAAAATGAGTTGTTTTAGAAAACAAAGGATCAAACTACTAAGCTGAATCTCTACTGAATTCTAACTTCTCTATTCGAACCTCGTTAAACTTCAGGAATCAATTCAGATTAGAAATAAGCAATGAACTCATATTCTAAAACAAAAGCAAGATACTATTTTTCTATAAACTTCAACACTTAAACATATAACAACTAGGAGTTCATGACTTCCCCAACAGAGAGACTACTCCATGCTAACAGTATAAACACATAAATGGATTCAGTTACAGCCATGGAAATCAAAATAAACTAAGTACAGAAACCCCCTTGAAGGACTGCCTTTAGCTTCTGTTTTGCCTTGGCTGGAATCTCCAACTCTTCTCTCCAAAGAGCCAAGAGGTCGTGCAAGACTCCCTTTGGACTTCCTATCCTCTCCAAACTAACTAAAAGAATGAGAAAAACAACTCCAAAAACTGCCTGCCATCCCCCATCCTCGGACCCCTATTTATAGGTATTCTGCTGTCAAGGACTTGTAATTTGGTCTCTGTCCAGGGGTTGAAATCATGCCTTCCGAACCTCAGAATTTCATAAAATTACACACGATCCTTTTTTACATAGTCCTTGACTTGTGTACGAAATTTGAAGTCATTCTGATTTGGAAAACTTTAGATATACTGAAGAGGAATCGAGTTGGTTCTGCTACCAATTCTAGCACTGGGTCCCCCACTTTGAAGATTGAAACTCCAGAAAACCATCTTGGATTGATCTGATTTTTTTTTATATGATTCTAAATCCTCTCAGGAGTCTGTGTTCCAAATTTGGATTCAATTGGAAATCGAAATCTCCATATATATCTTCTTCTAACTCGGAATGTAGTTTCCTTAGATGTTTCCTAATCAGTTTTGAACTTTCAACACCTTAAGCATTAAAACTTCTAAGGATTTCCATAAATTTGTCCTAGAGTCATCGTGGGTGTATTCCTGATGTACTTATGACTCTTTCTTCCAAGGTTGACAGTGATTTGTTGACAGAATCCCGAGATTTCCATAGATTTGGGTTGTTGAGTCAGTGGCTCGGTCGCGCCACTAATTTTTCTTATTTTGGCGTGGTCGCGCCAGTTGAGCAGAATCCTTTCTAAGTTCGGGAAAGACAACTGAATCCATGCAGCTTTAGGAATCTTCATGGCATGGCAGCGCCATTTTCTGTTGAGAGGTGGCATGGTAGGGCCAGTCCTTGGAATCTTCATCGACGTCCCAAAGTGGCAACTCTGACTTCTGCGTAAGGCAACTATACAGCGCGCCAATGCCATAGGTAGCGCCCGGTGAGGGTGCGGTCACGCTGTTTCACTTTCCCAAATTGTCTTCTTTGAAGCCTTCCTAGCGATTGGGTATTTTCCTCCATTAATTTGATTTTTGACTATTTTCCTGGCGCGGTCGCGCCAAACCCTTTTTGGCTCTTTTTGATCATTTTTTCCTCAGTTTCCTTCTGAATTCAAATTTTCTTCTTTGACCAGGTACCTGAGACACAAACCATGAATTTGAGTTATATTTGTCATTTTTCATGCTAATAATCAACTCAAAATTGGGATTTCTAATCATTAATTCATGCCTAAACAGTGTCTTTAAACACTTATCACAACCCCAAACTTAAATCTTTGCTCGTCCTCGAGCAAACTCTAAAAATAATAAACCAGATAGATTCGTGAAGACTACGAAATATTCAGTGGTCCTCTCTTTTAAAGTTTTCAAGATAGATGATCAACTCCTTTCCTAATTGATGGTTCTTCTTGCTTAGTCATAACAGATTTTGAATTTTCTTCAAATTTTTCAAAGATGTCCATTCCCATACAAGTGAGAAGTCTCAGTTTAACTCCATAAGCCAACCCCCAGTCCACTTTCCACTAACCTGAAGGAGTTCTCAATTCTGATCAATAGGCCTTTTTTTTTTTTTTTTTTTGGGTTGTAATGAGACAGGGGAAATGGGTAGGATAAAAATTATTTAGGTATTTCTTTTGGGTTTTATTCTCCTCCTCATATCCATATTCCATTTTTCTAAGCATTAATCTGATCTTGTGGCTCTTCCTCCAAGCTCCTTCACCCCAAACTTATTCTTTTGAATTGATCCCTCGTTCCTTTCCTTTTTTCCTTTCTTCTTTCTTTCTTTCTTTCCCTTTTTCTTTTCCATGTATACTTTTTTCTTTTGGCTTTGTCCAGAGTCTAGCTTACCTTGCCGGTTGACTCAGAGACTCTAAGTTTGCTGAGGCCCGAGTCCCGGTGCACACACGAGGTGGCCTTTGTCCCAACTTAGCCAAGGATTTTCTTTTTCTCTTTTTCCTCTTATTTTTTTCTTTTGGCTTTGTTCAGAGTCTAGCTTACCTTGCCGATTGACTCAGAGTCCCTAAGCTTGCTGAGGCCTGAGACCCGGTGCACACACAAGGTGGCCTTTCTCCTAACTCAGCCCAAAATTTACTTTTTCTCTCTCTTGCTCCTGCTTCCCTTTTACAAAGAAATATTTCTATACCCTTCATCCATCCCTCCTTATAACTTCAAAATCTTGATCCATGCTCATTCAAACAGAACACTTCAATAATTTGGAGAATTATGGGTCAGTAAGAAACAAGTTTACTTGTCACTAAGGCTAGTTCATGTAGCATGGGACATTAAAACAGAACAGGGATCTTTTTGGCCGAAAAAGTTTGACAAAAGGTGATGCACCTTGTGCATTACAGTGGGTGGCTTTGAAAAGGCTCAAACGATTTTTAAACAGGTGCCTAGTTCACCTCAGAATTTTGAAAACCTTTCTCTGTTTTGCCTCAAGTTTTCCTCAAGTTGGTTCTAGTGTTTGAAATCAACTTGCTCACTTGTACTTTGTCCCCAGTTCGTGGTTAAAACTTTTAACCACGAAATTGCGTGGTTAAAAGTTCGTAACAAATAAAGCGTCGCTAAAAGTTTTAGCCACGAAATTTCGTGTTTCGTGGCTAAATCTTTCCACTTTTAACCACGAAATATTAAATTCGTTGCTAAAACTTCTTGACTTTAAGCCACAAAATCTACAGTTTTTGTGGTTAAAAGATGTAATTTTTTGCCACGAAATCAATTTTGTGGCTAAAAAATTCAGCATTTAGCCACGAAAATTTTAATTTCATGGTTAAAAGTATACACTTTTAACCACGAAAATCCTAATTTCATGGTTAAAAGTCAATTTTCTGGTTATTTGTAATTTATATTAATTTTTTAAACTACATTAACCTGCTTAAATTTCATCACTGCTGAAAAAAAAAAAATACATCACAATTGAGTTCTTCTCATTCACAATTCATTCGCAAAATAAATAATTCATTCACAATTCATTTACAAAGTTCAAAATTCATTTACATTCACAATTCATTCACATTCACAATTCATTCACAATGTTCTATTCAAATTCATCACAAACTGCTCAAAAGGTGAAAATAAAGTTGTGTAAAAAATAAGTAAGACTTAACCAAATTAAAAGGTCACGGGTCACGTAACCCCCGTATCATTTGAATCATCTCTTTACGCATTTCCTCTAACTGGCGACTATGTTCCTCTAACTGGCGACTATTTTCCTCCTTCGGCTTTTCTATCTCACGCCTATGCTCTTCACGTACCTCATCAATCATGTTCTGAATAGACGAAGAAGAAGATATACCACGGGGTCTCTTAGGTACAGCTGGTTGCGCCAAACCTTGGCCCTTTATTTAACCAGACCTCGACCCTAAAACATCTTCTACAATTTATTTTTCATTCACAGGAGTCTCTTGTTGTGTTGCTTGCTCTTTTGCCTCCAACATAAGATTCTGTCCAACATAAAATAATCTATTAATGCTAATGATACCACAATATATTTAAAAAAAATTTATACTTAATTTAAATTTTACTTACATATTTTTCTTCTGCCCCTACACCCCAAGCTCCTTTCCTTGAAAAATGTGTTTGTTTCAATTGATTGATAGGACTGTTGTCAGAACCGTACAAGTAATACAGGGAAAGCAAATTAACAATTGATAAGAAAAAGTTTAATTAAAGTAAAATCACAAGATGATACTTACCATTTCATCAAATAGACGCTGAAATAATTTTTGCCCTACTATGTGTCTAACTTTCAACTTACTGATGTTAACTTTATTTAGGGCAGATCGATCCTGTAATCATTTAAATATAACATAAAATTCCAAAGATTTAAACACAAGTCAAATTTGAATAATACTCTCGTTTCCAAATTCAATTACCTGAAAACTCTTAGTTGCAAAAATATTTTCACAAAGCCATTGCCAATCAGTGCCGTTTACATCAGGAAAAGGAGTCAATCGACCTTCAGGATCTCCTCCATGCTGCTGAAACCATGCACTCAACTCTCGTCTATATGTCCGGAACTCACCGTTGTACCTCCCCTTAGGCCTCCTAGACGTAGCATCAAACTCAATTTGGATTTTGTGGCCAAGCTTTTCATATAATTTTTCTACTATTAGACCTCTACTTGGGCCTCGTCCACATTTACGTGGGACCATAGAAGCTTGCACTGTAAATAACAATAGATAAGAATTAAGTACTAGCATGCTTCTTTCTTAATCTTGCTTAAGAATAATGCAACAAGATAGTTATTCCATACACTGAGTTTCTAGAATAATTTTTGGAGGTTCACCTGCAGTAGAGCTATCAACCACTCCTATATAAAAGTAAAATATGAACTTTAGTATTTAAGTTAAGAATTATTGACAAAGAAAAAATTCATTAAGACGTTATACCCTCAATCCCAATTTCTGGAATGTTTGATGAACTACATTCAGGTAGTGGAGGTGGACGTTTACCCGGAGCCATAATTGACCTGCGCCATAATTCATTTAATGTTAGAGCAGTAACTGAGTAAAGGAAAATAAACAAAATTTTAAAGATATAATCAGAATATATGTTAGTCAACCGTTCAATAACTAAGAAAAAACATGAACCTAATCGTCTTCATCAACTTCTTGTCTTTCTTCTTCTTCCTGTTCTTCCTCCTGTTCCTCTTTCTGTTCCTCTTCCTCTTCCTCTTCCTCTTCCTCTTCCTCTTCCTCTTCCTCTTCCTCTTCCTCTTCCTCTTCCTCTTCCTCTTCCTCTTCCTCTTCCTCTTCCTCTTCCTCTTCCCCTTCCTCTTCCTCTTCCTCTTCCTCTTCCTCTTCCCCTTCCTCTTCCTCTTCCTCTTCCCCTTCCCGTTCATCAACTTCTTCTTCTATTTCAATCGACACATGTGTACATTCAATTGGAATATCTACCCTAGCTAATGAGACAACATCATCTCCTTCATCATGGACATCAATATTTACATTTTGCAACTCTTTTTGGTAAGCCATGTCATCTATACTAAATATTGGTTGCTCAGACATGTCATACATATTTCTCATAACACATCTTTGCACAATGTTTCATCCATCATTTTTTGGATCATCCATGTAATAAACTTGTTCCACTTGAAATGCCAACGCAAACAGATCATCATCGCACCATGTACGCGAGGTATTAATGCTTGTGAACCATTCATCACTTTTAATTCCCCGTCTATTGTTAACATCATACCATTTGCACTTCAACACATAGACTTTATTGTCTCCCATATATTGTAATTCAATTATATTCATTACCACTCCATAGTAATCAAGGTAATTATCTTCAAAGTATCCTTTAACAACAACACCACAATTTTGTGTCCTTCGCCGTTCTTCGAGTTGCTTTGTATGTAGTCGCATGCCATTGATAATACAACTCAATAAATAATTTGTTGATATAGGTCCTAAACCAAGATTGTATAAATGACTATCATTGTCAAGCACTCCAGCTTTAAGCAAATCTTTCACCTACATCACCGAAAACCGAAAAGAGTTTTCTTACGATGTTCAGTAACTTTGGGACTTTTTAAAGATATAATGAAACATTGTTACCTTAGCTCTAAACCAGCTTGGAAATTGATTTTCATGTTCTTGCTCTAAGTTAGACACACCTGACTGTTGTAAAAACTGTCTATGTTCACTACACAAATGAAAAAGACACATATTAGTGTTTATGTTCTTTTCGGCTTGATATTGAAAGACTATACAATAATTACTCACATGATGTACTCTTCAATTTCGTCACAGTAATTAAGTATGACCCACATCATTTTCTTGTATGAAATAGGATCAATATTCAATCCACTCCTTCCACTTAATGCACGAGCAGTATGCCAAAAAATGGAAATCTTATTTTTGAGACAACTAGGATCTCCATCATAGTTACGATCCATTTGATTGAATCGTGTTTCTACTCCATCAAGGTACATTGAACAAAATGTCAAAGCTTCATTATCAATGTATGCTTCAGCTATTGAACCTTCTGGACGAGCTTTGTTTCGTACGGAGGTTTTTAATTTACGAAGAAACCTAACTCACACTTAATTTTCAATCAATACAAGAATGAAGTACATATTATAAACAAAAATGATAATTTCAATGAAAAGTAAATTATTTTTTACCTCTCGATCGGATACATTCATCGATACTGAACTGGACTACAAATCAATGCCTCTTGAGGGAGATGAATTGCTAGATGAACCATCACATAAAAAAAAAAAGGTGGGAAGATGCACTCTAACTTGCACAAAATCAATATAATATCTACCTGCACCTTTTTCAACACATCTGCATTAAGTGTCCTTGAACACAACTCTCTAAAAAAAATTCCAAGCTCCACAATAGGGGTAGTTATATTTTTAGTTGCAACACTACGCAATATCACAGGAAGCAAGCGTTGGAGCATTATGTGACAATCATGAGATTTTAGGCCTGATATTGTGGAAGCTCCCACATTCACACAACATGCAATGTTTGATGCATATCCATCGGGAAATTTGATTTTACAAAGCCACGCACAAAATCGCTTTCTTTCAGTAGGTGACATTGAGTACGAGGCATGAGGCATGAAGATCGAACCATTATCGCTTCTCAAATGTAATTCTTTTCTTATTCCCATCTTTTCTAAATCCAACCTAGCATTTACCGAGTCATTAGATTTGCTAGATATGTTCAACATACTACCCAAAATCTTATCACAAATATTCTTCTCGATGTGCATAACATCCAAATTGTGCCTCAACTTTAACTTTGACCAATAATTCAACTCAAAAAAAATACTTTTCTTCCTCCAATTTAAAACATTTGGAGAGCTCTTCCTCTTCTTTGTGCTTTGAGATTTACCGAATGGGGCAAAAGAAAGTCTATCGAACTCTTCTTCTATGTCGTTGCGAGATAATTCTTCTTGTGGGGGCGATTATCTTGCTTTCCATCAAATTTTTTATCTTTTCACCATTTATGACTAGTCGGTAAAAATCGACGATGACCAGTATAACACTCTTTTCGGCAATGGTGTAACCTCATGGAAGATGTATTGCTCATGCATATCGGGCATGCCATTTTCCCTTTAGTACTCCAACCTGACAAAGATCCATACGCAGGAAAATCATTAATGGTCCATAATAAAGTAGCATGCATTGTAAATACGGTTCCCGTGAATGCATCAAATGGCTGAACACCCCTTTCCCAAAGTTCTTTCAACTCTTCGACCAAAGGACGTAAATAAACGTCAATATCATTACCAGGTGATTTTGGCCCAGGAATAAGTAAACTCATCATAAAATAGTGATCTTTCATGCACTTCCATGGTGGCAAGTTATATGGCATTAATACCACTAGCCAAATACTATAACTAGTACTTATGTTGCCGTATGGGTTAAAACCATCACTTGCCAATCCAAGACGTACATTTCGAGGATCTACAGCAAACCATGTGTACTCTTTGTCAAATTCCTCCCATTGTCTTGAATTTGCGGGGTGTCTTATAATATTTGCTTCCTTCACAAGCCCCTCAGCATGCCAACGCATGTCCTTCGCAGTTTCTTTTGATGTGAATAACCGTTGTAGCTGTGGCTTCAAGGGAAAATAACGCAACACTTTTTGGGGTATTGGTTTACCTTTCTTGCTTGAATCAGTGTACCTTTTCTCATTACATTGTGGACATTTCTCTTTTTTCTCATGTTCCTTCCAAAACAAAATGCAGTCATTTTTGCATGCATGTATCTTCTCATAAAAGAAACCTAACTTTCTCAAAATAGTTTTAGCCTCATAATAATTATGAGGCAAAGACTCACCTGTAGGTAATGCTTCTTTCATTAACATAAGCAGGTCATCCATAGCTCTGTTACTCAAGTTTCTTGTGGTCTTAATATGAGCAAACGTATAAGAAACTTAAGCTTCGAGAAACTTTGACACCCTGGGTATAACTCCCGATTAGCATCCATAAATAAGTTACTGAAATGTTCTTTCCCACTTGTTTCTTGCACATGTACTTCCGGGATTCCACTAAAAGTCGGTGGACTATCAAATGCAACAGCTTGCTCAACTTGTACATCTTGAATGAGATCGTGAATTCTAGAACTACCCACTTGGCTTTTAGGAGGTTGCTCTTGTTGAACAATTTTTTCTAAAGTATACCTTTCTCCATGAAAAGTCCACCGAGTGTAAGTTGGTAAAATCCCCACGACAAATAAATGTTCTTCTACTATGTGGAACTCAAGAAACTTTCTATTAGCACAATTTCTACAGGGACATTGAATCTTATCATTGGTACCAACCACAAATTATGCCATTTGCATAAAAGATTTCACCCCTTCCTTGTATTCATCACTAAACATTCTAGAACGCCAAAGTTCCATCCAACTCTTATCCATACCTGATATTTAATAAATGAATCAAGCCAGCCAAAAAATGATAGCAGAAGCCAATCATACGAATGTATATAATCTCCATTAACAATACTTCATATAATCTTTCAGTTATGTCCTACCTAAATCTCAATATCCACATTATAGACTTTCTAACTTATCTGAAATTAAACATGAAAAAGCACAGAATATGAAATCACAACCAACACACTCAAGGCACAATGTTTTTCGGAAGATAAGTTTCTAATAATGAAAAAATAGCTGTCATCAATCATCAACTAAGGAAAAACTCGAACTTAAGATCTGCTTTGATATCTACCAACATGAGAGAGAAGAGAGGAAAGGCGAGAGAGGAGAGGAAATGAAAGAGAGAAAAATAGGAAAAGACAGATGAAATGAGAGAGAGAGAGAGAAAGAGAGGAAATGAGAGAGAAAGAGAGTGTCGCTGTCTCACTGTTCATCAATGAAATAAATGCACGTACAGCAGCGACCATTCCACTGAGATTAAAGGATACATTTATCACACAGAGCATTCAAACAGAGCATTCAGACAGGGCTTTCTGACAAACAGCAAGCAATGCATATAAGAAATCAGACAAAAAAATAGCAATACAAATATGATAAGCAGCAATCAACCCAATTTGAAAGCCACATCACGAGAACGAAAGACGATTGGCAACCGTAACCAGGAAAAATAACGAGAGTCGAGAGGGAAGAAGAAAATAATAAAAGAATGGAAAAAATACCTTCGCTCCAAGAATAGAGATCTCTAAAATGCGTGAATCCGCTTGCCCAATAGATTCCCTTCGGTTTGTAGAAGTTTCCTTGCGAAAATGTCTGTTGCTCGCCCTCCGCTCGTCGATTGAGTCGTCGTGCTGCCAATCCAAAACGAGAAGAGCGCTGGAAGGAAGAAACGTGCGACGTTGATGAAACAGGAAAACGGGAAGATGAAATGAGGAAAACCACGGGAAGAAGAGGGAAACGGGAAGAAGAGGGAAACGGGAAGAAGAGGGAAATGGGAAGAAGAGCGAAACGGGAAGAAGAGGGAAACGGGAAGAAGAGGGAAACGGGAAGAATAGAGGCAGGGCGCGGGTTTGGAAAAATTTGGGACAACTTTAGCCACGAAACTAAGGTTTCGTGGTTAAATCGAGACATTAAACCACGAAAAATACATTTCGTGGCTAAAAAGAGGGAAAAGTTAAAAAACAAAAACAAAATCAAATCGTAATTAGCCACAAAACCACTATTTCGTGGCTAAATAAATACATATAACCACGAACTAACTATTTCGTGGCTAAAAGTTAGAAAATTAAAAAAAAAAAAAAAATTCAGTTATTAGCCACGAAATTTTAAATTTTGTAGGTATTATGACTTATAAAATTATCACTTTTAAAAATTGCACTTTTACCCACGAAATATAAATTTCGTGGTTAATATCCCCCTTTTAGTAACAAGAATTATTTCGTGGTTCAAAATTTTGTTACTAAAAAAAAAATTTCTTGTAGTGACTATTTTTAAAGTAAAATTCTCATCCAATTAAGACTAAGCATCTGAACTAAAATATTTTCCAGAGAGTGAATCATGTTATCCATCTAATCAGGGTTTGTCACTAGTATTTTTTAAAATCTCTATTGGATTATTCTGGTTCATTTTTAAAAAATAGAGTTTTTTTTTTTTTAATCCATGAAGAATTTATGAAAAATTCATGAAGAGTATCCCACCCCAAACTTAAAAACATGATTTGTCCTCAAAGTAGCCATAAACATAGGAATGAAAAGAAATACTCCCCTGACAGTCTAGGTGTTGTTGAGGTTGGATGGAACTCTCTTGGTGCTCTTGAATTCTGCTTTCATGGGTTACTGCCAGACACTTGCATGATTGTCAGCAATTGAAAATGAAAACATATATAAAGTGTCTCTCAGGAATAAAAGTGATCTTCAGAAGAATACCTATAGTGGATTTAGTGTTTCATTACCTCTGTAATGGTCGTACCTCATCAAGACAGTGGTGCGGCGCGCCAGGATATGGCGCGGACGCGCCGAGTAATTTCATGAATTTTGCATATCCTAAATGATTTTTTTAATATTTCCAGTTTGGACAAGTTAATATCAGTGAGAGGCACATTTAGAGTTATTTTTCACACATTTTCATTGGAAGAATTATTAAAATCATGCTTTGAGAAAAATCATTGAGAGAGTAAAAATCATAATTTCATTAACATGAATGGAGATTGAGTACATATTAATAAAATTTGCATAAAAGAACACTCTCAAACATAAGCACACACAAAGCAAGCTCACACACGACTTACCAAAAGAAAGAAGTACAAAAGATATAGCAAGAGCTAAAAAAAAATTCTATTCTTCTTCTTCATCATCATCTTCTTCTTCCTCAGAATCCTCTCCTTCTTCTTTAGATGTCTCTCCAGTAGGCAGTTGGTCTTCTGGGATGCCTTCATGCTAGGCCCACAGCTTTCACATATTCTTGTTATAAGTGGCCAGTTTTCCCATCTTTTTCTCTAACCCACTCATCCTATCATTGAGGGCAGCCATGTCCATCTCCTTGGATTTGGTAGCACTTGGTACTGATTTGTTTGGTGGGTGTTCCCTCATGATTTGCTTCACTGAGTTAGCTGAGATGCTTCTGGGAACTTTCTCCAATGGTTCTGTGGGGCTTAGTGTTATCCCATTGGCCAAGCAAATGGTAGTGATGAGAGAGGGAAAGGAGAGTCTTCCTCTTTTGTGGTGTGCCATAGCCATGATTTGGCTATGAATTATGTTCCCCACATTGATGAGAATGCCTTCAAATAAGGCTTGGAGGAAATAGGCTCTCTCTGGTGTAATTTTAGAAAAGGTGGGAGGTGGGGGTCAGTTTTGCAAATAGGAACATAGACCACACCTTAGCATCCACATGTATGTCCTGTCTCTGAAAATGCAGAAATATACCTTTTCTGGTCTCCCACTTGGCTCCCTTGGGGCATTAGCTTTTTTACAATCTCTGTAGCACTAACCTCTTCCCTTAATGTTTCAAGTGGAAGGGTGGGGACATCAGGGGTATGCAACTAATTGTTGACATCATGGGGGAAGAGCTGAATCCACTTCCCCCTTACAAAGATATGCCAATTTCTTTGGTCTGGTAGGTTAGCATAGAACTCCTGAACTAGGGGGATGCTAGCTTGTGTAGGGGCTTCCACCCATTTGGTCCATCCCCTCTCTTCTATCATGGCTCCATATTTTTCTTTTATGAGTTCATCCATAAGGAATCCCCTTTCCATGTGGAGGTTGCATTTGGACAAAGTATCATTGAATCTCTTATGTCCCTTAGCTATTGCAAACCTCTCTTTATCTCACATTTTTGCCATTTTTTCTTTTGACCTTTGGTAGGTTTTCTGGGTTGCCATTTCTGTGCAAAAAGTTGCTTTCTGGCCTTTTTGAGGGGCTTGATTCTCTCTGGTCTGAGATCGTCTGGAGCTACAAAGTATGGCGTTTGAAAGCTCTAAGTATGTATTTTCATAAAATGATATCACTTTTCCAAATTTATGCCCAGGTATTCCATTTCTGCCCCAAAAGATGGCAAGAAAAACACTATTTTTTTTCCCAGAATTTTTGCAAAAACCGAAAATAAACCCCCAACTTTGAAAACTTTATTCTCCCTTGTTCCTTGAAGAAAATACCCCAAACTTGGACCAAAATAATCCAGAAAGTGTCCCCTATTCCTTCGTACCTTTGGTTTTCGTAGGTTGATTTCAAATTTTTCAAAAAATGACTCAAAAGATGCCTACCCCGCACTGGCTTTCTGCCAGAACTGTGTAATGCGCCGAATTCTGAGGTGTTTTCGACGAGTTTTCCGACGAGATTTCTCTCAGATGGAAGTTGATTTGAAGAGTTTGAAGATGGGACTCTAGGGTTCTCTTGCTGTTTGGGGTTGAAAAACCCCAGAAATGAGGTTTTATGCCCTCTAAACCTCGCTCCGCATGAGTTAAACCGGCACTTCGACCCCACTTGCCGCGCCGGTTCAGAACTTATGTTCTGGGTTTTTGCGAACGTGGGGCGGTTGCGCCACTTTTTAGTTTTGAATTTTGAATTTTTTGTGGTTTTCTATTTTTGGGAAGCTATAAATTTTTAATCTAACACTCTTTATATCCTTGGTCTATTCTATCAATGAAAAGAAATCAAAATCTCATTCAAATTTAAACAAGTCCTAAACTATTCTAACCTACTCACACAAAGTCCTAAAAAAATTCAAGCCAATTCAACAACTCCTACTTCTATTTCTACACTACTGATCCAGGTGATCTGATCCACCAAGATCAAATGGAAACTGGAATCATCCATGCCTAAGGATATTTTTGGCTTTGGAATGTGTCGCATGGTGATTATAACCTTTGAGCAAAGAGCTGGTCACTCTTTCCTTTTTTTGGTTGGCTTTGAACTTGTTTTGCTCATTCATTTTTAGCCAACTTTTCTTCACACTACCTAGACCTAATAAAATTTTAAGTTCATCTTTTATGGGTGGTTTATAGGGCTGGATAATGAAGAAATCAATATCTATGGAGTGGAAGGAATGTTCATCAACCTTTTTGTCCTCTATCCTAGCTTCTTCATGCAGTTCATGGGGTTTTTCTTCTTTTTCAACCTCATCCCCTTCTTTCTCTTTTACATCTTCTTTCTCCTTCTCCATGATCTTTTCATCTACTCCCTCTTGAAGTTTCTGAAAATCACAACTCTCAGCTCTCTCCATTGTATCTTCCTCTATGTGTCCTGCAGTAACACATAAATTAAGACAAGAAGTGCTAGCTGTATACATCCATTCAGGTTTATCATCATCAGATAGCTCAAGAAAACATGTTTCAGTATTTCTTCCATGAATTAACTCATACTTTAGCTGATTTACTAGATTATTTGACTCAGCTCTAATGGATGGATGAAAAATATGCAACCATGGCTCAGAAACATCAATACCCTCTAAACTAGGTTGTTCCTCCGCTGGTTTTAACATTGTATCTATTTGGACAGAATAGTCATCCACTAGAGTGGCAAACCTAGACAAGTCTTCTTGAGGCTGAGGGGGATATGCATGATGATAAAAAGAATCACTAAACATAGGAGGGTCCTCATACCTAAACATGGACAATTGCCCATGTGGCCATTTAACCTACGAATCATTCTCAAAACAATGATTTACATTTTGCCTAGAGAAATAATTATCATGGTCTCTTCTATAGGAATCATTAGGTTCACTATCAACAAAAGAACATGATATATCAAAATCACACCTCCATGGATCATAATTAGAAGATGTATATGGTTGGGGAATTTCCCAATATGATTTAGGACATGGAATTACACTACAAGAAAAAGAAGTTGTAGTTACAAATTTTTTATCACGAAATGCTTTTTGTAACAACAAAAAATGTTTTTGTCACGACATAAAATATTTCGTAACAAAAAGGGAAGAATTAAAATATGTTTTTTTAAAATGAGAATATTTGTCATGAAGCACTCAGTTTCGTGACAAGTAAAACTCGCGGGAAATTTTATTCTTCCCGCGAAAGTTTATTGTTACGAAATTTAACTTTTCGTAACTCAAAAGAATTATTAAATTTACTTTTTGTTTCGAAAGTAATTTCGTAATAGATAAAGTTATTTTTTGTCACGAACTTTAAATAATCGTGACAAATAAGAAACACGGGAAATTGAGTGAAATTGTTGTTACAAAATTAGATATTCATGACAGATAAATTGTGACAAATAAAAAAAGCGGGATTTTTTTCATATGCTATGAGAAGTTGTTGTTACAAAATAAGATATTCGTGACAAATAAATTTGTATTAATTTATTTATTTCTTTTCTCAATAGTTAATTTAATTACTATATTTTGATCCACATAAATGATTTATTTTACCACTTTTAATAGTTGCCAGCATATTTAATTTTGTAGTTAAATGATGTTATTTTTTGCAAGAAAATTAAAATTTTGTGATAAATTTTTATATAACTTTTTTTATAATAAATGAAATTTATATTTAAAATGTGCAACTTCGTGGTTGTAAAAACCAAACTGGCCTTTAAACCACTGTTTTAGAAACCGAACCGGACCGGCCGGTCTAACCCTGTTGAACCAGAACCGGAGGCCAATCCGGTTGAACTAGAACTGGAGGCCAATCCAGTTGAACCAGAACCGGAGGCCAATCCGGTTCTTATTGAATCGGCCCGGTTCACTATAATCAGCATTAATTTTGTCTTTTTACCTATAGAAATATAACATATTTATAAAGTATAGAGGATAATATTCAATGGTTGAACGGTCCAACCCGATCTAACTAGGTTCGACCAAAATCGAACATACTGCCGGTTTGATAGCCAATTCAGTTTTTAAAACATTGCTTTAAACCCAATATATCCAATCGAACCTGGTTAGACCGGGCTGTACCAATGGTACAACCATTGAATACTATACTATATATAGTTTTATATATTTAATATTTCAATAGATCAAAACATGCAAAAATTAGTGGTGGTTATATTGAAAATAATTATGTCAATAAGAATCGAATTGGGCTCTGATTTGGGTTCAACTAGGTCGGACCGACTAGTTCGATTATTTTTAAAAACACTACAAATTTTTATCAAATATTTTTATAAAATATGACATGTTAAATCCCATATTAAAATAGTTTCTTATTAATTAATTTAAAATACACACAATTATTGGAAACTATAACATTTAATAAAATTTAATATTTTAAATCCTTGAATTAGCTTAAAATAAATCTAGGATGTTTATAAAATCTATATATGTAAGTCAACAAATTATTAAAACTAATTTATTAGGTAGATAAATAAATTAATTTAATATATAAAATAAAAGCCATTAATTGTGTATATGATTTATCTAAAAAATATATTATATATCATATTACTCATTTACATATCTTAGTAATATTAGAGACAAAAAAATTATTATCTTTATTTATTAAACTATTAATTATTTTAGCTTATTAAACGTGATTGTTGATCCTTCTTCCCGTTTCCCTCTTCTTCGATGAGTTTCGCCCTTTCACCTTCTGCTTCTCGACTTGATTGGCGCAACGACGCGGGGAGCATCCACCGGGAGCATTCCAGTCGCAAGCAGCAAGCATTTTCGCGGAGTCCTCCTTTCTTCTTCCTGTTTCCATCCTCTCTTCTTCGACGCGCGTTTCCCCCTTTCAGCATCTGCACTCTCTTCTCGTCTCGGATTGGTAGCACGCACGACTCCATCGGCGAGCGGAGCATCCGCGGCGAGCATTCCAGCGGCGAGCAGACTACAAATCGAAGGGACAGTCACGTATTTTACTACCCAGAGGGTCCTCTGTTCTTGGAGCAGAAGCTATTTGATAGATTTATATCTATCCGAAGGTATAATTTGTAATTTATCTACATTTTGCACCGCTGTATAAATTTCAGCTCGCACGATTTTATTGAATCAACCATCTTTATCCTTGTCTTTTATAGGTGTTCTGAGATAGATAGCTAAGTATTAACTCGATACTGTTCCGTTCTTATTTTAACTCCGAATTGAAGATGTTATGAGATAGCTGCCTATTTTCTTGATGCTGATCCGTGCTCCTTCTAACCCCTAGTTCATATTATAACACTGACTGTATATCTCAGCCGCCGCTTCCTTCTTTCTGCTATCTAGATTGGCCAAAGTTTGTTCTCTGTTACTGAATTCTTGTTTAAATAATATTGTCTATTCTTGTGTGCCCCAAAAGTGTAGCTAATTCCTTTACAAAGTCAGCGTTCTTGTGTGGGAAAAGGTCAAGCAACATGTTTTCAGTTATTTGTCCAGGTGAAGAGAAAAATGGTGTCAAATTTGTGCTTTTATCATATTTCATATGCTCAGTTGTGAAAATTCATCAATCTATGAGAAAAAAGATGATTGAGGTGCTGGCCCTGGCTGCTGCAAGTTGTTTTAGTAAAGTTCTAATCCATAATGATTAGTGTTTTGTGTTATTTTTTCATTTTTTTTTCTCTCTCTTTATCTCATTCATGATGGTTTGGAACCTATTTGAGATCCATTTCATGATGGTTGTGTTTAGATTAATCCCAGTGAACTAATGGATATCCAATAATATTTAACTAATGTTATGAGAAATATTTTGTTGTTCGTAAATGCCTTTCACTTTTTTCATCTCATCACTGCTGCAAAACTATGGAAAGCCACTTTGAGGCAGATTCAATTGGGTCGATTTACTCCTTAAGGAACTTTTTGGAGTCCCTTCTTAGCAAGGAAGGAAATGGATTGATTCATTATACAAGGGCAGAAAGAAATGCACTGCTGGTCACTAGTTCAACACTAGTTCAACACTGCATCAACTTTGGTATGCAAATAGATAAATTTTAAGTTATGTTTAACAGTGTTCTCTACTTTCTGGTAAAAAGGTGTGCTCTTTCTTATGCAATTAAGGAAAGAGCATTAGTCGCCCCACTAGTCATGATCAGTCGCCCCACTAGTCATGAGACATTTAACTTTCAATCTCCCATGCAACAAACTTGTTTATATTGGATGTTTAGCGATAAAATGCTTGTAGCTAAAACAAATTTTGTACTCCTGTGTCACCTGAAAATATGTTTGGCTGAAATGCAAACTCAATCATTCTTATTCATTTATTTATTTTTGGTATCCTTAAATGCACTTTAAATGCACTTTAGAAATTTCCAATTTCTTGTCTTAGTGAAACCTAAAACAACAGCCTTTAGTGAAATCGTATAGAGTCTTTAGTTCTGTTATCTAAAAAAATGCCCGAGCTGCCTACTTGTGGAATTCAGCCAATTTCTGTTACTCGAAATTAGTTGCTGAAATATGAAGGGATAATTGGCGTTCTAGGCTGATCAGTAGAGTTGGAAGATTTTATTAGCTAATATATGAAATTTTGTTGCCTATCAGGAATGGACAAAAGTTGGATAGAGAATTGGCGTTCTAGGCTGAGCAAAAATGAATACAAAGAAGGAGTTAAGTCTTTTATGCAAAAGGCACAGGTTGTAGTTGGGTTAGACAATAAGATTCGTTGTCCATGCCATTTTTGTGCTAATAAAGAATTTATTCAGATAGGCCTAGAGGAGGAGCACTTGTTTGTTAATGGGATGTTGCCAAGTTATACCCCTTGGGTATTCCATGGAGAAAGTTATACTTTAGAAGAAGTTATTCGACAAAGACGGCCTCAAAGGGTTGAAACAGACAACAATAGGATTCATGAACTACTACATGATGTAGAAGTAGAGCAAATTGTAGGTCTTGAGAATGTTGAAGAATTTGGTGGCACTGAAGGAGAACCTGAACAAGATACAGTGGGAGGTGAACAATTTAACAAGTTGTTCGCAGATGCTAATAGAGAATTGTATCCTGGGTGTCAAAGTTTTTCTAAGTTGAAGTTTCTCATCCGATTGCTCCACATTAAGATAACAAGAAACTTGAGTAATAAAACAATGGATGACTTGATTGGTCTCATGAAAGAAGCCTTGCCCACTGGTGAGACGTTGCCTCGTAACTACTATAAGGCTAAAATGCTACTGCGGAAGTTGGGATTCTATTATGAGAAGATAGATGCATGCAAGAATGATTGTATATTATTTTGGAAGCAACATGAGAAGGATGAAAAATGCCCTCAATGTCATGAACCGAGGTATGTTTACTCTGGCACGAAAGGCAAACCGATCCCACATAAGGTGTTGCATCATTTTCCATTGAAGCCACGACTTCAACGTCTATTTTCATCAAAGGAAAATGCGAGGGACATGCGTTGGCATGCCGAAGTGCGTGTAGGGGAACCCAATGTGTTGAGACATCCGGCTGACTCAGAACAATGGATGGAGGCTTCCCACAAGGCAAATTAACACCTTATCCTGGAGTATCATTAGAAGATTGGGAGTATCTATGTGAGCATGTCTTCATAGATGAAGCGTTCAAGGTAATTCCAAACCCTTGGAGGTTTAGTAGATATATATAGTGGATTAAAAATAATTATTATATCTAATTCTTATTGCAGAACCAATCCAAAAAAAATCAAGTCAACATTACGAAGAAGAAAGTGCGGCACACCACAAGTCAGATGTCGTTTCAACGAATTTTTGCAGCTACGGTAAGGAAAGCCTTGATGGCATAATTTACTTTCTATGAAATATTTTATAATTTGATCAATTATTTATTGGTTTTGATGGTGTTTTATAGAAAGAAACTAGTAGGATCAATCAATTCAACCTGACCCACTATTTTGACAAAAAAGGGTGGGGTGCAGGAGCTAAAGAAAAATATGTAAGTTTTATGTTTAGTATATATTGTAAATTTTTTGTCCTAGTTACATACTAAAATGGACTGGTTCAAGAACACTATTTTTGTCATATTTCTTAGGATGAGATGTTTAATGCAATAGAAAGAGCTTCACAGAGTGGAGAAGTAGATGAGGAGAGAATTGTTGCAGATGTCCTCGGGTATAGGTCAGGTTACATTAAAGGGCAAGGCACTGCACAATAGCGTATTCCTCGAGGACCTCGTGGGATTTCTTCTTCACAGCAAGTTGAAACTATGGTGACAGGAATATGTGAAGAATATGTACGAAAGATACAAACACTGAAAGATGAAAATGCACCTATGAGGGTAGAGCACAGTCGAGAGATACTACAATTACGAGAAGAAAATAACAAACAAAAGCAGGAGATGCAACACTTACGAGATGAAAATCGGCAACAGATGCAAGAGATGTTTGAGATGATTCATAGCATACAGAGTACCAAGAGGAAGGATACGTGAGCATCACACAGTTGTGGGTTTATTTTATTTTTCGTCAAAGTAAATTCATTGCTCCTTTTGTGTATTTTGAATTTTATATCATTTTGTATAATTTAGAAGTTTTTTTTGCCTATTAAGGGTGATTATGAATATTGTATGCCTCAATTTTATTGTTATATAGGTTTTAATATTGTTTTTTTTTTAATTAGGTGATTGGTATTTATAAATTTTGAGTTATTATGAACATTTAATGTTATAATTATTTTTAAAGGTTTGCAAAAAAAAAAAAAAAAAAATAAATAAATATATATATATATATATATATATATAGTTGTCACGAAATTAGAATTTCATAACAAAAAAACCAATGCACAAAACAAAGCCTATAGAAGTTTTTTGTCACGAAATTACCCATTTGTGACAACAAATAAGGCAAACTGAAAAATTCTTGATTGAATTAATGTCACGAAATATCGGTTTCGTAACTAATGAAGAATAAAAAATAATATTTAAAGACTAAATTTTAGGAACGAAAAGAATTTTTGTAACTGATGAAAAAAAATAATTGTTACGAACTTTTATTTTCGTAACAATTAAAATTTGTTTTTGTCACGAAAATAATTTTCGTGACAAATGGGAGATTTCTTATTTTTTTATTTTTTAACTCAGTTTGTTATGAATTTACCGTTTCATAACAGATGAAAAAAATTTAATTGTTACGAACTTTTGGATTCGTAACAAATAGAAATCTTTGTTGTCACGAAATAAATTTCATGACAAAAGAGAGAATTTAATTTTTTTTTTTTTACATTATTTGTTACGAATTTTGTGGATCGTGACAAGAGGATTGGCGTTCCTGTCATGAACTCTTAATTTCGTGACAAATAGTTTTTGTCACAAAAATGTGGTTATGAATTTTTTATCACGAAAATTTTGTAACATAAGGCTGTTGTCACAAAATTTTGACTTCTTATTACAAAATTCTTTCATGACAAAAACACTTTTTTTCTTGTAGTGTTATCTCATTGTGCATGTAATTCCACCTCTCATTGGAGTGCTTTTTCCAGTTATAGATAGGGTTCATCTAGTGGCTCACCACTAATTCTGCTTTTCACTCACATATCTGGTTCATCCTGAAAAGATAAAATAAAAAATTTAATCTCAATCAACAAATCAAAATTTACTTAAAGTTACTCTCAATTCCATGGTCCCTGGCAACGGCGTCAAAAACATGTTGTGTTGTCTAGCAAGTGCACTAGGTCAGCAAGCAATATAGACTCGAGAGTCTAGATATCGATCCCACAGAGACCTTGATGAGAACCTAGTCTAAGCAAAGATTTTTTTGATGATTGAGGTAAAGAAATTTTGGTTTTTGAGAACTGAAAAAGAAAAACAAATTTTAACTAATGAAACAGATGACTAAACCTTATGGAGATGAGATGTTGGGGGAAAGTGTCAATCCTTCCTAGTTATTAATATGAAAAGTTCTAATTTTATAGCTCAAGTACCTTTACCTTGACTTAGCTTTTGATAACCTGGTTACCCATATACAGGAAATAACAAGTGTTATAAAAAGTCACATCGCTTTCTACTAGTCTCCGTCACAATCCGAAATGATCTAGTTAGAAAAATGAGTTGTTTTAGAAAACAAAGGATCAAACTACTAAGCTGAATCTCTACTGAATTCTAACTTCTCTATTCGAACCTCGTTAAACTTCAGGAATCAATTCAGATTAGAAATAAGCAATGAACTCAGATTCTAAAACAAAAGCAAGATACTATTTTGCTATAAACTTCAAAACTTAAAAATATAACAACTAGGAGTTCATGACTTCCCCAACAGAGAGACTACTCCATGCTAACAGTATAAACACATAAAAAGGATTCAATTACAGCCATGGAAATCAAAATAAACTAAGTACAGAAACCCCCTTGAAGGACTTCCTTTAGCTTCTCTTTTGCCTTGGCTGGAATCTCCACCTCTTCTCTCCAAAGTGCCAAGAGGTCGTGCAACACTCCCTGTAGACTTCCTCTCCTCTCCAAACTAACTAAAAGAATGAGAAAAACAACTCCAAAAACTGCCTGCCATCCCCCATCCTCGGACCCCTATTTATAGGTATTCTGCTGTCGAGGACTTGTAATTTGGTCTCTGTCCACGGGTTGAAATCATTCCTTCCTGACCTCAGAATTTCATGAAATTACACACGATCCTTCCTTACATAGCCCTTGACTTGTGTTGACTTGTGTACGTAATTTTAAGTCATTCTGAGTTGGGAAACTTTAGATATGCTGAAGAGAAATCGAGTTGGTTCTACTGCCAATTCTAGCATTGGGTCCACCACTTTGAAGATTGAAACTCCATAAAACCATCTTGGATTGATCTGATTTTTCGTGATATGATTCTCGATCCTCTCAGGAGTCTGTGTTCCAAATTTGTATTCAATTGGAAATCGGAATCTCCATATATATCTTCTTCAAAGTCGGGCTGTGCCATGAAGATTCCTTAAGCTGCATGGATTTGGTTGTCGTTCCCGAACTTAGAAAGGATTCTGCTCAACTGGCGCGACCGCGTCAAAATCAGAAGAATTAGTGGCGCGATCGCATCAAAATCAGAAATCTCAGGATTCTAACAACAAATCACGGTCGAACATGAAAGAAAGAGTCATAAATACATCAGGAATACATCCACGACGACTCTAGGAGAAATTTATGGAAATCCTAAGTTTTAATACTCAAGGTGTTGAAAGTTCAAAACTGATTAGGAGACAGCTAAAGAAGGAAACTACGGCAGTGCCATTTTCTGCTGAGAGGTGGCGCGGTAGCTCCAGTCCTTAGAATCTTCACCGACGTCCCAAAGTGGCAACTCTGACTTCTGCGTAAGGCAACTGTACAGCGCGCCAGCGCCATAGGTAGCGCCATCTTCTTGGTACGGTAGCGCCCCCTGAGGGCTCGGTCGCACTGTTTCACTTTCCTGAATTGTTTCTTTGAAGCCTTCCTAGCCGTTGGGTATTTTACTCCATTAATTTGAAATTTTTACAAAATGCCACGCGTATTTAATTATATATAGAATATAGATAGTAATTAGTAACAGCCAGCATTTGCTTAGGTGTCTTTCCTGATCAACCAATTAAATTTGTGATTATTTTGTTAATGAAGGTACCCTTTCACGCACTATATATAAGAAGGATGGAAGGGTAACCACAAAGACACTCCTCTTTCTCATCAAACTCAGTCCTTGTGAATCTAGTTTAGAGAGAAGGCATATATACAGAGAGTTTCTTGTAATTCTTTCTCATAAGTCCATTTTCTTTTTAAGTTTTGTCTAAATTCTGAGTTATTTTGTGTATCCATGGCTGAATTATATTTCTATTTTTTGTGTCCCAGAGTGAATGATAGGATGAAGCCACCGGATAACAAAAATCTACCCTGCTTTTTCAATTTGTTTTATGTATGGAATGACGAGGTCAGGTGTTCAATCCCAATGCCAAAGGAGAAACCAAGAAAATAAAAGATTCATTTCATAAAAGAGTAAGTTTAAAATAATTTTTGTCATTTTTGGAATAAAAGGTGACGGTCTTAATTAATTAATTAATTGTCAATTAGTAGTGTCAATGGTGGTTACATGTAGGTTTCTCTTTGAACCAAGGTGTCGTGACCGCCTCCTTGGGTCTTGGTCGTTCCTCCTCGGGATGCTTGTACTATCAGCAGCAACCAGAAGAACGACCACGAAAACTCCGTTGTTCACCAGCAACAAGTCTCAAGAAGATCACTGCAGAAATATAGAGTGAAACAAAATCTACAAATGTAATTTGCAAGCATATTTTCATATCTACAATTGTTTCTGCAGATCAATTAACAAATCAAGGGGTCTCTTTGCAACTACTTGTTGTAACATATCATTTTCTAAGGTGTAATTTATTTCTTTAGTAAATCAATCTTTAGCCTTTAAAAAAAGAAAAAATGTAATTTATTTTTTATATTTTTTCTGGTGAAAAGACAGGGATTGGGAGGAGAAAAAAAAGAGGATTGAGAGGAGAAAAAAAAGGGGATTGGGAGGAGAAAAAAAAAGAGATTGGGAGGAGAAAAAAAGGGGGTTGGGATAGAAATAAAAGGGGATTTGGAGGAGAAAAAAAGGGATTGGGAGGAGAAAAAAAATGATTGGGAGGATAAAAAAAGGGTTTTGGAGGAGTAAAAAAGGGGATTGAGAGGAGAAAGAAAGGGATTGGGAGGATAAAAAAAAGGGTTTTGGAGTAAAAAAGGGGAATGAGAGGAAGAAAAAAAGGGATTGGGGGGATAAAAAAGGGATTGGGAGGATAAAAAAGGGATTGTGAGGATAAAAAAGGACTTGGGTGGAGGACAAAAAGGATTTTAGAGGAGGAAAAAAAAGGATTGGGAGGAGAAAAAAAGGGGATTGAGAAGAGAAAAAAATGGACTACGAGGAGAAAATTTGTGGAGAGAAAAGGAAGAGATAATGGGAGGAGATATTGGGAGGAGAAAAAATGGCATAATCTTTGGTATAATAATTTACTCTCATCACTTACCTATAGAAGTTATAAATTATGTTGAATTGGTTAATAGCAAAATAATCTTATTTATAATAAATATTAAAAATAAAAGGGAGTAGGATTGGTCGTCAACTTCACAGAGAAGACCCGAACCATATTTCATGACAATGGTAGTATACATAGATTACAATTCTATATGGTTTACATTAGTCTTTTTTATTTCAGTAATAAACAATAGTATAAATTAAAATTATATAGATAATATAAAATTTTTAAAAGTAAATAAACTATATAGACAAAATGTTTTTATGCTTTATTAGTTACTTTCCATTTATTTTTAGGAGATATTTGTCTTACTCTGTCATACAATTTTATTAAGTTTTCAAAATTATAACTATGTGAATTGTTATTCTTTTTTTTTTACTATGTATGTTTTAGTATATATTATTTTAATTGAAGCAACTAAGTTTTGCCCCTTTCATTTCTTTAATTTTCTTTGACTTCACTTTTTTATTTCTTCCAATTTTCTTATTGTCATATTTCTTCTTCTTCCTCTTATCTTTTTTAACCTACATATTTTGAAAAATACTTTATTGGCTACTCATGTTAAATAACTAAATTTATAAGTTTATATAATTATAAAATATTCAAAAATTAATTTATATTAAATTTTACACAAGAATTAATTCATAACATAAATCAAATAAATTATTTATTATATAAAACTATAATATATTTTTTTTTTTGACAAATGTATCTTGATGATTGACTATAACAAATCTTAAATTTCTGAAGAGCACAATATTTTTTATGGGAGAACTGTTTTGCTGAATTAATCATTATTAAGAAAACGAATAAATGTAACAATTTTCATGTTGATAATTTTATAATTTTATTAAATGACACTAATATAATAAAATCTAATTAAATATATTAAATAAACAAAAAAATATTAAATAACATGTACTTTTTTTTAGAATTTCCCCGTGCATTGCATGAGATTCTTGCTTGTTTAATTACCAGGTTTTTCAAAGAAAAAGTTGTACAATTAAATACCACTTTCTTTCTTCTTTTAGGTTATAATAGGAAACTTTTTATATCACTTATTTTCTAATATCCAATGTTTTAGAAACCGTACTGGCCATTCAACCGACACTATGTCCGATTTTTGTTGAACTCAGTTAGACCGGGTTGGACCATTGAATATTACACACCCTACTTTACATATATATAACACTTTTTTAAGAAAAAATATAAAATTAATGCTGGTTATAGAGAGCCAGGCCAAGTCAATGAGAACCGGATTGGCTTCCAATTCTAGTTCAATCGGGTCAGACTAGCCAGTTTGGTTCAATTTTTAAAATATCGCTAATTTCAATGTTTTAAAAACTGAACCAACCATCAGTATATCCGGTTCTGGTCGAACTTGGCTAGATGGTTTAACCATTAAATCTTATATTTTATACTTTATAAATATTTAATATTTTTATAAGAAAAAAAAAAAAATAGTGCTTGTTATAGTACTGAACCAGGGTGAGTAAAAAAGAATCGAACTGGCATTCGATTTTGGTTCCAAATGGATGAGACGGGCCGATTCAGTTTGGTATAATGTCACTTGTTGTAAAATTTTTATTAATTTACTTAAAATAAAAAATTATTTAAAATATACTTAGGTTTAAATCTACTTTGAGCGGTTTCATATTTTATAACGAGGTTGGGTTTGGGATCATGTTCCAGCCGAGTGCTGATTGCCACTCCTGTTTTAACTAAAATAATTAATAGAAGACTGCCACTAATTAATTTTATGTAATATAATTATTAAGTATAGACGCGAAGAAATGCATTTAATGCACTCTTCCGACTTTAGAAACCTGCTGCAAATCAATGTTGTGAAGATGTTTATAGTAATCAGACTGGATGCTTTGTTGTTTCTCTTCAAGATTCCAAATCTCAAATATCATTTCAGATAATTCGTCATTGAAACCCCTCCCCTCCATCTCCATTATTCTCACCTACTAATTGCTAATCTATCTAGTTTGTTTAAGATATTAGCTAAGTTACATCAAACAATAGAACTGCAGTCTCAAAAAGGCAATTCGTAAACCAAGTAAAAAAACTCGAAGACAAGTGAAAATAACTTACCTGATCAAAAGAACAACATGAACAAAAACAACAACAATGAGCCTAACAAATCCAATGAACGTAGCAGCACCATTTAAGCGTACGTATTGTCCACAGCTGCACTCGCTTCATCAATAAGACTCGAATATCAGTCAGGTATCAGTTAACCTACGATGATAATCGAATAAAAAGTTAAGGTTCAAACGGTTGTACTCAATTTTTATTTGGAGGAGAGACAAATAATCAAAAAGAAACCTGAAGGATTACCTGAAATTGCAGTAATCTTTTTAGTCTGATTCGTTGGACTTGAAGCAAGAGCACTAGCATTAGCAATGGCCACGGAACCCTGGCTTGGGCGACGAACTCATCAATCCAATTGAACCTGTGTATATAACGCTAAAATCTACATTCGTAAGAAGCCACACATTACAACTAACAAGTTAATTTACTAGTTAAACAGGTCAATTTACAGAACTAACATTAGTTGGTTATGTAAACATCAAAATTACAAAAAACGCGTGGACATAGTTCTGCCACATACGATACAAAACCTTTGTGAATTATACAATGCTACATTTGCATACAATAGTGATTATCATTTACGCCTTTTATATGTAACAATAAATGGGGTACGAACGCTTGGACCAAGTTTTTTAGTGCATTTTTGTACTTCCACGTGAGGCTCAGGACCCATTTCAGAAATGGGATCTTCAAATTGCACAGTGAAGCAGCATAATATCCAAATGAAAATATATAGAAATGCCAGGAGCTGGAAGAAAACTGCTCGGGCTGCATCTCAAACTTATCTTTATGTATTTTCTTGCACTACCTAAGCACTACCTCATAAGAGATTTCAACGAGAAACAATTTAATCATGTTATTCCAGCACACTGGCTACAGTAACAACACAATCTGTTTTAAAACAAAAACAGAAAAATAAATACATTTACAAGAAGCCAAAAAATTTACTAAAAGCCAACTTACTACCTTTTCTTAAAAGATTACCTTTTATCAATACATACAACAAAGTTTGGAGGGGCAACCCAAACGTTTCTTGGAGCAACAACAACAACTAAGCACATCAAGCCGCACCCGGGTTCCAACACATCAAAGAATGCACAAGCTTTTTTTAAAAAAAAAAAAACTCTAACCTGTCTAACACATCAAAGAGTGCACAAGCTTTTTTTTTAAAAAAAAAATCTAACCTAATTGCTGTCATCGCTCTGCATCACTGAGTGTTGCTTTTCCGTAGGCTGAGAGCTGTGTTTCCGACGGGTGAGAGATGCCTTTTTGGCAGGAGTATTAAGTTTTCGAATCCCGATTGCAGGTTCGGGTCATATTTAATAATCTAACCTGGCCTAAGTTCGGAGGAATTAATAGCCGGGTTGAAAGGGGGGCTGTTCACTTAAGCTCCCCCAAGCGACGCGTTATCGCCGCGAGGCGTCTTCGCGAACATCGGTCGTTAGTCGTGCGTGTCGATGACGCTTGCACCGCCGCTCGCAGCAGATCCCGAGCTGATCCCGGGCGGCCCCGAATCTGCTGCAAACAAGGCTTGTGCGCATCGGTGCGGCCAATAGCTGTTCGCAGCCGCACGTAGGGCACATGCGAACGGGGCATAAATGTTATTTGCAGGTGAATAATGGGATATTTTATACCCCATTCGCATGCGCCTCCGCGCGCGGCTGCGCGAACAACTATTAGTCATGCGCGACCGAAGCGTTGTTCGCGGCAGATCCGGGGCCATCCCGGGGGACCCGAATCCGCTGGCCACGACCATTTATGGCCAGCGACGCAGGGCCGATGGCATAGCCCCGAGCACAAGGTGCCCGTCGGCGGGCGCTCCACCATCGCGGATCCAGGTCTTAACCGGGTCGCTTCAACGTAACAAAAAAAAATAATTTAAACCGCCAAAAATCCGGTTCGGCGCGACGTCCTGACACTTATCATCCTCTAACCCTATACTACGTATAGTTACAACTCTGTACCATCCTTTGCACAACTCTATACCATTAGAGCATTTTTTTTTGTGGTCTAACAACCCTTTACTACGATTAGTAACAACTCGTACCAGCCTTTGGATAACTATATACCATTACGATTTTTTTTTTTTTTTTATTGTCTAATTTTTTGGTGGTCTAACAACTATATACTATGTATAGTTACAACTCTGTACCATCCTTTGCACAACTCTATACCATTGGAATATTTTTTTTGTGTGGTCAAACAACCCTTTACTACGTATAGTTACAACTCTGTACCATCCTTTGCACAACTCTATACCATTGGAGCATTTTTTTTGTGTGGTCTAACAACCCTTTACTATGTTTAGTTACAACTCTGTACCATCCTTTGCACAACTCTATACCATTGAAGCATTTTTTTTGTGTGGTCTAACAACCCTTTACTATGTTTAGTTACAACTCTGTACCATCCTTTACACAACTCTATACCATTGGAGCATTTTTTTTTGTGGTCTACCAACTATATATTACGTTTAGGACCAACTCTATACCAGCCTTTTGGACAACTATATACTACGTTGGTACACAACTCTGTACTAACATTCGTATATACCATTCTAAGGCAACACTGCAGCGCGTATGCGCCTAAGGTAGCGCCATCCTTTGGCGCGGTCGTGCGCCGAACCGGACGTGCGCCGAATCGGATTTTTGGCCGGTTTAAATTTTTTTTTTTTTTTTTCTGTTGAACGACCCGATTGAGACTCGGATCCGCGCATGGTGGAGCGCCGCACGGGCACCTCGTGCCTGGGCGCTCCGCCGTTGGCCCTGCGTACGCTGGCCATAAATGGCTGTGGCCAGCGGATCCGGGTCCACTTCATTCGGTTCTGAGCAGTCGTCAGCTTTTTCCCCTTTTTTCTGGAATCTCTTCAATGGCGACTCTCTTGACGCGTGTAATTAATTAATGGCGAGCAGCGATCTTCTCCATCCATTCGCGTGAACTTGTTTGAGTCTGTGTCCGAAAGAGAAGATAGTCAACTACTCTCTCCACCACGTCAACAACAACCTCACTGGACGGTTGGACCGCAGCCAAAAGTGCTACTTGGCCTCTTCTTCAAAGTACAATACACAGAGTTGTGAAACTTTTTATTTTGGAAGTTTAGCCATGGCGGTGATGTCTCATTCCTCTTCCTTTCTCCTTCCGACGCTTCCTTCGAGCAATGACCACGACGCAACGTATGCGCTGGTCGTGCTTAACCAGCGCCTACCTCGATTCACTCCTCTTCTGTGGCAGCGTGGTACGTTCGTTCGTTCGTTTCTTTCCTCTTATTATTTATTTGTTTGGACCTTGATCTGAATTGGTTGGGCTGGTGCTGTTTCTAGAGCAGCACATTTGCGTCTGTGCGCTGATGGAGGAGCGAATCGCGTGTATGATGAAATGCCTGAAATTTTGCGGGACGAGGACGTTTTGGATGTTCGACGCAGGTCAGTTTTCTTAGTTTGGTTGGTGACTCATGAATCTCCCTTCTTCAGCCTCGCCTCTCAAATTTAGAGTAATTCCTAGAAAATAAGAAACGAGAAATTGACGGAAAGGTTTAGCTGTTGATGAGAGTATTTGTTTTTCTTTTAGTTCGTTGAGTTTTGCTTCGTGGAAATTGATGGAGTCTTGTTTTGTGCCGCTTAAACGTTGCGGTTATCGTTTTAGTTATATTCACCTTTGTTTTAAACAAAAAAATAAAAATAAAAATAAAAAAATCTTATTAATACTCTTTTAAATAATATTCTTATTCAAGTCAAGTCCAATTTTGATGAGTTTCTAGGTCTTTTCTGTGAGAGGTATCAGTTGTTTAAACTGTAGACTATACATTTTTTTTTACTTTGAAATTAATGAAGTATTTTAAGGTTCATTCCTTCATTACTAGTTTTTGAATTTGTAGATGCTTGTGCTGAACATAGGTATGGGTGGCTTTATTACCACAATATGTGATAAGGTTCAGGTTTAATTGTTTGTACCATTAGCTTTGGAATTGCATTGTCTAGGTATTTGTAATAATTCTAATAGCAAAGTTAGTTCTAGTCTTAGCCACCTGTCCTATCGCTGCTCAATCCTTCTCAACTTTTCTGAGGCTTGAGTATTTTGTCTGATCTTAGTATTAATTTCTTATTTTGTTTTCTGCTCACTTAAACCAGAACTTTGTTTCTGTTGGATTAAGCCTGCGGTTCAGTAGCTTTGTGAGTCAGTTTTTCCGGAGATCTGTCATGTCTCTAGGAGTCAAAAGGTTTGTCTGATAAGATGTGACCATTAGATCAATTGACCTTTTCGTGATGCATTTGGAATATTTTCAAGGGCCTGATATGACCATTCATTAAATAGGTGACTGCCACTGTAATGGGAAGTATTTGTATGTGATCTGTAGTTTAAGCCATTGACATTCTCATGAGAAAAGTAATGGCCTTTGTGATCCTTGTTATGATTTTTGGGATTTACAAGTGGAGTGTGCATTCTGTGATTTGACTGATTTTGGAACTTAGCTCCAGAAGTCCTGGAGAAAATACATTAACAGTAAATTAAAAGGATTCTATCTGACTTTCCTCAAAACAAAAAAGGATTCTGTCTGACAAGTACAGTTTCTCACTTTAGGAGGAGACAGCTGAAAAAAGCAAGATATTTACTGTGATAGCCATGCAACAGAGGAATTATTGTATCCTTGATTTGGTGGATATAGATCACTGCTGGCTGCTTCTTGCTGATATTGTTTTAGTAATTGAAGTTGCTCAGGATTGGTTAGTTTAGAAAAATGATTTTTTGAAATACAAGTAGGACATAGTTGACTCAATACTATCGGCAATTAGTTCTAGACCACTGATTGATCTCTTTTTAGTTTTCTTTTACCGCAAACTGATTTGTTCATGTACGTATTCCAGGTTCAAGCCTGATGTAATCAAAGGAGATATGGACTCTCTTAGAACAGATGTGAAGGAATTTTATGTGAATTTGGTAAGTATGCTTATTAGCTTAGCATTTTGTTGGAGCATATTGGATCAAGTGTTTTCCGGTCTGTAAATTCTAGTTTACAATCTTACCGGGACTTGACAAATTCATACAGTTTATGCTGGTTTGGAGTACCTAAGTTTCTTCGTAGCAGTTAATAGTTCTGGCTGGTAGTTTTGTGAACAATGACATTCTAATTGAATGGATTAGAATCTATCTATTGATTTTGTACACATCTTTGTTAATGTAACTATAAGGCCGTACTATATTAAAAGCCTGGACATGAGTTCCTTTTTGATGCCTTTAGGCATAAGTCTTATATTTTATTTCTTGGTTTTGCATGAAATATCTCAAGAAAGAGGTCTGCTATCTCTTTTCTCCTTTGATACAGGATTTATGTTGTCTTTGCTAAATTCAGGGAACCAATGTTGTGGATGAAGCACAGGATCAGGATACTACAGATTTGCATAAATGTATTGCTTATATCCAAGATTGCACACGAGAAATGAACAAAAAGAGTGTAAGTGGTTTTGCAAACCACCAAAAACTGGACTTGTGTGTTTTCTCCTTCTCTACTGTTATTCAGTGTGTTCTAATGCAGTTTCTTAAATACTCTCCTGCTTGCAAAGCGCATCAATAGATGCACTCAGGGCATTCAAGCTCTTGACTGAATTTCATATCACTTTTATATTCAATATATCTAACTCTTGTTTGCTTTGTTGGATATGTTAATACATATTTATATTAATTCTTTGAAAACCATTACTTTTTGAAATCTTTGTTCTTTTTTTAAATTTTTGAAGTTCTCTATGATGACTGCTCTCTGCTGTTTCTGCTGATGCTTATTTCTGCAGTTGAACATCCTTGTTGCTGGAGCACTTGGAGGAAGGTTTGATCATGAAATTGGGAATGTCAATGTTCTTTACAAGTTTTCAGACTTGAGAATCATTCTCCTGTCTGATGACTGCTTGATTCAACTTCTCCCCAAAACCCACCATCATGAGATTCATATTGAGTCTTCAGTTGTGGGCCCTCACTGTGGTCTCATTCCCATTGGAGCACCATCAGCAAGGACCACCACTACTGGCCTGCAATGGGATCTCAGTAAGTACATCATATATGAAAGTTTAGTTGTGATCTGAAGTTCTGAACTGCTGGATATTTGATTAATTAGAACCCGACCAAGAAAACCCACCAATCCTTCAGTTAGCAAATTTTTACTGCGTTCGGGTAGTTTTGACTTGTCAATGTTGACATCAGCGAGGTTTTAACTTTCTCCTCTTGTATTTCAGCTGACATGGAGATGAGCTTTGGTGGTTTGATAAGTACCTCAAACATAGCGAGGGAGGAGAAGGTTACTGTAGAATCAGATTCTGATCTCCTGTGGACGATATCCCTCCGAAAGCCCACATGAGATGATATATCGTATTTCATTTAATTGTTTATGACCCAGTTTCATTTTTACAGGGAAAGGAAGATAAGTTCGCTTGCATCACTTGGCCAAATCTTACTGAATACAGAAATCAATTTCTTCTTATTGATTTTGATGTTGATAAATTCACTTCAAGATGGAATAATTTATGACATACCTTTGATTGTGAAATCTTGAAGTGATCATCATAATCTGCTCAGTTTTTTCTCAAAGCAGTGTTCCGGTGTTTGTTATATTCAGCACTGTTAGTTATATGCCAAATATTTGTTGCAACTGCAGTTTCAAGTGGTGTCCTGGCGGGGGCTTGGCATGCCATCCACAGCTACATTTTGTCCAATGGCTCGCCAAAAGGATCAAAATGCGGGGCCTTTTTGGGCATAATAAATTAATGTTCTTATAGATTATTGAAAAACAGAAGCTCGAGAGAAACTCGATAGAAGTTGAGAAGTCCACCTTGAGCTTCACGTATGTCAAGAAAATCTGTGTGAGCTTCACGTGTCCAAGAAAATTTGTGCATGAGCTTCACATTTGTTGTGGAATATTCGCTTAGTTATACGTAGGAATATGAGGCAGAAAGATGAGGAGGATATCCGAAACGTTTTTGTGATCAATTTTTTAGAAGGGGTAAATGAAATATCAATGATTAACGGGTTATCTGATAATATTTGAAATCATGAAATATAAAACCTTTTTAGCTTCATTTCTCGGATGTTTGGGTTTGCAAACTTTTATGCATACGTAAATTAATTAAAAATGAAACATCTATGTTGTTATGTATAGGTGAATAAATATGTGTTAAAACTTGGAAATTGGAATAACTTAGTGTTGAAATATTGTGTGTTCTACATGGACTGATAAGATTAAACTAAAAATGATGCAAGAGATAAATAATTTTTTATCGTAGTTCAGAACAATTTGTTCTTGCTCTGCTGGGCTTGTTACACATCCATTACATTGACATACATCAAATTTGGGCACACTTCAATTGAATGCCTAATTCAGAACTCTCATCTCACATAGATTAACTCAAATACCGTTTTTGAAAGCACTACTTCAAAGCACGTAGACTCTTAGCATCAACTCAAAATCTCTTGCTCTTCGTACACCCTTCACATACATATAATCCATTGCTTCATGCAGAGCAAGACTTCCCTAAGATGGGTATACGCATCTTGCTCTAGTGGTCCTCCTACAATATATCCTATACAATCTTTGAGAATATATTCATGAGTCTAGAGTTAAGAGTTGTTATGGAACTCTTACATATCACAACTTATTAGGATTCTAACAATGCTTTAATACATTGGGAACTTAGGCAATTGCTCTGTGGTCCGATCTTGGGTATGGGTTTTCACTATGAGAATTTATTGAAGTTTGTATTGGCCAGTGTTTTAAAAAACCAAACCAAACTGGCCAGTCCAACCCTGTTGGCCAGCCCGGTTCTGTTCATTGTAATCAGCATTATTTATTGTTTTTTTTCTTATAAAAAAATTAATAAATATATGTAAAATATGGTGTATAATATTCAACACTTTAACCCGGTCTAACAGGTTGGATGGCCCGTTCGGTTTTTAAAACATTGGTATTGGCTGGTAAATAAAATCCTTCAAATTTATGGCTTGTTGTATGCACCAAAATGTGAACGGCCCAAATGCGACGAGTCCAAACGCCCATTGGTCCAACAATCGATCGTCATGGGTAGGCTCCGCCAATTTTCAAACTCTCATTGCAGCCCATTCGCGCTGCTACGTCATCGGTACAATCGTCACTGTTCGTTCATACTCGTTCCAGAACTCGGATTTCATCGTCAACTTGCTAGAAGCCAAAACTTCACCAAATTCACATGGAGATCGAATAAGAGGAAGCCTAGGAAATTGTACTCGCATTCCTTGATATTCAAACACAATTGTAACACAAAATATTCTGATATAATCAAATTACTCTCTCGGTCGCACCCATTCGCGGACCAGTGGATTTTCGGAGAAACAGATTTGGCACGCCCGGTGGGACATTTTCTACCTCTCGGCTCCTTCTCCATTCAAAAAAAAAAAAAACCTTTCAGCCATGGCCAGCAATGCCAACAACGGCAACAACAAAGGCAAGAACATTGCCAGTTCGAGCTCTACTCACCCGCGCCTTGCCGCGACTGCAAGCTCCATCGCAGGAACTCGCGGACTAGCAGACGCTTCTCTGGCCAACCTCCGCGCTCCTACCTCTCCTCCACAAGCCAGTCGCCCAGTGACAAGGGCATTGGCCAGAAGTTTGTCTACTGGAGAGGTTCCTTTCATGCTAGATGTGCGTCGTCCGTGTGTCGTCTACCAACCACAGACTACCGCGGCCTCCACCAAAATGGTCGTCGCACCGGTCAAAATGATCCCGGCAGTAAATAGGCCGACCTACCTGCCAGTCGACACCACACCACCGCCGCAGAGTCCGGTGGTCATTCCAACTCAATCGCCACCCTCACGCAGGGACTCGATCGTGTCAACCATGGTCAGACGATATGAGCAACAAGGAGATGCAACCTCTTCCTCCACAGCAGGAAGGACCCAACATTGACTTCAGCCTTGCCTAGAACAATGGCAAGGGGCAAGCCGCTGATCGTGACGGTTTCTCACGATCTCCTGGCAACATTGACCGCCGCAGCCAACAGGTCACACGTATCTTCCCCACTCCGACAGACACCAACAGCCAGCTCGCCAGCATGGTCGCCAATTAAGTCATCTCCACTTCGCTTCAAGACGACAACTTCTCCCGCGGCTCCAACCGACCGAGTAGCCGCAATGACCACCTTGGCCAAAACAATTGAGGAGCAGCTTGCAGAAATGCATGTTGCGTTAAAAGAACAGAGCGAGCAGTTGCGCATCAAAGACACACAGCTCGCAGCCCGCGACCTTTAAATCACCAGGATACTAGAGCGATTGGAGATTGGCACACCCAACACCAACTCTGGTGACGTCTATCAAGAAGTCGACCGGAATCAGGCGACCGCAAGCGCCACGACCGAACCTCATCAGGAGGAACCCGCTACCGACGAGCAGCGGCCAACGACTCTCGTGATCATTCGGAAGTCACAAAACGAAGAGGAGTCGAACTCCCTCACCCTCGACGCGGTGACTGAACTCATCAACCGCGCCTTGCAAAATGGCTCCGGCAAAAGCATATCGGTGGCCTATTCAAAGCCATACAAGTAGAAGATACAGAACATCCCCATGCCGTTCGGCTATCACCCGTCGAAGTTCCAGCAAATCAATGGCGACGGCCATCCAAAGCAGCACGTCGCTCATTTCATCGAGACCTGCAACAACACCGGCACAGACGGCGACCTGTTGGTCAAACAATTCGGTCGATCCTTGAAAGGCAACGCCTTCGATTGGTATATCAAATTACTGCAAGAATCAGTCGATAGCTAGGAACAACTCGAGCGGGAGTTCCTTAGCCGGTTCTACAGTACACGGCGCATTGTGACTTTAGTCGAGATGGCCAACCTCAAACAAAAGGAAGGCGAAAATGTGATCGACTACATTAACCGGTGGAGGAACCTGAGCCTCAATTGTAAAGAGAGCTCTAATTTATCCCTCGAAGAAGAAATCGAGATGTGTTCTCAAGGGATACGGTGGGAGCTACTGTTCTACATCCAGAGCAAGAAGCCAAAAGATTTCCAGGCGCTTGCGACAGAAGCTCACAACATGGGAACTCTCATCGAAGAAAGGGGGGAAGACACCATACCAATAGCCGACCCGCACAAAAAAGGGAAGGCTACCACCCAAGACACAAAGGAGAAAACAAAAGGCTCCTTCACAACATATGCTTTCGAACCGATCAAAGTCGGAAGCAAAACAAAGATGAACTTCGCTCCACGGCCACCCACCGGGGGCATCTACTGGAAACCGTCGGTGGAGAAGAGGAAAGCAAAGATCTACCCCTTCGCCGACGCCGACGTTCCTGTCATGCTTAAGCAATTGCTCGAGAATAACTTGATCAAGTTGCCATACATCAAAAGACCCGGCGATCTTGCGAAGTCAAAGGAACGGAACTTCTGCAAGTACCACTGCCTGCTCGGCCACTCAACCGAGCAATGTTTCATTCTAAAAGATCGAATCATGAATCTGGCAGCACAAGGCCCCATCGAGATCAAAGGAGTGGCATCGGCCAATGTCATTTCGATTCAAACCGGGTCTAGTAGGCGAGCTAGACCCAACAAACCTCCGGCAGTGAGGAGGGAATATTGTCCCAAGTCTAGCCTACCAAACAAACATCACAACCACTAAGGTCGCACAAAAATTGGCACCCCGCGAAGCTCCTACAGCCGACACAGAAGGGTGGCTTCTGGTCACCATGCGAAAGAAACCTGTTCGGGAAATCGAACCGTCACCGATGATCGTCAAAACAAAGGCGAAGCGCCCGAACAAAAGAGCCGCGAAGCATAAAAAAAAAGCTCCCAGGACCCATGTTCAAGGAGCAAACAAAAAGAAAAGAAGACCCGTCACACTGGTGGAGTTATTCCCAAAAGAATTTTTTGCGCCGCTAGCAATGGTGGTGACTTGCTCGGCGGCCCTTCCCAAGCAGGCCAGTCGAGAAGATAAAGGCAAGCAGCCAGTCGTCGAGTGTGACGACCTCGAGACGTCCTTGCAACAAATATCACCATTAAATGAGATGGAGGACGACCTCAACTTGGACATCCGATCCAGTCAGGCTCTCATCTGAGCTCTCGACGAGCTAAAAAAGATCCAAGCCGAATTGGAGAAATTCATGATGCAAAAGAATGACCAACCAAACGTCGGCCTGACTCCTCCATACAGAAAAGAGGAAGAGGCATCTTCATCGCAGCAATTGTCTCGACCAGAAGAGGCACTCGTCGTCTCCTGCTCACCGTGCATTACATTCCGAGAGAAGGATGCACAACTGGGGGCAATAAGCCACAATCGGCCATTATTCATAACCAGCTACATAAATGACCATCTCGCCAACCGCATTCTCATCGATTGCGGCTCCGCGGTCAACATTTTGCTGATTCGAACGATGAAGAACGCCGGTATTTCTGTCGGAGACCTTTCTCCAAGCTCCTTGCTCATCCAAGGATTCAACCAAGAAAACCAGCACACACTTGGCATGATACGGTTGAAGTTGCTCATCGGAGACATGATGGTCGAGACTCCGTTCCAAGTAATCGACTCCAAGACTTCATACAACTAACTCCTGAGTCGACCATGGCTCCACGCCAATGGGGTTGTACCTTCAACACTCCACCAGTGCTTCAAGTACTGGAAGGATGGCGAACAAAAGACGGTGTACACCGACGAGAGCCCGTTCGCGAGGCCGAAGCTTCTTTTGCCAACGCCAAATTCTACCCAACAACAAGGCCGACCGTCAAAATTGTCGTTTCACCGAAACAAACGCCAAAGCACAACTGGGTGCTGAAAGTCGCGTCGTCCAAACAATTGGTGCACAGCAACTAGGCGACCTCATCGACGGCACCGGTGCCGACGAAACGCAATGTGCCTATACTTAGGTACATTTTGCAGTCGCAGAGAAAAGAGGGAGAAGCCCCTCTCATCGTTTGCAGCAACGTCGAACCGACTCCGCTCAAAGGAGTCACTCTGCCTCTGCCAAAGCTCCAAGACCGGAGTGTCATCAAAAAGTGCCCGAGCCCGGAACGACTGCCATTGACCCGGACGACGGAAGGCTTCAACCCGAATGCTTACCGGCTGATGGCCAAAGCAAGGGGCAACCTCTCTAAAGAGTAGTTGCACGTGAAGTCGCTAGCTGTTCTTCCGGTTCTAACTCCGATGCAGAAAAAACTAAGCAAAGAAGGGTGTTGGATTCCACAAAATCGATATGGTCTTGGCTATCAGACGAAGAAGACAATTCGAATCACTGGTCGATCCACCGATGTCCACCAAGTCTCAGTCAGCCAAGGCTCGTCGTAAAAAAGCAGAGCTCCGGTGACCATTTACACGAAAGCTGCCATTGACCAGAGCTCGCAAAAGAAAAGCAGAGCCCCGGTGATCATTTATACATTAAGAACGGCCATCACTAAAGCTAGTAACGTCAAACAGTTCGGAGTTGCCGATAGCGAACGATAAATTCCTCAAACACTTTTACGCATGAGGGGGCAGCAAAAAAAAAAAGAAGAGAAAAGTCGAATAAAAGGAGCCAATGTTTCTTATTACAATAAAATGGGAATAATACGAGCCTCACAACAAAAAAAAGGGAGAGGCTATAAGTAAAAAAAATATATATACAAAGAAAGCTACATCAAAGTTGTGGGAGTGCAAGGTCGGCCACCCGCTGCTGCAGCCGAACGACTTTGGCATGAACATCAGACAGCTCCCGCGTCTCGGCCTCGCTAAGAATGGGGCACGAACGAACAATAGCAAGCTGATCCTGGAGAGTACAGGCCTCCTCGCTGGCGACAATTCCCCTTCGGATGGTTGCAAGGTCGACATTTATGGAGTCGAGTTGAGCCGATACAAGCGCCAGACGTTCGCGAAGAGTCTTGTGTTCAGCCTCAATAGCTTCACGCTGTCCACCGTTAAGTCGTCGCGCCACCGACTCACTCGCTGGACTGACTGAGTGAGTTCAGCTTCTGCAGTGAACCGTTCAGCCAGACTGAGCTTACCGGCCAAGGAGTTGCGCAGCTGGTGAAAACGATCCACCTCTGAGGAAAAATCCTTAACCCACTGCTCCAGCACCGAAGTGTCAACGCCAAATCCTCTCAGGTGGTCGAGAATGACGCGAGTGTCTGCTACAAGCTCCGGCGAACATGGGTCGTTGGCCGACAATAAATCCGACTAGACGAATTTTGCCTGCAGCCCCAAAGCAGCCTGTTGCAGCAGTAACCTCGATCTCACGGAAGGTCGAAAGGCCGACGCCTAGAAAAAAAAAGGGGGGGAAGGGGAAATCAGAAAGAAACAAAAAGAAGAAACGAAGGAATGAGAGGTTATACACTTACCGATGAAGGTCGCGAAGTGGAGGAATCCTCGCTAATGGGTCGACAAGCTGAGGCCGAAACTCCTTCCTTGGCACCAAGAGATGCCTCTCCGCTACTAGGAGGAAATGTCACAAAGACATCCCTCCTCGAAGTCACAATGATAAGTGGGGACGGACCAGAGAGAGGGTACTGAAACTCACCCGCGACGGTAACTTCGACATCAACTGCAAGGCCCTCAACCACGGCCGATCCATCCGAAGGCTGAAGGGGCGCCACACCCTCACCATCAGTCGTCATCGGGCACTCAGCTCCGCAAACCGCTAACTCACAGGTAACAACAGCACGTGGTGCTTCTTCCTCGACCCACTCCAACCTCCGTAGGCCGACGGTCCCCTAAGAACCAACAACAGTGGCTTCTGTTCTTCCTTAGAATCACGGATTCGCAGGCAGTTCCAAAGGACACCTTTCACGATGGTCCTGATGGTCGAGATAGTCAGACCGAGGAAGGAGAAAGAAGCCGGCGTAGCAGACATTTGCGACAGAGCAAGTAAAGTCAGGTACGCAATTCATTTCTCTCTCAATTCAAAAAAAAAAATGTGTCTCCTGCGACAAGAGATGGAGAAGTCAAGGTCACAACAAAAAAAAAAGTAGAAAGGAGGAAAACACAGATAAAAAACAAAGGAGCGGCAAAAAGAACCAGTCGCCGATAAAAAAAATGAAGGGAGAAACAAAAAAAGAGAGAGGGTAATCACCGACGAGGTACACCAATTGCTTTCGACGGCTCGGCCAGCAAGCTGAATTAGGCTACGAGACAAAGATCTCTGCGAAAAGACAAGCAAAGCTTCGCGCCCGATGACCAAGCCGAACGCAGACAAAAGCTTCGCGCCCCACAACAACGCAGGGCACGGCTAAAAAAAATACACAGCACTCGGCGACAGAGTCGAGCGCTGCACAAAAACACTGTGCCCAGCGGCCGAGCCGAGCATAGATCAAAAGCTTCGCGCCCGGCAACAAAGCCGGACGTGACCAAAGAAAATATTACAGCACTCGGCGACTGAGCTGAGTGCGACCAAGACAAAAGCGCTGCACCCGACGACCATGCCGAACGCAGCCCAAAAGCATTGCGCCCGGCGACCGAGCGAAGCGCGACCAAAACAGAAGTACTGAGCCTAGTGACCGAGCCGAGCACAGTTCAAAACTTCGCACCCGGTGACCGGGCTGGATGCGATCAAAACAGAAGCACTGTGCCCGACGACCAAGCCGAACGCAGGACAAAAGCTTCGCGCCCTACGACCAAGCCTAGTGCAACCAAAACTAAGGGATTGTGCCCAGCGACCGAGTCGAGCACAGTTCAAAAGATTCGCGTCCAGCGACCAAGCCGATCGCGACCAAAAAAAAAACCAAGGCGCTGTGCCCGACGATCGAGCCGGGCACAGTTCAAAAGCTTCGCGCCCGACGACAAAGCCAGACGCGACCAAATCACCAAATTCAACACTCGGCGACCGAGCTAGGTGTTGTGATGCAAATTCCTACGACCGGCGACCGAGCCGGACGTAGTCAATTGGAGCCAGATACGCAACTCCTCTCCAAACAAAAAAAAAATCACAAGCGACAAAAAGAAGCAGTCGCCCACAAAAATTGCGAGCGACAAAAAGAAGCAGTCGCACACACAAAAAAAATTTTGCAAGCGACAAAAAAAAAACACTCGCAAAAGAAAAAAAATATTTTGTCGGCAATCCAGCCAAGCTCCTACAACCAAAACAGAGGCCTCGCACTTGGCGACCAAGCCGGATGCGACCACACAACAACTCGCACTCGGCGACCAAGCTGGATGCGACCACACAACAATTCGCACCCGGCGACCGAGCCAGATGCGACAACCGCGTCCGGCGACCGAGCTGGATGCAGCGAAAGAGATTTTACAGTACCCGGCGACTAAGCCGGGTGTGAAAACAAAGAAGTCCAACACCCCGGCAACCCAACCGGGCTTACACGAAGCAAAATTTCACCGCCCGACGACTGAGCCGGACGCGACTGAAAACAAGAACTGCACTCCCGGCGATCGAGCCGGAAGTAACTGAAGAAAATTCGCAGCACTCGGCGACCAATCCGAGCACAGCATATAGAAATTCAGCTTCCTGGCGACCCAGCCGGGCTCGGCCAAAACAAAACCTCTACGCCTGGCGACCGAGCCGGACGCGAAACAAAAGCCCCGTGCCAGGCGACCAAGCCAGGTGCGACCAAAACAGAATTGCAGCACCCGGTGACCGAGCCGGATGCGACCCATAATGAATTTCTGCACATGGCGACAGAGCTAGGTGCGACACAAAATCGTTGTACTCAGCTTTTGAGCCGGACAACGCATCGAGAGCCGTATGACAAACTGACGAACACCTGGAATACGAAAGAAAAAAAAGGAGAGAAAATTCGAATATATATATATATATATATATATATATATATATATTAGAGCGAGAGAGAGAGAGAGAGAGAGAATTTGTGACAGAGAGTGAGGGAGGGGTCAAAAATGAGAGGTGACAAAAAGAAGAAGAAAGAGGGAGGAAGAAAAGAAGAAAAGAAAAGAGAGTGGGTGCTCGACAGACTCGAATTCAATCAGAGACTGTTGGGAGAGATAAAAATATATATATATACAGTACCTCTGGACTATATTCTGCTAAGAGTTTCTAATTTACATCGGAACTTGAAGAGGATTGTAAAGCGGAGCCGTCAAGAAGTCACAGACACACAAGTTCGCCTGGAGCCAAATAGAGAAGAAGCCTAAGGGAGAAGAAACACAAGACAATATTTTGAGATTGCAATTCGTGTTCGTCTTGGGGTCTATGACAAGAAGGTAATTAATCAAAAAAGTTCACGAATAGGAAGATGGAAATAAGGAATTTTTTGGTGTAAGGGTCGTTGCAACACAAAGGAAGGCAGCCCACGTATTGGTAGAAAAAGGAGGAAAAAAAAAACAATTATTTATTAAGGAAGCTTAAGGGAAGCCTAAAGGTCTCCCTTGATCATGGGAGATGGACAATCACCTTTCAAAAAGGATTCACGCTGAAAAAAGCAGAAATCAGGTGAGAGGGACAATCCCCTTTCAAAAGGAAAAAGCAATTCGGAAGTGCTTCGGTATAGTATTTAATCGTCAATGGGGCAAGAGTGGGTCCCACCATGCTGAGTTTGCCTCCAACTTCCCTTCTTTTCCAATCGCAACCGAACGCTATTCATTCGCAAGCCAGTCTTCAGAAGAGCAAGCCTGATTGACCGAAGTAATTCTCACTATACCGAAGCACTTCAGTATTGCGAAGTTCGCCGAAACTAATTCGAGGAAGCCATTAAACACAGGTGAAGTTTATGTGCCCCATCCCAGTCCGCATTTTCTCTCTTCAGCGCGGCAATCAAAATTGACTTGTAGCGAAGATTTTGCAACTCGTCAAGTCTGCGACACAGCATGAAGAGGTGTCACTAGAACCGAGTTGGTCGAAATCCGTCGAAGCCACCAGGAAGATCTACCAATTCATCCATTTGCCAAAGAAGTTCTCCTGTCTCGCCGAAAAGTCAAGGCAAACTAGAGTGAGGCCTACTACGCTCCACTCTGGTATGCTCTTCTTTCCCGACGCGACAACTAGGTCGCTGAATTTGTGCTTTTTCTCCGGCGCGACGACTAAGTCGCCGAAGCTGCACTTCTCTCCGGTGCAACCGATTTTGTTCCTTCACCCCATCTACCTCCTTTCTTTCAATCCAAAATTCAACAGGCGTCTGGTCGCAAAATTCAATCAAGCCAAAGCAGATGAATTACGGTCCACATCGGTTAGCGACACCTTCCCTTGACGCGATACCCAAAGTCACCGAAACTTGCCAAAGTCATCAAAATTCATCGCGACTGCTTGGAGAATCAGCCAATTGTCCAGAATACTATTCGCTGAAGGATTTTCTCATCTCGCCGAAAAGTCGACCAAATTCTATCAAAACATTTTTTGGCTACAACATTCAAGCAGCAGTCGACTTCAACTCGTTGTCGATGCTCCAACCTGAACAACATCTCTGCTCAGGTACACTATCTCTCTATATACCGTACATACACATATGTACGCGTATACAAAAAAAAAGGGAAATTCGAAAATAGCAAACAGCTCTAAAATAGCAAGAGCAAAAAACAAACGAAACAAAAAAAAAAAATAGATACAAGATACAAGTGTACAGAAATATACATTGTCCTAAAAGAGTAAGAGGACAGAAAAGGATACATACACGAAAAGATAAATGTCCCTAAAAGAGTAAGAGGGTCCAACAAAAAAGTGTTGTGTGCATGCGTGTGTGTGTGTTTTTTTCTTCACATTCGAAACTTGCTCGTTCTCTCAGAACGATCAAGTCTCGAAGGGGGCAATCTGTATGCACCAAAATGTGAACGACCAAAATGCGACGAGTCCAAACGCTCATCGGTCCAAAAATCGATCGTCGTGGGTAGGCTCTGTCAATTTTCAAAGTCTCTCATCGTAGCCCATTCGCGTTGCTTCGTCATCGATACAATCGTCGCCCCCGTCAACAATAAACTGCCGCGTCAGCAACAGTCAACAGACAGCCATGAGTCAGCTACTTCAACAGTTAAATGACCAAGTCTGGTCACCAACCGAAGAAGCCAAGAAAAGACGCTCGTGATCCCCATTCGGGGGATCCAATAGAGGAGCTCCCGGTCTTCCTCCTCTCTCAAAACAAGCAGTAGAAAGGGGATCGTGATCCCCATTCCAAGGATCAACCCTCAACAACTGCACTGAGTCGGCTACAAATAGCCAGAAAAGCTCAGTCATAGGGGTTCAAAAAACTTTAGTCGAAGCGTTCATTCACTCTCAGAAAGCTCTCTCGAGACGAAGGTCTAAAAAATCCTTAATCGAGAAGAACTATCAGAAGCTCTTTCGAGCCAAAGAAGTTAAGCTACCTGCAGTTCATCGGAATTCAACAGTTCGACTAGTGCAGCTCTACACGTTCGTCTGCAACGTCAACAAGTCGATACACGCGGAACACAAATACTTTCACCCGACCGACCAAAGCCATCACTATTCATGCATACTCGTTCCAAAACTCGGATTTTGTCGTCAACTCGCCAGAAGCCAAAACTTTACCAAATTCACACGGAGATTGAATTAGAGGAAGCCTGGGAAATTGTACTCGCATTTCTTTATATTCAAACACAATTGTAACACAAAATATTCTGATATAATCAAATTACTCTCTCGATCACGCCCTTAGCGGACTGGCGGATTTTATGTGAAACACTTGTAAAAAGTAAAAAATAGGGAAGTGGATTATACATTTATACTAAAAAAAAATATGGTATTTAATAAATAAATCGCGGAATGAATGAAGAATATTTGTTGCTGAGCAATTTGCAAATGGGCAGATAGATGAGTACTGGAGAGGTCACAGGGAGCCCTTCTGCTCGATCCCATTGGGATTTGGGAGGGCCGGAGAGCGAGAATCAGTATTCAAAGCAATGAAGGGAACTTCCCTCTCTCTGAAGGTGGCACTCATTTTCTCTCTCTCGCTCGCAGTCTCCACTTCTTCTCCATTGGGCTTTCCCAGATTCTCATTTCCCTTGGCGGTTAAAACCTCTATCCGCCGGAAAGCAGCGGCCGATCTTCTGGGTTTGCTTGGGAGCAGGGAGCAAGCTTCCAGAATCAATCCCAAAGAAGCCGAGGAGTTCAAATCCTGTCTAAGGTTTCTCGTGCCTTTTTCTCCGACCCCGTGCCATGAGAAACTTCGTAAAGTTCCATTCGGAAGGAAAGAGCTTGTCGCCGTCGATCGTCGTCGAACGAAGAGTGAGGAGGACGAGATGGTGTGGTGGCCTCCACTTCCGGTGATGGAGCTCGCACGGCTGGCCGTTGATTCTGGTGGCGATCCGGCAGCTATACAGAGAGCTCTTGATCCAACTATGTTACCCGTGAGTTTGCTTTTATCTCGTTTCCAAGTTCCAACGACTGTTGATTAATGTCTCATGTTGTTTCTTTTTTTATCTTAATCAGAGGCCACAGTATCGATTGACTCCAGAAGAATAAAATTTATTGCCGTAACTTCAAATATACATTTCCATCCAAGGAACTGCAAGATGTTCAGTTTATAACTTTATACAGCCCAGATAATATTCCTTTATTAGTTCCAGAAGGAGCTAATTAATTCCCCTGCCAAATAACCTGTAAGCTATGAGTTCTTACTTTGAGATGTGGCTATGTTTCACGATCAAACATTAGGTTAGCTTCCGTGAAAGGAGTCCTCTTGTCACTGAGGTTGGCATGGTCAATACCCAAACATCCAACTTATACTTTGTTTTTGTCATATACAGTTTTTGAACGTGTAGGTCTTCTATTGTAGATTTAAGTTATTTTGGTTTTTGTTCATCAGATGCTAATAGTGATGTGTCAAATATCCATTGCACCTACTTTCAAATTGTTAATTTGATCATTGAACAGGTACATTTTTCTCTTATCAATCTTTGAATAATGAAGATTTATGCTAATGTAAGTTCAGTTGCCACAGAAGCATACCACACTGATCTGTTTTTCTAGTACAATTTATTTCACTAGCTTCTATCAGTTTTAGTGACTGAATTGCTCCCCATAGTAGGTGCCTGATGTGGAAGGATGCAAGAAGGATGGTTGTGAACTCACCAGGACTCCATATGGAAGGCGCTTCATACTCAGAGTTAGTGCCATAATCTATGGTTTTCGTCCTACTGGAATAAATGGGGTCTTTGTTTCTTTGCCAAAATCTTGACCCTTCAACATTTATCTTGGCAATCTACCCAGGAGTTGAATTCATATCTTGCCTTCTTATTTGAAATTATCGCTGCTCGCGGCCCTTCAGTTGGGTTGAATGTGTCATTAAATAGATATGACTTATTTCATGGTCATCTGTTCCTTGCCACGAATTCTGGAAGACTTGGTATATTGTGAGTGTAAGATTCCCTTCATATGTGATGTCAATGTATGATTTTGAGGATCTGGTTTTAATTTGACTGACATGTTGTTTTCATCTGATGAGTGGGTATTTTACTACTGTTGGTAACTGGTATTGGTAATTTCCCCTTTACTAGCTGTAGTCCTGCTTGGCCTGCATATTAAAATAGATAGGTTTTCTATCCAACTTTTTTATCTCATAAAGGTGGTATGTTGGCTGTTGGCCTGCCTTGCATGAGCTTCTTCCCTTATCTGCATCGAGGTTTGCGAGAAAGTATCAACTTGCTCAGGATTTATTGCTAACTAACTCCTTTATAGTTGAATTAAAATTGGTAAGGTGGTAATCAATGGCCCAGATTATAGACAGCTATTGATTTCACTATAATGGTTCAAAATTTGAATGTCCTTTACAGTTGCCACCTGACTTTAATTGTCTGGCTTCATATTGTAAATGCAACTTGACTTACATTGACATCAAGACAGTATGATACTCCAACTGTGGCAGCAATGATTTTCTGATTCTTGTGTTTCTAGTTTCATCACCTATGTTATATATGCTGTTTTTGTGCAGCATGGCACTTTCTAGTTTCATCACCAATGTTATATATGCTGTTTCATCTCCATTATATGTTAACTGTCTCTTGTTATTTTCTGAAACATGGAAAGCATGCCTGTCAATTTTTGTTACTCTAACGTTTGCATGATTAATTAATCATAATATTTGATATATGGTACTTGTTATGTTATATTAGATCTCTAACTAGAATCTTTCAGGTTCCACTCTAAAGAGTACCCGGCATACAACTCTAAAACATTCCCCTATAGCATGGGATACTGCCAAAAAGGTATCTTGTGTTCTGAGTTCCATCTTTGTAAACCTGTGTTTTTTTTTTTGTCACTGAATTTAAAGAGTTACTTCTTGAACACTATCACCTTAGGTTTGATTTGGATCCAATTTCAGATTTTAGCTTCATTTGTCCTCACAGTATGGGAGCAAGGATTTTAAAATTTTTTGTATCTTTATTTTGTTCCAGGATCTAACTTGAGATATGATGATTCAATGAATCTGCGAAATATCCTTTGGCTGGCTCCCTTGCCCAGTAATACAACGAAAGCATGGTTGGCACCTGGTACATTATTCATTCTCCTAGCGAGTGTTTGATAATTGTATATAGTCTGGTTATCCATGGGATAGTTATTTTAATTGGAAAGCTACAGAATTAGATTCCAGTGTAAGGAGTAAAAATAATGAAAAGATTCAAGAAAGGAACGGTGTGAAGATTGAGATGTTTTTCCTTGTTTTGCACTCAAAGGCGAATTGCCATATTCTGCTGTATAGAGGACTCTGATCAATTATAATCTCTTGAAAGTGTGTTAACTTCCTTTTTGCACTTAGGTGTGCTTGTCGTTCTAGATGCTCATCCAGACGGAATTATTTATAAAGAACTGGTGCCAGAATATGTTGATGCTGTTCGGACCATGTATGAAGGTAGATGTATTTCTGGCTTCATGTGCTGTTCTGTATTATTTTGAATCACTTGAGGGCAAACCTACACTAATTTGGTGCTATGCAGATGACTTTGGTGAGGTTGCCGTTGATGTTAACTACTTCAATTTATCACACGTGAGCCATGGAGATAATATATTCATCTGTTGAAATTCTGTATGGATGAACTTGAGCTTACAAAGTTAGAAGTTGTTGGGTGTTAGCTTACAAAGTTAAAAGTTGTTGGCTGTTACTGAAGTAATTCTTATAGTTCAAATTAGGACCATAGTCAGGTGCATCTGTTTTAGATTATCATATAGAAGCGCCACAAAAACTTTCACAAGGTTTAAATAATCGCATATGGTCGAATTTTGTGTTTGAGAAAAGTGATGTACCAAGACCTTGGACCCTTGAGACCCATGATTTATAGCATTGAGGGGCTGTTAAACATTGGTTTAGAAAAAGAACAGATGGTGTTTTAATATGTCACGGATGTCTAAGCCATAGATGTTGAGCAAAATAAAAGTTTTAAAAGAATAAAGTTTCTTTATTTTTCGTTTTTTGGCTGTTGAGCAAAATAATTAGTTTTAAAAGAATAAAGTTTTTTTTTTCTTTTTCTCTTTTTGGATAAAAAAAAAGTGAATATAGGGTCCTTGGTGATTATTTGTTCTAATATCTTCTCTCCTCTCTCCTTGTTCGTCTAGATCTTGTCCTCTTCTTTTGATGCCCTATCCTATATAACAGTCCATTTGAGATGAGAAATACGCGTACAGGAAATCTGATCTGGTTCTTTCTTCTCTTTCCCTCCACCGTTTGATTGACGTCTTTCATATTCTGTCTGAGGTAAGGGCAAGTCTTTGGTTTTGTTGTTTCTTTGTTTTTTCTACTTGTACGGGGTCTGTGACAATTGTCCTAAGGATATGTTTTTCACTGCGAAAACAGAAGACATTGATTTAATCGGCTGTTTAAAGTGTTGTATCCATAGGTTGAAATCTATTGAAGGATGTTTCAGGTTGTGCCTTTTAAAAATTGTGAAAGTTTTTGTAGGGCCTAAATTAAATGCATTTGAGTTGAAGATAACAGTCTTATTCCTTCTCATTGTCCGATATGAAGAATAAAGAAAGGATTTTCGTTTTTCCAATGCTCTGTATTCCGTAGACAATTTGGAGCTTTCCAGATACACAATTTTTTCCAAGCCCAAACCCGATTCAAATCATTGAGTAGCCTACTGGCTCTCCTCCTTGAGCTTTCTCGATACACAATTTTGAGCTTAAGCCTCCTTGAGCCTTGGGCTCTCCTCTTCCAGTTGGCCGCTACCGTCCTCCGGTTGCCACCAAGGCAGCACCACCAGTGGCAGCAGGTCGGCCCAGAACCACCACCAGTGGCTGGCCAGCAACCAATGGCAGCCAATTCTTGACCACCAGGGGCGATTGGCCGACTACCACACCTGTCGTCCGACAGCCATTGGGTATCTCGAAACTAGTATAATACAGTATTTTGATTGATAATTGATTTTACCTTATGTAAGATATTATGGAGATCAACATCTACGAATCGTAACAACTTAAATTTGTTAAAAAAGAACATGTATCAATGGGGAATTTCAGAAACAATGTCAAGAATTGATGCAAACTTATCGTTTGTATTTTTCTTTTTTCTTTTAAAGGAACAAGGTACCGTGAAATTTCTTATTCTTCCCACAAAATCTTCTCCCCATAATTGGCTATTGATACAACCGTCAGTCAGTACGATTTGGATTTTCGAGTCAGTTCTAAAAGTTCGTTCTGGTACTAAGAACCACGTTTATAGCGATGTTTTAACTACATGCAAGAACGTTAGTAAATAGATAACAAAAGTAAAGGACACATAATATGTTATCACAATTCAGAACCAGAGTAGTTCCTAATCTGCGAGGCTGTGTAGCCCAGGATGGTAACGATCCACTATAGTAAGTTGTGTTACAAACCTTCTCCACCAAGGTTTTATAAGGGTGTTAGAAACACCTTAGTCAACATAACTAACAGTGAATACCTTTTCAAGCTCCTTCCTTGAACGACTTACTCAAGGTGAGTAATCTTATTACCATCCACTCTGAGACTCCCCCTCAGTGTATGCCTTCGACAAGAAAGCTTTAGTCTGTTTTCAACACAGACTGCACAAATGTTAGAAACATCACTTGACACACCTTCATCTTCACATGAGCTTATCAGAAAAGCAGATTAAGGAAGACTGTTTAACTCATAATTAACATGAACTCTCTCTTTAGAATACTCTCAATTGCTTCTTCAATTCGTGTTTTATGCTCAGGCCTCCATGCCTTTAAATAGTCCTTCGTTGTGAGCATACATAGTATGATGACTCTTATGAATAAGGATATGATTGCAATCAATCTTTCTATCATTCCATATACGAAGTAGCCTTCTGTCATAATACTCAATTTTACCTTGATTAATCGTTTGCTGTAATCACAATCTTGATCATTTCATAAATAATAGATATGCCAAAAATCGTGTCAAGTCTTCTATCATATTATATATAGTATCCACTTCAGATATCATATCAATTCATGTTTTGTCAGAGAATGATAGTTATACCCTCATACATGGACACTAACAATCTTCTCCTCTGGGTTTCTTTGACAAAATATTCTTCACTCAGTCAATTTTTTAAAAAATTTGATAACCTATAATGTCAAAAACATCGTTGATCACATATAGTCTAATACCCAGAGATATACATCAAACACATCATCCAAGACATCCATTGCAGATCAGCACATATACATTAGCAAACAAAATATATGAATCATCAAAACAAAAGAGAATATAATGAAGATAAAAAAAAAATATTCTCTATGCATTCTCCCCCTTTTTGCCAACAGAAAGGCAAAGACTACTCCTCTGCTGCCGAATCATCAGAGCCATCATCATCTTTAGGAATATCAGCAACGAGTGCTAAAAGAGCCTCTTTTCTTGCCAATGACTATTTAATAGCTGTTGTAGCATTGGAATTGCAAACTCAAGATTGTGATGGCGATGTCTATAGTACTCCTGCTGGCGAGATCTATATGCCTTGTTCATTCGTGAAGTTTCTGCAACAGGCACTTCCTCATATTCATCAGGACTATCAACTCGAAGAGTAATTTTTTGAGTGCTGATTTTGAGCTCCGAAAATTTGGTCCATAATGCACTAGTAGGTACAACAAGAGGAGCTTGGGATTACAGTATGGAATAGATAAGACCCAGAAAGACCATATTCCCCCAATGTTTCTTATCTTCAGCATAAAGAGCAATCTGATGAAAAATCAAATTTCGTAAGTGAATAGGAATACCATAACCAACTTTGAAGAGGAATAACGCAAGAGTCTTGTTGATGGTGGTCTTAAGGCGTGCAAGCATCCAGTTGCAGGTGGCCTCGTTGTGTATTGCATAGTACTTCGTGTTTAGGGCAGACACATTGAAATTCTTATGAGAAATCCACTTTCTTTTGAGGCCTCCAGTAAGTTCTCTGATGATATTATCATAGTCTTCTGCAAATTTTATTTCTTCGACCAAAAGAGCACCAAAGAAAGAGAAAATAATTTATGGTGAAAATGTATAGTAGTGGTTGCGCACCCATACCTAATGATAATCATTAGAAGTAGGATCCAACACAATCTTCTTCATGTTAGAGTAAAACTCATAGATAATCAGGGGTCGGAAGGGAGCATAGAATGGGCAGGCCACAATAAATGCAACTGTTCAAATAAATTAGTTAACTGAGCATCAGAATATTCTTTGAAATATATGGGCTGCTCATGAACTATGGTTCTTGTGCTAAAAGATTTCCAAATCTTCTGAGCCGTTGCATCAATTAACCTGGGCTCGTAACCCTCAGCCTCTTCTGGAGGATTGTCCTCAGGAAGATTGTCTTCAGGAGCAGAAGAGGCGTTGTGAATCGATGCGGGAACAGAGTCACGCTGATCACCAGTGTTAGCAACATCGTCGTCAATAGGAATAGGTGCCTGTTGGTTGATTTTATCTGATGTGTAGACAGACGTGGGCGCAATCGACTTGCAATTCCTGTGCTTTGAGGCATACTGTTCATCTTCCTTTTAGATTTGGCTTTTGGATCAATCGACTTTGTCTTCTTGAAGATAGATGAAGACACCATAGAGTGTGTAGATAATTTTCTTTTTAGCGACAAAAGCAGCAACATATCGTCAAATACAAAGTCGCTTGTGGTGGAGGCATTAGCATCAACACCCACACCCAGATTCTTTAGCACATTAATATTAGCAATCAGTGGTTCAATATATGCAGCCACCAGAGGATGAAGTGGTGAAGTCGTGGGGGATACCTGAACATCAGAATTAGATTTGAGAAAAGACTCACCTTTTGTTGTAGCCGTGTTTGCTTTGAAATGAATATCAAATACTGTTTGCTCTGTCGAAGAAGAGGAACTGCCAGAGGATGATGCAGAGTCATGATTGGTGGCGAAGAATCATCATGAGGGCTTACGGGTTCTGTTATAGCAATCAGAGGAAGGTCAAACGATACAACGGTTGTTGATGTATCTTTAGCGTTTTGTATGACCCGAGGTGGAGCACCATCAATTAATCGTGCATTCTGACGCAGGAGGATCAGTCTTTGTAGTAGTTTTGACATTAGGAAGAGTTGGGACCTTCAAACTATGGCTGGAAGAGCTAGAACGCACAAAGTGAAGCAACTTCTCAGCCAGATATTGAGCTCGGGTCCTCTTGCCAGATGAGGGCGGAGTTTCCATCGCTCGTGAAGCATGGACAACCAATCCACATATAAGAGTAGACGATCAAGAAGAGATGAATGAAAAGAAATCTTCGCAGAGATATGAGAATAGAGCATACATTGAACTTTATTTGTAAGGGGGAGGGTTTTATGTTGGAAAGCTCGCTGCAACGGGTCAAAACCCTTTCGTTAGAATTTTGTTCCATTTTTTCCCTTCGTTGGTTTCCACTTCTGAAAATAACGATGTGACACATATATGTGACATAATCTTCACTTCATATACATCAAAATTATGACACTTTAGCATATAAATACAAAAGAATGACAAGGCGACTGTTAAAAACATCATCACAAACATCATAAGGCCAGTAAAATTTTTATGACATCCCAGTCTCCCAGAGATGGGGTTTCACATGCTATAGAGGCCAAGAGCTCCCTTAAGGAACTCAAAATGCGATCTATCGAGATTTTTTGAGAAAATATCTGCTAACAGATTCTTTGTAGAAATATAGTTCAACTGAATAATTTTGTTAAACACCAATTCTCGAATAAAATGATACCTTATGTCAATATGCTTAGCCCGTGAGTGTTGCACAGGGTTTTTGGAGATGTTAATAGCACTTGTATTATCACAAAAAAAAATTAAAATATGCTGATAAATACCATAATCTTGCTACATCTATTTCATCCATAGTAGTTGAGTGCAACAACTACCAACAACAACATATTCAGCTTTTGTTGTGGACAATGAAGTGGAGTTTTTCTGCTTGCTGTGCAATGATACAAGATTTGTGCCCAGGTAAAAACATCCTCTAGATGTGCTTTTTCTATCATCAATATACCAGCCCAGTTGGCATCATTGTATCCTGCAAGATCAACTGTAGATGACTTTGAATAAAATAGACCAAGATTACCTGTACCTTGAACATATCTAAGAATGTGTTTCACAGCTTTTAAATGTGACTCTCTTGGAGCAACTTAGTATCTAGCACATAATCCAACACTGTAACATAGGTTTGGTCAGCTTCCAGTGAGGTATAATAGATTGTCAATCATACTGCAAAATAACATCTGATATTCTGGAACCCCATCGAAATCTTTACTCAATTTTTTTGTTGTGCCCATTTGAGTGTTTTTAACTTTAGCATTTGCCAGTGCAAACTTTCTGACCATGTCTTTTGCATATTTTTCCTGTGATATAAATACACCATTGGACAATTGTTTACTCTGAAAACCAAGAAAAAATGTGAGTTCGCCAACCATGCTCATTTCAAACTCGCTTTTCATATTCTCAAAAAACTATTTTAAGAAAGAGCTGCTAGTGGCACCAAATATAATATCATCAACATATATCTAGGCAATTACCAAATTATCTTGTGTTTTCTTGATAAACAAAGTTTTATCAACAATGCCACGAGAGTATCCATGAGAACATAAAAAGATGTTAGACGATCATACCATACACACGGAGCTTGTTTGAAACCGTACAGATCTTTAGACTGTTTATAAACATGGTCAGGGAAATGAGGATCAATAAAACCTTTAGGTTGTTCAAAAAATACCTCCTCTTGAATATACCCGTTTAAGAAGGTGCGTTTAACATCCATCTGGAACAATTTGATCTGGAGTTGACAAACAACAACAAGCAGCAAATATTTGCTTCTAGTCTTGCCACTAGTGCGATGTCTCTTCAAAGTCAATTCCTTTCACCTGGGTATACCCTTGAGCCACAAGTCTGGCTTTATTTCTTATAATAGTACCTGAACTATCTGTTTTATTCTTGAAGATCCATTTTATACCTATTACATTACCAGCCTGAGGTCTGGGGACTAATGTCCAAACTTTGTTTCGAACAAACTGGTTCAATTAATCTTGCATAGCTAGTATCCATTATTCATCCTTCAATGCTCCACTTTCTTAGGTTCCTACAAAGAAGTGTAGCACACAAAATGTACTATATCTTAAAAATTAATTTTTTTCCTCTAGTTTTCATACGTTCCTCTAAGTTCCCAATATAGATTATGTTGGATGATTCTTGAGAACTCTGGACGAAGGTTCTTTAGTCAGAGAGGGTTGTATACTCGTATCTGGTGAGCATGAGGTAGTGTCTGTAGGAACAGTAAAAATGTTTTTTGGAATGTTGTCTAAAACACCATCTGGAACACTGTCTGGAACACTGTCTGGAACACCGTTATCTCTAGATGAGGACTGTGGCATGATCTGAATGTCATCATCATTAGTTTGAGCCTGTACTATATCAACAACAACTGTGACATTAGTAGATTCCATAATCACATTTGTCCGTTTATTATACACTCAATATGCTCTAATGTTCACAGAATATCTAACAAAAATACCTTCATCACTTATTGAATCAAATTTTCCCAATGATTCTCTTTCACGCAAGATATAATATTTACTTCCAAAATTGTGAAATTGACTTACCATGGGTTTCTTACTTTTTCATAGCTCATATGGTGTTTTATGAGTGAAGGGGCAAAAATAAACTTTGTTTATGACATAGCATGTTGTGTTCACAACTTCAGCTCACAATCTCTTGGTGATACTTCTTGAATGAATCATTACTCGAGCCATCTCCTGTAGAGTGCGATTCTTCCTTTCGACTACACCATTTTGCTATGGAGTTTTTGGTGTAGAGAATTCATGGTGAATCCCTTCAGTATCATAGTATTCCCCAAACTCCTTATTTTTAAATTTTTGCCCATGATCACGCCGAATCCGTATAACTTTCAAAATTTTCCTTCCCTCTTCATTCATTAGCTTTGTGCATAGTCGTTTGAACACGTCAAATGCTTCAGATTTTTCCTTGAGAAATTCAACCCAAGATAAACGTGAAAAGTCATCAACACATACCAAAATATACTTGCTTCCCTTGTAACTGAGATATTGTACTGGGCCCATCAAATCTATGTGAAGCAATTCAAGAGGTCTAGTAGTTTGAATTTGTGTTGTGCTCTAATGACTAACTTTGTGCTGCTTTCCAAGCTGACATTCACCACACACCTTCTCTTGGATATTTTTTATTTTAGGTAAACCTTTCACTGCTTCATATTTTATCAGCTTACGCATATGCCTGTAATGAACATTACCATGACTTTGGTGCCACAAATTAATATTGTTAGCAGATACATAATAACAATGAACTTGACATACTACTATATAACAATTGTCATTTGAGCATTGCAAGATTTAGTATGTTCAGTAGTGTTCATGCCTGCAAAAGAAATACGTCTCTTGTGTACCATGACCCATTTTCTTTATTTTCAAGAATAGAATATCTAACCAATGGGTTTCTATTAAATCATAGTCATCTAATATCTTTTCCCAGCCCATACACAAATTTTCATCATGTTCTTACACATACATGCACCTATCAATGTCTTTTTGAAATAAGATAAGTTATTAAAAATATGGGATAAATGTATCTTTGTATTTTGGAAAATATGTTATATGCATTAATTGTGGATACTCTCATGATGGTTGCAATTGCCTTTGCCATGACTTCTATGTGCATATAGGGGATATCTTTGGGAACATGAATTTTTATCACATGTACACATTGCACCCCTAAATATTCAAATATATATGCATGTAAAATTGCCTTCAAATGAATCATATGTGATTGCGTGTCATGCATATTTGCTATTACTAACCTCATACATTTTTACACCACCATCCTTTCTCTTCGCATATGCTATTTGAAAGATTGAACACTAAAATTGCTCTTAAAAAATATAAAAAATATTGGGCATGCGCACATTCACTACAACCTCCAACATGTAACATTGCACAATAATCTCAAGAATTGCTGTCCCAAAGTACTCTGTTGACTCAGAATATCGACGATCTTGAACCACTCTTTGGAAGTGTTTTTAAAAAGGGATAAGATCTAATATGAAGTTAAATACCCACAAGCAAGAGCATTAAAAGATTCAGTTATTTGAGTAGTGTTTATTCTTGCAAAAAAAATATGTCCCCTTAGTACTATGTCCCATTTATTTCTTTCGCTGAATAGGGCTTCTAACCAATGGTTATCCCTTAAGTCATTGGCCTCTAACATTTTTTTTAACTCATACAAATTTTTGTCATCTTCAAACACATAAATGCACCTATAGAACTCTTCTTAAAAGATTTTGACCAATTTAAAATATAAAACTAATGTTCCATTGCATTTTGGTAAATATGTCATATGTATAAGTTGTTATCGCTCTCAAGGAAGACGATTGCAATTACCTTTGTCATGGTTGTAGGGTACATATAAGGAATTTCTTTGTAGACATGAACCCTCATCGTATGTGCACATTACACTCCTAAATACATAATCATGCGATACGTACATGTAAAATTATCCTTCAATAAATCATTAGTGATTGTGTGTAATACATACTTGCTTCAACCAATTTATTATAACTTCATATCTTTTCAGGCGTGATTTTAAAGATCAAACAATTAAATTAATCTAAAAAGATATAAAAATGGTGGACGTGTACACATTCACTACAACCTCCAACATGTCACATAGTACTATAATCTCAAGAGTGTTATTTGTTTCCCAAAGCCCTCCATTGACTCAAAATATAGATGATCCTCAACCACTATTTAGAAGTATTCTTACAAATGGATAAGATCTAATATTGAGTTAAATAATGACAAACAAGAGCATTGAAAGCTTTAGTATATTGAGCAGTGTAAATGCTTGCAGAAAAAAACTTGCCTCTCGTGTACCATGACCAATTTCTTTATTTCCTTGAATAGGGCTTCCAACCAATGGTTATTCCTCTTATCTTGATCATTTAATATCTTTTTTTAACATATACACAAATCATCATATGCATTCTCATAGGTGCATTTATTGAAGTCTTCTTAAATGATTTGACCTATTAAAAATGTGGGATAAATATTTTATTGTACTTCAATAAATATCAAATATGCTTAAGTTGTTGTTGCACTTAGGCATGATTGTTGAAATTGCCTCTGTCATGGCTACTAAGTACATTAAATAGATTTATTTGTAGATATGACCTTTCATCACATGTGCACAATAAAACCCTAAATACTCAAAATGTAATAAATACACATAAAATTACCTTCCTATGAATCATATATGATTACGTGTCACATGTCCATACTACTACCAACCTTATATCCTTTTACAACACCTTTATTTATCTTCAGGCATGCTATTTAAAAAATTGAATACTTAAACTGCTCAGAAAAGATATGAAAATGGTGGGCATGAACATATTCACTACAATATCCAGTATGTTACATTGCATCATAATATCATGTGTGTTATTTGTTATCCTAAAGTTTTTCATTGACTTAGAATATCAATGATTCTCAACCACCCTCTGGAAGAGTTCTAGAAAAGAGATAAGAACTAATAAGGAGTCAAATATCGATGAACAAGAGCATTAAAAGATTCAAGATTCAGTATATTGAGTAGTGTTTATGCTCGCATAAAAAAATATACCTCTAGTGTACCAAGGTCAATTTTTTTCTTTCCCTAAATAGTATTTCCAATCAATGATTTTTCATCATTTTCATACACAAATGTACCTAACGATGTCTTTTTGAAATATGGTGAGCTATTACAATTGTGGGATAAATGTATCACGTATTTTAAAAAATATGATATGCAACAGTTGAGGTAGCTCTGAGGAATGATTGTAATTACCTTTGTCATGGTTGTTAGATTCATACAAAGGATTTCTTTGGATACACTAATTTTTATCAAATGTGTATATTGCACCCGTAAATACTTAAATATGCAAAAAGTAGTGGTACACTTATCTTTTAATGAATCATATATAATTGAATGTCATTCATCTTTGCTATTACCAACCTTATATATTTTACACCACATTTCTCTCTCTTCATGCATGCTATTTGAAAAATCAAACACTTAAATTGATAAGTTATAAAAAATATGGGATAAATGTATCTTTACATTCTGGAAAATATGTTATATGCATTAATTGTGGATACTCTTATGATGGTTGCAATTGCCTTTGCCATGACTTCTATGTGCATATAGGGGATATCTTTGGGAACATGAATTATTATCACATGTGCACATTGCACCCCAAAATATTCAAATATAAATGCATGAAAAATTACCTTCAAATGAGTCATATGTGATTGTGTGTCATGCATATTTGCTATTACTAACCTCACACACTTTTACACCACCTTCCTTTCTCTTCGCATATGCTATTTGAAAGATTGAACACTAAAATTGCTCTTAAAAAGTATAAAAAATATTGGCATGCGCACATTCACTACAACCTCCAACATGTAACATTGCGCCATAATCTCAGGAATTGCTGTCCCAAAGTCCTCTGTTGTCTCAAAATACCGACGATCTTGAACCACTCTCTGGAAGTGTTTTAAAAAAGGGATAGGATCTAATATGAAGTTAAATACCAACAAGCAAGAGAATTAAATGATTCTGTTCTTTGAGTAGTGTTTCTTTCTGCAAAAAGAATATGTCCCCTTAGTACTATGTCCCATTTATTTCTTTCACTGAATAGGGCTTCTAACTAATAGTTATCCCTTAAGTCATTGGCATCTAACATTTTTTTCAAATCATACAAATTTTTGGTATCTTCATACTCATAAATGCACCTATAGAACTCTTCTTAAAAGATTTTGACCAGTTTAAAATATGAAACTAATGTTCCATTGCATTTTGGTAAATATGTCATATGTATAAGTTGTGATCGCTCTCAAGCAAGACGATTACAATTACCTTTGTCATGGTTGTAGGGTGCATATAAGGAATTTGTTTGTGGACATGGACCCTCATCGTATGTGCACACTACACTCCTAAATACATAATCATGCGATACGTACATGTAAAATTATCCTTCAATAAATCATTAGTGATTGTGTGTAATACATACTTGCTACAACCAATTTATTACAACTTCATATCTTTTCAGGGGTGATTTTAAAGATCAAATAATTAAATTAATCAAAAAAGATATAAAAATGGTGGACGTGTACACATTCACTACAACCTCCAACATGTCACATAGTACTATAATCTCAAGAGTGTTATTTATTTCCCAAAGCCCTCCACTGACTCCAAATATAGATGATCCTCAACCACTATTTAGAAGTATTCTTGCAAATGGATAAGATCTAATATTGAGTTAAATAATGACAAACAAGTGCATTGAAAGCTTTAGTGTATTGAGTAGTGTAAATGCTTGCAGAAAAAAATATGCCTCTCGTGTACCATGACCAATTTCTTTATTTCGTTGAATAGGGCTTCCAACCAATGGTTATTCCCTTATCATGATCATTTAATATCTTTATCCAACTTATACACAAATCATCATATGCATTCTCATAGGTGCATTTATTGAAGTCTTCTTAAATGATTTGACCTATAAAAAATGTGGGATAAATATTTTATTAAACTTTAATAAATATCAAATATGCTTAAGTTGTTGTTGCACTGAGGCATGATGGTTGAAATTGCCTCTGTCATGGCTACTAAGTACATACAATAGATTTATTTGTGGATATAACCTTTCATCACATGTGCACAATGAAACCCTAAATACTCAAAATGTAATAAATAAACATGAACTTACCTTCCTATGAATCATATATGATTGCGTGTCACACATCCTTACTACTACCAACCTTATACCCTTTTACAACATCTTCATTTATCTTCAGGCATGCTATTTGAAAAATTGAATACTTAAACTGCTCCTAAAAGATATAAAAATGGTGGGCATGAACATATTCACTACAATATCTAGTATGTTACATTGCATCATAATATCAGGTGTGTTATTTGCTATCCTAAAGTGTTTCATTGACTTAGAATATCAATGATTCTCAACCACACTCTGGAAGAGTTCTAGAAAAGAGATAAGATCTAAGGTGTCAAATATCGACGAACAAGAGCATTAAAAGATTCAAGATTCAGTATATTGAGTAGCGTTTATGCTCGCATAAAAAAATATACCTCTAGTGTACCAAGGTCAATTTTTTTCTTTCCCTGAATAGTATTTCCACTCAATGATTTTTCATCATTTTCATACACAAATGTACCTAACAATGTCTTTTTGAAATATGGTGAGCTATTAAAATTGTGGGACAAATGTATCACGTATTTTAAAATATATTTTATGCAACAGTTGAGGTAGCTCTGAGGAATGGCTGCAATTACCTTTGTCATGGCTGTCAGATGCATACAAAGGATTTCTTTGGGTACATTAATTTTTATCAAATGTGTATATTGCACCCCTAAATACTTAAATATGCAAAAAGTAGTGGTACACTTATCTTCCAATTAATCATAATTCATCTTTGCTATTACCAACCTTATATATTTTTACACCACATTTCTCTCTTCACGCATTCTATTTGAAAGATCGAACACTTAAATTGATCTAAAAAAATATAAAAAATAGTGTGTGTACAAATTCACTACAACATCTAACCTGTAACATTGCACCACAACCTCAGGAGTTGTTATTCCTGTTGAAAAAAATATGTCTCCTGTGTTCCATGCCCCTTTTTTTCTTTCTCTGAATAGGGTTTTCAACCAATGATTTTTCATTAAGTCATAGTCATCTGACATCTTTTCTCAACCCATACACAAATTTTCATCATCTTCATACACATTAATGCACCTATAATTTTCTTATTAAAATATGGTGAGATATTAAAAATGTGGGACAAATATTTTGCCATATTTTGAAAAATATGTCATATGCATCAGTTGTAGTTGTTCTCAGGCATAATGGTTGCAATTTTCTTTGCCATGGTTGCTAGGTGCATACAAGGATTTCTTCGCGAAAATGAACTCTCATCACATGTGCACATTGCACCCCTAGATACTAAAACATGCAATAAGTGCACGTGAGATTGTCTTCCAATGAATCATATGTGATTGCGTGCTATGCATCCTTGTTACTACCAACCTCATACACTTTTACACAACCTTCTTCTCTTCACGTATGTTATTTGAAACATCGAACACTTAAATTGCTCTTAAGAAATATAAAAAATAGTGGGCCTATACACATTCACTAAAACCTCCAACATGTAACATTGCACCATAATCTCAGGAGTTGTCGTCCTATAGTCCTCTATTGACTCAGAATACTGACGATCCTGAACCACCATCTGAAAGTGTTTCTGGAAATCGATAACATCTAATATGAAGTCAAATATCAACGAGCAAGAGCACTGAAAGATTCAATATGTTGAGTAGTGTTCATTCCCCCACCAAAAAAATAATGTCTCCTACGTATCATGGCCCATTTCTTTCTTGACTTGAATAGGGCTTCTAACCCAATTGTTATCCCTCAAGTCATTGTCATCTAATATTTTTTCCAACCTATACACAAATCTTTCTCATCTTCATATACATAGATGTCTATTAAAGTCTTCTTAAAATATTGTGAGCTATTAAAAATTAGGGATAAATATTTTACCATATTTTGGTCAATATGTCATATGCATAAGTTGTGGTTGCTCTCAGGAATGATGGTTGCAATTGCCTTTATCATGGCTGCACATTGATTAGTCAAAATAGTCTCAAATTTTTCATTGACATGGTTGTCAAGAACGTCTAGAACAACCATATATATGAGTAGGTAATCTAATGATACATTAGTGCAACTCCAAAAATAATATGCATATTACAATGGTTTATACTGAGGAACAAGACAAATAGTCTCTCATGGTCATTTGTCATATATATGGTGCTGAATGTAATCATGTCTCCAAAATGATTGTAGTTCGATATCACCCTTACATCTGCCCAAACAATTTGTCATCAATTCATCAATGTCAAATTGAAATGCAAAATAGATTGATAGATTTTCCACTTGCAACTTCCAAAAATACAATGTAATCGCTCATACACCTCTCAATTCCATTCGTTTTTTGTCACTTGTGATGTAAATAATTTTGTAAGTCCATATTTAAATATCTCAAACTCTCTTTTTTGCCAACTTTCCTACAAAATTCAACCATCACCATTAGTGTTATGCCAACCACTGCCGCAAAATTTTCTTGTGCAACTTGAACCTTTGATAAACTCTAATGCGACCTTGACAAATACATTTTTCTAGGAGTTATACATATGTGGGTATGCTTTTCTATAAAATTTTTCACTTCCAATTTTCTTGATGTCATTAAGCCGAACATATATTTTTGCTTTGCATTTTGGGGACGAGAAAATTGGGCACTGCTTATCATACTTCTTTTTACTTTATTTTCCATAGACAAACGTTTGGTCAATCTTCACACTATCTTTCTTATGAATTCTACCCGTCGGACTCTAAAACCCTTCTTTAAAGCATACGAGTTATAGAAATGGAACGCGTCTTTAAATGTATCAAACTGCATCCCTATCGTTGGCACTAGGAACTGATCATCATGAGATCTTGGGGGCTCAACATTCAAGTCATCCATATCCTTTAACATAATGATGGACCATCTTTCTTACAACAAAAAAATGTTATCCTTGCTGTGAATACCACACTAATAATGAGCTCTCAAATTCATAAAGGTGTGAAAAAATATCTGGAATTGTTAATTTTTAGAGTCAATATTCTATGCCAACGTAATAGGATGGAGATATATTATTTTTTTACCATGCGTATATAAACTTCATTTTAAATCCCACAATTGATCAATTAGATCATACTTGATTCTTTATATTGTGGTCATCTATGTTGGCCTATTAACTATTGGATTGTGTAGTCAATAGATAAGAGTCCTAAATGTCAACAAATATTTCATCAATGACATATGATATTTCATATGAAACTACAATATCTAATCAAGGGTGAATATGGACTTCAAAATTGTTAAATCCAAGAATCACATTACACTATAAGATTCATAGATCATATTAAAAATAAAATGAACGTAACATGTAGGAAAACATGAACACCACGTTCTATCTCAAATATTGTATTTTTCTAAAAATACTATATCTGATACGAAAATACTAGAATTCATCCATTGTGAATCAAATTTGCAAATTATTCAATTCTTATTGCAATATGCTTTCATAAATAACTGGTACACTATATAGCTATTTCACCGAAAATCCACCGGTCCGCGAAGAGGCGCGACCGAGAGAATATGTCGATTAATAACAGAGAATTTTTTGTGTTACAATTTGTGTGTTTCGTATCAAGGGATGCGAGTACAGTTTCCTATGCTTCCTCTGATTCGATCTCCGTATGTTGTTGATGAAGTCGAAGCTTCTGCGAACGAACGAACGTCGAACTCAAGTCGCGAGAGCGAGTGTGCACGATTTGTTGTGGCTTTTGTCGGTCGGACGGAGGTATTTGTGCTCCGTGTGTATCGACTTGTGACGCTGCCGGCGAACGTGTAGAGCTGCTCCGGTTGAACTGTAGAGCGACGAACGACGAATTGCTTGGCTTCGATGGTTTGACAGAACCTCTGTGAGCGAGAGCTTCTCCTCCGAGAAGGAATTTGAGTCCTTCGGTTTAAGAGAGGGAGAGAGTTCTTCACTCGTCGGGATATCCTTCGGAATCAATTTTCTTCACCCCTGGGGCGGGGAACTTCTGGCTATTTGTAGCCGGTCTGTGAGAGATGTTGCCTGGGGAAGGGGATTGTGATCCTCTTTCTGCTGGTGACGTTGAGGAAGAAGAGGGAAGGAGGGAGACCAGGCTCGTGGCCCCTCTTTCTCTCCTTCAGTTAAATACCGAGACTGGCTGTTGATTGCTGAGGTGGGCGGTGAGCTGATAAAGCATGCTGATGAACGCTGACTCGACCGTTTCTACTGACGAAGACGTCGACTGTGTCGATGACGTGACGATGCGACTGGACTTCGCGATGGGCTGCAACGATGAACCTTGAAGATGAATAGAGCCTACCCACGATCGTTGTTTGATGGATCGGTGGGTTGATGGACTCATCGAATTTGGGCCGTGCACATTTTGGTGCATACAATAGCTTACATAATATGCCAAATGATAACATCTTATAACAACAAAAAATAGAAATAAAAATTGAGCAGATGCACAAATCGAATGAACGACCAACTTTTGTATTTTTAATGGCAATGCTACGTTTGATATGTAAATACCATTTGAAACGAAAATACTCAAAAGCATCATGTGGGAATAGAATTTAAAACAAATTCAGTTCAAATCACAATGTACTTTAGAAAATTAGACAAACGCCCCTTGCGTAAATTATATACAATCTGAAAGCAAGTCAAGACCCACAAGTGATAATAAGTGATTTCACTGTACAACAGAACAGACTTTGTTTGGTAATTTGATTTCAAACTTTTGTATAGGTTGTCTTTCATTCTTAGTAGCTCAACATTTCTTTCTTTGTTGTAGCAATTTCTGAATTATTGAAGTAGGCATCGGTGGCCAAAAAAATCTCTCCTTGATTGTGGAATAACAGAGGAGAGGAAGAGCGAATGAGCTGGTCATTGAAGGTCAAAAAAAAAAGTTGCTCATGGCTGATAAATTTAGAGGAGAGGGAGAACGGGCAAGCGGGCTATTCAAATGCACCAAAAAAATTTCTCCCGATTGATGAATCGCAGAGGAGAGGGACAACGTACCTGTGGGCTATTGAATGTCGGCAAGAAAAGTCTCTCTTGGCTAATGAATCGCCGAGGAGAGGGAGAACGAATGAGTTGGATAATGAACGTCAACCAAAAAAATCTCTCTCGGTTGTTAAATTGCCGAGGAGAGGGAGAGGGGACAACCAACTATTGAAACGCTGAGGACAAGGGATGAATCATAGTTGAATCTGACTTCTGTGTGGTTGTTGAAGGTCGACCAGAGGGGAAGCTCGACGAGAGAGAGATGATAGGAGAGAGTTCGATTTTTTTCTTGTTGCAATATAATTTGGGGAAGAAGGGGAAAGTGCAACGGGCGTTAACGGGAGAGTTAATTTTTCTCCCATCAAGTTGTGGGTCGGGGGCATGAACACCTACATGTCGCGCGATGGGAATCCCGGCTGAGTTCAGGGCTGAGCCATCTCGATCCTCTGTGTTTACACCACTATTCGAACTGCAGCATGGATTCATCAAAGTAGAGCATCTTCGATTAAATCTCCTTCATGACTCTTGTCCGATGCAACTATAGCCCATCCTTAATTCATCTTCTTCTTTGGTCTTTGCTCCCTCTAGCCAACTTCTTCTAATGCCCTTTTGCAAGCTTCATTTGTATCATCCACGCTCTACGTGGCTAAGAAATGGGAATCTCCCACGAGGAACTCGAATGGGTGTTTAGAGTTTATGGTTTAGGGTTTACGGTACCGTAGATGCTCACCAATCTCCTTGTTCTCAGTCATTGCTTGTTTGTTACACTAACTTGGATATTACATAATCATAGAGCATTGTGTGTACATGTCGCAAATAGGACGATTGATGGATTGAAACAAATCCACTTTCTTTTGATCTTGATAACTGACCCAACTTTTGTTGGAGTGTATAATTCTTTTAGAGTGAATTGATTTCATATCTAATGTATTTTAATGTTTTTTGTCGGCTCAAATAGGTTTGAGCTCAAGCTCAAGCTCTAGATATTTGGGCGAGCAGCAAGCTCAAACTCAACACATGTTCGAGCTCGGTTCAGCTCGATTCTAGCTCTACATCCCACCTTTGTGAACCGGTTTTAGACCCATTCCCACCCTACGAAACTAGCCACAAATATATTCTTTCCATGTCAACCCGAAACCTACCTGTTTAATACCCGAACTCAAACCTAACCTGACTTGATGTAAAAAATTAGAGAGCCAAGAGATTTATGTGGTTCGGTCCTAGTGACCTACTCCATAGAGCAAGAAAAGAAATTCACTAAGGTTCAATTGAGTTGATTACAGAGAAGATACACTCAACCTTTTATAGGTGAGCAGTTCCTATTTTGGGAGAGCTCTGAGTTTAGATCTCACAGTTACTAAGATCCGAATAAGGCTCAAGCTTAGTCAACACTCCCCTTCAAGTTAGGAGCATACAAATTAAATGATCCTAACTTGTTTAGTATACAAAGGAATCTATCTTTTCATAAGGCCTTGGTGAAGATATCAACATGCATCCTGATTGAGACTTGAGACATGAGTAGTAATGGTCTTCTTTTGCACTTTTTCACGAATGAAGTGACAATCAACTTCAATATGCTTCGTTCATTCATAAAATATTGGATTCAAGGCAATATGGATTGCTGCTTGGTTGTCACAAAACAGGTTCATAGGAATGTTTAGCTATAGTCCCATATCTTCAAGGAGTGATTTGAGCCATATTTGTTCACACGTAGCAGAAGTCATTGCTCAATATTCGGCTTCAGCACTTGATCGAGCCACCACATTTTGCTTTTTGTTATGCAAGTAACCAAGTTTCCTCCAACAAACATGCAAAATCCAGTTGTAGATCTTCTATCGGTTGAACAACCAGCCCAATCAGCATCACAATATTCATGTATATTGATGTTTTTATTGCTTTTCATTAAAATGCCTTTCCTAGGTGTGCCCTATAAGTACCACAAAATCCTATCAATAATTTCTACATGAGTAGATCTAGGAGCATGGATGAACTGACTCACTAGACTGATTGCAAAGGTGATATCCAGTTTGGTAATAGTTAGGTAAATCAAATTTTCTACAAATCGTTGGTATTGTGTTATATCATGGACCGGTTCTCCCCTTCAGAGGAAACTTTGACATTTTGTTCAAGAGGGGTAGGATTAGGCTTATCACCAAGTTTCCTAATATCTTTTAACAAGTAAAATATATATTTTGTTTGAGACAAAAACAAACCCTCTTTGGAATATGCTAGCTCAATGCAATAAAATATTTTAATTTCCCTAAGTCCGTGAGGTCAAAGACTTGGTGAAGATAATTTTTGACTGAAGAAGGAAAAAATGAGAGCAAAGCTTTGATTGGTCTCTTTTCTCAATCTTAAAGTTTGGATATCTGAGCTAAAGGGTAATTACCAATCTAATTCATCATATAATCCACACATAGTACCTATAAGGTTGCTTGTAGACTGGTTTCCTTGTTTGAGATTTATAATACTCTGTCTAAGCTCATAAATTTTTGCTTTATTATTCATACCCGCATACAATTCTCTAGCTTTATTCCAAACTTCCATAGCATTGGGTAGAAATTGTAAGACTCTCGCAATTTTTCGCTCCATAGAGTTTAATAACCAGCCTTTAACAAGATCATTATTCATTTGTCACTTTTGGAACTCATCTACATTGAGGGGAGATGGTTTAACTTTCATCCCATTTATATACCCAAGTTTACCTTTACTACTAATAAATAGTTGGGCACTATTAGACCAATATAGGTAATTGGATCCAATAGTTCAAGGATAATTTTGAGATTGGGATTTTGTGTGGTTTTTGTAGTCATTCTTCAAAAAAGTATAGAAATTATTGACCTGAGGTTTATGGACTGTGAAATACCAAAAATTCGAAGGAATTTGCCTTAAAAATGGCTAAAAAAGAAGCGCAAATGGGTCTAAACCGCTTTTGGTTCGGTTAATTGAAGTTTGGGCCAGTTCTGTGATATAAACTTGTTAAACTGGAGCGGATTTGAGATTTGAATGCAGAAGCGGGTAGCCATATGTGGGTATGTGTGTTGGAGGCAGAATGCCGAATTGGAGTCATTGATGTAGATCTGCGTGTCAGAGGCAGAATGCCGAATCAGATGTCGCGTCAAATCACATAATCGGATGCGGAATGTTGAATTAGATTTTAGGTCATCTTCAACCTTTGCCCAGGTTTGAAACTCGGATATGAAATATCCAATTAAATAAAAGCTCAAAGAAGCTTTTTTCTCTAAGAAAAAATTGGGAAAATATTTTGTAATGTTTAAAAAAATAGAAGCCCAATCAATTGAAGAAAGTGTGTGGATCAAAAACCACGATTCAAAGAGCAAAACTTTTGATACCATGTAAAAAATGAGAGAACTAAGAGATTTACGTGGTTCAGTCCTAGTGACCTACTCCACAGAGAAAGAAAAGAAATTCACTAAGGTTGAATTGAGTTGATTATAGAGAAGGAACACTCAACTTTTTATAGGTGAGCATTTCCTATTTTGGGAGAGCTCTGAGTTCGGATCTCACAGTTACTAAGATCCTAATAAAAATACGTAAATAAAACCCAAACCCAAACTCCACCCAACCCCACCCTTCTAGTGATCAGGTTCCCCACCCTTCTAGTGATCAGGTTTGCATTCCCAAACCCAAATCCGACCCACAGGTTGGATTTAGGAATCCAAATCTAGGATTTCTAGGTTGGGGCAAGTTTCTGGATAAACTCGACCCAACCGGATGCCCACCCCTACCCTTCCTTATTGTGGGTGTCAATTCTACCCAATTACCAGTCGACGATTTCACTGTTTAGTAATAGAAGGTATACATAATGAAATTTTTATTTCAATTAATAATTGTAAATAGATATTTATAAGTCTAAATGGTATATAAAATAAGGTCATTCCATAGCTTATTATCCACTTACCCGATCATTAAAGGTATATTAATTATTTATATATTTTTAGTAAATTTCTATAAAATTATACGATCTACCTTGATAAATTATAGTTCAAGTTGTTTTATTTTGTTAAATCATGTAATATTCATACCATTGATGATTTTTTCTACGTTAAAACATCATTATCCTAAAAATTATATACAAAACGGATCCATAATATATAGAATAAATTTTTTATTATTTCATTTATGTTGCACCAAAATGTGAACAACCCAAATTCGACGAGCCCAAACACCCACCGATCCAGCAATCGATCATCGTGGGTAGGCTCTATCGATTTTCAAAGCCATTCGTCGTAGCCCATTCGCGTCGTCGCGTCATCGATACAGTCGACACCCCAAGTCAGCAAGGAGCCGTCACGTCAGCAACAGTTAGCAAGGAGTCGTCGCGTCAGCAACAGTCAGCAGCCACATCATGGTGCCACTCAACTCAACAGTTAAACAACCAAGTCTGGTCGAGAAATAACAGTGCGACCCTCATTCAAGGGATCTAATAGAAGGAGCTTCTGGTCTTCCTCCTCTCTCAAAAGAAGCAGCCAAAAGGGGATCGTGATCCCCATTCCAAGGATCGACCCCTAACAACTGCATAGAACCGGCTACAAATAGCCAAAAATATTATGTCGTAGGGGTTTGAAAACCAGAGTTCGAAAATCCTTCATCCAAGAACTCTCACACACAGAAGCTCTTTTGAGCCACAGAAGTTAAGCAACTCGTCGTTCGTCGTAAGTCAATAGTTAGACCAGAGCAGCTCTACACGTTCGCCGGCAACGTCAACAATTCGATACACGCGGAACACAAATACTTCCGTCCGACTGACCAAAGCCGTCACCGTTTGTGCACACTCGTTCGAGAACTCGGGTCTCGACGACTGCTCGCTAGAAGCCGAAACTTCACCAAATTTACACAGAGATAGAATCAAAGGAAGCCTTGGAGATTATTGTTTCACCGAAAATCCGCCGGTCCGCGAAGAGGCGCGACCGAGAGAAGTTTTCAATTACTTTAGAATAAATTTGTTACAGGGTGTGTGAGTCAGGAAAAAAGCGAGTTCACTCTCCTAATAACCCTCTGATTCGATCTCCGTGTGGTTTTGATGAAGTTTTGGCTCCTGCGAGGTCGTCGTCGAGACTTCGAGTTACAGAAACGAACGTACACGATCTGGTGTGGCTTTTGTCGGTCGGACGGAAGTATTTGTGTTCCGTGTGTTTCGACTTGTGACGATGCCGGCGACGGTGTAGAATTGCTTCTGGTCGAGCTGTAGAGCGACGAACTGCAGATGTTGAACTTCTTTGCGATGAAAGAACCTCGTGCGTGAGGAACTCTTCTGGTGAAGGGAGCTTTGGACCTTCGATTTGGGAACGAGAGAGAGCTTCGACCGATGTTCGAGAGCCTTTCAATGTGATTTCTCTAACTTTTCAATTTTTTCCGACCAACCCCTGGAACAGGAACGCCCGCCTTTTGTAGCCAGTCTTTGTAGTTGTTGAGGGATTTTTTTTCTGGGAAAGGGGATCACGATCCCCTTTCGCTCGTGGAAGTTGAGGGAAGAGGGGAGAAGGGAGACCAGGAGCTCCCCGTTGAGATCCCCTGAATGAGGATCGTGGCTTCTTTTATAGGTTTTCATCTTTCTGTTTGAAATGGCTGATTGTATGCTGACTCATGCTGACGTGGCGATGACTCATCGAGTCGTTGCTGACTAGACGATGACTCACTGAGTTGACGATGCGGCGAGACGGCTCGCTGTGTCAATGATGCGGCGAGACAGATGAGTTCGACGATGGGCTGCGTCAGATTACTTCGAGAATTGTCGAGGCCTGTCCACGAACTTTGTTTGTTGGGTCGATGGACTCCTGGATCTGTCGAACGTGGGCCATGCATATTTTGGTGCATACAGATTGCCTCCTTCGAGACTTGTTCGTTCGGGAGGAACGAACAAGTTTCGAACGTGAAGATGAACAAACACAACACACACACCCTTTTTTTTTTTTTTTTTTTTTTTTTTTTTTTTTTTTTTGATCCTCTTACTCTTTTAGGATCGTTTATATTTTGTGTACGTATTTCTATTTGTCCTCTTGCTTTTTTAGGACAATTTATATTCTTTGTACACCTTGTACGTATATTTTTTTTTTTTTATTCTTTTCTTTTTTTTTTGGCTCTCTTGCTGTTTTAGAGCTGTTTGCTTTTTTTCGATTTTTTTTTGTATACACGTACATGTGGAGTATGTACGGTATAGAGAAATGATGAGCACCTGAGCAGAGATGTCGCAGTAACAACGACGACTTGGAGTTGAGCTGCTGGCTACGGTCTGCTTTGAGTGTTGCCGAAAGTTGTTTCGAAACCTCGGATGGCTAGTGAAATTCTGCTTCGACAGAATTGGTTCTACACTGGAGGAGGGGAGACTGCGTGGTGCTGACTCATCTTGGATGACCTCCGGCTTCGGCAGAACTGCTCCCGCGCAGGGGAGGAAGAGAGGACGGTTTCGGCAGAATTGTTCCGACCTCGACAGAATTGCTTTTGTGGCAGCGGAGTTGCTCCGATTTCGGCAGAAGGGAGGCAGTGCCGTGGGCCCCGGTCTATGTGGCGCTGACTCAGCGGCAAGCTCCTGCGGCAACGGAGTTACTCCGGCTTCGGCAGAATTGTTCCAGTTTCGGCAGAAGGGGAGGCAACGCCGGGGCCCCGGCCTGTTTGGCGCTGACTTAGCGGCAAGCTCCCTACGGCGACGGAGTTGCTCCGGCTTTGGCAGAATTATTCCGATTTCGGCAGAAGGGGAGGCAACGCCGTGGGCCCCGGCCTGTTTGGCACTGACTCAGCGGCAAGCTCCTACGGCGACGGAGTTGCTCCGGCTTCGGCAGAATGCTCCTGCGGCGACGGAGTCGCTCCGATTTTGGCAGAACTGCTCCTGCGGCGACGAGTTGCTCCGGCTTGTGTCGTCTGGCTCGGATTTCGCGACTAGACGACCCAAAGGATTTGTCGAATTCTGTAGAACTGGTCGCAATGAAGATCAATGTAGCTCTCGGTGACACCTTCTCGTTGAGCAAATTTTTCTCGTTTTTTATTTTTATTTTTATTTTTTTATTTTTTTTATTTTCTGGCGCCTCGAACTTCAGGTGGAGCGAGAGCATAGGTCCTCTTGCACATAGTCGTCGGGCACGAAGTCGGAACAGGGGATGGGGCAGCCGCAGCTACTGCGACCATTAAAATTTCAAGGCCGTCGACTGGACTGCTGCTGCTGAAGGGGAAAGGCAAAAGAGATCGACGCAGAACGTCGACCTCCGCAGAACGAAACAGGGGAGGAGAAAGGAGCTGCGGAGCGGAGGGGAGAGGGATGACAGGAAGGTTGAGGCGAAGAGGGGAAAGGATTGAAGCGAACGGGAGAGAGGGAGAAGCAAAACCAAGGTGGGGGGGGAAAAACCAAGGGGAGAGGAGGAGAGGGGGATTGGGGCTTTTGGGGGCCAAAGAAAGGGAAAATGGAGGGAGGGAGAGAGAGAGGAAAGAAAGGAAAAGGAATCCAACCCACCGAAATGAAGGAGAATGAGGAGAAGGGGAAACCTAGGAAACCGAAACCGAGAGAAAAAGGGGGAGGAGGACTGAAGGAGGAGAACCGAAGGAGGGAAGAGGAAGATGACCAATCCTGCATGGAGAGGAGGGGAAACGGGCGTGAGAGGGAGGAGCCAAGGCCGACCGGGGGAGGAGAGGGAAGGAGAAAGGGAGAACAGAACAGGAGCCGAAAATGGGGAGAAGGAAAAAAGGGGGGCGTGGAAGCGAAATGGAGAGAGAGAGAGAGAGAGAGAAAGGAGAAAGGAAGAGGGAGGGGGAGAGGGAGAGAAGAGAAAGAGAGGCGAAGCGGGAGGAAGAGAGGAAGGGAAAAGAAAAGGGGGGGGGGGGGATTTGCCGTGGGCCCCACCCCAATAGGTTTCATGCTGACCTAGGGTTTTCCAGGTCGTGCATCTTTAATCTGACGATTGTGGGTCCCGCCCTAATTGGATTGGCGCTGACCTAGGGTTTTCCCAAATCGTGCCTCCTCCATTAAGGGATGTGGGCCCCGCCCTAATTCCCTTCTTTGATAACTTTAGTCAATTAATCCCCTATTAGAGGAACTCATTGACTTTCCTTAGCTTCTCCTGTGAATCTGCTCTAAAAAATCCTCCTTTTCTTCTTGACCATCTGTGACGACTGTTTTTTTTGTCAATCCACGATTTGAGATTCTGTGGTTTGGCGTTTTCTGTCAGTTGTGCTCTGCCTGCTGTGTTCTAGGAGACAGTCTTTGAACTGACTGTTTTTGTCTGCGACTTTGGGAGGCTGCTCGTGGTCGTCTGCTATCTCCTCTGATCCCTCGGGCTTGTGTCAGAGTTTTCTACGAATCCAATTCAAAGGTACTGTAAAAGAAAGAATTTTTTTTTTTCTCCCGGCAGGCTCGAATTGAATTCGAGTCAGCCAGGTTTCCCCACTCTCTTTTTTTTCTTCTCTTCTTCCTTTTCCTTCCTCTTTTTCTCTCCTCTCATTTTCGACTCCTCCCTCAGTCTCTCATTTTCTCTCTCTTTTTTTTTTTTTTCGAGTTCTCTTTTTTTTTTTTTTTTTTTAAATTTTTTTTTTTTTCTCTCTGTCTTGCGATCTAAGTATTTGTCAATTTGTCTGTTGTGACAAATCGACAGTTTTGTGCCAGCGTTGTGATTTTGTGTGGCACCTGGCTCTGTCGCCAGGTGCTGAAGTTCATTCGGGTTGCGCCGGGCTCAGTCGCCAGGTGCTGAAATTTTGTGGGTTGATCCGGCTTGGTCGCCAGGAGACAGTCTGTCTGCGCTAGCATACCTGTTTTGGTTGCCGAGTGCAATTAGCAGTCTGGTCGCAGTAGGCCAAAGTTGATCGCCAATGCGAAGTTGCAGCCGGCAAGGGTCACCGGGTGCGAGTAGCTGTTGAGGTCGCAGCCGGCAAAGGTCGCCGGGTGCGAATTGTGTTGAGGTCGCAGCCGGCAAAGATCGCCGGGTGCGAATTGTGTTGAGGTCGCAGCCGGCAAAGGTCGCCGGGTGCGAATTGTGTTGAGGTCGCAGCCGGCAAAGGTCGCCAGGTGCGAATTGTGTTGAGGTTGCAGCCGGAAAAGGTCGCCGGGTGTGAATTGTGTTGAGGTCGCAGCCGGCAAGGGTCGCCGGGTGCGAATTGTGTTGACCTTTTTTTTTTTTTTTCCTACGACTGCTTCTTTTTGTCGTAGCCCTTTTTTTTTTAGTGGCGGCTTCTTTTTGTTGCGGCCTTTTTCTTGCTTAGTGAGTGCTTCTTTTTGTCGCTGCTTTTTCTCTCTTTTTTTTCGGAGCAGAGTTACGTACCTGACGCCATTTGATTGCGGTCGGCTCGGTCGCCGGGAGGTTGGACGTTTGTTGTAGTTACCGAGAGCCGAGGCTTTGGTTCGGCTGAGCTCGGCTAAGGCTGAATTCCAGCGTTGGTGCTCCTGGCTCGGTCGCCGGGTGCGAGCTGCTGCGAGCTCGTGTAGTTGGTTGCGTCCGGCCCGGTCGCCGGCAGCAGAAGTTTGTAGTACAGCACCCGACTCGGTCGTCGGGTAATGTCTCTGTACTTTTCCTCACGTCCGTTTTGGTGTTGGGCGTCTGTTTTGATCACGACCAACTATTTAACTTGGTCGCAATGAGTTGAGTTGCGCCTGGCCTGGTCGTCGGGCATTTTGTTTCGCAATATCCCTTTCCTGTCCGACTCGGTCGTCCGGCACTAGGATCGGGTATGCGGCATCTAACTCTGTCGTTAGATGCTGAGTTCTCTGTTTTGGTGCGCCTAACTTGATCGTCGAGCACTAGAGAACTCTGTTCTATTCGCCTCCGGTTTGGTGGCCGCGAGACTTTGGACTGTTCTCGGTTTGGGCCGTCGAGAACAGTGTTGTTGTTTTGGTCGCACCCAACTCGGTCGTCGGATGCTGCTCCCTTTTTTTTTTACTGCGGCCAGCCTTGTAGTTGGCTGCGAATTTGAAGATGTGCTCCACCCGATTTGGTCGCTGGGTGAGATAACTCCATTTTGATCGTACTCGGCTCGGTCGCCGAGCACGAGACTTGTTTGTCGCACTGTCGAAAAGGATTGGTATACCTCTTCGGTTTGCCCCCTCTCTTTTTTTTTTCCTCCGTTTTTCTTTTTTTTTGACTGACGACTTGTTCTTTTTGTCGTCCCTCTGTTTATCTTTTCTTGCGACTTCGATTTTTTTCGCAGGTTCCCCTTCTTTTGTTTTTATTTGCGACTCTGCTTTCTTTTTTTTTTCGCAGGGGATGCATAAGAATTTTTTTTCGAAAGAGTGATTGACGTACCTGTTTGTTTTGCCGCAGATGTCTACTGTCTCAGCTTCAATTACCCTCCTCGGTCTGACCTTCGCGGATATCTCTGTTCTATCCGATGGTGTTGCGCGACGCTGCCTGCGGGTTTGAGATTCAAACGGACAAGAGAAGTCGATGTTGTTACCTCACGGCGAATCGGTATTTCGGGGTCAGTCTGTGTATGCGCCCACGCTCATGAGTGTGCATGACTTGTGGAGTCGTCCAGTAGTCGAGGACGACCAGATTTATTACCTTCTGCGACAAGTGGCCTTTCCTTTGCATCAAGCTGGGGGGAATGTTCTGTTGAGCCCTCTGCACAAGTTAGCCACGTACACAACACCCGAGTTATCGATTCATAGTCCTCGATTTGGCTTTTGGGACGATTCACACCCTGCGCCACCAGTTCCTTTTCCCGCTCACGTGCCTTTTCACTTCGAATGGACTTGCACTATCGTTCGTACTTGTCCGGAGATCTTGGCTAGGCTGGGCATATTGACTGCAATCCGTGCATCGGCTTTCACTTATCAATGTTCCACTCACGTGATCCATGCTTTCCTGGAGCTGTGGTGCCCATCGACAAACACAATTTTTACTCGAAGCGGGGAGCTCTCGATTTCTTTGTGGGACTTACATCACCTTTGTGGGCTGCCCGCTTCGGCTCTATTTATGATGAAGTGGTGCCGACGGTGGCTGACTTTACCGTTGTCCGAGCTTTGCCGCTTGCCGAGAGAGCGTGCCATATTTTACTGCTGGCGTTCTACCGGATTTACCGCCGCCGCAAACCGGAGACAAGAAGAGTCCCGCCAGTGTCCTTTTCGGATTGGACGCCTTTCTGGTTCCGCACCGGTGGAAGGGGCCGCTCCTTCTTCCCGACCTTGGACTGATCGCAACAAGATGACGGAGTCCCGTAGCAGAGATCGTTCGGCCATCCAAAATCAGGTCCTCATTGAACTTGGCGTACCTGAGGCCCTTGCGGATGAAGTCTACTTGGCAGCATTCTTAGCGCTTTGGTTGTGCCGCAGTGTGATCCCCATGGCGGGTTTTGCTATGCGACCAGATACTTTCAAGATGGCCTGTTTCATGGCGAGCGGAACTAAAGTAGGCTTGGCCGGCGCGGCTTTGGCACATCTTTATCGGAGCCTCAACAGTTTCTCTCCGGGTCGCATAGCTTGGCCGTTCCTTTGTGCCTGGTTGGCGCAGCGTTTTGGTGCTCACGGCGCAGATCCTAGCGAGGGCTCTGGTCCTCTCATGTGGATGTATCGGAACCCAGAACTCTTCCGACATTTTACTCCGGTCGAAGCCCGTGCATTGTTTTGGAAGAGTTCGATCAAGACTTGTTATCCGGCCGAGGCTCTTCCTTCTGGCATTCTTCTTGACGCGAGGAGTCGTGTGGCTTCATCGATTGAATTGGACTATTTTCTGTGTGTTCGATCGACTTCTTTGGTTTACCGGCAAGCGCGACACTCGGCTATTGAGCCGCATAGCCCTCCAGATTCGCCGGGCAGTTTGGCTTTTGCCAGGATTTGCCTGGCGTGCTTATTTCTGATCAGCGCAGGCGAGTCTCTTTTCGGCTCTTTTGAGATGTGGAGGACCAGCGTCGCAAGGCCTTTTGGTCATGTTGGGGTGCCAGTTTTTTTGGGTGCTGACGCAGACCCTGGTGTCACTTTGAGCTTCAGGGAATCGTGGCTCGAGCACGTAGTCCCCCTTTTCGAGGTATGTGAACTTTTGTCTCTTTTCCTTTAGCTTCTTTTCTTTGTCTCCGATATATCCTTCATTTTTCTACCCTCTTCTTTTTTTTTTTTTTTTTTAGCATGAGTGGAAGAACCTTGCTCGAACCGTCGTGTCCGCATCTCAATCCGAGTTGCTGCGTGCGCTGAGTGATGATGACGCAGAGGCTCTCCTACCACGTCCTGCCTCTGCTAAGGCCAAGAAGGGGAAAGCCAAGGCTAAACAGCCTCGTCCGAAGGTAGTGAAGGAGAAGTTACCTGCGGCAAAGGCGAAGGGTATAGTGCTGAAGGAGCCGTCTGTGCCGGAGGAAGAGGCCAAGCCAGTGGTCCTAGCTTTGCTAGCGTCTCCAATTCCAGCTTCCCAGGAGAAGAAGAAGAAAGCTCCAGCCAAGCGGAAGGCATCTCTCCAGCCCCCGATTTTCGCTCCTCCACCCTTCATTAAGCGCTTCCGAAGTGGTGTTGCTAAGCCATCCGAGGATTTGTCTGATGTCCCTAGCTCGTCAGCTCTTCTGTTGGAACCGCCCGAACCTTTGGCCGTTTCGACTCCTCTTCTTCTTCCAGGTCCGTCTCAGGGGCCTACTGGAGAAGCTCGGTTGGTTGACCCGCGGGAGATTCAGCTTACTCCGGCTTTGGACGAGCCGTTAGACCTTTCTGGGTTGGAGTTACCTCACCACTCCATGCTGGACGAGGAAGATCACATCTCTTTGGCAAACCTTGCCAGAATGCGATTCCGTAAGGGTCTGCTATCTGCTGCTAATCCTATACTCGATGAAGTGGAGGACGGTACGACAGTGGTTGCTGATGGTGCATCCCCTCAGGCGGGCGAGGGCGACTGTGGATGGAGTCACTATTGCCGGCTTGAGCCAAGTGGCCGTCGGGGGTATTCAGCCTGATGCCCCCAGTACCTCTCGTCCTATTCCAGTGACTCCAGTCACCGTGATCCAGCCTTCTATTGTGTCTTTGTCTTCGAATGGTGGGGAGCCGTCATCAGCCCTTCATCCGCCTGGCAGCGATCATTCAACCTCCTCGAAGTCTTTGTCGGTGAGTCATGATTTCCTTTCCTCCTTTTCGTATATATATTTGTTTGTCTTTCCTCCCTCGAACTCATAGCCACTGTTTCTACAGGGGTCCTCGAGACGTCCATCAGCGAGGACGACTCTAAGGCTTCAGAGGGCGGCTTTGGGGTTGTGGGAGGACTTCATCCAGACGGACCTCTTACCAGCCAGCGATCCGAGTTCACCCGAATTGGTGGAGGATGCCTTCGTCTACCTTGAGAAGCTGATTGAGGTAGGTATCGACACCTCTATATTGGGACATTGGGTTGAGGAGTTCGCATCCGGGGCGGCTCGACTTCAGCATTTGCGCTGTTCGCTGGAAGGGAAGCTCAGTCTAGAAGAACGCCAAGTTGCAGAGGCTGAACTTACTGAAGCTGAGCGACGTGTGACCAGCAGTCGTGACCGACTGTCCGCTAGTGTCAACCAGAATCGGGCGGCTAGGCAGGCTGCCGAAGAGGAACAGAAGCGGCTTCGCGAGCAGCTTACTCAGGTTTCAGCTCGACTTGACTCTTTGGATGCACAACTTGCGACCGATAGGAGACAACTTGATGCAAAAGATGAAGAGGCTGCCACTATTCGTCGACGTTTGGCCGAGGTTAGAGCTCGGCCTACCTTTAGGGAGCAGGAGGGACATGAGCTAGCCGACGCCCAGGCTGAGGTGATCTGTTTGAAGGGCCAACTTACCAGTTTCGAGCTTCCGCGACTTTGAGGCCATATCACTCTTTCTTTTCTTTGCATTTTTTTTGTTTGCCTCGTTTATGTTTTGTGAGGCTGAGAATATTCCCATTTGATTTTTTATGAGAAGTACTCTCCTTTATTCGACTACTTTTCCTTTTCGCACGCATTTTTTTTCTCTGCCCTTTTCATGGGTAAAATCGTTTGAGAAATTTACCGTTCGTTATTGGCAGCTCCGACCCGTTTGCAGTGACGAGCTTATAGGCGCCATTGGTATAGGCCTCCTGCACCACATAAGGTCCTTCCCACTTTGGGGCGAATTTTCCCCCGGTTTTGCTGGTGAAAAGCATCGGCCGTCTTACTGTGAGCACGAGATCGCCTTTCTGGAATGACCTGAGTCGTACCTTTTTGTTGAAGGCTCTGGTCATGCGGGACTGATAGCATTCGAGACGTTGTTGTGCCTCGAGTCGTTGTTCATCGAGAGACTCAAGTTCTGCGAGCCTCAATTGGGCACATTCCTCCGTCGTCAGTCCTTCTCTTACTGCTATGCGTAAGGAAGGGAGTTGTACTTCGAGAGGGAGCACCGCCTCGGAGCCATAAACCAGCGAGTATGGAGTCGACTGGGTAGGCGTTCTGGGCGTCGTTCTGTATGCCCATAAAGCTTCGGGAAGCTTTTCGTCCCAGCTCCTTTTGTGGGTGCCGACCGTTTTCTTCAGAATTTTGCAGAGTGTCTTATTGAAGGCTTCTGCGAGTCCATTGGCTGCCGGGTTGTAAGCCGACGACATCCGCTGTTGTATGCGAAATTTTTCGCAGAAGCGGTCCATGACTTTATTCCTGAAGGGTGTGCCGTTGTCCGTCACGATATACCGTGGAACTCCATATCTGTATATGATTTGAGTTCGGATAAAGTCGGCAACGGTGGTGGCTTTGACCTCTCGGTAGGCTGCAGCTTCGGCCCATTTGGAGAAATAGTCGGTGGCAGCCAAGATGTATTGTCGGTCGGTGTCGGATTTGGGAGTGATAGGGCCGATGATATCCATACCCCAAGCTTCGAATGGCCAGGAAGCGACCGTTGGGTGAAGCGGCATCGGTGGTTGATGTATGTAATCGGCATGGAGTTGGCACGGTTTGCAGGTTCGAGCCATTTCGATGGCGTCCCCGAGCATAGTTGGCCAATAATAGCCGAGTCGTTTGACTTGTAGGTGGAGCTTCGGGCCAGCTTGATGTGCACCGCAGATCCCACCATGTGTTTCTTTCAACACTTGCAACCCCTCTTCTTTTGAAAGACAGCGTAGGAGCAGACCTTCATACGACCTTCGGTATAGTACATCATTGATGAAAATGTACCGAGGAGCTGTCCGCCGGATTTGGACTCGCTCTCGCAGGTCGACTGGGAGTGTACTGTGACGAAGGAAGTTGATGATAGGCTTGCACCAGTCCTCGGTCTGATTTTGGCTACCCGAGATAGGGAGAGATTCTTCTGTCTCCTCTGTTTGCTCTTCTTCTTTTTCTTCCTCGAGTGGTGGAGGGATGACCCATCGTTCACAAATGGGAACTTGGTTTGGCCGTTCGTCGAAGCGTGCTAAGCTGGCGGCAATGCCGGCTAATGCGTCGGCTGGCCCATTCTCGAAGCGAGGGACATAGTGGAGTGAAACTTCCGGGATTTGGGCCAGAAGTTCACCGACATATCTCCAGAGAGGTTCGAGCTCGATTTTCTTGACTTCGAACTCTCCTGACAATTGTTTGATGACCAAAGCCGAGTCGCCGTAGATATTTAATTGCGGCAGTTGCATCTCGACCGCTATGCCGAGTCCCAGGAGGATGGCTTGATACTTTGCTTCATTGTTCGAACAAATCTGGGATAGCACGAACGAATACGACAGTAGATCCTTCTTTGGAGACACGAAAAGGACTCCGGCGCCAGCTCCATTTCTTCGTGCGGCGCCGTCAAAATACATCTCCCAAGGGGGAAGTACTTCGACCAGGAATATTTCTTCGTCTGGAAATTCCTCAGTTAACTCCCATTCGGCTGGCACTGGGTGGTCGGCCAAGAAATTAGCTAGAGCTTGACCTTTGATAGCTCGTTGCGGAACGAAGTTGATATCAAATTCGGAGAGAAGCAGCGCCCATTTTGCCAATCGACCAGAGAGAATTGGTTGTGACATAATATACTTCAACGGATCAGCTCTTGAAATGAGATTTGTCGAATGCGCCAGGAGGTAGTGCCGAAGCTTTTGAACTGCGAATATGAGAGCCAGACAGGTCTTCTCAATCGGTGTGTAGTTGAGCTCGGCGCCCACCAATGTTCGGCTAAGGTAGTAGAGCGAAAGTTCTTTGTTGTCCTCATCACATTGACCCAAAAGAGCTCCCACCGACTTCTCCTATGCTGCGATGTATAGCAGCAATGGTTTGTCGACGATCGGAGCTACGAGCACTGGTGGCTTGGTGAGATACGCCTTTATGTTGTTAAAGGCGTTCCGGCATGTATCGTCCCACTCGAACGGTGTACCTTTCTTCAGCAGCCGGCTGAAAGGCTGGCACCTCCCGCAAGGTTCGAAATGAAGCGGCGGATGTACGCCAGGTGACCTTGGAAGCTTTTAAGCTCGTAGACGCTTTTACGGGCTCCGACATCTTTGAATGGCATCGATTTTTGACTGGTCTATTTCAATTCCTCCTCGTGGTGGACGAGGAATCCCAAGAATTTGCCGGAGGTGACGCCGAAAAGCACACTTTAGCGGATTCATTTTGAGCTGAAACCGCCGCAGCTCTCAAATACTGCCCGGAGGTCGAGAAGATGGTCGGCTCTCTCGCTTTGTTTTCACCACCAAGTCGTCGACGTAGCATTCGACTTCGCTTATGGAGGAAGTCGTCGAAGATGTTTTGCATCGCTCTTTGATATGTCGCCGCCAGCATTTTGAGTCCGAACGGCATAACTTTGTAGCAGAAAGATGCCTTTGGGGGTGCGGAAAGCAAAGAGTTCTTCATCTTTTGGGTCCATCCTAATTTGGTTGTAGCCAGAGGACCCGTCCATGAAAGATAGAGCCTCGTGACCTGTTGTCGCATCGACCATGAGCTCGGTAATTGGCAGAGGGAAGTCATCCTTCGGGCACGCTTTGTTCAGGTCGCGAAAGTCGACGCAAACCCGAATTTGACCAGTCTTCTTCTTGACTGGGACGATGTTTGCAATCCAGGACGGGTACTTCACCTCCCTGATGAAATTTGCCGCGATCAACTTGTCGACCTCCTTTTCGATTTTTGGCACCAGTTGTGGCCGGAATCGTCGTTGCGATTGCTTCACTGGTCGAACAGAGGGATGAACCGCCAACTTGTGGACTGCCACTTGCGGGTCGAGGCCAGGCATCTCTCTGTAGTTCCAGGCAAAGATGTCGCGATATTCGTGGAGCAGCGCCATGTATTCGACCTCTTCATCGGCCGTCAGTGAAGCACTGAGGAATGTCGGCCTGGGGTCCTCTACCGTGCCCAAGTCGACTTTCTTTAATTCATCGACGGTTGACTGGCCTCCTTCTTCGAATTCAGCCGGAGCCTCCTTCAAAACAAATTCCTCATCATCTTGTTCGTTGTCGGTGACAGAGATGTGATTCACCATTACCGAGTCATACGCGCGAGCTCGTGCGAGGGCTGCTTTCAAAGTATAGATGATGACTGGCCCGCCGTCTTTCTTTGGTTGACGTCGATTGATGGCAGCTTTTGTGTAAATAATCACCGGCTTTGAAGTATCATGTTCCTCTGTTGGGATTTGGCCAACTGAGACTTGGTACACGTCTGCCGATGATTTTCTGGTTATCTTTACCGGCTTCGTTTGGGCTGTATAGATCTTGATTGGTTTTGGCCTTTCATAGCCAAGGCCCAGGCGACCTTGACTGATGCGCTGCCCTTCGTTCTTTAGCTTCTCCTGCTCTGGAGTGAAGACGGGTAAAGTCACAGGAGGCTTGGCGTGAATCTCGTCTTTTGTAAGATTGCCCCCTGCTCTGGCCATCAACCGGTAGGCATTTGGGTCGAAGCCTTCATTTGAGCGTGTGGACGGCAACTGTTGTTGGTTCGGCAGCCGCTTCACTATACTTCTTTCCTCTAATTTTGGTAGAGGAAGCGTGACTTTTTCTGGCAACGGGGTAGGCTGGATTTTGTTGCAGGCGACCAAGGGAGCCTCTCCTTTCTTCCTTTGCGACTGTGGAATGTATCGCAAGATGGGCATGTTGCGCCGATTTGGTGTAGGCGCGACTGTGGGCGATTTATGACTGTGGACTGGCTGCTGTGGAGATACGACTTGCGTCGTGGTCTGTTTGGGAAATGCAGCTTGCGTCGAAGTCTGTTTGGGAAATGCAGCTTGCGTCGAAGTCTCTGGTTTGGCTGGCTGCGACGACTGTTTGAGTGTTGTGTCTTGCACCGGTTGTTTGGACGATGCAACCTGCGTCGGGGTACCTTTAGCGTTCGCCGCTTGGTTCGACCAAGGTGACAATTTGACTGTCGGTCTGGTCGTCAGATAGAATTTAGCATCTGCGAACGACGCCTCTGCTTCTGTGAATGGGCTTTCGTCGGCATACACCGTTTTCTGCTCGCCGTTTTCCCAATACTTGAAGCATTGGTGCAGTGTGGATGGCACGACTCCGTTTGAATGGAGCCACGGTCGACCCAGGAGCAGGTTGTATGAGGTCCTCGAGTCGATGACTTGAAGAGGCGTGTCGGCTACCATGTCCCCAATGTGCAGCTTTAGGTTCGTCATGCCGAGTGTTCTCTGGCCCTCCTGCTTGAAACCTTGAATGAGGAGAGAACTTGGAGAAAGGTCGCCCGCAGAGAGACCAATGTTCTTCATCGTTCGAATGGGCAGAATGTTGACTGTGGATCCACATTCGATGAGGATATGGTTGATTTTATAGTCTCTGATGTAGCCGGAGACGAACAACGGTCTGTTCTGATTCGTCGTACCCAGTTGTGCGTCTTCCTCTCTGAACGTAATGCACGGTGGGCATGTGACAGCAAGAACTTCTTCCGACTTCGCGAGATGCGCTTTGGTATAAGCATCTTCCTCTTCTTTTCGATAAGGAGGGGTTAACCCGACTTTTGGCAGGTCGTGCTTTCTCATCAGCAGCGTCTCGAGCTCAGCTTTGAGTTCCTCTGGTTTGTCGAGGACTCGGATTAAGGCTTGTTTGGACCTGATGTCCAAATCGAGATCATCTTCTATTTTGTTGAGATGTGAGATTTGTTTGAGCGACGTCTCGAGGTCGTCGCATTCGACGACAGGTCTTTTAGGTCTTTTGCCCTTCTCTTTTGTTGTTGTTGTTTGCTCGGGAGGAGCTGTTGAGCAGGTCGCCACCATTGCAGGCGGCGAGAGGAACTCCTTCGGGAAGAACTCCGCCAATGTGACGGGTCTTCTTTTCTTTTTGTTTGCCCCCTAGACGTCAGTCCTAGGAGCTTTTCTTTGACGTTTCGCGGCTTTTTTGTTTGGCCGCTTTGCTTTTGTTTTGATGGTCACCGGTGCCGGTTCGATTTCTCGAATAGGCTTCTTTCTCCGGGTGACCAAGATCCACCCCTCTGCGTCGGCTGCAGCTTGTTCACGGGGTGTCGGTTTTGTTGCGACCTTTGCCGGTGGTCGTCTGTTGTTATGAGGTCGGCTGGAGGAACCGGGTTTTGGTCGGTACTCCTTCTTCGTGGCCTGCTTCTTGTTTGGCCGAGTTAGCTGATTCGGCTCTGCTCGGATGGAGATGGCATATGAGGAGGCCGTGTTTTCAGCTCCTTCAATTTCAATACGGCCTTGCGCCGCCAGCTCCATGATGCGATCCTTCAAGACGAAACATTTTTCCGTCGAGTGCCCAACCAGTCGATGGTATTTGCAAAAATTGGGATCTTTGCTTTTGGATTGGTCGCCAGGTCTTTTGATTTCTGGCAGCCTCAATAGTTGGTTGTCCAACAGCTGATCGAGCATGATGGGAACGTCGGCGTCGGCAAAGGGATATGTCTTTGCCTGTCGTTCTTCCAGTGTCAACTTCTTGAAACCTCTCACAATTGTCGTGGGAGGTAAGTCTGCTTGACCTTACTTGCCGACCTTGATTGGTTCGACAAGATTCGCCGCGAAAGAGGACTTTGATTTCTCTTTCGTTTCTTTGATGCGCCGTGGGTGCCTTCCCCTTTTGCGAGGGGTCGGCGGAAGAGGATCCTTCTTCTCCTCGTTCTTCTATCAGGTTTTCCATATTGTGAGCTTCATTTGCGAGCTCTTGAAATCTTTTCGCCTTCGGCTCAGATGTAGCGAGGGAGGTTCCATCGCATTCCCCGTGAGCACATTTCTATTTCGCTTCGAGCGATAGATTCGAGCTTTCTTTGCAATTGAGGCTCGGGTTCCTCCATCGGTTGATGTAGTCGACCACTTTTTCGCCTTTCTTCTGTTTTTAGATTGGCGATCACGACTAGTGTTACAAGACGCCGAAAATCAGAGAATCGACTAAGGAATTCGCTCTCCGTTGCTCCCAACCGTCAATAGATTCTTGGGGCAGCTCGATATACCAATCGAAGGCATTTCCCTTCAGCGATCGGGCCGAACCGCTGACCAATAGGTCGCCGCCTGCGTGCGGCGTTGTTGCAAGTTTCGATGAAATGTGCGACATGCTGCTTTGGGTGGCCGTCGCCATTAAATTGTTGAAACTTGGGAGGGTGATAGCCGATTGGCATTGGAATGTTCTGGATCCTCTGTGTGTACGGTCTCTTGTAGGCGACTGATTTGTGGTCGCCAGCGTTGTTTCGTACTGCACGGTTGACGAGCTCTGTGATGGCGTCAAGTGTGAGAGCAGACGGATCCACTTCGGGTCGACCTCTGCGGATGGCCACTGGAGTGACAGGCGGCAGCTCGTCGTCGGAGGAAGAGTCTTCTCGCGGTGGCTCGGCTGAGGCACTGGTAGTCGGCCGATTTCGGTCGACTTCTTGAGAGACGCCACCGGTGTTATTGGTGGTTGTGCCCATTTCGAGCCGTTCAAACAACTTCGCAATTTGATCATTGCGAGCTGCTAGTTGAGCATCACGGGCTGCAAGCTGCGCATCTTTTATGCGCAGCTGTTCGCTTTGCTCCTTTATTGCAGCCTGCATCTCGGCAAAATCGTTCTTCAATAGTTTTGGCGAAGTCGCCATCGCGCCATCTTGACAGTTCGCGCCGGAGTAGTTGTTCTCGACGCAGCTTGAAGATATGACGCCTTCGTCCGGTGACTTAATTGGAGAGGTGGTTGTTGTGGGGACCGGTCGGGCGACCAGTCGCAGTTTGATTGCGGAAGGTGGCTCGGGAGACGACCGGGCTTGCAAAGGATCGCCGCCGGTGAGAATCGGAAGGATGAGATAGGTGATGTCGCCAGAGGGGAGGTCGCCGTTGTTTGTCTACGAGGTGAACGGATTGGTGGTGGACCAGCCGCCGCATTGAGTGCGCCGTAAGGTCGCGGTGAGACCAACATAACCGGGCGAAGTTGTCTGTCGCTGATGTTCTCTGTGACGGAGGAAGCCGGCACGAAGTGTGTTCTGGCAGCGTGGAGAGAGGAGATGCCCCCGCTTTGCTCGTATTGCTGTACCAAGGTGGGAACAATAGAGCTTCTCCGCGGATCTGCGGGCGATCGCTACGGACCGGCAAATCGGGCTGCGAGGAGGTGAAGCGATGACAGCCAGATATGTTGGCTTGGCAATCGCCGCATCAGTTTGGTGGAGGATGCGGCAGGTTTAGTTGAGGCCGCATGGGTAGCCGGAGGAACGAACACGACCGTTGGGCGGCGGGTGTCGCCAGATGAAAGGAGCTTGTCCAGTGGACAAACTTCTGGCCGAGCCCTTGTAAATGGGCGTGTGGCATGTGGAGGAGATGTTGGAGCGCTGAGGTTGGCGGAGAGATGCGGCTGCTGGTCCGCGAAACTCCGGTGGTCGAAGCTTGCACTGCGCGGGCGCGGGCGCCGCTGAGCAGAACCCGAGGAGGCACCTGTTTGCCTCCGCTGTTGTTGTTGTTGTTGCCGCTGTTGGCATTGCTGGCCATGGCTGAGGTTGGGGATTTTTTTTGTTGGACGGAGAAGGAGATGAGAGGTAGGAAAGGTCCCACCGGGCGTGCCAAATCTGTTTCACCGAAAATTCACCGGTCCGCGAAGAGGCGCGACCGAGAGAAGTTTTCAATTACTTTAGAATAAATTTGTTACAGGGTGTGTGAGTCAGGAAAAAAGCGAGTTCACTCTCCTAATAACCCTCTAATTCGATCTCCGTGTGGTTTTGATGAAGTTTTGGCTCCTGCGAGGTCGTCGTCGAGACTTCGAGTTACAGAAACGAACGTACACGATCTGGTGTGGCTTTTGTCGGTCGGACGGAAGTATTTGTGTTCCGTGTGTTTCGACTTGTGACGATGCCGACGACGGTGTAGAATTGCTTCGGTCGAAATTTGTAGAGCGACGAACCGCAGATGTTGAACTTCTTTATGATGAAAGAACCTCTCGCGGCGCGAGGAACTCTTCTGGTGAAGGGAGCTTTGGACCTTCGATTTGGGAACGAGAGAGAGCTTCGCGACCGATTTTAGAGAGCCTTTCAATGTGATTTCTCTAACTTTTCAATTTTTTCCCACCAACCCCTCGAATGGGAACGCCCGCCTTTTTTGTAGCCAGTTTTGTAGTTGTTGAGGGATTTTTGCCGAGAAAGGGGATCACGATCCCCTTCGCCGTGGAAGTTGAGGGAAGAGGGGAGGAGGGAGACCGTAAGCTCCCCGTTGAGATCCCCCGAATAAGGATCGTGGGCTTCTTTATAGGTTTTCATCTTTCTCGCTTGAAAATGGCTGACCGTATCTCGACTCATGTTGACGCGTGGCGATGACTCATCGAAGTCGTTCTTCGACTAGACGATGACTCACCGAAGTTGACGATCGGGCGAGACGCGGCTCGCCGTGGTCGATGATGCGGCGAGATAGATGAGTTCGACGATGGGCTGCGTCAGATTACTTCGAGAATTGTCGAGGCCTGTCCACGAACTTTGTTTGTTGGGTCGATGGACTCCTGGATCTGTCGAATGTGGGCCATGCACATTTTGGTGCATACAATTATACTCTCATTCCTTGATATTCAAATACAACTGTAACATAAATTTTCTCTCGCAAATCGAATTACTCTCTGGGTCGCGGACCTGAGGATTTTATGTGAAACAATATCAGTCTTATAAAATAATCCTATTCTGTTTCATTTATATATCATTTACACCTATGTTTTTACCCATCTCATTTAGCGAACCGGCTTTAACATATCTCCAGCGCCTTGAGAACCCACAGCCAGACTCCACGATATTTCATGTCGTACTTTGATTAATAGTGAGACACTTCCTTTGTGAACTTAAGCGCAGTATTTGAGAGACGCACTGTTACAGCGGGCTCATCTGTTTTCCAACTTCCAAGTGTGCTTGTTGGATCTAGGAGGGAGTAAGACTTGGTAGAAAAGAAAGGTTTAACACCACCGCCTTAGTTTTCTTCTTAACCCCCATTACCAGTGTTTCTCAAATATCGCAAAACCCTGTGAATTTTGCGATACTAAAACACGAAGTCTACGATCGTTTTTTCAACGAGCCCACTTTGTACACATCTTGGTGGTTCTGTCTATGGAAGGGGATTGGATTGATCGGAGCGAGTTTTGGAACGAGAAGCTTCGATCGTTCCAGCTCCGAATCAGGAATCGTTTCCGCGTTGCCGTTGATCGGCACTGGCACAGAACCAGATTATCGGACTCCTATTACTCGTCGACTTTTCAGCGTTGGGTTACTCGTTTTCGAACACTGTATGGAGATTCTTCGCAGCAGCCGGCAGTATTCCGTCGGAAGCAAGGCAAGTTTGTTTTTCCATTATCAGTATCGCGCTAGCTTCTTCATAAACCGTGCTTGTTGTATCAGAAACAATAAAAAAAAACAGTAGATATGCTAGAAGTGAATACAAACAAACATTTTGATGGGACATTAGGCTGCACTGGAACCTTGAGTATCATTGTTTTGTTCATACAGTAGCGTTAATGTTCTGTGAAGATTTTCTCAGACAAAAAAGACTTTGTTAAAAAAGTGTTTTAAGCTCATTGAGGGACCGGATAGTTTCCTATGATCAATCACACCATGAGGTTTTTTAGAAAGCCCGGTATTATAGTCTCTTCTAGTTGTTTCTTGCATCAGGTGGATTCTGACTGTAATTCTTATGTCCAGTTATAAAGAAACTACCTTGCGGACTGCACCATTTACTGTTGCAGAAAAGCATAAATTTTGGATTCAAGATTTATTTTGAGGATAAATGGATGACTTTGAAAGCAAGCAGCCATGCTATCAATGTTCCTTGTTTCTGACAAACCTTATAGAGCTCTGGTTCTTTGATATGAACCTGATTGGAGGAGTAGGATTTGAATGAAGTGGAGAGCAATAGAGGAATAGGGAGGAACTCTAGAAGCTAGTAGAAAACAAAAAGCAAAGGTTGGGACCAACCATACTTATATAATTTTCTTGGAACAAGTAACAATTCCAATGCATCTAAAACTCTGGGAAGAGAAGTCTAAATTTTAGTAACTACCAAAAGCTGATTCTCCTTCTAAATCACTACTCTTTTGTGGAAAACAATCTTCTAGCCTATACTAGATCTAAGAATCCAAATTTGGAGTTGCCTTTCTGATCTCTCTAATCTATTATTCTACTTATAAAATAATAGTAATTGGTGTTTATTACTCGGTAACTGAACACAACAGAAAAAGTTTTGCTTCTGAGGCACTTTGTTAGTTTCTTCTAATGCTTAACATTCATTCTGTGGTGAAAAACAGGGAAGGATGTTGTGGGATATCATTTCATGCTCTGAGGAACTCTTTTTCTAAAAGAAAAGCTATAGGCAACTTCCCAAGAAGACTAAGAAAGAAGACCTATTATAACACTTTAGACGATACCTTTGAAAGCATGAGTAAAAGTTACTGATCAAAATGTTTGAGCAACAAGCTTGAATGCAAAAGAAATAAATGTTTAAAATAGGGTTACCTGGAAATGACATTCACTTTCCAGCATGTAAATCAGCTTATGTAGGTTGTATTTATGCTTGATTAACTAAGTTAAGCTATAGGCAACTTCCCAAGAAGACTAAGAAAGAAGACCTATTATAACACTTTAGACGATACCTTTGAAAGCATGAGTAACAGTTACTGATCAAAATGTTTGAGCAACAAGCTTGAATGCAAAAGAAATAAATGTTTAAAATAGGGTTACCTGGAAATGACATTCACTTTCCAGCATGTAAATCAGCTTATGTAGGTTGTATTTATGCTTGATTAACTAAGTTAATGGCAACAGATATCCGTTTCAACCTCCTTATAATATCTTTACTGTAAATTTTGACAAGTTCCAGTTTGCTGTGGTAATTATGAATTACTTTTTTTCCTTCAGAGGTGGAGTCAAAACTTTTCTTCCAAGGACACTTGGGAGCCTCGCTAAAAGTTATATAGCATATAATATTTACCTTGATTACTATTAATATTTTAAATTAGTTTGTGAATATTTCACTCACTCGAAATTAGAATTAGAATAAAATGCATTTGTCATTCTAATAGGTCTCCGACCTCCTCTCTAATCTCTTACTTCTATATCATTTCCTTCGGCTACCCCCCTTTGTATACAGTCCCACCCTCACATTACATGCTCCTCTGTCCCACCATGGCCTCCTTGTAACAGTCTAACAAACCCCCATCTTCTTTTCGTGCAGGTTCCCTGGTTGTGCCATGTGTCCCCTTTGTGGGCCCCCTGCATTTCTGATAAGTCTTCGTAATTTGGGGTCTAACAGTACCCCCCCCCAATGGAAACCACCTTGTCCTCAACGTGGAAGTCTGGGAACTGAGCAGAAATGAGGGCTGCTTTCTCCCAAGTGCTTTCATAGTCTGGTAGTGTCAGTTCGAGGTCCTCAGTGAGACAAGGGTGTAAAGGTTTTTTTTTTTTAGGAAAGTGAATACATTTTACTCCCAATGCTGCTGTGGAGACCCGAACCCAAGACCTCCCGCAGCAATAACTCCCAAGGGTGTAAAGGTTGGAAGGTGGAGTTGGGAGTGCGAGCTTTCTTGAGTTGGAAAACGTGAAAAATAGGGTGTATCTTTGTATAAGAGGGTAGTTTGAGTTTATAGGCAACTTGGCCAATGGTATGGATGATTTCAAATGTAAAACCGAGGACGTAACTTCTTGTTAGGTTTGGAGGCAAGAGACCTGAGCCTGTAAGGTTGAAGCTTTAGGTAGACCATGTCTCCCACTGAGAATTGTAAGTCTCTTCTTTTCTGATTAGCATACTTTTTCATCTGACTTTGAGCCTTGAGTAAATTGTCCCTCAATTCATCAAGAATAAGGTTTTTTTCTCTCAGCTGAGAGTTAACTTCAGCCACTGCTGTTGGTTCATCACTCCAACGTAGGACTAGAGGGGGATCCCTTCCATGAAGAGCATTGAATGGGGTCATCCCAGCAGCACTATGATAGATAGTATTAAACCAGAATTCAGCCCAACTAAGCCATTTAGGCCAGCTCTTGGGATGGTGGCCAGCAAAACATCTCAGATAGGTCTCAATGCTGCGATTGACCACCTCATTCCGTCCATCAAATTGGGGGTGATATGAATAACTAAGGCATAGGGTGGTGCCTGAAAGTCTCCATAACTCATACCAGAATTGGCTGATGAAGATCCTGTCTCTGTCTGATACAATAGAATTCGGAAACCCATGAAACTTAACCACTTCTTTGGTAAACAACTCAGCTACTTGCTTGGCAGTGTAGGGATGGCTGAGAAGGAGAAAGTGACTGTATTTTGTTAGTCTGTCAACCACAACCAAAATAGCATCTACTCCATGTTCACAGGGAAGGCCCCCCAGGAAATCCATGGAAATGTCATCCTAGACTTTGCTTGGGAGGGGTAGAGGCTGAAGGAGACCTGCTGGCCTCATAGCTTCATACTTGTTCTGTTGACAAATTGCACAGGCAGCGACAAACTTCTGAACATCTCTTTTCTGACCCTCCCAAAAAGTAGTGCTGAGATCCTTTTATATGTTCTAAAATAGCCCGAATGTCCCGCAAAAGGTGAGGCATGGAATTCTTGCAAAAATTTTTAGATGAGAGAAGAAGTTTTGGTTAGTACCAGATGTCCTTTGTAAAAGAGAGTGCCATCTCTTAGTGTAAACCACTCCGGAACCTCAGTTCCTTTCATAAGGCAGTGAATAATAGAGCAAAAATTCTAGTCTTTACTGTCCTCGTTAATAGCATCAATCCCTACTAGTTGAGCTTTAGAAGTAGTGGTCTTTGCTGTGAATACAGGCTGTCTGGAAGGTGCATCGGCCACTCTGTTCTCAGCTTTTGGTTTGTATTGAATTTCAAAGTCGAAAAGAAGCAATTTTAGAACCCAGTTTTGCTGTTCCTGTTGTAAAGTAGTCTGATCCATCAAGAATTTAAGACTTCGTTGATCAGTCCTGATGATGAATCATCTGCCCAAAAGATAATGCCTCCACTTTTACACTGCCAACACTAATTGGCATGAGCTCTCTTTCATAGACAGATTTAGCTCTTCCCCGAGTCGACAAGGCCTGACTGATGTATGCCAATGGTCGCCCCTCTTGCATTAAAACAGCCCCTAGACCTGCACCTGAAGCATCAGTTTCAATGATAAATGGTTTAGAGAAATCAGGAATGGCTAGTACCGGAACTAAAGTGAGGGCCTCTTTGAGTGAACAAAATGCATCTTGAGCAGCTGGACTCCATTCAAACGAGTCCTTTTTGAGTAGGCATGTGAGAGGGGCAGCAATCAAGCCATAGTTTCTAACGGATTTATGATAATACCCTGCGAGGCCTAAAAAGCCCCGCAGATCTCTAACATTGGTCGGCTGAGGCCAATTCAACATGCAGGAAATCTTGGAAGGGTCAGCAGAAACCCCTGCAGCAGAAGTCAGATAACCCAAGTACTCAAGCTGGTCTTGAGCCCAAAAGCACTTCTTGGGGTTCATGGACAATGAGTTATGCTGTAAAATTTCAAAAACTTGTTGCTGATGCATGATCTGTGAGTCCATGTCTTTGATATAGATGAGTATGTCATAAAAAAAACAAGGACAAACCTTCTTAGGTGAGGCCGGAATATGGTGTTCATCAGAGATTGAAAGGTGGCGGGTGTGTTACAAAGGCCAAAGGGCATGACAAGGAACTCGTAGTGGCCATCATGGGTGCGAAAAGCCGTCTTTTCTGTATCTTCTTTCCGGACTCAGATTTGGTGATAACCGGATCTTAAATCAATCTTGGAGAAAACCACTGCACTTGCTAGTTCATCCAAAAGCTCATTTACCGTGGGTATGGGGAATTTGTCCGGAATAGTAAGTTTGTTGAGGTCTCTGTAATCAACACATAACCTCCAACTGACATCCTTCTTTTGACCAGCAAAACTGGGCTTGAATACGGACCAGTGCTAACTTTAATAATCCCAGCAAATAACATATCGCTGACTATCTGCTCCATCTCATTTTTCTGAATATGTGGGTAATGGTAAGGTCTCGAGTTGGGGGGGTTGGCTCCTTCAAAGAATCTGATGGCACGGTCATGTGGACATTCTGGTGGAAACTGTTTGGGGGGTTCAAAAAGGTGCCCGTATTGCTGTAGAAGTTAGAGTAATTGATTCATGCGGAGGTATGTTGCTCACTTTCTGTTCAACCAGCAGGTTATGAAGATCGATCCAAAGGTCTTGATCCCCTGTCTTCTAGTGTTTGATAAAAGTCTTGAGAGAGACCTTTTGCCTCATAAGAGTTGGACCACCCCTGAGCTCTCTTGTTTTGCCATGTCGTGTAAACTGAATAGTCAAGGAGTTCAAGTTTGCAGAAACTTTGCCCAGATGCATCCAATCGCAACCGAGAACCACATCAATGCCCTGCAGCGGAAAGGGAAGGAGGTCAAAGGTCTCTTCTAAGTCATCCAAAGTGAGAGGAACACTGCAGAAAACTCCTTTCCCGGAGATTTCATGACCATCACCCACACACACGCCAAAATTCTTAGTGGGATATACGGGCAGATTTGAGTTTGGTAATCAACTTCGTCGAAATAAAGCTATGAGTGGCGCCGCTGTCGATTAGAACCGGCGTGATTCCGATGGCTCCACGAAGTTTGATGGTGTGTGACGAGGAGATGCCAGCCACGGATTGAAGAGAGCTCGACTGGGCTGCCATTCTGCTCAATAGGCTGCTCCGCCATTCTTGGCTTCTTCATCATCGTCAACCAAAAGGAGTTGTAATTGCCGATTCCGGCAACAGTGCTGAGGGCTAAATTTCTCATCACATATGAGACACAAGCCACACTCCATTTTGGATTGACTTTGGCATCAGATAAGCGCCGGAAGGGCCGCTGAGAAATAAAAGAGGAACCAGCGGAAGAGTTAGGGATGACGAATCTCGTAGTCAGATTATAAGTCCTGATATGCGGTACCGGCACGCGAGTCAGGATTCGGCTGAGTGGGACTCGGTGAGTGTGACACGGTCCAACGCAGAAATCTTGGACTGGGCCAAGAGTGCTAGAGTGGGCCGTGGCTACCTTCGCGGGCAACCCGTAAGGCATTATCCTGATCCTCAATTTGTCGGGCCGCTGCCATGGCCTGGCCCAAATCGAGGGAGCCCATAAATCGGACTTCAATTCGGACTTTCAGCTTCAACCCGTTTATAAAAATCCCTATTAATAAGGCATCAGACAGATCGAAAAGAGCGGCCGAGGACATTTCGAACTGTCGCCAATACTCTGCCACCTTCGACATTTGCCTGAGAGCCATCAATCGCTCATGAGGGGAACCTTCTTGGGAGGATTGAAAGCGCTCGAGGAGACGACTCTGAAATTCTTCCCAAGTTTTGGTAGGGGATCTTGATTCCGATCATTGGTACCAGGCCAGTGCTGAATCTTACATACAAACTGCAGCCGCATCAATTTTCTTGTCCTTTCCAACTCCGTTAATAAGAAAGTATCGTTCAGCCCGGAAAAACCAGGAGGTGGGATCGAAACCTCGGAAAATCGGGAGCTCGAGCTTTTGAATTGGTTCGCGCACCCCAAAACCAGTAGTAGAAACAGATCGATGTGGAATCTCCTCTCGTAACTCTGATGATTCCCTTAATGGGGATTTGCCGCGGTCATGATGCGAGGCCCTCCCTTCTCCCATTTTGGCTATTAGCAGCTGAAGAGCTTCAAGCCCAGAGTTTATGGTGTCAAACTTTTCGTCAAAACTTCCCAACCTCCCACGGATGTCAGTCAATTCCTTCTCAACCCCTTCTACCCTTGACTCCATTCGGGAATTTCCCATACTAGAGATCGTGGCGCTCTGATACCAGATAATAGGTCTCCGACCTCCTCTCTAATCTCTTACTTCTTCTATATTGTTTCCTTCTGCTACCTCCCTTCTTATATAGTCCCACCCTCACATTACATGCTCCTCTGTCCCACCATGCCCTCCTTGTAACAATCTAACAAACACCCATCTTCTTTTCGTGCAGGTTCCCTGGTTGTGCCACGTGTCCCTTGTGGTCCCCCTCCGTCTTTGATAAGTCTTTGTAATTTGGGGTCTAACAAATTCTTAATAAAAAATATAATACTCTATGAAGATCAGTGAAACGTTTTTATGCATTATGGCATTTATTTACTAGTTGATTCTTATAAAATTTTAGAAAATCTCATCAATGAAATTTATTGATTTGTGAGAGGACAGACTTGCGCAGGAAGGAATGAGCTGACAGCACTTAGCTGTAGGCCAAGCCATCATCCCATAGAGTCCTTTTCATGAAAGAGTCCTTCCACATGAACTTGTTTGTCACACCTCGTTGCACTTAGTTCTCTTTTGATGTATCCTTGAAGTATCTTTTCTTATGAGGCCTTGCGTTTCCCCATACCCACATTATCTTTTGTTGTGAATACGAAATTCTCATTTTTAGTTAAAAAAATTGATTTGTCTAACTTTTAAAGTTCCCAAGTTATAAAAATAAGTTATTAAATTCTCTTTTAATACTCAATGCTAAACAAAAAAATAAATTGGAAGAAAAGTAGATCCAAATGCTTCCAAAACAAATTATTATTTTACTCTGCGCTGCATATTTTTTACTTCTTTATATTAGCTTAATTCCTCATTGTCATCGTCAGTGTTGTTGTTCATTATCCTTCTTCTGCCATTAGGTTTTAGTTGAGTCCATTTTACGGCTTAAAAACATTATATGGTCATGGAACCTGTTCAGCATGTCTTTGGAATGTATATATATTATTGGCTATGTGAGAGATGGTTCTCTACCTGCGTTGGGTCATAATAATTCATACCAACATCTTCTCTAGAGAGCCAGAATCCTAATCACGTCGAGTATCTTGGCATGAATCTTCCCGTATTATTATGTGGCTTTTCATCAAAACATGCAGTTTTTAGATATAACTTCCTCCGTTTGTGGTTGCTCCATTAACCAACCTGACCTACTCTCACTGAATGATCTTAAACACTTTATCTTATTTTAGTGCGGTAGGCGGTACATTTACTCTTCCTCTATCTACTCAATTCTAAATCCGTTTCCTGTTTGTGTCACAAGTAGGTCATAAATGAGTCATTTCTTGCTTTTCCTTCTCTTAGTTCTTGTATATGTTAATTTCTTTCTGGCCAACATTGAACTCAACTTGTGCCAACAAACATCAATGGCTTGTCTGTCCTCAGACTGAGAGAATGTTGCATTCTCACTCAGGTTCCACCTACATCATTGTACACGATGATTTTATTTAGATGCTCTGTATTTCAACTATGTTAAGAAGAATTTCCTTTTTTTCATAATTATAATTTTCTTGTATGAAATAATTATTGCAATAACATTGTTATCATGTAAACAATAAGTGTTAATATTATCATTATTATATTATTATGTTAAAAATAAGTGTTATCTTTATCATTTGTTAGATGGGTTAAGTAGTTAACTAGTTTCTTGGGGAAATTTTGTAAGAATATCTATAGGACTTACTGTATTCTGGGTAAATTTGTAATTATGAATATTATTGATATTATAAATGAGTAAGAAGGGTTTCAAAACCTTAATCTCCTCCACTCTTGCTTCCGAGATATTTTAACATGTAATTAGAGTTTCTTTATGGATATGGTATTAGAGCTTCTTTTGAGATAATCAAATTAGATTTTTTCTTTTGAGATATGGGTGTCAATGCTTTCTTTTGAGATATGGAATTGCTGGTTTCTTTTGAGAGATGTTATCAGAGCTTTCGTTTTAGTTATGATATTAGAGGGTCAGGGCTTTCTGTTGAAATATGGTGTCAGAAATCTTAGCTGTATCTCTGTTACTGTGTGTGTTTATATTTTTGTGGCTTTATGATTGTAGTCAGCAAGGATGAGCATGAGGATTCAGCGATCATGCGGATGCTTCAGTCTTTAGCTGTCCCTGTTATTGGAAATGTTTGTCATGTGTTTATGCATGGGCTCAATCAGATACAGGTACGAGCCTTGCTGGGTTTATATAATTCAGAACATTTGATCAGTGGATTGACTTTGATCTATACTTTCAGATTTATGGTGCTGAAAAGCTGCAACATGCTCTATTACACCGACCACATGGCAAACCTCTTGTAACGGTATGTGATGTTAATCTATAGTCAATTAGATTTCTAAAGACATGCTAGATTGATTGGTATGTTTGCAAGTTATGATGTCTTTTAACTTGACCTATTGGTTATTTGCCTTTCTTTAAGAACTTAGGATGAACTATTTAAATTTCTAATGACCTCTTTATTTGAGCAGGCTTCTTGTAAGTTTTGCTGTTTTTCAACTTGGGCTTATTGGGTTCTTTGTTCTAATTTAGAAATTTAGACGTTTGCTTTATTGAAACAACTAATTGCCATATAAGCTTTTTCATGCGTGGGCCTTCAATTTTTTCCTCCTCATCTCCTGCTTCTCTATGCTCTCCATTCGAAGCACATAATTGGGATTCCAGTTAGTTACAAGAGTATGGTATATGTCACAGGTGAGCAATCATGTAGCTTCCATGGATGACCCGCTTGTCATTGCTTCTCTGTTGCCTCCTAGTGTTCTGTTGGACTCAAACAGTTTGAGGTGGACTCTGTGTGCAAGTGATCGTTGTTTTACAAATCCTATGACCTCAGCTTTCTTTAAGTGTGTCAAAGTCTTGCCTGTTACTCGTGGTGAGGGAATTTACCAAAAGGTATCCTGTTAATGCACAATTATTATCTCTCTTATTTTTTAATTTTTCTAGAGACTAAATCACTGTGGAATCAGAACGTAGGAAGCATCACTAGAGAGCAAATGTGACATACTATTGTCCTATTTACATTTTCATTGAATGTTACATCTGGTTATGTTTTTAGATAAGCCTATAACTCTCTGAATCATTTGCAGGGTATGGACATGGCACTTTCAAAACTGAACAGTGGTGGATGGGTCCATATATTTCCCGAGGGAAGTCGATCACGTGATGGTGGCAGAACAATAGGGTCTGCCAAGAGGGGTGTTGGAAGGTATATATTTCAGAACAATAGGGTCCATATTTCAAAACTCTCTTTACGCTCTCCTTGTCTCTAGGTGGCCTTGACAGGCCTGTGCGATCTGGTTAGGTGCAGTTATATTTGGATAGAAGTTCAAAATTATTTGGATAGGAGTTGAAATGCAAAATTATTGCTTTGCTGGCCTGTGTAGGTGCTATTTTAGCATGTTGTGCCTAATATGCTGACCTTTTTCTCTTGGTCATTCTCAGGTTGGTAATGGATGCGGACAAGGTCCCTCTAGTTGTCCCTTTTGTGCACACAGGCATGCAAGATGTGATGCCTATCGGCAGCAGCTTCCCCAGGATTGGCAAGAAGGTCCATACTTTAAACAGAAATAAGGGGTTTCATAACCCTGCAAAATCCTTTCTTTTGCCTTCTGGTTTGACCACGATATATTAGTGAAAACTGAAATATAATGCTTTCAATTAACCGAAATCTGTTCTTCTAGGCAACATTTCTGAGTGGCTGCAGTTATATTGATCATAAATATCTGTGACTGGTATGTGCTTGTAGGTAACAGTGGTAATCGGTGATCCAATTTATCTGGATGATTTGGCCTCTGCTGATGAGTCTCTATATTCATCGAGAGATAAATTATATGATGCTGTGTCGACCAGGATAAGTCACCATCTTCATGAACTGAAAGTTCAAGTCGACAATCTAGTGCTTGAAGAATCACTACAGGCTGAGGTACATCCCTTGCGGAACAGGGAGTGGGCTAATGTCATCTTGCACCAAGTAGATTGGGATGGATTTGGCACTGGAGGCTATACATTTCAAGAGGATATATCTCCTTCGTCAAATCCTCAAATTGTTACCCGGCCAGGACAACATGATCTCTCATGGAAACCTGCCCGTTATAACTGGACAGTTAAGATGAGTTCATATGAAGGTGGTATCATGTCAAGGATCCGTGGCTACATGAATCCTTACGAAATCAGGGGTTTTGCAGCTGCAGGTCTTCTCATGGACAGATGTTTACAAGAAGATACTGATACAACCATTGGGGGGGCTAGTCCATTGAAGCCATGGAAACGGTTCTTAGAAGCTAACATATTTCAACAATGGAATCGCATGTGATTTTCATTTCACCTAAATTGTATAATGAACTCTTATCAGTTGGCAACGGCTGCATGTATGTCTCAGATTTTGACAGTTAAAAGAAAAATAAGCTACACATCCGTTTTGACGCGTTGGTTTGTAGTTGGAGGGGTTGGATTCCTGTTCTTCGGCAACCTTAATACCTTATATACCTGTCGGGGTGTCATTGATCAGTTCAATAATGGGTAACTATTTCAAAGAGATGATACTTGCAATGGCATTGAACCGAACCAGCTCGTGAACAGTTTGAGCTCGATTCGGCTCGAATTATTTCGAGCTCGAATCAAACTTGAGCCTTGAGTAAGGCTCATTTAGTTAAATGAACCGAGTTAAGCTTGAGCTTTAGGTAGTTCACCCGAAGCTTGGCGAGTCGGCTTGTTTATATTTTAAATTATATATTTTTAAAATTAAGTGTAATATTTTACCTTTTTGAAAAAGTGCTTTTTCAGCAATTGTATTTATAATTGTTTTTTAAAATTTTTATCAATGATTCTATTAACCAAAATTAATAATTAATTAAAATTTTATAAAATTTTATAAATTTTTGTTTTAGCATAATTAGGTAAATAATTAATTTATAATCACTAATTTAGTTTTATTATTGTAAATAAATTTAATTAGAATAATTAAAAAGCCCAAATTGGCAGACCTATTAGGCATGAGTTGGAGCTCACGCTGGGCTTTTTTTGCCCTGGAGCTCAACCTAGGCTCGACTTGGGCATGGTCGGGAGCTTGAGCAGGGCTCGAGCTCGGGCTCGATTAAGGGATTGAGTCCACTCGAATCGAGCTCGAGTTCGTTCGAGTCACTTGAGCTCGAGCTCATGTATAATGGGCTGAACCGAGCTCGAGCCATCATAGGTTGGGCTCGGCTTGGCTCATTTCCAGCCCTAAACACAATACTTAAAGAAAAGAAAAAGGAAAAAAAGTTGTAGGAAGAGGTTAGACCTAACGTAATTAAGAAAAGAAAAAGATAAAAAAAGTTGGGAGTTGGGAGAGGTTAGACCTAACGTAAATTCATAATATATATCTTCATGTACTACTTACTTAAAATAAGTATAAGAAACAAGAATACGGCTGGCAATAGCAGCTGCCTTAATTGGAGTTCTGAACCTCGGCATGCCTATCTCAGAAAGCAATCCTAAGATGGCGAGGGGAATGTCTCCCTTCATCCACTTCCCTTTCTTCATCTTTTCCTTTCTCTTCCGTTTATCTTCTTAATTTCCTCTTTTTGACTCCCACGCTTAATTAACTCTCTACCTCTTCCCTCCCTCTTTCTTGATTACTCTCACTCGCCGACGCCATGCTGGATACCCACTCTCCCATCTCTCATCCTCGCACCCCTTATCTTTTCTTCCTTACCACGCACTCAACTCAGTCGATTAGTTCCATCTCCTACGTCGTCAACTATTCGGCGATCAGTAAATCAAACTCCGCTATCATCCCGGCCCCTTGAGATACATGGAGATATCAATATTGCAAAGTGTCTGCATAGAACTCCCCCATCCAGACTTATGTCAACTAGTCATAGAGGCGTGCTCGATGCCATAATTCACTTCTTCCCATGGCAAAAAAAATTAGAAAGCCGAGATATATATACTATCGCGTGGGTGTGGGTCCAAATCTTGAATCTTCCACCCATCTTTTGGCATCCCACTACTCTCACTGAGATCCTACAGCCCTTAGGTAATTAAATCGATTACCATGGATGAAGCTAGCTACTGGAAACAGAAGTGGTAAACGTGTGATGGCCAGAGTGAAGATTGAATTAAACTTGCTCACCCCAAACCTTTGAGTCCATGCAAATTGAAGATGAAGACCTTGAGACAACCATTATGACATTTAAGATAGAAAATCAAAAGAGTGTCGAGGAACGAAAACAGAAAGATGACAAAGAAAATTCCAAATTGGACAACTCCAGCAAAGGTCCAGCGGATGGAACGAACCAGATGCATGGCAAATGGTTCATAAAAAAGCTAGAATTGAAAATGCACAACAAGAACTCGTACCCTTACCACAACTAATTATTAAATATGCATGCTTCAACTTGCACTACTAGTTAGTTATTCCTTCTGCCACCACACACAATTTCACATAATCTCTCTTCCTCACTTATCTTTTAACATTAATTATGACTACACTACTAGCTAGCATGGAATATTAGAGGCATTCGAAGCAATACATGCTCGAATTGCCATGCAACGTAATATTTATTTGAGTGAAACAAAAGTCTCGGACCCAATATATATACTTACTTCTCTCAAAACAATTCCCACATGTACAACCAAGCCATGTACAGCTTGACTGGATGACAATGGCTCTTATATATGGAAAGGCCATGTCCCCCTCATAGTTTTAGCTTGTGATCCATTTGGGATACGAATACAAATTACATGCCCGCATAAAAAGTACAAAACGTACTCAATACTTATTTACGTACCACCAGAGTAATTCCCACCAATGGAAGATGGGTCTACAGAATATGGAAAGAATTACAACTGCCTGTAGAGGCCCTTGGATTGTAATAGGGGACTTCAACCCTACTCTTACTAACGGGGGAAAAACTTCAAATAAGCAAAGAAGACCTCTCCATAGTAAAATGTTTCAAGAGTTCATCAACAGACGTACGTAGCTGGTTGGACTTACAATTCATAGGACCTAATTAAACACACTTGGACAAACAATCGATCAAGTCACCATCGCATTTCAGCCCGACTGGACAGAGCTCTGATGAATACTGACTGGATTTTAGAATGGGAAAACACGCACCCATCTAAAAGTCCTTCTACGCATTAGATCAGACCACACTCCAATAAGCGGCCCTGGCCTATAGACCAGAGAACAAGAATTACAACATCATTTAATGAAATGGCAACAGATAAAACACATACTTGCCCTCCTACAGGCTAGGCAAAATTATTTTAAATTAGGAGTTGTATTTTCATACCTTTGTCAAAATAAGAAAATATACAAATAACATTACCCAAATTAAAAATGCAAAGGTATCATGTTAATTAACAAATGAACAAGATATTCAAAAGGAAACTATCATATATTTTAAATCAATCTTCGAACTATCAAAAGATCCAATTCAACTCTTCATTTTTTAACCAAAACAAACATTCACTCCACAACAACAAACATACATGACCAAACCAATTAGCATGAAAGAATTTAAACAAGCCTTGTTCAACAGGCCCGGATGATTTCCATCTAATTTTCTATAAACAGCACTAGGCTAAATTAAAGCAGGACTTACTACACAGTTTTAATGCTATGTACTTATCCGACAGGGTAGAAACAAACATGCATAAACAACACTCATACAGTAGAAACAAACATGCATAAACAACACTCATACAGTAGAAACAAACATGCATAAACAACACTCATACAGTAGAAACAAACATGCATAAACAACACTCATACAGTAGAAACAAACATGCATAAACAACACTCATACAATAGAAACAAACATGCATAAACAACACTCACAGTAGAAACAAACATGCATAAAGAACACTCACAGTAGAAACAAACATGCATAAACAACACTCACAGTAGAAACAAACAAGCATAAAGAACACTCATACAGTAGAAACAAACATACATAAAGAACACTCATACAGTAGAAACAAACATGCATAAACAACACTCATACAGTAGAAACAAACATGCATAAACAAATTATGAATTATACTTAATTTAGACCTATTAGTCTCACAAATGTCATATATAGGATCTTCCAAAAAATTCTGGTTAATAGATTAAGAAATTACATCCCAAACTTAATTAGTTCCACACTGTCAACCTTTATAAAAGGCAGACAAATTACGGACCACATAATTTATAGCTCATGAGGTATTAAATATCTTCCAAAACAAGAACAAAAGGAAAAAATATATGGGTTTAAAACTGGACTTGAGAAAAGCTTTCAATACACTGTCATGGGAATTTATTAAACACATGCTTAAAATTTTTCACTTCCCCTAACAATGACACAACCTTTTAATGTCTTGTATAACTATTGTCCAATATAAGGTGCTAATTAATAGAACCTGATAAGTGTCCAAAAGACACTTATTTATGCATGATTTAATGAGCATAAACTTCCATTTTGGGTTAATTATTAGCTTAAAAATGAATTATATAACTCAAATTCATGTTTTGTGTCTCAGGAGCCTGATAAAAGAAGAAAATCTGAATTCTGAGGGAAATTGAAGCAGAAAGAAGCAAAAAGAGCCAAAAAAGGGAATGGCGCGACCGCGCCGGGAAAATGTGCAAAAATTCAAATAAATCCAAGAAATTCCCTACGGCTAGTGAGGCTGAAAGGAGGACAGTTCGTGAATGTGAAATGGCGCGACCGCGCCCCACGAGGGCGCTGCCGCCCCATGAAGATGGCGCTACCGGTGGTGCCCCCCACTACTGCTTGTTTCCTTACAAAGATGCCAAGTTCTATTTCGGGAAGTCGGCAAAGAGTCTAAGGAGTGGCGCGACCGCGCCAGTTCGACAGCATAAAGTGGCGCGACCGCCCCATAAAGAATCCTTCCTCATATAGGACCCGAAGGCCGTGCTCCAGACTTAGACAAAATTTTTGCTCCAGTGGTGCGACCGTGCCAAAACAAAGCACAATTCGGCGCGCCCGCGCCGCTGACTCAGCTACGTGACTTGCAGAAATCTCGGGATTCTGACTACCAATCAAGCCCAAACTTGGGTGAAGAAGTCCTAATTGACTAAGGAAGGTATCCACGAAGGTTTTAAGGAAATTTTCCAGAGTCTAGGTGCATTGAATGGTCAAGAAGAGAAGTCCAAGACAAAGAAGGAAACTGTTGCCATAAAAGGAAAGTACAAGTCCGAGATTGAAGAGGTCATATCTGGAGATTTTGACTTCCAATTGGATCCAAATTTGGACCACAGCTTCCTGAGAGGATTGAGAATCATGACATGGAAAATCAGGCCAATCCAAGTCGGGTTTGTGGAGTTTTATATTTTCAAAGTGGGGGATCCAGTGCTGGAATTGGCAGCAGAAGCAGTTTAACTTCTCAAGATAATATCTCAAGTTTCCCAACTCAGAATGAACTCAAATTTTGTGAACAAGGCAAGGACCACAGAAGTAAGGTTCGTATGTAATTTCAGCCAATTATGAGGTCGGGAAAGCATAAATCATACCCCTGGACAGAGAACAATTTACAAGGCATGGGCAGCAGGACAAGTATAAATAGGGGTCCGAGTTTAGAGTTTGGCATCCAGTTTTAGCATCCTGTTTTGTAGAGTAGATCCAGTTTTAGGTTGTAAATATAGTTCTAGGTCGATTTTTATTTCAATTCATTGTTTTTGTAGTTAGTTTGGAGTTGAGAGAGAGAGAGAAAGAAGGAAGAGATTTCAGTCAAGGAGGAGTTGAAGCTAAGGGCAGTCCTCAAAAGGGGGTTTTTTGGACTTATTTTCTTCTTATTTCCATGGCTGTAATTGAATCCTTTTTACTGTGTGTTTATTCTATTATTATGGAGTAGTCTCTCTCTGTTGGGGAAGTCATGAACTCCTAGTTGTTTATGTTTAAGTTCTGAATTCTATAGCAATAAAGTAATTTGCTTTTTGTTTTAGAATCTGTATTCATTGCTTATTGATAATTTAGATTGATATCTGAAGTTTAATGAGGTACGGATTGAGAAGTTAAATTTTAGTAAAGATTTGGGTTAGTTATATGATTCCTTGTTTTCTAAAACAACTCGTTTTTCTCACTAGTTGTTTCCGGATTGTGATGGAGACTAGTTGAAAAGTGATGTGACTTTTTATAACCCTTGTTTTGAATGAGAGAGTTGATATTTATGCACTTAGGATTTGAATGTTTCCAGATTGTGATGGAGTTCAAAGAATGAGTGAAAGTCAACTTGTTTTTCTCACTAGTTATTTCCGGATTGTGATGGAGACTAGTGGAAAGCATTTTGACTCGTTAAACACTTTTGTTCTGAATAAGAGTTGATCTTCAAGCTTTTATATTTATGCACCTAGGATCTGAATGTTTCCGGATTGTGATGGAGTTCAGAGATTAGGTGAAAGTTATATCCTGTATATGGGTAACCAGGTTTTCAAAAGCTAAGTCAAAGTAAAGGAGCTTGAGCTATAAAATCAGAATTTTACATGTTAACAGCTAGGAGGGATTGACATTCTTCCCCACCATCTCATCTCTATTAGCTTTTCCAGTAGTTTAATTCTGTTTTGTTTTTCCAGTTCTCAAAACCAAAAATTCTTTTCCTCAATCAGTAGAAAAATCTTTACTTAAACTGAGTTCTCAACAAGGTCTCTGTGGGATCGATATCTGGACTCTCAAAGTCTATATTACTTGCTGACCTAGTGCACTTGCTAGACACCCTACACCTCTTTTCAAACTAGAATGTGGTATTAGGCAGGGGGATCCACTATATATCATCTTTCCTTTTCATTCTATGTACTGAATTACTTTCTTCAAGCATCGAAGAAAGCATAGACCAAGGTAATATAATTCCTTGGTCAATTGATGCAAACTCTCCCAAAATCTGTTCATCAAAGCACTATGCAGATGACACTTTATTGTTCATCAAAGCATAAATCACACTATACAAAATTTGAAAACTATTTTAACAAATTACAGCAAACAAGCAAATGAAAAAGTGAACTCTCACTTTCTCCCAAAGTGTAGAACCTTTACTCAAACAAGATATCTTAAGTATACTAAATTACCAGCATACATACAAATAAACTAGCTAGGGAAATATATCTAGGCATCTAGATTCTCGACAAATGAATCCGAGTGGAGACCTACCAGGGAACATTAGATGCTATAAACAACAGATTTTTAGGATGGGCCCAAAAATCACTTACATTTGCAAGAAAAGTTACTCAGATCAAATCAGTGCTAAGTGCTATTCCCCTCCACCTACTTTCTTGCTTTCAAATTCCATAGGCTATTACAAATAAAATCGAAAAGGAAATGAGGAATTTCCTTTGGAGACATAAAATAAGAGCACGGGAAAATTCATTTGAAAAGATGGGATAAACTTTGTGAACCTAAATCAAAAGGTGGTTTAGGTCTCTGAAATATTCAGACACTAGCAGCTGTCTTTAAATGCAAACTCCTATGGAGAATGTATTGTAAGCATTTTATATGTGGCTTTGCTCAGAACTATCTTATATGTTTAATTTTATATGATTAATAAATTTTATTTGTTGCATGCATTAATTTGTTGTCCATGGATTTCATCCCTTTGGCATTGGATCACTGGGAGGTGGGTGTCTTCATGACACTGTGTCCAGGAGCCTTGTGCTCAGAATACGTCCGGGTCATTGAGGTGAGAATTGGGGCAGCTGACTTAGACCTATGTATGTTTAGATGGCCTTATAAGGGGTGTTGGGCGTAGGACCATACACTGACCTAGATGTCCCATCACTATACAATATTGTGTGTGTCACACATAGGACGGGTGACCAGAGATCAGGTAAATGGGCCTTGAGCCTATGACACCGATCACCTCCGAGTCTAGCTTACTTTGATCTTGAGAATTGGCCCGACTACTGTTAGGGTGTATAATTCTTTTGGAGTGGAATTGATAGCATTGATGATGCTTTTTGGTGCATCAAACCACTCTGGAGAATTAGTATTATTAACATTGTCGGGAGGTTATTATTCCAAGAGAATCTCAACCACGGGCAAAATCATAATTTTGACATAAATCGATAAACCCGGGAAAATATCGATTTACTCGAATTATGGATATTCCAATTCCCATAATTGGTTTTATGAAATAACTATTTCTAAATTATTTTCTCAAAATTATTTTCAAATTATTTTGGATTTAAAACGTTTTGGGAATTGGGCCTCTTATAGCCCACTTGTTGGGTTCTGTTTTTGTTGGACTTGGGCCTTTTGGGGGACGCCTCAATTGACCTAAGTCTGAGGTTGAGTAGGAAGCGATGATGGAAGGAGGAATCCTCGTATGGGTCCATTAGGTAATGGATCGGGCTATTTAGCTGATGGGCTTTTGGGCATATTTGGCTAATGGGCAATTAGGGTTCGTTCGGTTGATGGGCCACAAATTCTATTTATTTACATGCTGAGGAGGTCCCACAAACTCTGGAACCAGATTTCATTCTTCGTTAGAGGAGCCTTCCATCAAGGGAAATCAAACAAACAGAGTTGGTGGACCGACAACGATTCGACAAGAACGGAGGAGAATTGACAAACAGGTACGCAAAATTTAAATTTTTTATTATATTATGATTTATTGGAACAACAATTGGTATCAGAGCCTGTCTCTGTTTGTCAAATTTTGTGGGATTTTCATAGATGATTTTTCATTAATTTTTTATTTTTGAAAAATTGTTTTTTGGGGATTTTTCCGGTTTCGGAAATATGGTCTCCGGTGACAATCAGGCAACTAAAGGTTAGGGCTTTTGTAGATTGAGGGTCGCCGATCAATTTGGCATAGAATTATGCCATAATTTTATAGATATAGCCGAAATTTTGGCCAGGATAAGATGGGAAAATTAGGGTTTTTTCAATGAACCCTAAAAGGCTGGAGATTTTGATTCTCCGGCAGAGGAACGACGCCGGGAGGGACCACGGAGTGGTCGCCGGCTAAAACGCGGCCCTTCCGTGGCCGTCGACAGGCGTCAAGGTCACCGGAATGGCCGTGCAGAGTAATTTTCTGCGCGGCTGTTCATCGTCCCCAAACCTCCCCACCTGGTTGTCGTCTAGCGCCAGAAAGGGGAGCGGAAAGGTCTCCGAGGTCCGGCCGACCTTTCCACGGCGGTTGAACGGCGTCGCGATGGCCGGATTGGCCGGACTGGGAAACCCTAGGGTTTCCCAGTCGACGACGCTGGAGAAGACGATCTCCAGTGCTGGGCCGAGTTAATTTTCTGGCCTGACGGTTCGGGTCGGAATCGTTGCTCGGGTTTAAGGGTGGCAATTTTACCCGATTACCCGATTACCCGATTACCCGATTACCCGATTACCCGATTAAAAAATTACCCGATTACCCGCCTCGTGATCGAAATGGATTTGGATAATGGGTATTCCTTACCCGATTACCCGATTACCCGGATGGTAATTTGGTAAATTTTTAAAACGTTATGCCCTTTTTTCTTTGATACATTAACCTAATACTTTCCCTTCCCCCGATTGGTAATTATTTAAAACTTTATGCCCTTATTTTTAGATAAATTTAAAATGTGAAATAATAAATAAGGAAGAACTCTCCGGGCTTTCTCTGTCTCTGCTTCACTCCTTGGCTCTGTGTTTGGGAACTCGGCAGAGACGGACCCCCCCACCCCCCGACCTTTCGCATCCCTCTGCGACGAGGAGAGTGGGAGACAAGAAGGAAAACGCCCACACGCGTAGCCGAACAGAAGAGCAGCACAAGTAGCGAAAGAATGTTTGCAGGAGATGAAGATGGCCAGATGGGGACTAGAGACTGGAAGCTATTTCAGCGGCCATTCGGGTCGTTTCTCACTTCCTGAAACCAGGTTAATGATTCCCCCTCCCATGAGCACTAAGTCGTCTTCTTCTGCTTATTTTTTCGTCTCACGTTTTTGTCTTTTTCTTTTTGTTTAATCTTGTAGATATCATGTTCCAAGATATAATGACACTTCTGCTTCATCCCAAGGCTTTTAAGGACGCTGTGGATATGTTCATCGACCAATACCTTGACATGCATATCTCCGTCGTTGCCAGTATCATTTCTCCTGTTGATTATCGATGGATGACGAAAATTTTTAGTTTTTCTTGGTATAACTTCCCGGTAGGTAATTTGCTGCGCAAAAACGGCAAATCTGCTGTTCTTCTCGATTAGATTGCAGCTGTGATTTTAATTTTAATGTTTTTTATAAATTTATAAAGGTAAGATATTAATAAAATATTATTATTCATTTATTTACCCGATTACCCGGTTACCCGCGGGTAATCGGGTAAGAAATTCGGGTGACGAAATAGCTAGTTTCTATTCGGGCAAAACGGGTAACGGAATACCGGGGAGGGTAAACAAAACGGGTAACGGAATAACCCTTACCCGTTTCGTTTATTATCCGTTTACACCCCTACTCGGGTTCCCCTTCGACCCGAGCTGACTCGGCCGAGCCGAGTTGAGTCGAACGAGCTGGGTAAGCTCATTTCGACTCGGGCGCGACTCTCTGTCGGCCCGATTCAGCGTGGATCGAGTCCGCAAGTCCGCGGGTCGGTCTACCGTTGCGGCCCAGAAATGAACCGAACCACTTATTTGAGTTTTCTGCCGGTTTAGGGCTTTAGATTCATGAGATTTTGATGAAATTTTAACCGAAGACTCAGTAAACTATTTTTTATTTTCTACATATTTTTCATAATTTTTAAGAATGAAAAATATTTGTTTTAGGAGAAAAATGGTATTTGAGTTTTTTTGGTTCAATTAAAAATAAATATGTAAGTTGAGTTTTGACTCAAAATTTTCACCATAAATAATATTTATGATTTAGAAATTAATGATAAAATTTTGTATTAATTTCGTATGGTTTTATTTGTTGTATTATTTATGGTGTGTTTTATGCATTATTAATTACCCACAGTTGTGAATTATATTATGTTATAAATGTCATGGATGTGTATTTGGTAGATTTATAATTGTATGATAAATCTTGCTGCACAATGATGGGTTTGATTGCATGAAACAGTTGGAGCATGTTATCTTTAAATTAAGTTGCATATCTGTTTATTATATTTTGTATATAGTTTTATTGTCATGGTCTCTGGTAAATGCCCATAGGATTGTGCCTTTGACTGTGCTAATAAAATTATAAATATTTTGTGTGTGTGACTTGTTATTCCAGAATAAGTGTGATGCCCAAAGGATAAGCATTTATTTTGTGAATGAATTGTTTGTGTGTGGAATCATTACTACAGTCAGGGAATTGACAGTTATCCTAAAGGCAATGGCTATCTAATTCAAGGGATGTGTAGTGTGATGGGGTTGTAAACTCCACCTGAAAGTGGCAGTGAATGGTGGACCAAAGAAAGCCAGGATCTGTTAACGGAAGGGTTCCAGCTCCTGAAATTGATGTTATTATTTTGTTTTAATTCATGTTTATGTATATGCATGGAATGGATTGTTTATTGAATATGTGCATGTGTACTTTAGATATGACGAGGACATCTTCTGCACTCTTAGAGATATTAAATAACGACAAGTTAATCGGGCCCAATTTTCCAACTTGGAAAAGAAAACTGTCCTATGTCCTAACTGCAGACGATTATGATATTTGTCTAAGAAAGCCAAAACCCAAAAAACCGCAGCCCAATGATGATGAGAAAGTAACTTCTAAATTCAAGAAATGGATTAAAGCGAATAAGATGGCCAGGGTCATAATTTTGGGATCTATAAGTAAGTCATTACAACAGACTTATGAGCGGTATAAAAGTGCATCACAAATCCTGCGAAGTTTAGAGGCTAAGTTCAATAGTATTTGTGAGTCAGAGGTGACAGTGCTACTGAAAAAATTAAGTCAAGCTAAAATGATTGAAGGGACTTCTGTAGTAGACCATACCAATTATGTATGTGGATTGACTGATCGCCTACAGACTGTAGGGATGAATTTAGAGGTTAAGAGTCGTGTGCATTACATCATGAAATCTTTGCCTAAGTCCTATGAGAATTTTGTGATGAATTATCAAATGAATGGTTTAGAATGGGGCATAGAAACTCTTGTTGCCAAACTTAGAGCAGAAGAGATTCGGAGAGGCACAACAAAGGTTGAAAGTGCACACTTGACTTTGAAACCTAAGGTATTCAAGAAGAAGGGATTTAAGAAAGGTGGGAAGAAGAATAAAAATTTTAGCAATGAAAAGAATGGCAAAAAGGACATCACTTGTCACTACTGCAAGAAATCGGGCCATATGAAAAGACAATGTTGGAAGTTGCATGAAAAACCAAACTCTTCCACAACTCCAGGGGTTCAAGGAACTCAGGGAGAAAAGAAGTGATGGAGAATATATTTACATGGGAAATGGTGACCGGATTGAAGTTGAAGGAGTTGGATCATATGAAATTCAACTGGAAGATGGGTCATCTTGGATTTTTCCTGAAGTTTTGTGTGCACCTAAAATTAGGAGAAATTTGATTTCTGTTGCTTTGTTGGACAAAACTGGGTATTCCGTAATTTTCAAGAATAGTATGGTTATTATTAAGAAAGATAATTTGGTTATCAAAGGTTCACTTTATGATGGTCTTTATAAATTGAATCCAATTTCTCCCACTTTGTGTATGAGTGTGAAACGATCTCGTGATTTAGACTCTTCAATTCTTTGACATCATCGTTTAGGGCATATTGGGAAAGAAAGAGTTCTCAGATTGGTTAAAGAAGGAATTATTCCTGAACTATCTTTTAATGAATTTGGAATATGTGTGAGTTGTTTAGATGGTAAAATGACACAAAAACCCTTTGATGTCAAGAAGAAGAGGAAAAAATCAGAAGAATTGTTGGATCTGATTCATTCAGATATATGTGGTCCAATTAATGTACCTTCTCGCCATGGTCATAAGTATTTCATAACTTTTATAGATGACTATTCCAAATATGGCTATGTATATCTTTTGAATAAGAAATCTGATGCATTGGAGTCATTTAAAGAATTTAAAGCTGAAGTGGAAAAGAGCACAGGAAAGATAATTAAAGGATTGATGTCCGATAGAGGAGGAGAGTATTGTTCTGATTTGTTCAACTCTTATTGCATTGAAAATGGAATTGTTCATTACTTATCTATTCCTAGGACACCTCAACAGAATGGTGTTTCTGAGAGGAGAAATGGGACTTTTCTTGAGATGGTTAGATCTATGATGAGTGGAACAAATCTGCCCCTAAGTTTGTGGAGTGAAGCTTTGAAAACTGCTGCATATCTTCTTAATAGCGTACCAAGTAAATCTGTGCAGAAAACACCATTTGAATTATGGGTTGGTTGACCTCCAAGATTAGGTCATTTAGTTACATGGCGATGCCCTGCAAGGGCACTATATACAGGAGATGACAGATCAAAGATAGAACCTAAGACATTGGAATGTTTCTTTGTGGGTTATCCTCTATATTCCAAAGGGTTCAGATTATATGATAAATCCAATGGTGTCATTTTTGAATCTCGAAATGTAACTTTCCTTGAAAGTATATGGACTGAAAAGACAGAAAAGGATCACATTGATATTTTAGAGATTCAAGAAAATGTGGAACCTATATCTTCTTCTTTGCCAAGTACTTCTGAGGTTCCTCAGCATCCTCCTGTTCAAGATAATGTCAGAAGAAGCCAAAGACAGATTAGAGCACCTAACAGGTATACCCTAGTAGGTGATTCATATCCTAGATTGGAGGATAAAGACATTCTTGACCCTCATGATTATGATAGTGCCATAGCAGATATTGAAGCTAAGAAATGGGACATTGCCATGAAAGAAGAGATGGATTCAATGCAGAAGAACAAGGTATGGACCCTAGTAGAACCTCCTAAAAATTGCAAGCCGATAGGTTGCAAGTGGATATTTAAGAGGAAAAGAAATTCAGAGGGTCAAGTTGAAAAATATAAAGCAAGACTAGTTGCTAAGGGTTATACTCAAAGAAAAGGTTTTGATTATGATGATACCTTTTCTCCAGTAGCAAAAATCACATCAATTCGAATAATATTGTCAATTGTTGCATATTTTGATTATGACTTATTTCAGATGGATGTGAAAACTGCATTTTTGAATGGAGATCTTGAAGAAGAACTTTATATGGAACAACCTGATGGTTTTGTTATAGATGCTACAAAAGTTTGCAAGTTAACAAGGGCAATATATGGCTTGAAACAAGCTTCTAGGCAGTGGTACATGAAATTTGACCAATCGATAAAAGCATTTGAGTTTGAAAGCAACTCTGAAGATCCTTGTGTTTATATTAAAAGGTTTAATGGTCAAATAGTCTTTCTTGTATTGTATGTGGATGATATTTTAATTACAGGGAGTAATAGACAGTTGATTCAAGAGACAAAATTGGTTGCAAGAGAATTTCGAGATGAAAGATCTTGGAATGACTTCTTATATACTCGGGATAAAGATTGAAAGAAATAGGAGTGCTAAGATGCTTGCTTTATCTCAGACTGCTTATGTGGATAATATTCTTGAGAGATATTGTATGAGTGCTTGTAAACCCACTACAACACCAATTTCTAAAGGAGATATCTTTAGCAAAGCTCAATGTCCACAAAATGAAATTGAAAGACAGAAAATGGATAATATGAGATCAACATATTGTTCTGCTATTGGTAGTCTGATGTATCTTATGACTTGCACTAGACCGGATATATGTTTTGTTGTGAGTTTACTTAGCCGCTATCAGTCAGACCCTGGGCCACGTCACTGGGAAGGAGTGAAACGGGTTTTACGTTATATCAAAGGGACTAGGACAGCTCGACTTGTCTTCTCATCTTCTACCCTCATGGTTGAGGGATACTCTGATTCAGATTACCAGGGTGATCAAGATGATCGCAAATCTACTTCTGGTTATGTGTTTATGTTTGGTGGAGGTGCAATTTCTTGGAAAAGCAAGAAACAAGATTGTATTGCCATATCCACTATGGAAGCAGAGTATATTGCTTGTAGCTTGGCTGCTCAAGAAGCAATTTGGATTAGGAACTTCTTGCGGGAGTTATGTATTGTAGATTCTATTAAGGATCCGATCACAATGTATTGTGATAATGAGGCTGCTCGAAGCCTAAGCAAAGACTCTCGATATCATTCAAGAGCCAAGCATATTGATGGGAAGTATCACTTTATAAGAGATAAAGTGCAGAAAAACCAGCTGGTAGTTGAAAGAAAAAGCTCTGCAGAGATGTTAGCTGATCCCATGACTAAGGGATTAAATGTAAAAGTTTTTATTGATCATGTAAGGAGCATGGGCATTGTAATTAATTCCCCTTGGTTCTGATTGTGCCAAGTGGGAGATTGTTAGTATTTTATATGTGGCTCTGCTCTGAACTATCTTATATATTTAATTTTATATGATTAATAAATTTTATTTGTTGCATGCATTAATTTGTTGTCCATGGATTTCATCCCTTTGGCATTGGATCACTGGGGAGGTGGGTGTCTTCATGACACCGTGTCCTGAGCCTTGTGCTCGAGAATACGTCCCGGGTCATTGAGGTGAGAATTGGGGCAGCTCACTTAGACCTTTGTATGTTTAGATGGCCTTATAAGGGGTGTTGGGCGTAGGACCATACACTGACCTAGATGTCCCATCACCATACAATATTGTGTGTGTCACACATAGGACGGGTGACCAGAGATCAGGTAAATGGGCCTTGAGCCTATGAGACCGATCACCTCCGAGTCTAGCTTCCTTTGATCTTGAGAATTGGCCCGACTACTGTTAGGGTGTATAATTCTTTTGGAGTGGAATTGATAGCATTGATGATACTTTTTGGTGCATCAAACCACTCTAGAGAATTAGTATTAATAACATTGTCGGGAGGTTATTATTCCAAGAGAATCTCAACTAGGGGCAAAATTGTAATTTTGACATAAATCGATAAACCCGGGAAATTATCGATTTACTCGAATTATGGATATTCCAATTCCCATAATTGGTTTTATGAAATAACTATTTCTAAATTTTTTTCTCAAAATTATTTTCAAATTATTTTGATTTAAAACGTTATGGGAATTGGGCCTCTTATAGCCCACTTGTTGGGTTTTGTTTTTGTTAGACTTGGGCCTTCTGGGGGACACCTCAATTGACCTAAGTCTGAGGTTGAGTAGGAAGCGATGATGGAAGGAGGAATCCTCGTATGGGTCCATTAGGTAATGGATCGGGCTATTTAGCTGATGGGCTTTTGGGCTTATTTGGCTAATGGGCAATTAGGGTTCGATCGGTTGATGGGCCACGAATTCTATTTATTTACATGCTGAGGAGGTCACACAAACTCTGGAACCAGATTTCATTCTTCGTCAGAGGAGCCTTCCATCAAGGGAAATCAAACAAACAGAGTTGGTGGACCGACAGCGATTCGACAAGAACGGAGGAGAATTGACAAACAGGTACGCAAAATGTAAATTTTTTATTATATTATGATTTATTGGGACAACATGTATACCACAAAATACACTTTATGGTCAAATCTCATGCGGTATACACATGGACAAAACCCACATGCCTCTATATCAAAACTTAAAAGAATCATTCCCTAGTATGGAAACAAATTCGAAAATACCTCCCTGATTTTCTAACACACTAAAGAAAACTCATAGGATTAGGCCATTACACCTTCTTATGGTTTGACAAATGGATACCACGATGTACAAGACCCTTGGTTGAGCACCATCAACTGACACAAGGACCCCACTCTCCTTTCACAAAAGTTGTAGCCCTGCTTAATTAGAGGGGGAAAATGGAATCTCACTGAACTAGCTAGCAAATGGGAATCCCCCATTACTGAAAAAATTAAGAACATAATGCTTCTGACCTCTACCGAAGATAATAGCATATGGGATCGGAACCCAACATGTACATTCACCATAAAAAATACGTATCAACCTTTATGCATGGGAGATATATATAGGGACCAAAAGGGGAGTTTGGAATATGGTCCTAAAGACATTATTTGGGCAATCTTACCTCGTTTAACTCTTCCCCCAAAACTCGATCCAGTCCTTTCTTTGGTTACGCCTGCATAATAATTTACCAACAACATTTTTGTTTTATCGGAGAAACATTATACATCAGCCTCAATGGCGGAGACAGGGAGGGGCAAGGGGGGGCCATGGCCCCCCCAAATATTTTCTAAACCCTTATATATGTTTATGCAATAAGGCCCCCACCCATTTTAAAATATAATATTGTATATAGAGAGAAGGAAAGAGAGGAGGAAAGAGAGAAGGAAAGAGAGAAAGAGAGAAGGAAAGAGAGAAGGAAAGAGAGAAAGAAAAGGAAAGAGAGAAAGAAAGGGAAAGGGAGAAAGAAAGGGAAAGAGAGAAAGAAAGGGAAAGAGAGAAAGAAAGGGAAAGAGAGAAAGAAAGGGAAAAGAGGAAAGAAAAGAAAAGAGAAAGAAAGAAAGAATTAAAAAAGATTTATTAGAGAGGGAAAGAAGAAAGAATTATTTATTCCTATTTATTATTATTTATTATTATTTATTTTTATTATTTCTAGGAGAGAAAGAGAGAAAAGAGAGAGAGAGAGAGAAAGAGAGAGAGAGAGAGAAAGAGAGAGAGGGAGAAAGAGAGAGAGAGAGAGAGATTTATAGAGAAGTGAGAGAGAGAGAGAGAGAGAGAGAGAGAGAGAGAGAGAGAGAGAGAGAGAGAGAGAGAGAGAGAGAGAGAGAGAGAGAGAGAGAGAGAGAGAGAGAGAGAGAGAGAGAAAGAGAGGAGAGAGAGAGAGATCCGAGGGAGAGAGAGAGACGGAGAGAGACGGAGAGACGGAGAGAGAATATATATAATATATATTATATTATATATTCTTTACATTTTATTTTTGGCCCCCGCAAGAAATTTTTCCTGGCTCCGCCACTGATCAGCCTCTTTGTCCTTTCATGCATGTGCAAATGTAGAAGAGACCCAAGATCATGTACTATTCCTTTGTCCTGTAGCAATACAAGTTTAATTGAGACCAACTCTTGGCTCTTCTTCCATCAAATTTCCTGCTAAGGTTCAGCAATGTTTGATCCTTACTATTGTCAATTTTCTTTTCTCATGAGGGGCAGCGACAACCTAAATGCATCAGGAGGAGTATGCATTGCCTTATGGGAGATTTGGTTAGCACGAAACAATAGAATCTTTGCCAAAAAATCCACTCCCACTGACCAAATTATTTGCAAGATTCCATTTATGGTGACCACCAACACTTTTTAAACCAAAATAACCTAGGTATAACATATATAACTTGGGAACCTCCCCCATCCCTAGGTTTTACCGTTGATGCTCCTTTACTTACTGCAACATGGCCCCTCATAAATGACTTACATGCCTTGATCATTATTAAGATGTTTTTTCCAGAGAGACAAGTGATGGTACGTACAGGGGCGACTCCAAACTGATCATACAGTTCATCATGGGAGAGGCAAAACCCCACTGGAAGCTCCTACCACTTGTACTGAAGGTGAAGGAAATTCTGAACAGCAAGCATGGCCACCATTAGTCTCATGCATGTATATAACTAGAAAAGAAGGCAACTATATATTTTGGAAAGGCAACGTCATACCAATATAAGAATATGGATGCAGGCATCACCTTCTTTTTTTAAAACATCTTTACAGAATTATTGTTTTTTGTCTGGTTACATTTTTTTGGATGAATGTACCCTAACCCTTGATACAACACTAGTTCTCAACCAGTAAATAGTATATCGATCGGTTTTCTCTATTAAAAAAAAAAAAAAAAAACAATCCGAAATATATAATTTCTTTCTTGGTGTAATTAAAGCAAAAAAAAGGAAAATCTTGTCTCGAGTGCTCCAGCTTCCATCAACACTCGCATTTCCTATGATAGCACTCGAGTACATTTCTTCTTGAAGACACTGGACATCTGGTTTTAGCCGAACTTGATTAGATCGAGTTAAGAGCAATGGTTCAACAATTGAATATTATACTCTATACTTTAGATATATTTAATATTTCTATAGTAAGACAGGACAAAAATAGTGCTTTAGTTGTGCTAGTTATAAAGAATGGGATCGAGTCAATAAGAACCAAACTGGCCTTTAATTCTCACTGCACCGGACTCTTTAAGAATTAGAAACACTATTGTGTTGAAAAAAGAGCATTCTTTGTACATTTTTGTAATTTTATGGACAGAGGACTTGATTCAAAATGCTATTATTGCCTCTTGCAACTAAAAAGCAAAGAGTGACCCATGCACTCTAATTTTCACCCAGCAACAAACTATCCACCACTCTTTCAAATAACAGGCTTACATGTACAATATTGTACAACAAAATCAGCTACAACAACATTTACTACCGCCCAAGTGAATCTCACTGTATAGGCAAGAAGAATTACATATGTTATATTTTTATATTTGCTGCAAAACTCAAGAAACAATGAGGAGATTGTTCTCATGGCCATTACTATGTACAACAGGTCGGAGTGGATCAACCCTCCATACTCCATCCACAATGAACTTAATCTGCAATATAAATGTAAAACGATCCATAATCCAACTATACAAAAATGCCACCTCCATGTCCATAATGAGATGCAAATGCAACTCACCTCATAACGACCTGGATACAACTTGAGGTTCAAGGAAAATATGCCAGATTTTGATTTATGCATCCTTCTCTGCAATATCCCACAAAGAGAAGTTGACCTATATCAGAAATCCAAAATCTACTGAACAAAGAAATGCCCATGCTTAAATGATAATGGTATCGAAGCTTGCACTGATAAAGAAAATCTAGGTGTTGGATTCATTAACACTCCGACATTATCACACACAGGCAATGAGGTTTTCAATAAAAGTCAACAACATAGCCATCACTAACAGAGCACAGTAATAATTATGGAGATGTCTCAAAATTGGCAGGCATCTCCCTTGCATTGGTGTTTGTTAATGGAAACAATCCCTTAGCTTAGAGTGAGGAAAAGAAATGCAGTTAATTATCACGTACAAGCAGCACCATGAAACTACAAATATATTTAGTTAATTAAAATGTTGTCAGAAAAATATTAAACAACGTCTATATACAGAAACTCAATAACAAACTTCGGATTTTGTCTCTTAAATGGACCTTACTTTGTGCATAACCAGACAAAATTAGACCTGTCAATAGGCACCGTTCTTTTCTTCGATGGTTAAAGTATTCCAGTCTTTTAACATAACATATTAGAATGCTTGCCAGAAAACCCAAAACTGTGCTTCATAACGTCTGATTGAATCTATAAAGCAGTGAAATTTCCAAAGAAATACGTCAGCAGTAGTTGGTATGGGCAGCTATCAAATTCCAGATAGAGTCATATGCTTGAGAAACAAAGGCCAAAGTTAAAGCAGAAGCGAGAACTAACAATACCCACTAAACATAACTATGGGCAGGGAAAGTGATAACTGCTAACCAGTGGGTTCATCCACAAGAATTTTTGTGATAGAAAAATATAAAAATAATTAATTCAAAGCGGACAAACCTGACTAGTCCAGCCATCAAAAGATCCAGCCAACAAAACCTCGGTAGCTGAATTGGGCCAAACTATTGATGCAGTCCTCAGCAGACTAAAAGCTTTTTGAGCATTATCAATCTTTTTCTGTTTCTCTTCCACTAATCTCTGTGCTTCTCTGTGGATAGATGACAAATATTATTATGGCAAAGACAAATTAAGTTTTTTGTGGTTTTAAGGAAAACATACATTATCTCCATTGCAATCTTGCCTTCCAGTACAGCTAACTTTGCACGCATTGAGCGCAATTGATCTTCAGTTTTCATGGCCTCAGTTTGCTGGAACTCCAAAACATCAGAAAGTGACTCCAGATCTTTCGGATAGTTTCCTTTGACCTATAAAGAAGATTTCATATAAAAGCAGGAAATGAAACAATCATGAAAGTTCTTCAAAAAGCAAAATGAACAAAAGCTTTCCAATTAATGTATGATATGTTCAACCAGATTTAGTAAGATAAAGGTCAATGAGTGAACTTGAGCAATAGTTACGTGGTCGCATGTCGAGTTATAATGGTTGGTCTTGAGTTCAAGTCTCCTTGGGGGCATGGGGTGGTATACGGTTTACATGTACTTTCCTCAGACAAAAAAAAAAAAAAAGACTTTAAGGAAGGAAAACAAAGATAAGGTCAATGAGCTTCCTTCTAGCAAACAAAAAGCTTACTCAGCAAAAAACGTAGAAACAAATGCTGCCACATCCAGGTACATTACGAAGGAAGCAAGAATGAATGGCTGCCCCTTCCCACCATTTCTGCTTGAGGGAGAGGCAATAGATTTGCCACTTTCTGTTCCAGGCTCGGCAGCATTATCCCTCCCCACACCACTTCCGCAATGGGGATAGAGACCCTGCTCTTCTCATAAGACTGGGGCCACAACCCCCCACCCTATTCTTTGAGGCACATTGAAAGAGGGCAGGGCCTTCATCACTGATGCCAAAGCAGGTCACAACCCCAACCTTATGTCTTTGTTGAAAAAGAAGAAATTCCCTATGCAACCATGACCAAGCTTATTGAACCAAGTGACAAAGTCCATCGATTGAACTGACAAACCTAGTCAACTGGTTTTTGACCCACTTTGGGCTTTCAGTGTTTTAACCCACTGAAGGGACTGGATCTGGCTGATCCTGGTCCAGTCAACCAGTCCAGTCTGTCAGATCACACTGGTCAAAATAAAGGTCCAAGTATGTTATTTGTTCACTCTCAAATGAAAAAATTATATGAGATGTGACTTAGTAATGCCTATAAAAGCTACATTCCAAATCAAAAACTGCTGGTGGTAACAGAAAGCATAAGGAAAGAATGAGAGAGATACCACAATTAAGTTTATTCTCTTTAGATTTTAAGAAATGCCCCTCTTCAGTTTCTCAAAAAAAATTTAAAGAAAGAAAAAAAATATTAAGTAGGTCCCTGGTAACCTAGATTTTCCAGTGGTTGACAGGACAGATAAACTTGTAACAGCTAATACAAAGGATGCTGGGGAAATCCCCAAGAAGTAAGGGCTATTGAAAAACAGCAAAAGTTACGTATTCAAGTACACAGAGATCACCTTTATACAAATCATATGCAGGATTTATAATGTCTAACACTCAAAGAACATGCAAGTAAGCTAGTTGTTGCTTTTTGTGGTTTATTCATGACCGAAAATAATTATTCTCATTGCCTAGCAAGCAAGCCCAATCAAGTTAGTATGATTACATTCCCGATAAGGAGTGTTGATAACATTTCTTCACGTTACTGTGCATTGTAAGAAAGTCTTTTTTGAGAACTGGACAATTTTCATTAGTATAAATTGAGAGAATAAGAAAGACCAGGATGAAAGAATGGAAGAGTACTCCTACAGGGTTTTAGATTACAAATCCAGCTGTTCTCCTTTTGCTGCTTCTAGAGGAAAAGTGACTCAGAGATGATCATAACTTGGGTCTCAAGGCACAACACAATAACAAGTAGACACATGGATTACTTTGATGAGATTGAGAAGGCACAGGAGCATCACATGGCTACCCATCCCCTATGAGGTGAATGGACAAGTGGATGGTCATGCTAAAGAGGGGGTGACATGTCAACATCTTGCTCACAGTCTTTAACTTAGGTTTTAGGAGGAGTTGTCATCTTGGTCTCCTCCAACAAGTTTTTAGGAGTTGTCATCTGAGTCTCCTCCAACAAGTTTTTAGGAATTGTCATCTGAGTCCCCTCCAACAAGTTTTTAGGAGTTGTCATCTTAGTCTCCTCCTACTTATTGGTAGTCTTGCTCAGTGCATTCGGGCCGTGACCTCTTGTACTATACCCATTTGAATCCTTCTTATCATTTATCTTAAAAAAAAAAAAAAAAAAAAAGAGAGAGATTGATGAATTGGAGAAGAAAAAAAATTAGCTGTTTAGCTAACAGAGTTGAAGTTCAGGAACATAATATTTTGACTTGCCTTTTCACATCTCTATATAATTTCAAATGTGTTTCTATATGTTGTTTCAATTTTGGTCTTATTAAGGTTAGCTCAAAAAGCTCACTTTCGTCTCTTTACTCTTAAGGCCATTAATCTTTAGAAATTATAAAGTTATAATTTGTGCCATTACTTTTTCACTGTTTAGTAGTTAAAGCAAGCATCACAAGTACGAAAGCAAAGATGAAGATAATATGTTGGGAGTTGTACTGGAAAAAATTCCACTCATTTACCCACTTAGGTGCATTATATTTGAGAAAAGGCATAACACCCCTTCTTTTCATCATCTCTTATCCTTTCTCTTAAATTTCTCATTCTTTAATGATGTTATACGCAAAATAAGTTTACTCATTTCCAACCAAAATCCCACCTGAAAGTTTCCCGAGAGCACTGTAACAAATTAAAATATCAGGATACTGCAGAGTGAGCAATAGCATGAAGTTGAAAATCTTTTTTCTTTTTCCATCTATTGTCAACCTAACTTGTAAAAGTCGAACACCAGATTCATTTATTTGGAAATCAATATTTACGAACTTGTCATGCAACTGAATTCTTTTAATACCTGATTTTCTTATTACCCAGTGTCAATTTTGCTTTTCGTAATCTTCCCAAAGTAGAGGCTTCCTTTTATACATCAACAAGACAGTAATAGAAAGAAAATTTTACCACAGCCAGATGCCTCTAATTTTAATCTTTACCAGATATAAACTCCATAATTTCCAATACTACCAAGTTAAATTACAGTATCAGATAAGTAGTCAATCGCCACAGTTATTCCCTACTCTAACATATTTTCTCTGTGCAAGTGTTTCTTTAACTTGCTTCAATAGATTCTTTTGGGATGCTGCTCTGCTATTTGTTTGTGACATCATGACATCATGCAGTTGCATAAATTTTTTATGCAATTAGTATTTGAAATTGCTGGAATTGCAAGCTCACAATTTAAAGAGTTTACAAGCTCTCACATGGTTAACAAAATCTGAACGAAAAAAAAATATAAAGAGCCATTTAGTTAAATTGATTTGACTACAGAGGGTCAGAAAAGATCTGATAATGTACCTTATGTGAAGTATCAGGGTGCGCTTTCGATCTGATCAAGTTTAGTACAGAAGAAAGCTCTTGTTCCAACTGCTGAAGATGGGAACTTATCTGCTGTTTAATATTTTGCTTGTCCTCAGTATCAAGCTTTTCCCCTGGACCACTGGCTCCATATGAACCTTGAGCTACCTCATACATCTTATCAGTTACATCACCCAATGGACTGTGGTCTTCTGGCCTCTCAATTGCTTTATTGAGAGGAAAGTTTTCAGCAGCGACAGAACCAAGGAGTTAAAAGGCAGATTTTAGAGGTTAAAACCACAGTAAAAAAACTCAATAAGTATAAGATACCTTCAAATTCAGCCAGTGGAGAGCCTGCCCTTTGAGAACTCCATATTCTCCATGTGTGTGACCCATTGCAGATTTCACTGGTACTATTGTCTGTGATAGATCCATTTTGAAAATGAGCACCACCTGAATCGTTGAACAAGTCTTGGCTTGCTGTTAAAGATGTGGACTGATTGCTTATATCATTGCCTGAAAACTTTTACAGGTAACAAATATTAAAGCACCATCTTTAGTATCAGGGTCAAGGTAAATGAATACAGTTTCTTTTATTAACAATATATTCAGTAACAAAGCCATTGTGATTTTACTAACAACTAATGTCAAGAATGATCTCAATGGATTCATAAGTTCAGTGTTCGATTTTTCTTTTTATACGTTTATATTTTAGATTTTAAAATTCATGAATTCTTTATGCTAAAGTTATCAAATGATGGATTTTCTCTTTACATGAAGAACAGGGAAATTTCATTTGTTAGATTACACTGTGGTAGACCAAAGACTGTACCATCAAATAGAAGGTAGAACATATTACCTGTTGCTTTTATCTTTTTAGATGTGCAGACATCCGAACAAAATTACCAATTCATTACAAGAGGACCAGAGAAACGCGCCCAACGTTACACAACCAAGAAGATACACACAATGCTTACATAAGTTTAAGGTTGATACGTTACATTTTTCTATCACTTTACAAAAAAGAAAAAATAAGGGAAAAAGTGTTAACACCATCTACTAAATTAAAGATTCAATCAGGCAATGGAGAATTATACCTTAGCATGTTTTGCCAAGCAGTTAAAGGTGATCGAGACAAAAAGTCCAGAAAAAGGAAAGATGTTGGAACTTAAATGAACCGCCAACATACCACATTTAAGGGCGCTCGCAATTCATCTTCTTTCCGCCTTTGTCCCACGCCGAAAGATAGATTTCTTTCTTTCTCCAGGCCACACAGTATTCCTTCGATTCCCGTGCTTTCAATTTCCGTTACCCTTTCCCTACAAGAACCTTAAGAAATTAACATTCAGTCTCCTTTACCATTTTCCTTCCTTAGGGCAAAACCAGAATAAAATACAAATCAATGAAAAAATCCATTCCCCATTTCAACTTTCTTTTATGTACAGGAAATAAAAAATCAAACAAATGAAATGTGAACCATTCCATTTCTATTGCTGTACAAATAGACCACTGCAACGTCAGAAAGCAGACCACAGAGTGAAAAAACCTACGCCGGTCTACCGGAAGACGCCGCAAACTCGGAAGAACCATTTGCCCCATCCTCGCCTGATGTCTGCCGAAAATTCCTCTCATCGTTCTCGTCTTCCTCGTCCAAACCCCACCCCAAAGCAAGCCAACCCCCCTGCTTCGAAATACCATCCACCAAATCCATCCTTCCCGCAGCAATCAACTCCTCCTTAGAAGGAAAACGCTCCGGGTTTGACGACTTCGTCATGAACTCAAAAATCTCCTCCTCCAAATCAATATCACTCCTGCTCTCAGACAGCACCTCCACATGGGTCTCCGGCTCCCAAACCCGAGTTACCGCCAGCAGAGACCCACAACTCCGAACAAGACGCAGAGAGAAAACCAAACGATGGCTGCTAGGGTATCTCGAACAGGACCTTCTGAGCTTAGGATTACGGTACTTGAGGAGGATGAGAGAAGAATGCGAGGTGGCGGCAATCATTTTGTAGCATATCCGTAACAGGGGCTGCAACAGAAATAGTGAGATATCGCGAAGGAATTCGAGAAAAGATGAAGGAAGGGAAAGAGAGAAGAAATGAATATCATATTAAAGCGCAAATTGATTGCTCGTGAGTCGCGACTAAAAAAATGAAAATTGATGATTGTGGAGCTACCACAGACTCACAACGCACGAGTATCAGAAGCAGAAATATCCCGGGTCCTATCATATTCATCGCTTACGCGATCCTTGTTTGTTTCAGAGATTTTGAGGCTCGACGTGATGCCCTTCTTGTAGTAAAAGACAATCGGTCAATATATCGGTCAACGCAATTATTTTATGTAGATCAGTGAAGACAAAAAAAAATATATAATTAGCAGATAAAGTACGTAAGAAGATCACGTACGGAAAAGGCTCTGTGTGGGCGGAGAAGATGATCGATCTGTGGCAGCATCGCTCGTCGTCGTCCGTAGACATTCCCATTTATTTATTCCCCCACTTAATATATATTTTTTTTATCATATTAACCTGCGCATTTATTAAGCGAGTATATCGCTGGGGTTCAAAACGAGATCACATTCTGCAGAGTGGTTCAGAAGAGGCCTCTAAACTGGTGTAGTGGTGCTCTTCTGTTATATTGGACATCTCCTATAGGAGATGTTTAGACCTCTGTATCAACGACATGAGTGCCCAGTTGGTTCGCAATTCATTCTTCACAGCTTTGATTATCATTTTGGAGTCCCCCCTAACTTGTACGTGCTTATGTGGAAAGAATATTTTACCCAGATAAAGAGTCAAAAGTGTAAGAAGAGACTCGTATGAGATAATCTTTTTATCTCTGTTTTTCTTGATATTGATTCATGGAAGATGTACATATTTATAGGTGAGATGTACATGTATAAGAAGAAATATACAGATTACAATCTTTGAACCGAGGTGCAAGTTTCCTTGTATCGATCTCCTTCTTGGCTGGAGTTGCTTTGTGGAGATCCGTGATCGTCGTTTGATTGATTTGCAATCACCTAGCTTGACGAGGAAGACTTCTATCTTGATCAGCAATCATTGGAAGTTCTCTTCCATTTACATTCCCCCTCAAGCTAAGGGGTCTAGGGGAGACCGAAAGCTTGACCGAGAGACGAGAATGAGAAGTTCGGGACAAACCTTTGGTAAAAATATCAGAAACCTGATCCATGGTTGGAATGTATTTCACCTGTAGAGCACCTTTGGCAATTCGTTCTCGAACAAAATAGTAATCCAGTTCAATATGCTTGGTGCGGGCGTGGAATACAGGATTGGCTGCGATGAACGTGGCAGAGATGTTGTCACACCAGACCATGGGAGCTTGTGATATCCGAACATGGACTTCTTGCATAAGTTGAAGAAGCCATGAAATCTCGGACATTGTGGAGGCCAGTGCCCTGTACTCTGCTTCGGCACTTGAGCGAGATACAGTTGGTTGTTTTCTGGAACTCCAAGAAACAAGGTTGCCACCAAGGAAAACACTATAACCTGTTGTAGATCGTCTGTCATCGGGATTGCCTGCCCAATCGGCGTCCGAGAAAGCATGAATATCAAAGGAGTCGGTGGGGCAAAAAACTAGTCCATGACTAATGGTGCCTTTGATATAGCGAAAAATTCGCTTCACAGCTGCCCAGTGGACGTCAGTGGGGACTGCTGAAATTGGCATACCTGATTCACTGTGTACTGAATATCCGGGCGTATGATCGTGAGATACTGAAGGGCTCCCACTGCAGATCGGTAGAGATGAGGATCTGGCACGACTTGACCAGTAAATTTAGAGATTTTGCTGCCGATTTGTGCAGGAGTAGTAACTGATTTAGCATTGAGCATGTCAAAACGGCACAAGATATCACATGCAAATTTTTCTTGACACAAGTGTAAACTGCCGTTATTGAAAGTCGCCTGGATTCCAAGAAAGAAACCAAGGGATCCTAAATTTTTTACCGGGAGATGCTTTTGAAGATCTTTGATAAGGCTGTCAGCTATAGATAGAGAATCTGTGATCAAGAGAATATCATCCACATATACCAATAAAAAAATCACCTGGGGCCCGTTCAAGCGAAAAAATAGAGAAGAATCTGCGCGAGAGTGATGAAAACCAATTTCTAATAGTAATGAATGAAGACGAGTGAACCGGGCGCGGGGAGACTGCTTTAGTCCATACAGGGAGCGCTTAAGTCGACATACATATTCTGGATATGCAGGATTGATAAAACCCAGAGGCTGTGACATATAGACTTCCTCCCTGAGTTCGCCATGAAGAAACACATTCTTTATGTCAAGCTGTGTGATGTGCCATTTGTATGTAATAGCTAAACTGAGGAGAACACGAATCGTGGTTTGTTTGACAACGGGACTAAAAGTCTCGAAAAAATCCAAACCTTCTTGTTGATGAAAGCCCTTCGCGACCAGTCGGGCCTTGAATCGGTTAATGGAACCATCGGATTCTGTTTGAGTTGATACACCCATTTGCAACCAATAGGCTGTCGATGAGATGGCCTTGGAACGAGATCCCATGTCTGATTAGAGATCAATGCATTATATTCCTTAGTCATGGCTGCATGCCAAGATGGAGATTTGACGGCCTGGGAGTAGCAGGTGGGTTCAGACTCGTGTGGACTAGAGCCGGAGAGAAAAAGACGATGTCGAAGAGTGCCTGTTTTGGAACGTGTAGTCATGGGATGAGTTGAGAGTGGTGCAAGCAGACCAGGAGGTAGCGGCGAGGGCTAAGAAGCACCAGAAGGCAGCAATTCATTCGGACCATCAGAACGACCATGTGGAGAAGGGGAGGATGATGCAGAAGAGGATGGAGAAATAGGAGAATCTGGCACAGGTGAAGTAGTAGAACTAGGAGAAGCTATCAGAGATGAATTAGTAGAAGAAGGGAAGATGGGATACACACCTGGTGATGAGAGGTGCGGGCCTGGGGTCCCCTTGCTGTCATCAGAATCGCCAGCCGAAGGAGATCTGTAAGGAAAGACATTCTCGTGGAACACTACATGGCGACTGACATAGATCTTCCGGCTTGAGACATTCAGGCAACGATAACCTTTATAGGAGGGATGATAGCCCAGGAATACACAAGGACGACTGCGAAAGTAAAGTTTGTGCTTATTATAACTGCGGAGATGTGGATAGCAGAGGGACCCAAAAACTCTGAGATGGGAATAATCCAGAGGTTTTGAAAAGAGAAGTTCATATGGAGAAGCTTTCTTCTTAGAAATACTAGGGCGACAGTTGAAGAGATAAGCAGCAGTGTAGAAAGCTGAGTCCCAGTGAGAAATGGGGACCCCACTCTTTGCAAGAAGAGCTAGCCCAATTTGGACGATGTCCCTATGCTTTCTTTCTGCAATGCCGTTCTGTTCGGCGGTATATGGACACGAGATTTGGTGCTTAAGACCATGGGAAACGATGATATTCTGAAAAGGATGCCCAACAAATTCTTTAGCGCCGTTGGACTGAAAAATCTTGATTGACGTGTCAAATTGGTTTTTGACCATGGTAAGAAATTGGCTAAAGATAGGATATATATCGGATTTTGCTTTTAAGAAGAAAATCCATGTATATCCACTAAAAAGGTCAACAAGAGATAAATAAAATTTGAAACCATCGACGGAAAGAATTGGGGTGGGTCCCCATATGTCAGCACAAATAATTTGAAAAGGAAATGTGGCATGAGTTTTATTTATAGCAAATGGCAAAGCATGAGACTTAGCAACCCTACAGGAATCACACGGTGGATTATTTTTGGAGGGTAGATTGAGGGTAGCTAAAATAATCTTCTGAACTGGAAAGGATGGGTGACCTAATCTATCATGCCATAGACAAGAAGGTTCCTTGGAGATGGTGAAACAGCTTGGTGAGGCGAGTTTGTCAAACACGTACAGACCATCCTTAAGCTTGCCCTGATGCAGTAGACGACCCGTTCCCTGCTCCTTGACAAAGAAATGGGTGTGAAAAAATTCAAAGTAACTATTAGTTTCCTTTGTGAATTGAGAGACAGAGACGAGATTTTTAATAATATTTGGCACAAAGAAAACATTTGTAAGTTTGAAGGGAGGAAGAGAAATATATCCTTTTGCCCGAATGAGAGATTTGCTAGAGTTACTTGTTCCTCACCATTAGTTGGGGCATGATCCACAAGTATAGCAGAATCGCCGGTGAAATGGTTCGTCGCACCAGAGTCAGGATACCAGAAGCCATCCATCCCGGTTTTAGTGACATTTGCGGCATTTAGTGATGGAGATGGAGCTGCTTGGAAAGTTTGATCAAACCGGTGACAGCAGTTGGACGCGAGTGGCCTTTCTTGGAGCAAATCTGACATGAAGGACGGGTATCAGGACGTGGTTTATTGTTCTGAGCATGAGTGCTATTAGGAGTAGATCGTCCTCCTCCACGTCCTCGTCCTCTGCTAGTTGAACGTCCTCCACGGCCACGTGAACTGGTATTGGTGTGATTAGCCATGCTAGCAGAGGGAACAGTGTTTGACAGAGTAAGTCCGCCAAGCTGGGTAGTCACATTGAGACGGTGCTCTTGCGAGAGCAGCATGCTCTGAAGACTTTCAAGGCTGAGAGGATCAGTCCGAGCGGTGACTGACATGATAAATGGTTCATACTCAGAACCGAGGCCATTTAATATGTAAGCAACTAGATCCTCTTGATCTACCGGTTGACCAGCTGCAGATAGGTTATCTGCAATGGATTTGCCGCGTTCTAGATACTCCAAAATGGAGAGAGTGCCTCGTTTCAGATTTTGCAATTCCAATCGAAGTTGGAGTACACGAGAGTGGAGACTCGAGGCATAAGCTTGTTCCAGAGATACCCACATGGTGTGAGCAGTAGTCAGACCAAGAAGTTGGCCAAGAGCCCCGGGAGAGAGTGTGGATAATATCCAACTCTGGATTGTTTGGTCAACTCGGAACCAAGCTTCGTATGCTGGGTTCGAAATGAGTGAGGAATGTTCCTCATTTGGGATTAACGCAGGCGGAGGAGTGATGCTGCCGTTAACAAAACCCATCACGCCTTGACTGTAGAGGACTGGGAGAAATTGGGAACGCCATAACAGATAGTTGGAGCGATCCAGCTTGAGAGAGACTCGATGGCTAACGTTGCTGATTGTCAGGGTAATTATTCCATGAGGAGGGCCAAGATCGAACACCGCTCCATTGGAAACATGCGACACTCGGGAAGATTGAGCAGCGATGGAAGAGGAAGAGGGAGTGGCTGCCATATCGACCTGATGCTCTGATACCATGTAAGAAGAGACTCTCGTATGAGGTAATCTTTTTCTCTCTGTTTTTCTTGAGATTGATTCATGGAAGATGTACATATTTATAGGTGAGATGTACAGGTATAAGAAGAAATATACAGATTACAATCTTTGAACCGAGGTGCAAGTTTCCTTGTATCGATCTCCTTCTTGGCTGGAGTTGCTTTGTGGAGATCCGTGATCGTCGTTTTATTGATTTGCAATCACCTGGCTTGACGAGGAAGACTTCCATCTTGATCAGCAATCATCGGAAGAGAACTTCCATTTACAAAAAGTAATGCATGTGCCTTAACCGAGTTATTTGATTTCTGTAGTAATGGCCAAATGGAGGAGAGTAGGGGGGAACCAGTATGATCTCTGATCATCACCCCCAACTAGCGGCCCCTAATGATGTAACAACTGTCAAGATTTGTTTTTAAGTCTGGTGGTTCCAAAGAATTATGTAGTCTAGATTCCCTTGCTTTTGTTCAGTATTCCTAGACTTGTATGTGCTTTTTATTGAAAATTACCAGTAGGATCTAAACTCCATATAGCTATATTTTCTAAGGTTGGATTTGAAATTCATTCCAAAATTTGTTTGCATATCTCTTGTGCCCATGTTTCTATGATCATCTGAGTTTTCCACTTTCCTTCGACTAGTAGTGTGGATATTTTTGCAAATGGGGAATGGGGCCTTGTATGAGCCTATTGTACTTTACTAATGGTCTTTCGTGTGTATTTATCCAATGTCATACCATATGAATGTGTCTTCTCTAGTTCCTATCACCTTTCTATATTGTGTTAGGAATTCTGGGATATGTAACCTAGTTTGCTTCCATAACAGTGATTGGTTGATTTTCTTTATATTGTTGGTTTCATGAGGGATTTTACCATATCTTTGTCTCATATATTTTGCCCATAGGGAGTTCTTTGTTGTGAACATTCTCTATAACATATATTTTGCCCATAGGGAGTCCTAATCCACCCTTGTTTTTTGGTTGACATAGTTTTTTCCCAACTGACTAAATGCACCTTTTTTCTATCTTTGTATCTCCATATAGAGGATCTCATATCTTTTTCTATTTGATCACTAAATTTGTATGGTATACTAAAGCATGTGAGTAAGTGTAAGAGTATTGCACTTAATATGGATTTAACTAAAGTGACAATACCAGCTAAGGATAAGGATTTATGTCTCGATCCTTACGGTCTCTTTTTAAAAGTTCCTGTTATTGTAAAGAAGGTTTGTTCTGTTATCATGTTTACTGGTATGTTAATTCCAAGGTATTTTCCTAGTGTTGATTATATGGTAGAAGATTTAGAATTTCCTCTTGGGTAAGTTCATTAACATTCTTGGAGAAGAAAAATCTTTGTTTTTTGTGGGTTTATGTGTTGGTTTGCTTGGAGACTATAGTCCTGTAAAATCTATTGTAAGTTCTGCGCATTTTGGACATAAGCTTTTATAAACAATAAAGTGTCATCTGCATAGTGCGGAATGCATATTCTTGGGCTTGTCTATAAATAAATCACTGAATAATTTTATTCTGGGTTATATGAGTTGATACTCAGTCTTCCCCAACTGTAGGAACAATTAGGCGACGACCTATTCTCTCTCCCTAGATCCGTTTTTAGGTTTTTCTTTCATGTATAAATATATGTACCATATTATAATTCAATAAAGAAAAACATATTCTTTCATGGTATCAGAGTCGATCCTTAGATTTCACTTATTACCTATTTTATTTTCTGTCAATCTTTCTCTTATCCATGACATCCACCACCGAAACCTCTGCCCAAATTTCTCTCGACACAACTGTTGTTTTGTCTTCTCTACCCGTCCTAAAAAAAAAACAAACAAGACATTCCCATTAAACTCACCACAGATAATTACTTTCAATGGAAAAAGTAGGCTTTGCTTGTTCTACGCAGCCACCAATTAATAGGGTTCATTAACGAAAACATTCTTCGACCTCTATCTCCACCTGAAGCAGTTGAAGAATGCTTTCGGTTGGATCAGATGATTGTCGGCTGGATCCTCAATTCCTTGTCTAAGCTTATTCTTTCTCAGATGGAAGATGATCAGATAACACTTGAGGCGTGGAACACCTTGGAGACAGTCTATGGCACAAGTACGAGGTCTCGAATCCAAAAACTCAAATCTGATTTACATGATCTCCAGAAAGGTACCCGCTCCATTCATTAGTATTTACAACATGCTCGTTCCATCTCCTTGGCTTTATCCAAAGCTAGTCGTCTAGTAGGTGAAGAAGACCTCGTCTTGTGCACTTTACGTGGTGTGGGTTTTGAATTTGACCCAGTGTCGGTTGCCATTGACACAATGACAATTCATCCTACTTTTCCCTAACTATCTGGTATGTTGTTAGATTATGAACGTTGACTCAAAAATACAGTTGCAGCTTAGGCTTTCATAGCCACCCATTCTCCTTCCCATCGTGCACCAAATCGTTCTTCACGTGGCAATAGCAATCGTCGTGGAAATTCATCCCGTGGATGGTCTGCTTCCACTTATGGGGGCGGGCAAGGTCGATCTTCTTCTATGCCTACAGATAGATCATCTAAAGTTTGCTATAGGCGTGGCCATCCGTATCACAAGGCAAACATTGTTGGCATTGGATGATGTTGTCCAAACTTTGTTGGCTTTGACTATTGCGTCTCAGCCTCCATCTACAAAAGATGAATGGTTCTTAGATTCTGGTGCGACTCACAATCTCACACCAGATCCTACTGATGCTTCAAGTATTTCCCCTTATTCTGGGAACGACTCAATTTTTATTGGAAATGAATGAGCTTTACCCATCTCGTACTTTGGTCACTCCACTTTGCATCTCTCCACTGGTCATTCTGCCCAGTGTGATGTTCTTGTGCTCCCTTCACTCTTTAAGCATTTACTTTCTGTTTCTGCTCTTGAGAAAGCTAACAATTGGTCTTTCCTTTTTAACTCTATTGACTACTGTATTAAGGATCATCAAACAAACAAATCCATTGCGGGCCCCTTACAGGCAACCTCTACACTTTGTCATAATCCAAATTATGTTTTGCTGCCTCTACTGCTGGCACACTACAAGAAAAAAGGTTTTTAACCACGAATTTTTTCGTGGCTAAACGTCTCTAGTTCGTGGCTAAATCTTTTAGCCACGAAATTTTGTGGTTAAAAGTTCATAGCAAATAAAGCGTCGCTAAATGTATTAACCACAAAATTTCTTGTTACGTGGCTAAATCTTTTCACTTTTTGCCATGAAATATTAAATTTCGTGGCTACAACTTCGTTACATGTAGCAACGAATTATGCAGTTTCATGGTTAAAAGTTGTCATTTTTAGCCACAAAATCTATTTCGTGGGTAAAACTAGTCTGTATTTAGCAGCAAAATTATTTGGTTCGTGTGTAAAAACAATCTCCTTTTAGCCACGGAATTGTGATTTTGTAGTTAAAATTATTTACTTTTTAACCACGAAAGTTCTAATTTCGTGGTTAAAAGTCTTTTTCTGGTTATTTATAATTTATATTAGTTATTTAAACTACATAAATCTGCTTAAATTTCATCATTGCTGACAAAAAAAAATTCATCACAATTGACTTCTTTTCATTCACAATTCATTCACAAAGTACATAATTCATTCACAATTCATTCACAAAATTCACAATTCATTCACAAAGTTCATAATTTATTCACAATTCATTTACAAAGTTCACTATTTATTCACAATTTTCTATTCAAATTCATCACAAACTGCTCAAAAGGTGAAAGTGAAGTTGTGTAAAAACAAGCAAGGCTTAACCAAAGTGAAAGGTCACGAGTCATGTAACCCCTACATCATTTGAATCATCTCTCTACGCATTTCCTCTATCTGGCGACTATTTTCCTCCTTCAGCTTTTCTATCTCACGCCTATGCTCTTCACGTACTTCATCAATCATATTCTGAATATACGAAGAAGAAAATAATGCACCACGAGATCTCTTAGGTACAACTGGTTGTGCCTGACCTTGGCCCTTTATGTAACCAGACCTCGACCCTAATACATCCTCTACAATTTATTTTTCATTCAGAGAAGTCTTTTGTTGTGTTGCTTGTTCTTTTGCCTTCAACATAAGATTCTGTCCAACATAAAATAATCTTTTGATGCTAATGATACCACAATACATTTAAAGAAATTTTATACTTAATTTAAATTCTACTTACATATTTTTCTTCTGCCCCTGCACCCCAAGCTCCTTTCCTTGAAAAACGTGTTTGTTCGAATTGATTGATAGGACTGTTGTCAGTACCCTACAAGTGATACAAGGAAAGAAAATTAAAAATTGATAAGAAAAAGTTTAATTAAAGTAAAATCACAAGATGAAACATACCATTTCATCAAATAGAAGCTGAAATGATTTTTGCCCTGCTGTGTGTCCAACTTTCAACTTGCTATGTTAACTTTATTTTGGGCAGATAGATCCTGTAATTATTTAAATATAACATAAAATTCCAAAGATTTAAACACATGTCAAATTTGAATAGAACTCTCGTTTCCAATTTGAATTACATGGAAACTCTTAGTTTTAAAAATATTGTCACAAAGCCATTTCTAATCAGATTCGTCTACATCAGGAAAAGGAGTCAATCGACCTTCAGGATCTCCTCCATGCTGCTGAAACCATGCACTCAATTCGCCTCTATATGCCCGAAATATATCACTCATAGTCCTTAATACAACTTCTTGGCAGAGGTTGTCGAGTAGTATATCAACAGCAAAGTAGTTCTACCACCAAATATTAATTATTAGATTTGGATACATCAACACAAATCATAACTATAAAAATGATATTTACCTGGATAAAAGCATAAGCTTCATGAAAATCCTCAGCTTTAAACTTCCTGAAGTATCTCACCTGATGTGGCAAACGTGTTCTCACTGCAATTCCAATGTATCCAATGAACTCACCATTGTATTTCCCCTTAGGCCTTCTTGATGTAGCATCAAACTCAACTGGTATTTTGTGGCCAAGCTTCTCATATAATTTTTCTATAGTTAGACCCCTACTTGGGCCTTGCCCACGTTTACGCGGGACCGTAGAAGCTTGCACTGTATATAAAAATAAATAAGAATTAAGTATTAACATGCTTGTTTCTTAATCTTTCTTAAGAATAATACAGCAAGATAGTTAATCCATACACTGAGTTTCTGGAACAATTTCTGAAGATTCACCTGTATTAGAGCTATCAAGCACTCCTATAGTAAAGTAAAATATGAACTTTAGTATTTAAGTTAAGAATTGTTGACAAAGAAAAAATTGATTAAGACATATACCCTCAATCCCAATTTCTGGAATGTCTGATGAGCTACATTCAGGTAGTGGAGGTGGACGTTTACCCGGAGCCATAATTGACCTGCACCATAATTCATTCAAGGTTAGAGTAGTAACCAAGTAAAGGAAAATAAACAAAATTTTAAAGATATAATCAGAATATATGTTAGTCTATAGTTCAATAACTAAGAAAAACACAAGAACCTAATTGTCTTCATCAACTTCTTCTTCTCTTTCTTCTTCTTCTTGTTCTTCCTCCTGTTCCTGTTCCTCTTCGTCTTCCTCTTCGTCTTCCTCACACACACGCTCACTCACTGATCTATCTCTTTCTATCTCTCATTCACCCACTCACTCTCTCTCTCTCTCTGTGCATGTTCTCTCTTCTTTCTCACACACACGCTCACTCACTGATCTATCTCTTTCTATCACTCACTCACCCACTCACTCTCTCTCTCATCACTCTCTTTCATCACTCTCTCTCTCATCACTCTCTTTCATCACTCTCTCACATAAGGTGTCTCTCTCTCATTACTCTCTCTCTCATATGCTCTCTCTCATATGTTCTTAAAATAAGAGAGAGAGAGAGAGCAAATAAGAGAGACTCCTTGTAATTAGGCGTCTAACACAGCTTAAATTGGTTGGACTCGAATCCAAACTCCTTGTCTCAATTGAGTAAGATCCTGTTCGTATTGAAGATAGAAAAATGTCCCTGCACCTCTTATCCTACCAACAATTAACTTGTCTTGAAAAGTAAGGTTTTCAGGACATGTATTAAAGTCTAACATCCACACAAGCACCACTTATAGGGAACTAAAAATCATAAAACTAGATTTTATCGAATTAAATTCATAATCAGCAGAGGTCAAATACATGGCTTTCAGTTACTAATGAACCACCCAAGTCTTCTAAACAGTTCGAAGAGGTAGTCCTGCATTTGATGTAATAAATAAAGAAACTAAACTAAAAACCACACCTTCACCTGTGTGTGAATAATTTTCATCATACAAAATAATATAGAGGCACTTCACGACCAAGTACATGCATCAAGGTTTAGACATTGGCATGATTGTGAATAATTTGCATCACAGAATATATATAGAGGCACGCCACCACCAAGTACATGCATCAAGGTTTAGACAATATTTCTTGTACATACTTGAGAGGCAGCACTCAAATCTGAACTCTTCTCCACTAAGTTGTCAAGTCTCTCTCCTCTTGCTAGTACACTGTCAATGGTTTTATACTGCAAAAAATCCGACATAATCCACATGTCAAACATGCTAACACAAGGTAAAAAAAACAACCAAAAGGAGAGCACTGTGTTATTGAGTCGTACTAAACTTAATTTGCAATTCAGTCAACAAAAGTTTCACTGTGAATCCATATTCAGCCTCTGCAGATTTAACCACCCAAGTTTGTTTTTAGCATCTAACACATTAAATGAAAACAAGGAAAGAGCCAAAAGACAGAGTTCAACATGTTCGTCCCACACATTAAAGGAAAAAAAAAAAAAGAGCACACCCAATAGGTTAAACAAAATAGGTTCGACCTTAAATAAATAACAGGTATTAGCTCTTGTTCTTCAAATAACAGGTTCGCCCTTAAATAACAGGTTCGACCTTACATCTCTAAAATTTATCCAGCGCCATATGCAAAATGAAGAAAGATTAGAAATTATACCTTCGGACAGATATAAAACTATCAAATAGCTTCCGTACCAAGAACAGAGGTGCCAATCCAAGACGAGAAGAGAGTTCAGAAGCTGAAAGAAAGGGGGGAACACGCGTCGCAGAAGAAAGGAGGAAACAGGAAGAAGAAAGGAGGGAAACAATTCACTGCTCGCGGCGAAAATGTCTGCTGCCCGCCGCAAAAATGTCACTGCTCGCCGCGAAAATGTCCGCTTCTCGCCGCAAAAATGTCCACTGCTCGCCGCTGGAATGCTTGCCGCGGATGCTCTGCTCGCCGATGGAGTCTTTGCGTGCTGCCAATCCAAGTTGAGAAGCAGAAGCTGAAAGAGGGAAACACTCATCAAAGAAGAAAGGAGGGAAACGGGAAGAAGAAAGGAGGGAAACGCGTACGTGGGGGATGGGAGATTTTGAGACCAAAGACCTTAGTCGTAGCTTAAGAAAACCTTTAGCCATGAAATGTTAGTTTCGTGGCTAAATAAAAACATATAGCCACGAAATGTTAGTTTTGTGGCTAAATAGAAACATATAGCCACGAATTATATATTTCATGGCTAAAATGACGAAAAATTAAAAAAAAAATTTAAAAAAAATTTAAGTTATTAGCCACGAAATTTTATATTTCGTAGCTATTATGACTTATAAAATTATAATTTTTTGTAATTTGAACTTTACCCACGAAACAAAAATTTCGTGGTTAATAACCCTTCTTTAGTAACAAAATTGATTTCGTGGTTAAAAATATTGTTACTAAAACAAAAAAGCTCTTGTAGTGGCAACTCGCTCTGGCACGGCCCACATTTTCAATAATCTTCAGCCTCAACTTTCGTTGGTCTCTGTTAGAACACATGCGTGTGATTGGGTAATTATGACAAAACGCAATCCACAAGATGAGTCCTGATTGAAGTTGAAGAAAGGAAGTTTACTAATAAAGTACAGAGGTGTTGTTATAAATAAAACATGCATACAAGGAAGTTGAAACACCAAAGGAAAACAAGGTGAGCTGGATTCCTTGATTATGGGAATAGACCATTGGAGACAGGACTCTGTTATGGAAGGTGCGAAAACCCTAGAACTATATAAAGTTAATTGAGTCGTGGGATTAGGGTTACGCAGAAAGTGAAAAAGAGATAATGAAAGATGAATTAAGGGGGAGTTCTTCAGTGCTGATGATCGTGTGATAGATAGAGTGAAGATTGATCCCACTTGCGCTGATTAGAAGGTCGCACTGGCTTAGTTGAAGCTATTGACCATTCAAGAGTTTTCTCATCCGGAGAAGACTGCGTGCATAACTTCCCTTTCGTAAGGGAACATACTAAGGGGAAGAACCTTAGTGTGAGGGTATCAAGGAAGCTTATGTTGATCGTTGGAACAGGAAGCTGTGAGGCTAGGAGGGTTGGAACAGGAAGCTGTGAGTCTAGGAGGGTTGTGTTCAAATCCTGAGGGAGGAGAACTCATTACTTTGCTGGGTGTGAGTACACTCATACGTACATGTGAAGCATAAGATGATTTCAATTGGTATCAAAGCAGGCTCCAGATTAGTTTGGAGAGAAAAGATCTAGAGAAGCTTCACTGAAGGAGAAAATGGGTCCATATCTGAAGGAAGGAGCCTCAAACACCAGACCACCACTATTTGATGGGTCTAATTACTCTTACTGGAAGGCCAAGATGCAAATTTATATAAAGGCATAGGATGAGAAGGCCTGGAAGACCATTGAGAAGGGATGGTGTCCGCCAATGAAAGAGATTGGAGAAGGTGCTGATATGAAGACAGTTGAAAAACCAGATACAGAATGGACAGAAGAAGAAGAGACACTCTCTAACTGCAATTCCAAGGCGTTGAATGCAATCTTTGGAGGAGTGAATGAAGAACAGTTAAGAAGAATTTCTGCTTGTACCACGGATCAAGAAGCCTGGAAAATATTAGAGGTTCACTATGAAGGAACCGAGAGTGTTAGAGTGTCAAAGCTGCAGATGCTTACCACCCAGTTCGAGCTTATGCGGATGAGAGAAGATGAGTCTATACTGGAATATGAAGGCAAGATCAGGGATATAGCAAATAAATGTGGAGCTCTGGGAGACAAAATTCCTCAAAATCGGCTGGTCAGAAAGGTATTACGGTCTCTCTCCTCAAAATTCAAGATGAAAAGAGTAGCCATTGAGGAGTACAAGGTCATTGACAATATGACACTGGATGAGTTAATTGGATCGTTGAAAACGTTTGAAATGAACGAGGAAGCAGAAGATTCAGCAAAAAAGGGTAAAATGGAGAGTGTGACATTCCAGTCAGTAGCAAAAGAAGAATCAATGCAATTGGCTGAAAACCGTGATGTATCAGTAATTACTCTAGCAGAGTTAGATGAAAAGGTTTCACTGCTGGCAAAGGGGATAAATAAGTTTATCAGAAAGAACAGACAAAACAATGCTGGAACTGGATCTATTGAAGTCTTAGCAAAGAAGAAAGTTGTGGTATGTTATGAATGTGGTGGAAAAGGACATGTTCAGTCAGAGTGTCCTACTTACTTGAGAAAGGAAAAGTCATTTAGTGCTGCCTGGAGTGATGATGAAAGTAGTGAGTCTGATGAAGATGAATGCAATTTTGTTGCATTTGCAGCAAAGCTCGGACAGAAGTTGGGTTCGTCATAAAAAACGAAAAATTCTCTTGGTGCAACAAACAACAAAGAAGACACGGATGATGAAGCTGAGGAGATTACAGTGGAAGCCATCATTCAGCAATGGGATGGGGTACTTGAAAGTACAAGGATCCTTAAGGAACATCTTTGTGTGCTTGAGCAAGAGAATGCTAGACTAAAGAAACAGATTGGCAAAATGAGAAAAGAAAATAAAAAACCAGAAGTCGAACGAAAAACTTTGAGAGAAAAAGTCTCATCTCTTGAAAATGACAATCATAACTTGAAACAGGAGGTTGCTGAGAAAGAAAGGGTGATATTGAAACTTGAGGAAGACCTGAGAAGATCACAAGACATTTTAAAGAAGTTTGGCAAGAGAAAACAAAAATTAGATGATATTTTGATCCAAGGAAGAAGAAGTTGTGAGAAATAGGGACTAGGCTACTCAAAAACAGTGTACAACAAGTTTAGATCTAGATAAAATAAGTCGTCACGAGGCCTGGTATGCCACTATTGTGGGGTGTATGGTCATATCAGACCACATTGCTATAAGCTGCTAAAAAACTGGAGATGGAGTGGAGCTAGAATGGTTACAAAACCAGCATCGAAGTATGTATGGATAAAGAAGGAGATTAGTCTATATGCGGCACATACGGCTCGAAAAACAACCTTGGATGGAATATGGTATTTTGATAGTGGCTGCTCTCGGCATATGACGGGAAATGCAAAAAATCTGACTAATATTCACAGAGAGGATGGTGGTCAAGTGACATTTGGAGATGGTGCAAAAGGAGCAGTGATTGGAAGAGGGGTGTTAAAGATTGATGGTTTACCAAAGATGAAGAATGTTCTACTAGTGAATGGGTTGAAAGCAAACCTGCTCAGTATCAGTCAACTATGTGATCAAAATTTGCATGTCAGGTTTACCAAAGAAGGATGTATCGTAGAAGATGATGAAAAACAGTCAATGCTAGAAGGGACCAGAACTGGTGATAATTGCTATAAGCTAAATGTGTCACAACACTGTAAGTACACTGGTGAAATAAGTGCTCAACTGTGGCATAAATGCCTTGGTCATCCACATTCACGAGGCATGCAGAAGCTGGGAGCTGTACGCGGATTACCAGCTATAAGTAGTAAGGTAGAGGCTGTTTGCAAAGGATGTATGGTAGGAAAACAACACCGAACACCTCATTCAGCCTTGAAGATCATCACAACGCAACAACCTCTGGAACTACTTCATATCGATCTGATGGGGCCAGTTCAAACTGAAAGCATTGCTGGAAAAAGGTATGTACTAGTGTGTGTTGATGATTTTTCAAGATTTACATGGGCTGAATTCATCAGAGAAAAATCAGACACTTATAAAGTGTTTGTAAGTCTATGTAGAAGACTCATGACCGAGAAGAATGTTTCTATAAGAAAAATAGTTCGAATAAGAAGTGATCATGGTAGAGAATTTGAGAACAATCAGTTTGCCCAATTCTGTGAGAAGAAAGGAATATCTCACGAGTTCTCTGCGCCTAAAACTCCCCAACAGAATAGAGTTGTTAAGAGAAAGAACAGAACACTTCAGGAGATGGCCGGGCTATGATAAATTCCAAGAATCTCCCTCACAAACTATGGGTTGAGGCAGTAAACACAGCGTGTTATATAAGTAACAGAGTACATCTTAGATATATGACTCATAAAACTCCCTATGAACTGTGGAAGGGAAGAAAGCCTAAAGTTCATTATTTTTGAGAATTTGGAAGCACGTGCTATGTTATGAGAGACCGTGAACAGCTGGAAAAATTTGATTCCAGGAGCATTGAAAGAATTTTCATAGGATACTCAAGGAACAGTCATGCCTATAGGGTGTATTTCAGAAATAATAACACTGTCATAGAAATAGTAAATGTTGAAATAGCAGATCAGAATGAGAACCTGCCAGTATTGGATGACGAGCAAGGTAATGTGCCTCAGATTTTTACTGAGAAAACAAGTACAGATTCGGGTACACAATCTTCAGAATAAGTTGAAAATCATAAACTTGATGACGAGTTGTTAGCAAGCTTTGAAGAAATAGAGGAAGTTTGAGTGAATACAACAGATATAGCTCATGTGACGGAGAAATCTTGATTGGAGTCTATCAGGTTGTTACTTGCTGTGGCAGGTTCTTTAAAGATAGAGTTACAGCAGATGGATGTGAAGAGTACAGTCAACCTGGGAATCTGGTATTCAACTAACACAAGTAATGTGCTAGCCGAGTATAGTGATGCTGACTGGGCAGGAGATGTTGATGATAGAAAAAGTACTTCAGGAGGATGTTTTTACCTAGGTATGAATTTAATATCCTGGTATAGAAAGAAGCAGAATTCGATATATCTCTCACCTGCAGACGCTGAATACATAGCAGCAGGAAGTAATGCTGTTCAGCACTCAAGAACAAAGCACATTGATATCCGTCATCATTTCATTCTAGAGCTTGTAGAAGAAGGCAAAGTAATGCTAGAACATGTATCTACTGAAAATCAATTGGCTGACATCTTTACAAAGAGCTTGGAAGCGAAAAGATTTGAGTTCCTTCGAGGAGCTCTAGGACTGTGCTATATGTGAAAATGTGCAAGTGTGTATACTTACAAGTGTAAGTACACTCATAAGGATGTGTACACACATATCTATACATATGGTTTTCAATCTCAATTACAAAACAAAAAAATAAAAAAAATAAAAATAAAAAGGGGGATGCGTGGTTAAGGTTAAAGGTAAAGGTACATTTTCAAGATTGCTCTTTTTACCTTCATTCACAGCGGGAAGTTTTGGTGCTCCAGAGGGTTGGAACTGAGCGGGAAACTTGTGTTCACCATGGGGATGGCGTCTTCCTCGGCTTATACGGAAGACACTTCTACTGCAAATATCCAAGGTATGTGAACTGAAACTCATTCTCTGTCTCCTCTACCGTCTCCCACTGGTGAGAAGCTATCAGTAGATGGGGATCCCTCATTACGCCCTTTGGACCCTCTGGATTCTGGTGCTCTGGCCGAAAATCCATACAAAGATTTTATACTTGATAAACCCTCTTTCAGAAAGGGGTTTGAGTGTGGATGATGATGACATGTCTCTTTGTCAATTTTTGGAGAAAATTGATATATAAGAAAAGTATTGTATGTACAAGTGCGAATTCCTAGGTGCCGACAAGTGTGATGTTACCTAGTTCAGCTAACATAGTTATGGGAGTGGCTCAAGGTCTTGAAGACGACGATGATGGGCCTCTCATCATTTCACGCCGGCGCAAACTGAGAGTTACCGAAGAAGAGATGCTGGATAGGAAGTCACATCTTCGTGATACAACTCGATGGAAGCGACAAAGAGGTATGAGGCCGGATGATTCTCCAATATGTTTTGACGATGAAGAAACAACAGATGACGATGTGATGGTATCTGGTTGTTATATTACAAGTACATCTCGCATAACTCGAGCCATGGCTCGAAGAGAGTCGAGACATACTGAAAACAATCTTGTTTCAAGGGGAAAGAACAAACTGTCCTTTGCGACTAATATGGATTCGTTCCAAAACTGATATTACTCTTTTAGAGTTTCAAGTTATCCTGCCCCTGTTGGAAACCTTGGGCCTGATGCGAACAATTACTGATTTTGCTCCGTACTCCCCAGCAGTGGTACAGGAATTCTATGCTAACTTGGGTAAGTCTCAGTAAGCTGCATCTTCTGGTAATGTTTGTCTCTTTTTGACAAAAATGGGGAGAAAATGTGATGTATGTACTGTGTGTTTTTTGTTACTCTGTGCTCCTTTTGACATGACAGTGGATGTGACCAGATGGTGTGACTGGAAATGGTAGTATTATGAGTTCTTTTTGTTCTATAGTGAGGAACATGTGCTGACATCTGTTTTTAGCATGGTTGATGTTGGAATGAATATGGTTTTGATACTGCTGATGATGGAATGATCAAGGAGTTTTGTCAAAAAGAGCCAAAGGGGGAGAATGTTAGCGCATGGATGTTCAGTTGGCTATTTATGACAAAACAAGTCGTGGGTTAATGTGGTGTGGATTGATGAATGATTTGTGGAGTTTATATTCATATTGATTAATGTATGTTTGTATGTTTACATGTGAATCTGCGTACTCAAAGATTTGTATGCTTGAAGAATCATGGAACTCAGATTAGATATAGCTGATTTCAAAGTGGAAGTGAAACAGTGTTCATGATGTGTGCTGATCAGGTTCATTAGAAAGTTTTGTGATATAGCTTATTTCAGAGTGTATGTGAAATAGTATTCATGATGTGTGTTGATCAGGTTGGAATGACTATGAGGAATATTATGCGTGTTATTGTGTGCAATGAAAAGTGTTGAAAGCTTGGATGTGTCAGGGTTGTTTGTAAGAAGAGTCAACCGCTACAGTTATTATATCCTGAAGATATGAAAGGTAGTTTTGTCAAAAAGAGCCAAAGGGGGAGAATGTTAGAACACATGCGTGTGATTGGGTAATTATGACAAAACGCAATCCACAAGATGAGTCCTGATTGAAGTTGAAGAAAGGAAGTTTACTAATAAAGTACAGAGGTGCTGTTATACATGAAACGTGCATACAAGGAAGTTGAAACACAAAAGGAAACGAGGGTGAGCTGGATTCCTTGATTATGGGAATAGACCATTGGAGACAGGACTCTGTTATGGAAGGTGCGAAAACGCTAGGACTATATAAAGTTAATTGAGTAATGGGATTAGGGTTATGCAGAAAGTGAAAAAGAGATAATGAAGGATGAATTAAGGGGGAGTTCTTCAGTGCTGATGATCGTGTGATAGATAGAGTGAAGATTGATCCCACTTGCGCTGATCAGAAGGTCGCACTAGCTTAGTTGAAGCTATTGACCATTCAAGAGTTTTCTCATCCGGAGAAGACTGTGTGCATAACTTCCCTTTCGTAAGGGAACACACTAAGGGGGAGAGCCTCAGTGTGAGGGTATCAAGGAAGTTTCTGTTGATCGTTGGAACAGGAAGCTACGAGGCTAGGACGGTTGTGTTCGAATCCTGAGGGAGGAGAACTCATTACTTTGTCCGGTGCAAGTACACTCATACGTACACGTGAAGCATAAGGCAATTTCAGTCTCCTCTGCCTTCTGTTTGTTTAGCCTGTCAATTTGGCAAGAGCCATCGGCTATCTTTTCCTCGTTCGTCCATATAGACTACTAAACCATTCTAGTTGCTTCATTGCGATGTTTGGGACCGACACCAACTCCTCTCAATCACTTTCATTTTTATTTAATAATTGTCAACGATTTCAATTGTTATAATTGGATTTTTCCTCTTCAAAGTAAATATGAGTTTTTTGTAATTTTCCATAAATTTCTTCCACTTGTCCAAAACTTGTATTCTTCTAGGGTTCGATGTGTGCAATCTGACGGGGGCGGTGAATTCTTAGCCTCCTTGCAGCAGCTTTTTCAATCACATTGAATTTCTCATCGTCTCTCTTATCCGTGAACTCCTGAGCAAAATGGTGTTGCTAAACGTAAGCATTGTCAGATTTTCAGTATGGGACTCACGTTATTAATTAGCTCAATCCCAACTCCCCGTTTCTTTTTGGAATTATGCTTTCCAAATGACAGTTTATTTACCATCTAAACTTCTCAATTATCAATCTCCTTTTCATTGTCTCAATAAAAGAATTCCATCTTATAGTCACCTCAGGCCTTTCGGTTGTCTCTGCATCCTTTGCCTTCGGCCTTTCGGCTTGGGCAAATTAGATTTTTGCAATTGCCATTGTATCTTTATTGGCTACCATCTGTAGTATAAGGGATATCTGTGCTTGAACTTATTGACAGGATGAATTTTTCTTTCTCGTCATGTTATTTTTTATGAACTGACATTTCCAGGTATTTTTGCAACACCGGTGATCCCCGATGTTCCTCGACAATTCCAGATTCGGCTGTTCCTGTCACGTACATTGGTTCTATTAGGCCCCCAGGTGCCCGTAGCCTTTCCTGACGCATGTACACCTTATGTTCCCATGTCTTCATGTGCAGACCATGGGACCCACCACCCACATTCATTGCCTGCTCTAGCTCCCACGGCTGATTCTACCCCATGTTCATCTGACGCAGTGACGAGTGACGACATCTCCAACTGCTGCCCTTCATCGAGTTCGTCATGCTCAACCTCATGTGCTCCCATTTCCAGTACATCATCAAGTCTTCCGATCCCTCCACTACCATCATCCTCTTCCACTCTCTCTCCATCATCGACATGAGATAACACATTAAATTTATCTCAGCTAATAGCCGACCTTCCCAATGCTCAATGAACACATATTATGACTACAAGGTCTATGGACGACACTCGTAAACCAAAAATTTATTTTCTCCGCTAAGTATCCTCTGCCTCAATGTCTTTCAGCACGTCTTTCGTCACTACCCTCAGACCTTATACTCGGTCTCTCCTCTCGCTTCGCCATGAAGGACCTTGGTACCCTTCACTATTTTTGGGGCATGGTGGCCACATTCCAATATGACAGACTTCTGTTAACTCAATCCAAATATGACGTAGACCTTCTCCAAGACTATGACATGCTTGATGCAAATCCTGTACAGACTGCCATGGCTGGTGGAACTTCTCACCCCAACGACTCTGACAAATTTCCTAATATCACCCTCTATTGGAAACTCCTTGGAAGCTTGCAATACCTCACCATGACGCGCCCAGACCTAGCTTTTGCTGTCAATTCCCTTTTCCAACATCTGCAGGCACCGTCACATTCTCATTTTCAAGCTGCCAAAAGAATCCTACAATATGTCAAAATGACTCCCCATTTTGGTATAATGTTTCTGAAAACGTATTAAGCTTCACGTGTACGTAGGAGTGTACTTACACCCGAAAACTGGTGTACTTACACTAGTCATTAATTGCTAAAGAACACAAAGAACAACAGAGAATGTTATCGCAGTTCGGAACCAATTGTTCCTACTCTGGGGGGCACTCAGCCCAGGGTATCAGAAATCCACTAAAGAGTATTACAACAATAATGGTGTATAAACCACTTACAGCAATGGGTTCTCCTCCCTCAGGATTTGAACACAACTCCTCTAGTCTTGTAGCTTCCTGTTCCAACGATCAACAAAAGCTTCTTGATACCCCACACACTAAGGCTCTCCCCCTTAGTGTGTTCTCTCTTGAGAGAGACTTCTTCCACGCAGGCTTCTCAGGATGAGAGACTGCTCGAATTGCTAATAGCTTCAAGAAAGCCAAAGCACTCTTCTGTTCAGCACAAGTGAGGATCTTCACTTGAATTAATCCACGATCATCAGCATGAAGAACTCCCTCTTAATCCATCCTCCAATACTTCGATTTTACTCACTGCGTAACCCTAATCCCACGACCTAGATAACCGCTTTTACCACCGTACCCTTCTTCTGATAATCTCAGCCTTTAATCAAGGAATTCAGCTTCGACCTAGTTTCCTATTACAACTCAACCTTCCTCGTAAATATCATCCACTTATAGCAATTACCTAAAATCAAGGAGTCCTGACCATCTTTGTATCCTGTTAAGATCCGACTTCCTTTCTGGTAATTCAATCAGGGCACCTTCTCGTGGAAAGTGTTTTGTCACAACTAGCCAGCCATACATACTCGTATTTACATTCTCCCCCTTTGGCTCTTTTTGACAAAACCATCTTTCACAACTTTATAATATAGCAGCTATGAATTCTGGTATTCAACACATTTTCTCACCAATGATAGCCCTTACAGTAATGTGCAATTCAGCAACACATTTTCATAAACAAACTTATACCAAACTTCCCATGTCAATCGCCTGTCATTGCAAAAGCAAACAACTGTTCAGCAATAATCACATCATCACAAATAGCCCAAATTATCCATTCTTCTCATAACACATAAACATTCGTCTCACAACTCATAAACATAACAGATTCAAAAACCTTCTCCCCCTTTTTGTCAAAAAGACAAAGGATCCCACCAAAAAGAAGTGCACTGGAACTCACTTTCAAACAGGGTGTTGTGGAACACTGGTGAGATGCTGCAATAACACTAATTCACGTTGCAATGCCTTTTGCCGGGTAGTCAATTGCTCCATTTCAGATTTAACAAACCGCATCCGGCGAACAAGATAATCAAACGTCTGTTGGTCAGAGGATATACCTAGAGGCCACGAACCAGGATGAATTTCATAACCTTGTGCAGTGCGACCAGCAAAGGTAGATGCACCTGCAACATTTGAAGAAATACCAGCTGGGAGAGGCACAATCGGAGAGCTCTGCAGAGACTCGGATACATTCTGTGAGTTGCTGCAAACAGTCGCCGCAGGAGGCAAAGGGGCACCAGGACTAGATGTAGTAACTGTCACAACAATGCTCGGTGTCTGAATGGCTATGAGAGAGGTAGATGCAGCATGAGGTACAATCGGCTCACAGTCCCCAGAGGGCGGCTCTTCAGGAGAACCGTATACAACAGTTTGTTCCTCAGCACCTGGCGCAGGACTCTTGTCCTTTACTAGTGCACTTGACTTGTTCCTAAGTCTCTTGCGCGGGTCAGGATAAACCAACGGTTCAGTGGAGTCAAAAGCAAGTTGAGTAGTCAAGATACCATAGATCAGGGAGGGAAATATGATGCAGCCAAGCCTTTCTGTCTGATCTGGCACTTTGACAATTTGATCAAAGATTCTCATTCCCAAGTTAACCGACTGTCCCGTTCCAACACGATACAAAAACTCTAACATACTGCGGTGTATAGTGCCTCTATGTCTGGTAGGCACCCAGTTCCAGACAACAATCTTGTGCAAAGCAGCATATTTTGGAACAAGTTTAGACGCAGGAAAAATGTGCGAATCACCCCAATCATGTATCATGTTACCTGTTAGTTCTTTACTCTTTCCCTTAGAGTGAATTTTCTTACCCAGTGAATCATGTGGAACAGCTGGATCAGTACACTCAGGTGGAGTTGTACCTTCTCTACCTCGAGGGTTTCCAATCATCCTTTCATCGTCGGTGGGTTCATCATTGTCCAGACAGATTTGGGAAGCCGAGACGGGCATAGTTTTCTGTTTCTTCCACCGAGTCGTGTCACGCAAATGAGATTTTCTCTCCAACATTTCTACTTCTGAAAACCTTGATTTGCGCCGATGCGAAATAATTAGAGGCTCATTTTCATCATCTTCTGAGTCTTGAAACACCGCAGGAGCAATGTCTTCAGAGATCGGCGACACACCAGATTCCGGAACGGTTGAACTTACCCTTGTGCTTACTGTATTTTTGCTGCTTACAAGATTTTCCAAAAACTGACGGAGGGACATATCGTCATCACTCTCGTTCAAACATTCGTCTAAAGAGGCATGAAGCTCATGCCCATCATTAAAGTCCTTTTCACAACTTCTGTCGGATTCACAACCAAATCATCACAACCCACAATCTCGGAAGACTTTGAAGCGTTCTCCACACGAACATCGCACTGCTCTCCAGATGATAACGGTACAGAAGATAAACATGGAGTTACAGAGTTCGTACCTTGGATCACATCCGGCGAAGATTGTTCCGAGTGTGCAGAAGAAGAAGCCGTCCCCATTGTGATGCGAAAAATTCCCGCTCAACTCGTGCGCTCAACGCCGCAGTGAATAAGGTTAAAAATCCAATCTTGGGTAAGGTAACTTTACCTTTTAACTTTTCCCTCCTTTTCCCCTTTTTTTTTTATTTTTTTTTTAATTTTTTTTTATATAAAGCAGTAGACAAATCACAAAAGACAATGTACACATACCCACGCTAAAGTGTACTTACACCAGTAAGTACCCTGTCCACCTTTTCATCACATACAGCACAATCCTCGAGCTCCTCGAAGGAACTCATATCTTTTTGCATCCTCAATTCTGAACTTGTTAACCAGGTTCTTTGCATACTTCTCTTGTGAATTGAAGATACCATCTTTTCTTTGCATATATCTCATAATCTGTTTCTGAGCTCCTTTCTTGCAGAATAGTGTTTTATCTGCACCTCCTCGTACAACACCATACTTGAGTAGCTTCAGTATTCCTCGAGAGTGTAAGTGACCAAGACGCTTATGCCAAGGTTGAGCAGTAGTTACACCAGTGTACTTACACGGCTGTGACACATTCAGTTTATAACAATTGTCACCAGTTCAGGTCCCTTTTAATACTGACTGTCTACTCTCATTTTCCACTACACATCCTTCTTTAGCGAACCTGACATGCAGATTTTGATCACACAACTGACTAATGCTGAGTAAGTTTGCTTTTAACCCGTTGACTAGTAGAACATTCTCCAGCTTTGGTAAACCATCAACTTTTAATCTTCCTCTTCCAATCACTGCTCCTTTAGCACCATCCCCAAAAGTCACCTGGCCACCATCTTCTCTCTGTAAGTCAGTCAGATTTCCTGCATTTCTAGTCATATGCCTAGAACATCCACTATCAAAGTACCATGTTCCATCTGAGCTTGATTTTCGAGCAGTGTGTGCTGTGTATAAACTTATTTTTGTCTTCATCCACACACAGTTTGAAGGGGGTTTTGATGACGTCTGACTTCCACTCCATCTCCAGTCTCTTAGCAACTTGTAACAAAGTGGTCTGATATGACCATATGCACCGCAATAATGACACACCTGAACTTGAGACGACCTCTGTCTAGGCCACACCTGAACTTGAGACGACCTCTGTCTAGACCACACCTGAACTTGAGACGACCTCTGTCTAGGCCGAGTCTTGTTGTTCAAGTTTTTCGAGTAGCCAAGCCCCTGTCTGTTACAACTTCTTCTTCCTTTGATCAAGATGTCATCCAATTTCTCTTTTCCCTTGTCAAACTTTTTAAACACATCCTGTGAATTTTTCAGCTCTTCCTCTAGATTCAATATCATCTTTTATTTCTCAGTAATCTCCTGTTTTAGTTTGAGATTATCCTTCTCAAGAGAAGAGACCAACTCTCTCAAGTTTTTTTCTTCATCTGCAGGTATTTTACTTTCTTTCTCCATCTCGCCAATCTGTTTCTTTAACCCAACATTTTCTTTCTCAAGTACACCCAGATGTTCCTTAAGAATTCTAGTACACTCGAGCACACTGTCCCATTGTTGAATAATGTCTTCCACTGTAATCTCCTCATCTTCATCCTCTGTGTCTTCCTTTCTATTGATTGCAACTGTGTGATTTCCAAATTTTGAAGATAAACTCAAATTTTGTCCGACCTTTGCTGTAAATGCAACAAAATTGCATTCATCTTCATCCGTCTCACTACTATCATCATCGCTCCATGCAGCGCCGAAGGATTTTTGTTTTCTTAGATAAGTTGGACATTCTGACTGAATATGTCCTTTTCCACCACATTCATAGCATACTAAAACTTTCCTCTTTGTTGCAACTTCAGTGGATCCGTTCCCTGCAATGCTTTGTTTGTTGTTGCTTTGTACATAATTCTTTTTACTGTTCCTTCCGATGAACTTGTTCAACCCTTTTGCCAGCAAAGAAACTTTTTCATCTAACTCTACTAAAGTTACTACTGATGGACCACTAGTATCTGTCAGGAGTACTGTTCTTTCACTTGATACTGACAGTAAAGCTATACTCTCTTTCTTTCCTTTCTCTACTGAATCTTCAGCTTCCTCATTCATTTCAAAGGTTTTCAAAGACCCAATCAACTCATCCAGTGTCATATTGTCAATAACTTTATACTCTTCAATAGCTACTCTTTTCATCTTGAATTTTGAGGACAAGGATCACAATACCTTTCTCACAAGCCAATTCTGAGGAATTTTGTCTCCAAGAGTTGCTGACTGATTTGCTATATCTTTGATTTTGCCTTCATACTCCAATATGGACTCATCTGCTCTCATTCGCATAAGCTCAAATTGAGTGGTGAACATCTGCAACTTCGACACTCTAACACTTTCAGTCCCTTCGTAGTGAACTTCTAAGATTTTCCATGCCTCTTGGGCTGTGGTGCAAGCAGAGATCCTCCTAAACTGTTCTTCATTCACTCTTCCAAAAGTAGCATTCAACGCTTTGGAGTTGCAGTTTGAGAGTCTCTCTTCTTCCTCTGTCCACTCTGTATCTGGCTTTTCAACAATCTTCATATCAACACCTTCTCCAATCACCTTCGTTGGCAGACACCATCCCTTCTCAATGGTCTTCCAGGCCTTCTCATCCTGTGCCTTTATGTAGATTTGCATCTTGGCCTTCCAGTAAGAATAGTTAGACCCATCGAGTAATGGTGGTCTGGTGTTTGAGGCTCCTTCTTTCAGAAACGACCCCATTCTCTCTACTAGTGAAGATTCTCTAGATCTTTTTCTCCAAACTAATCTGGAGCCTGCTCTGATACCACTTGAAAACGTATTAAGCTTCACGTGTACGTAGGAGTGTACTTACACCCAAAAACTGGTGTACTTACACTAGTCGTTAATTTCTAAAGAACACCAGAGAATGTTATCGCAGTTCGGAACCAATTGTTCCTACTCTGCGGGGCACTCGGCCCAGGGTATCAGAAATCCACTAGACAGTATTACAATAGTAATGGTGTATAAACCACTTACAACAATGGGTTCTCCTCCCTCAGGATTTGAACACAACTCTTCTTGTCTTTTAGCTTCCTGTTCCAACGATCAACAGAAGCTTCTTGATACCCCACACACTAAGGCTCTCTTCCTTAGTGTGTTCTCTCTTGAGAGAGACTTCTTCCACGCAGGCTTCTCAGGATGAGAGACTGCTCGAATTGCCAATAGCTTCAAGAAAGCCAAAGCACTCCTCTGTTCAGCACAAGTGAGGATCTTTACTTAATCCACGATCATCAGCATGAAGAACTCCCCCTTAATCCATCCTCCAATACTTCGTTTTTACTCACTGCGTAACCCTAATCCCACGACCTAGATAACCTCTTATAGTCTTAGGGTTATATCACCTTTTACCACTGTACCCTTCTTCTGATAATCTCATCCTTTAATCAAGGAATCCAGCTTCGACCTGGTTTCCTATTACAACTCAACCTTCCTCGTAAATATCATCCACTTCAATCACCTAAAATCAAGGAGTCCTGATCATCTTTGTATCCTGTTAAGATCCGACTTCCTTTCTGGTAATTCAATCAGGGTACCTTCTCGTGGAAAGTGTTTTGTCACAACTAGCCAACCATACATACTCGTATTTACAGTTTCATCGCTCTAGTTCTTTGGCTATCCATGGTAATTGTGATTCGAATTGGGCTGGTTGTCCTAGCACATGCCGATCCACCACTGGCTACGCTGTCTTCTTGGGTCCCAATTTAATTACTTGGGCATCTCGTCGTCAACTAACAGTGGCTCGATCGAGCTGTGAAGTAGAGTATCAATCCCTCGCTAGTTTAAGTACAGAGGTCATGTGGGTTCTTCCCTTACTATGGCTTCTTCATGTTCGCTTGCCGGGACAGTCGATTATTCACTGCCATAATGTTAGCAGTATTTTCCTTCCCTCAAATCCTGCTGTCCAAGGTCAAAGCAAGTACATTGAGGCGGACGCGCACTACATTCGCGCTCACATTCAGGCCACTGATATTTCACTTCGTTTTACTCCAACTTCTGCACAGATTGCTGATATCTTCACCAAACTATTCTACAAATCTCGTTTTCAAATTTTAAGGGACAAACTTATTGTAATGGCCCTAACTCAAAGCTTGCGGGAGGGTTTTAATCCTTGATACTCGGTCTTCCCCAACTATAGAAACAGTTAGGCGACGACCTATTCTCTTTCCCTAGATCCTATTTTTAGGCTCTTCTTTCATGTATAAATATATGTACCATATTATTATTCAATACAGAAAAATATATTCTTTCAATATGTTCCTCTATTTTTGTTGATAATAGTTCATTGCATAGGATAGAGATATATGGGGATAGTGGATCCCCTCGTCAAATACCACACTGTGGCTTTATAGGTTCTATTGGATCATCATTTATAAGTATTCTATAACTTACTATGGTGATGCACGACATATATAATGAGTTTTTGCCATTGTTTGGGAACGTTATAGGTTTAGAGCATGTGCTTGATGAATTGCCATGAAAGTGTATCAAAAGCCTTTTTAAGGTCTAATTTTATGCCTAGAAAGTTATGTTTTTTATTTTTGAGTTTGAAAGAGCTTGATATTTCAAGTGCTAGTAAAATGTGGTCATTGATTTTCCTTGCTTTGATAAAAGCCGCTTGGGTGGAACTTAATTTGTCAATTATTTTTCTAAGCCTAATTGGTAAAACGTTTGAGAAAATCCTATAGTTATTAGTTAAACTAATATGTTTATATTCACTAAACTTCTGGGGTTCTTTTTTTTTTTTTAGAATCAAAATAATATATGTCTCATTGATGTTTTTGTCTATTTCTCCTGAGTAGAACATTTTATTAAAAGCATAATATAAGTAATCTTTTATTGTGTTCCAATATCTTTTGTAAAAAATTGGCTGAAACTCTTTTGGGCATGGTGATTTGAAAGAATCCATTGAAAACAGTGCTTGTTTAATCTCTTTAAATGTTATTTTTTTACATAATTCATTTTGTTGTGATTCAATTAATCTTGTATTTGGTTTGAGGTTGATTTGTTCCTGTGGATTTTTATTTGAGCTATATATCAGTGAAAAATATTTTCCTGCTTTTTTATGGTATATATATGTGATTTCAAGTATTTCACCTTTGGAGTCTTGGATTTGACTGATTTTATTTGTAGCTCTACACTTTCTTGGAAAGGCATGAAAAAACCTAGTGTTTTCATCTTCTAGTCCAATGCAGTATTGTCTTACTTGTTGAAAGGCATGTTTATGTCTTATACACTGCCATTTCATCAATTGGTGTTGTAATTCTTGTTCATTTTCTTCTAACGAGTGGCCCTTGGCGGAGGAAGAAGAAGGATAAGGAGGTGGCGAGTGATCTTATCAAAGTTTACTATGAAGGTTCTTTCATGGAACGTTAGGGGTTTGAATTCTATGTCGAAAGTTATGAATGTTCGGGAGGTTAGAAAAAGTGGAGCGCAGATTGTTATTTTGCAAGAGTCAAAACTATCGGGTGTATCAGATGTTAATGTGAATAGTTTGTTTCCTTTTGCAAATCTGATTTTTGTCCATCTTGATGCTATCGGTCAGTCGGGGGTACTATAATTGCTGGTGATCCACGTTTCGTAAAGTTTAAGGATCAGGAAATCGGTGGTTTTCTCGTTGGAGTTAAAAAGTAAAGGACTTGAGAGAAAACAAGTCACGGGTTTTGGCAGGGGTGTATCATGGGCCATCAAGATAAGGAGAGCGAGAGCAGTTTTGGGTGGAATTAGAGGACATGCATGCTAGATGGTCGGAGTCATGTTTGTTTGGAGGAGATTTCAATCAAATCCGTTTTAGAAATGAAAAGAAGCCAAATGCTTGAAGTATATATAACAACCTCTATGAGGAAATTTAATGATGTTATTGGGACACTAGAATTAGAGGAAATACCTATGAGTGGAAAGAAATATACTTAAGGATGTCACCGCTACTGATCTTAACAAGCATATTTCGGATCACAGGCCTATTTTAGTTGATACTTTGGGGAAAGAGTCAATTCCGGTTTGAAAACACATGGCTAAAGCATGATGATTTCATTCCAGTAAAGAATATTTGGTGGGCAAATGAGGTTGGTCATGTGATTCCGGCTCTAAATTTCACAATAAATGTTACAGAAGCTAAAAGGGAAAACTGAGGGGCTGAAGGCTAAAGGTTTGGATACTAGAGGTGATGTTGATGCTCTTTCTTCAAGGGTTGATCAATGGGATGTTCAGGAGGAGCTTGACCCTTTTCCTGGAGGACCAATACCATCAAAAAAGAATGGCTAGAAGAGAGCTTCAAATTAAAACATCAGAGGCATGCACTAAATGGAAGCAGTGGGCCAGATTAAAATGGTTGATGGAAGCTGATGCAAATACTCGTTTCTTCCATAGTGTGGCCTCTACTCGAATCTTCCATACTGACCTTTTTTAATGTGTCAGGTTAAGGCGACCAAATATGCAAGGATTACCTCTTAACACTTTGTCAGAAGCTGATAAAGCCTTCCTTGTTCAGCCTTTCAAAATTGAGGAGATAGAACACATCATAAAAATCATGCCAAGGCTCTAGGACCAGATGGCTTTAATGCGGAATTTTATAAAGCCACTTGGCACATAATAAAGGATGACAACATAAGGTATGTTAACTCCTTTCCCTCCCATGGTTTTGTATCTCGCCATGTGGGGGCAAAATAATAACAAAGTTGTTAGCTGAGTGACTTAAAAGAGTAATGGACTCTCTTATCAGTAAGGAACAAGCAGCCTTCATCCCAAAGAGACAAATTTTAGATGTTGCTATGACTGTTCATGAAGTGGTGGATACTTTGTATAAATCTGGTTCGTCTGCAGTACTTTTGAAATTGAATCTAGGAAAGGTGTTTGACAGAAACAAATTGGACGATGCTTCTTCGAATCATGGATTTGATGGGTTTTCCTAGGAGGTGGAGGAAATGGGTGGAATTTTGTGTCTCATCGGCCCGATATTCAATAAATCTGAATGGAGCTACATTTGGTTTTATTAAAAGGTCGAGAGGATTGCGGAAAGGGGATCCATTTGTCCCCTATGCTTTTTAACGTAGTTGCAGAAACTCTTACGGCTTTGGTGAAATGGGCATGCAATGCTGATAAAATAGACAATATCATGCCGACTGGAGGAGTACCCATTTCCCAATTCGCTGACGACACAATGCTCCTTGTTAAAGCGGAGGAAGATCAACTAAAATCCATAAAATGTCTCATATATGCTTTTGAGTTATGTTCTGGACAACGTGTTAACTGGGGAAAGTCATCAATCTTTTGTATTAATAAGAATCAAGATGAGTTAAATAGATGGGCAGGAATATTGGGCTGTTCGATGGGTAGGTTTCCGAACACGTATCTGGGTCTTCCACCTTTTGCCAACAGAATCACGAGGACATTATGGCAGAATGTAATTGAAAAAATGCAGAGATGTTTATCCACTTGGAAGGGAAGATCATTATCCAAGGCAGGTCGCTTAGTTCTAATTAAAGAGTGCTTGGTGGGTATTCGGGGTTACCATCTCTCTTTTTTACACTGTCCTTTGGCTGTTGCAGCTTTAAAGGAAAAGATCATGAGGAAATTTTTATGGGGAGGAAACAATGATGCTTTAAAAATGTCGTTAGTTAATTGGGAGCAAGATTACAAGAGTAAAAAGGAAGGGGGATTGGGTATTCGTCATATCTCAGAGGTAGATAAACCTTGATAAGTGTTTGAAAGACACTATCTTTAGGCAAGAAAATTGATTGGAAAATTTAATTATGAGTCAATTATGAGTATAAAAATAACAAATATTACTCAATTTCATGTTCTGTGACTCAGGTACCAAGTGTAAGAAGGAAATCTGGATTTGGAGCAAAAATGAAGAAAAAATGAGCAAAAGGAGCTAAAAAGATGGATGGTGCGTCCGCACTATAATCGGCGCCACCGCGCTGGGAATATGGGCAAAAATTGAAAATAAATGGTAAAAATGTCCAACGGCTTAACGGACAAGAAAGACAGCAGTTGGGGAGTGTGAAGTGGTGAGAATGTGCCTTTAGAGGGCGCTTCAGCGCCAAGGAACTGGCGCTACCTCACACAGAGACAGCATGGACGCGCCAAAGAGCTGCTAAATACAGAAAGAGGAGTTGCATTCTGGGGACCGACGAAAAAGTATAAGGAGTGGCGCTACCGCGCCACAACGGTAGCAAAATCTGGCGCTACCGAGTCAAGAATTTTCCTAACTTAGTGAAGATTCTGTTACCATTTCCAGACTTAGAAAGGATTCTACTCCAGAGGCGTGACCATGCCATTATCAGGCACATCATCGGCGCGACCACACCAATGACTCAACAACGCAAAGTCGCAAAAATCTCGGGAGCCATACAACCAATCAAGCCAAGACTTGGGAAAAGAAGTCCTAAGTGCCTAAGAAAGGTATCCACGAAGACCCTAAGGGAATTGGCTCGAGTTCTAGGTGTTTTGAATGTCCAAGAAGTAAAGTTCAATACGAATAAGAAAGCTGCTGAAAGAAGAGAAGAAAAAATCCGAGTTCGAAGAGATCAAATAAGGAGTTCCCGATTTCCAATTGAACCCAAATTTGGACAGAAGATTCTTGAGAAGATTTAGGATCATTCAACGAAGAATCAGGTCAATCCAAGTTGTGATTCTCGGGTTTTATACTTTCAAAGTGGTGGACCCAGTGCAGAAATTGGTTGTAGAGTAATTCAACTTCTCAACATCATATCTCAAGTTGCCTAACTCAGATTGGACTTAAATTTCGTACACAAGGCAATTACTATGTAAGGAAGGTTCTCATGTAATTTCATCCAATTCTGAAGTCGGCAAGGCATATTGAAGACCCATGGACAAAGACCAAATTACAAGGCCTGGACAGAACTTCAACTATTAATAGGGGTCCGAGGAGTTGTGTAACGAATCCGATTTTAGTTTAATTTCTTGCTTTGTTCTTAGTTTAGAGAGAAGAGAAAGTCCAGAGGAAGTCTTGCACGACCTCCTGGTGCTTTGAGGAAGAAAGGTGGAGATTTCAGCCAAGGAGCAAGGGTGACTAGGAGCAGTCCTCCAAAGGGAGTTTCTGTACTTAGTTATTATTATTCTTTTATGGCTGTTATTGAAACCTTGATGTGTGTTTACACTTTTAGCATGGAGTAGTCGTTTTTAGTTGGGAGTCTAGGACTCCCTAGGCATGTAATGAGATTGATACATTATGTTTTACTTAGTTTTCAATGAAAGAGCATTCTTAAACTGTTAATTCCTTGATTCATGCTTGTTGTGTTACGATGTACTGGTTATAAGGTGAAGTTAGACTAACTATAAGATATGTTTGATAGGATGTACATGTTCTTTTTCAGTTCATGCACTAGGTAGGTCATCTGATCTTAGGGTTAATCCTCGACATTTAAGTAATACCCTTTTTTATCTGATTGCTTTATCTATGGCATAAGACCTGATTCCCGACCATAGGTAGGGTCGCTGAGCTTTATATTTATGCTATCAAGTAGAGTTGATCATGCCGGCTGGTTTACTCTAGGAGATAGAAGGTGATGCCGATGCGAAAATAACCATGGTTTCATAAGCTCGTAAAAAATTGAATTCCAAAACTCAACTTCCATTCAATATCAGAAATGTCTAGGGAGGGAATTGGATTCCCAACGCTTTTTCCCTTACTGAATTTACTCAAAAGCTCTCTCTCAACTTGATTCCAGTAGTTGTTTAGTTTAATTTATGTTTTATTAAGTATTTCAAATCAGGATTCTCAAACTTTAAATTTTTATTCAGAAAACAATTAGCTGCTGGCTTGGTCCTTGTGGTACGATAGTCGGACTTAACCTAAGTCTATATTACATTGATTAGTCCTCTTGCTAGTGATTAGCTGGGATCGCTTCAAGTTTTTGGCGCCGTTGCTTAGGAGCAAAGTTTCTTGTAGTAATTGCTTAAAGTTTAAAAAATTAGAGCTTTGAGTTTTTGTTTTTTTTTGTGTTGTAGAGGTTCATGACCAGATCTCGGGTGGAACCATCCCAAGAGATTGATCCTGAACCAGAAAGAACTTTGAGGCAAAAGCTGAAGGAAAATCAGAACCAGAACTTCCCTAAAGATCAAGAAGACATGGAGAACTTAGAAGGCACTCATGAAGAACGAGCACCAATTCCAAAGAGAACCATGGAAGATTATGTCACCAAGCCCAAATACAAACATGACAAGTATTATCCCTCCCACTATTCAAGCTAATAATTTTGATATTAAACCTCAGATTATTGCTATGCTTCAAAATCATTATTAGTTTAGTGGGTTAGCTAATGAAGATCCTAATGAACACCTTGAAAGATTTTTGGACTTGTGTGCTACTTTTAAGTATAATGGTGTGTCGGATGTTGTAATCAGATTATGGCTTTTCAAGTTCACCTTGGCTGGGCGAGTTAAGACATGGCTGAACACTCTACCATCCGGTTCCATTGTTACTTGGGAAGATTTGCAGAAAAAAAATTTCGGTAAGTATTTTTCACCAGCAAAGACCATTAAACTAAGAAATGACCATTAAACTAAGAAATGAAATTTCTCAATTTGTGCAGGAATCCGAAGAACATCTTTCAGAAGCATGGGAGAAATTCAATGGTTTGCTCGAAAGATAGCCAAATCACAAAGTAGAACTTTGGAGCCTGATAAGTTTCCAAAAGACACTTATTTATGCATGAATTATTGACCATAAATTCCTAATTTGAGTTGATTATGAGCATGAAAGTGACAAATATAACTCAAATACATGTTTTGTGTCTCAGGTACCCGGTAAAAGAAGAAAATATGAATTCTGAGGGAAAATAAAGGAAAAAGGAGAAAAATCAAGCCAAAAAGAGAATGGCGTGACCGCGCCGATTCTGGCGCAACCGCGCTGGGAAACTATGCAAAAATTCAAATAAATCCTGGAAATTCCTAACGGCTAGTAAGGCTGAAAGGAGGACAATTCGCGAATGTGAAACCACGCGACCGCGCCCCACGATGGCGCTACCGCGCCATGAAGATGGTGCTACCTATGGCGTTGCCGCGCCACACTGTTTCCATACAAGGAGTCCAAAACGCTATTTCGAGAAGTCGGCAATGAGTCTAAGGAGTGGCGCGACCGCGCCAAAACTAAGAACAATTCGGCGCGACCGCGCCGATGACTCAGCAAACGTAAATTACGAAAATCTCGGGATCCTGACAACCAATCAAGCCCAAACTTGGGAGAAGGAGTCGTAAATGACTAAGGAAGGTATCCACGAAGGTTTTAAGGAAATTTTCCAGAGTGTAGGTGCATTGAATGATAAAAAAAGGAGAAGTTCCACACAAAGAAGGAAACTGCTGCCAAAAGGAGAAGTTAAATCCAAAATTTGAGAAGAACATATCTGGAGTTCCCGTGTTCCAATTGAAGCCAAATTTGGACTGAAGATTCCTGAGGATATTAAGGATCATATTACAAAAATTCAGGCAATTCCAAGTCTGGGTTCTCAAGTTTCAGATCTTCCAAGTGGAGGACCCAATGCTGGAATTGGCAGCAGAATCAAGCAACTTCTTCACATCATATCTCGAGTTTCCCAACTCAGATTGAACTCAAATTTCGTGATCAAGGCAAGGACCACAGAAGGAAGGTTCGTATGTAATTTCAGCTAATTCTGTGGTCAGGAAAGCATAATTCATACCCCTGGACATAGACCAATTTACAAGGACTCGGCAGCAGAGCAACTATAAATAGAGGTCCGAGGAGAAGAGCTAAGAAGCGAGTTTAGGATCTAGTTTTCTGAGTTGTAAATGCAGTTTTTAGTTTAATTTTATTGTTTTGTAGTTAGTTTAGAGAGAAGAGAAAGTCCAGAGGGAGTCTTACACGACCTCTTGGCACTTTAGAGAGAGAAGGTGGAGATTTCAGTCAAGGTGCAAGAGAAGCCAAAGGCAGTCCTTCAAGGGGGTTTCTGTACTTAGTTTATTTTATTTCTATGGTTGTAATTGAATCCTTTTTACTGTGTGTTTATTCTATTATTATGGAGTAGTCTCTCTTTGTTGGGGAAGTCATGAACTCCTAGTTGTTCTATGTGTAAATTCTGAAGTCTATAGCAATAAAGTACCTTGCTTTTGTTTTAGAATCTGAGTTCATTGCTTATTTCTGATCTTAATTCAATTCTGGAATTTAATGAGGGTCGAATAGAGAAGTTAAATTTCAGTAGAGAGTTGGGTTAGTAATTTGATTCCTGTTTTCTAAAACAACTTGTTTTTCTAACTAGATTGTTCTGGTTATGAAGGAGACTAGTTGAAAAGTGATGTGACTTCTATAACTCTTGTTCTGAATAAGAGAGAGTTAATCTTCAAGCTTTTATATTTATGCACTTAGGATTTGAATGTTCCGGTTGAGAAGGAGTTCAAAGAATAAGTGAAAGTTATTTCCTGTATATGGGTAACCAGGTTTTCAAAAGCTAAGTCAAGGTAAAGGTATTTGAGCTATAAAATCAGAACTTTGCATGTTAGCAACTAGGAGGGATTGACACTTTTTCCCAACATCTCATCTCTATAAGGTTTCCAGTAGTTTAATTCTGTTTTGTTTTTCCAGTTCTCAAAACCAAAAAAATTCTTTTCCTCAATCAGTAGAAAATTTTTTGCTTAAACCGAGTTCTCATCAAGGTCTCTGTGGGATCGATATCTGGACTCTCGAGTCTATATTACTTGCTGACATAGTGCACTTGCTAGACACCCAACAGAGCCAGATTGAGATTTTTTACAATGGATTAAACATCAACACAAGAAGCATGATAGCTGCTGCATCGGGTGGATCGATCAGTAAGAAAACTCCTGAAGAGGTTTATGAGCTAATAGAGGAGATGACAGCCAATATGTATCAATATCCGTTGGAGCGATCGGGCAAGAAAGCTATTGGAATTTACAAATTGGAATCCTCAACCACCATGCAAGCACAATTAGAAGCACTCCAGAAACAAGTAGCAAGTTTGTAGCAACAATCAAACCCTGTGGCAGCTTCGATCAGCGAAATATGTGGAGGAGGACATGCTGACTATGAATGCCAAGGAAATGTATATGCTTTGAATTCCACACCTGAACAAGCTATATTTGTTGGTAATTCTCGCAGGATGGACCCATACAACAATACATACAACCATGGCTGGAGAAATCATCCAAATTTCTCATGGAACAACACAAATTAACCAAGGCAGCCTTCTCCCGGATTCAAACCATTAGAAGTTAATGTGCAACAAAAAGAGGAACCAATGGTCACCTCGGCTGAATTTGAGGAAGAGAAGAAAATTGTTCGAACAATGTATGAAGAGATGCAGTCAATGAACAATGTGCTCACACTTCTGACCTCTCAAGTAAGTCAGGTTCTGAAAGAAATATGTGCAAGACCTAAAGGAGCTCTACCCAACAACTCAGAAGTAAATCCAAAAGACCAAGTCTAGGCCATATCACTTAGAAGTGGAAAAACTCTCGAGGAGCCCCAGCCAAAAGAACAACCAGCTATAGAAGAAGACCAAAATCAGCAAGAAGAAGAAGATCAAAAGCAAGAGCGGGAAAAGGTAAGTTCACCAGCTTCTCCAAGAAAGAAAAAAGGTAAGGATGCACTTCCAATTACTGATATAGATGTAAGAGATTTACCTTACCTAAGTAGAGCTAAAAAGGACATTCTAGAAAGCAACTTTGCTAGATTTCTAGAAATCTTTAAGAAATTGCAGATTAATATTCCACTAATTGAAACATTGAAACAAATGCCCCAATATGGCAAGTTTCTTAAAGAAGTTCTATCTGGAAGAAGACAGATGGAGGAGCAAGGTACGATCTTACTTAATGAAAATTGCAGTGCGATCTTGAGGAATGAGCTGCCAGCAAAATTAAAAGATCCAGGGAGTCTTACAATACCTTGTGAATTTGGTTCAAATAAATTTGATAATGCATTATTCAATTTGGGGGCAAGTGTTAACTTAATGCCATTGTCCATTTGCAGGTATTTAAAATTTGGAGAACCTCAAAAGACCAGAATTACACTTCAATTCGCAGATAAATCAACCAAGAGACATGAAAGAATAATAGAGGATGTGTTGGTAAAAATAAAAGATTTTATATTTCCTTGCAATTTTGTGGTTTTAGACATGGAAGTGGACAAGAATCTACCTATAATTCGTGGCAGACAATTCTTGGCTACCGCTGGTGCGTTAATTGATGTCAAGCAAGGGAAATTAACCTTAAGGTTTAACAATGATAAATTGAGTTTTAATATTAAGGAAGCCATGAGACAACCAGCCACCGCCTATGAAGATTTCTGTTTTAGTATTGACATGGTTGATTCTTGTATAGCAGAAATTGAAGAAGAAGTGAGGACTGAAGATGCAATAGAAAGAGGCCTAACACATCCAGAGGAAAAGGAAGATGAAGATCCCATTATGACAAAAGAAGTTGAAGAATTGGAGGCTGAAAACAAGGTGTTGGAGAAAGAAATCAAGGAACAAGGAGCTCAAGGAGCTTCCAAACCCGAACTCAAACCTCTCCCAAATAATTTAAAATATATTTTTTTTGAAGAAAATGATAAACTAGTGATTATTTCTTCGTGTTTGAAAGATTTGGAGGAGAAGATGCTCATTGAAGTGCTATCCAAACACAAGAAGGCAATAGGCTGGTCAATATCAGACATCGAGGGAATCAGCCCCACAATTTGCACACACCGAATCTTGATGGAAGACAATCATAAGCCAACATTCAACCACAAAGAAGGTTGAATCCTACATTGCAAAAGGTAGTGAAAAAGGAGGTGATCAAACTCTTGGACGCAGGTATTATCTATCCTATTTCTGATAGTGCATGGGTAAGTCCTATTCAAGTTGTTCCTAAAAAAGGGGGTACTACTGTCATTCATAATAAAAATAATGAACTAATCCCCACCAGGACGGTCACGGGTTGGAGAGTGTGTATAGACTATAGAAAGTTGAATACGGCAACTAGGAAAGATCATTTTCCATTACCATTCATAAATCAAATGCTTGAAAGATTGGCTGGAAATAAGTTCTATTGTTTCCTAGATGGATATTCAGGATATTTTTAGATCCCTATAGCACCCGAGGACCAGGAAAAAAACCACCTTCACCTGCCCATATGGTACCTTCCCATATAGGAGAATGCCCTTTGGCTTGTGCAATGCACCAGCCACTTTTCAAAGATGCATGATGGCTTTATTTCATGATATGATAGGAAAGATGATGGAGATCTTCATGGATGATTTTACATTGTATAGACTAATATTTGAAACTTGTCTGCAACACTTTGAGCTTGTGCTAGAAATATGTGAAGAAAAGAAGTTGGTCCTAAATTGGGAAAAATGTCATTTCATGGTAAGAGAAGGGATTGTGCTTGGCCATAAAATTTTAGATAAGGGGATTGAGGTAGACAGAGGAAAAATAGAGGCCATAAAAAAATTACCTCCTCCCACTTCAGTCAAAGCTATTAGGAGTTTCCTAGGTCATGCAGGTTTTTATAGAAGGTTTATAAAAGATTTTTCACAAATAGCAAAACCTTTGTCAAACCTACTTTCAATAGATGCAAAATTTGATTTCAATGATGAATGCAGGCATGCTTTAATCTCTTAAAACAAAAATTAATCTCTGCCCCCATCATTGTGTCACCTGATTGGAGCCTACCTTTTGAACTCATGTGTGATGCAAGTGATTTTACTTTAGGGGCAGCCCTTGGTTAAAGAAAAGAAAAAATTTTCCACACAATTTCTTATGCTAGTCACACACTCACCGGGCCTCAATTGAATTATACCACTACTGAGAAAGAACTTATGACCGTGGTTTTTGCATTTGAAAAAGTTTGATCATATCTCATTAGTTCAAAAGTCATTGTTTGGACTGACCATGCAATACTTGTTTGCAAAGAAGGATTCCAAACCAAGACTGATCAGATGGATCCTTCTTCTCCAAGAATTTGATATCGAAATCAAAGACAAGAAGGGAGCTGAGAATATTGTAGCAGATCACCTCTCAAGGCTGGAAATAGAAAATCATGAATGGGAAGTTTCAGAGCTCTTTCCAGATAAACAAATCTGCCAGGTAAAAACTTCACCCTCAAAAGTATCATGGTTTGCTGATATAGGTAATTTTGTTTGCAGCAAGTGGGTACCAAAACACTTTACATATCGGCAAAGAAAGAAACTGATGGTTGATTCAAAGCACTACTATTGGGAGGATCCATTCTTCTACAAAATATGTCTGGATCAAGTCTTTAGAAGGTGCGTGAAAGAGGAAGAAGCTCCACTAATTCTCAACCATTGTCATGACAAGGAGGTTGGTGGTCACCACAGTGCGGACCGAACAACAACAAAGGTATTGCAATCTGGATTCTTCTTGCCAGTACTTTTTCAAGATGCAAAAAGGTATGTCCAATCATGTGATAGGTGTCAAAGGACTGGTAACATCTCTAGAAGGAATGAAATGCCTTTAAATAATATTCTTGAATGTAAAATTTTTGATGTATGGGGCATTGATTTCATGGGAACATTCCCACCTTTTTTTGAGCATGAATACATTTATGTGGCAGTAGATTATGTGACGAGATGGGTAGAGGCCATAGCAACTAGAACTAATGATGCCAAGGTTGTCATTGAATTTTTGAAGAAGAATATTTTCTCTCGATTTGGCACACCTAGTGCTATCATTAATGATGGGGGAAAACATTTTTGTAACACTCATTTTAAAAATTTGTTGAAAAAATATGGAGTCACCCACAAAGTAGCTACCCCATACCATGCCCAAACAAGTGGCCAAGTAGAAGTTTCCAACAGAGAGCTCAAAATTTTTTTGGAAAAAGCAGTTAACACCTCAAGAAGAGATTGGAAAAGCAAGATAGATGATGCATTGTGGGCATATAGGACAACTTTCAATACCCCAATAGGTATGACTCCCAATAGGTTGGTTTATGGAAAGATATGCCATCTTCTGGTGGAATTAGAGTATAAGGCATAGTGGGCAACAAAATTCTTGAATTTTGATATAAAAGCTGCTGGAGAGAATATATTGCTACAACTCAATTAACTAGATGAGTTTATGTACTGGTCTTATGAGAATGCCAAGATGTATAAAGAAAAACCAAAAAATGGCATGATGAGCACATTTTATCAAAGGAATTCAAACCTGGTCAACTTGTCCTCTTGTTTAACAGCAGACTTTGGTTATTTTCTGGTAAGCTTAGATCAAAATGGACTAGTCTTTTTTCAGTGGAAAGAGTATTGAAATCAGGTGCAGAGGAAATCAGAAACCCAAAAGATCAATCAACCTTTGTAGTGAATGGAAAGAGGCTGAAAAGATACATATCTTCTTATTTCCATTAGAACAGAATCTTCACAATCTTATCTAACTAAAAAGAGTCACAAAGTCAAGTTGGGACTATAAACCAGAACTAATTGCTTATTTTTAACATTAGGGTAGGACTGCATTGTAGTTACATGGATTTTTGCATGAATTTTTTAATTCTTAGGACTTGCATGAATAGTTGATTGCTTCTGCATGATTAGGATAGAACTAGGGTAGAATAGTTTTAAATTCTTAACAATAAGTAGAAAACACAAATAAAAAAAAAAAATTTAAAAAAAACCAAAAAGTTGGTATTGGCGTGACCGCGCCAGTTCGCAAAAACACAGAACTTAGTTCTGAACTGGTCTCTCTTCTGTGAGAATATGCTTTGGTATGTATGCATCAGATGGCTGAGAGTGATATTTTGTCTATAAAATTGCATTAATATGTACTCAATCGCCATTCATATTAATGAAATGATATTTTGCACTCTCAATTTATCTCAAAGCATGATGATAACATACCTCTCCAATGAAAATATGTGAAAGCCAAATTAGCATCTGCATCCAACTGATAAAAGCTTGTTCAAAGTGGAAATTTGTAAAAACACATTCAAGATGCTGAAATTTTATGGAATCACTTGGCGCGTCTGCGCCATATTTTGGCGCTACCGCGTCACTGTCTTATTGAGGAACAACCAATCCAGAGCTCAGAAAAGGAAAATTCCACTACATGTATGCATCTTAGACTCATTCTTATGCATGAGAAAAAATTCAATTCATTTCCAATTCAATTTGTTAAACTCCATGCACAAATGTTTGGCACTAACCCATGAAGGCAGAGTCCATTTCGAGAGCAAACAAGGAGAGTTCCATCCTACCTCAGCCACACCCAGGGAAGTATCACTCCTAATTCTTATTTTTGTTGATGCTTTGAGGACAAAACATGTTTTTAAGTTTGGGGTGGGATATTCTTCATGTTTTAAGAATCTTTGTTTTCAAAACTTATACAACAGAATTAGATCCAAAAGAGATTTAGAAAAACACCATTGAAATACCCTAATTAAATAGATAGCATGATTCACTCTTTGGAGAAATAATTAGTTCGAATTGCTTAGTCCTGCCTGGATGAGAATTTTCTTTAAAACAATTTTGGAAAACAAAGTATAAGTGAGCAGCTTGATTTAAACCACTAGAACCAACCTGAGGAAAGCTTGAGGCAAAACAGAGAAAGGTTTTCAAAAATCCTGAAGTGATCTTGGCACATGTTTTTAATCGTTTGAGCCTTTTTCAAGCCACCTACTTGAATGCACAAGATGCATCACTTTTTGTCAAACACCTTGAGGCAACAAGATCCTTGCTTTGTTTCAATTCCCACAATACATGAACCAGCCTTTGTGAAGAACCAATTTTTTTCTTACTGACCTATATTTCTCTAAATTATTGAAGTGTTCTGTTTGAATGAGCATGGACAAAAATCTGAAGTTAAAAGGAGGGAAGGATGAAGGGAATAGAATTTTTCTTTGAAAAATGAAAGAAGGAGCAAGATGGAGAAAATAAATTTTTTTTGGCTAAGTCAGGAGAAAGGCCACCTTGTGTGTGCACCGGGTCTCGGGCCTCAGCAAGCATAGGGACTTTGATTCAACCGACAAGGTAAGCTAAACTCTGGACAAGGCCAAAGAAAAATAGCAAAGAGAAGAAAGAGAAAAAGAAAAGGTTGTGGAGTAGTTAGGAGAAAGGCCACCTCGTGTGTGCACCGGGTCTCGGGCCTCAGAAAGCTTAGGGACCCTAAGTCAATTGATAAGGTAAGCTAGACTCTGGACAAAGCCAAATAGAAAAAATATACTCGTGAGAGAAAAATAAGGAAAGGAGAAAATAAAAGAAGGGAAAAAGAAAATGGGGATCAACTCAAAAGTATAAGTTTGGGGTGGAGAAGCTTGGAGAAGTGTCGTAGGGTCAGAATTAATTCATGCTCAGAAAAATGAAACATGATTATGAGGAGGAGAATAAAACCCAAAAGAAATACCTGCATCATACCCATTACCCATGCCCCATTACAACCTAGAAAAGACCTATAGATCAGGATCATGGATTCCTTCAGGTTAGTGGAGAGTGGACTGAGGGTTGGCCTATGGAGTTTAACTAAGACTTCTCATTTGTATGGGGATAAGGATCTTCGAAAAATTAAAGAAAATTTGAATTTTGTTTTGACTAAGCAAGAAGAACCATCTCTAGGAAAGGAGTGAATCATCTATTTTGAGACTTGTAAAGGGAGGACCACTGATTTTTCTTAATCTCTACAGATTTATCTGGTTATTTTATTCAGAATTTGCTCGAGGATGAGCAAATATTTAAGTTTGGGGCTGTGATAAATGTCTGAAACACACTATCTTTAGGCATAAAAATTGATTGGAAAATCTAATTATGAGTCAATTCTGAGTATAAAAATAACAAATATGACTCAATTTCATGTTATGTACCTCAGGTACCAAGTGGAAGAAAAAAATCTGGATGTGAAGCAAAAATGAAGGAAAAAAGGGCAAAAGGAGCTAAAGAGATGGATGGCTCGTCCGCGCCAGGAAAATGGGAAAAAATTCAAAATAAATGATAAAAATGTCCTACGGCTTAACGGACATGAAAGACAGCAGTTGGGGAATGTGAAGTGGCGAGATCGCGCCTTTAGAGGGTGCTACCGCACCAAGGAACTGGTGCTACCTCACACAGAGACAACATGAACGCGCCAAAGAGCTACTAAATACAGAAAGAGGAGTTGCCATTATGGGGACCAACGAAAAAGTATAAGGAGTGGCGCTGCCGCACCACTACGACAGCAAAATCTGGCGCTACCGCGCCAAGAAGTCTCCTAACTCAGTACGAATTCTGTTGTCGTTTCCAGACTTAGAAAGGATTCTGCTCTAGTTGCGCGACCGCCCCATTATCAGGCACATCATCGGTGCGACCGCGCCAATGACTCAACAACGTAAAGTCACAAAAATCTCGGGATCCTGACAACCAATCAAGCCAAGACTTGGGAAAAGAAGTCCTAAGTGCCTAAGGAAGGTATCCACGAAGACCTTAATGGAATTGGCTCGAGTCCTAGGTGTTTTGAATGTCCAAGAAGTAAAGTTCAATACGGATAAGGAAGCTGCTGAAAGAAGAGAAGAAAAAATCCGAGTTTGAAGAGATCAAATCTGGAGTTTCCGATTTCCAATTGAACCCAAATTTGGACTTAAGATTCCTGAGAGTATTTAGGATCATTACATGAAGAATCAGGTCAATCCAAGTCGTGCTTCTCGGGTTTTCTACTTTCAAAGTGGTGGACCCAGTGCAGAAATTGGCAGCAGAGCAACCCAACTTCTCAACATCATATCTCAAGTTGCCTAAATCAGATTGGACTCAAATATCGCAAACAAGGCAATTACTATGTAAGGAAGGTGATCTTGTAATTTCATCTAATTCAGAGGTCGGCAAGGCATATTTTAGACCCCTGGACAGAGACCAAATTACAAGGTCTAGACAGAACTTCAACTATAAATAGGGGTCCGAGGAGGAGTGTAAGGAATCAGATTTTAGTTCAATTTCTTGCTTTGTTCTTTAGTTTAGAGCGAAGAGAAAGTCCAGAGGAAGTCTTGTATGACCTCCTGATTCTTTGAGGAAGAAAGGTGGAGATTTCAGCCAAGGAGCAAGGGTGACTAGGAGCAGTCCTCCAAAGGGAGTTTCTGTACTTAGTTATTATTATTCTTTTATGGTTGTTATTTAAACCTTGATGTGTGTTTACACTTTCAGCATGGAGTAGTCATTTTTCGTTGGGAAACCAGGACTCCCTAGGCATGTAATGAGATTTATATATTATGTTTTAATTGGTTTTCAATTTGGTGTATGAATGAGCATTCTTAAGCTGTTAATTCCTTGATTAATGCTTGCTGTCTTACAATGTACTGGTTATAGGGTGAAGTTAGACTAAAGGTAAGATATGTTTGATAGGATGTACATGTTCTTTTTCAGTTCATACACTAGGTAGGTCATCTGATCATTGGGTTAGTCCTCGATATTTAAGTAATACCCTTTTTATCTGATTGTTTTATCTATGGCATAAGACCTGATTCCCGACCGTAGGTAGGGTCGCTGAGCTTTATATTTATGCTATCAAGTAGAGTTGATCATGCCAGCTGGTTTACTCTAGGAGATAGAAGGTGATGCCGATGCGGAAGTAACCATGGTTTCATAAGCTCGTAAAAAATTGAATTCCAAAACTCAACTTCCATTCAATCTCAGAAATGTCTAGGGAGGGAATTGGATTCCCAACGCTTTTTCCCCTTACTGAATTTCCTCAAAAACTCTCTCTCAACTTGATTCCAGTAGTTGTTTATTTTAATTTATGTTTTGTTAAGTATTTCAAATCAGGATTCTCAAACTTTAAATTTTTATTCAGAAAACAATTAACTGCTGGCTTGGTCCTTGTGGGATGATATTCGGACTTAACTTAAGTCTATATTACATTGATTAGTCCTCTTGCTAGTGATTAGCTGGGATCGCATTAAAGGTCTCCTAATGAAATGGATTTAGAAGCTAAATGATACGTCACAATTGTCGTGGGTTACTTTGGTGAATCATAAGCTAGGGAGAAGTCAGTGAATGTGGTACACAGATCAGAATCTGAATCAAAATCTTTCTCCTATATGGAGGAAGATTGTCCATTTCTTCTCGGTTTTTTAGAGGCATGTGAGATTTATCTCGGGGAATGGAAATAAGATAGATTTTTGGAAAGATGCTTGGTTAATGGACACACTTTTGGCAACAAAGTACCCAGATTTGTTCGCGGTCACTCGACCAAAATCTATTACTGAGAAAAAGGCTATGAAATATCGCCATGGTCAATCCTTCAAATAGGAAAGAATGGTGGCAAGGCCATTAAATGCGCAAGCTACTGTTCAGCTTCATGAGGTTGATTTGAAGATTCAAGATTTTTTCTTGAAAGATTTTTACGAGGATCTGTTAGTATGGGCACGGGAATCCAGTGGGGTATTTTCTGTTAAATCGGCTTATGAAGGGATTAAAGTAAATTTCTCAGAGCAAGTTGCCTCTGGGGCATGGAAGTTGGTTGGCTCTCTGAGGATCCTGTTTCATAAATGGTTTAATTTACATCGTAGGCTTTTGACGAGAGATGCTCTTCAAAGACGGGGTATTGTTACATCCTCTCAGGCGTGCCCATTATGCTTGGAGGAAAAAGAATCTATTGACCATCTTGTGCTCCACTGCAAATTTTTGTGGCTTATATGGTTATATGTTTTCAGCCTCTTCCACTTATCGATGGTTCTTCCTAAGAATTTGAATCTCTGTTACTTCAGGTTCGATTTTTGCTGATGGAGCCCAAAGGTGTCGTTTTGTTCAAGGCATGCCTAACTTATTTTCCTTGGGGATTATGGCATGAGAGGAATCAGCGGGTTTTTCAAAACAAACAGAAAACTTCAACCCAGCTTTGTCAATTTTTGGAAAGACAGATTGTGGAATGGATTGTTAAGAGAAAAGACTTCGCAGATATCCTCCCCGGGCATCTTCAAGCAAATTGGGCAGAAATTTCACAATTATCAAAAGGGGTACGGATAAAGCCTCACCCCACCTTGTCTCCCCCGAGTCAAGGACATTGGAGATTCAATTTTGACGGTGCATCGAAGGGCAATCCTAGTCCATCAGGGGTTGGGGGTATTATGCGTAAACATGAAGGAAATTTCCATTTCAAGTTTTTTGAGCTACTAAATCCAATAGATTCAACTGAAGCAGAGGTACAAGCTTTATAGCAGGGTATTTGGATCGCGTTTGATAGGGGGGTTCTTCCGCATGTGATAGAAGGAGATTCTTTGAATGTTATAAAATGGGGTAAAGAGGAAATTCAACCGCCTTGGAGGTTCCTTAGTTTTTTCAGAGAAATTTGGGATGTCACTAAATCTCAAAATGTAACTTGGTAGCATACTTTACGATCTGCAAATGATGTTGCAGATCAGCTTGCAAACCAAGGGGTTCTTTTGCAATTTCTTGTTGTGATAAACCTCTGAAAAGATGTATTCTATTCCATAAATGAATACATCTTTAGCCTTTTCAAAAAAACAAATTTCTTGTTGTTTTTCAACAAGATTGAGGTTATGTGGGTTAATGACTGTTAGAGCTTGACTATCTATGACAAAATCTCACATGGTGCACATGGTGAATTACGAAGGTCAACTCATAAGTCAAATAAGGAAGGGAAAGAAATGAGATCGGTGCAAAAGAAGAAGGATTTCAAACTAATTGAGAGGATTACAGGTGACTGTGAGGAAAACAATCTAGGAAATAAAGGCATGTATGCCGAGATAAAAGAAATTTGACTTGAAATGTATTTCCGAGAATTATAGAGAGTCAATGTCTCCTGAGGCTTATTGGTTCTTCATCCATTTGCTTATTAAGAAGCGGTCGAGGAGATGGAGATGTAGTTGAAACACGCCGGCTGAAGTCTGTGCTGGAGATATACCGAGTCTTCTACTCTGGAAGCTCGTATTGAGGGGCAGCCTCAGTGGGATAATAACATGACCACTCACACTAAGTGAGTCAGGTGTAAGCTTGAAGGTAATCCATGGTATTTTTGTAAAGTGAATGACTACTCTAATGCCTTGGTTAAGGTTTGTAAACAATTACTCACTAGTGGATTGTTATTATCCCAGGCAAAACTGCCCCTCAGATTAGGAATAGTTGTTCCAAACTGCGATAAAATCTAGCTCGTCTTTGCATTATTTTTATTATTGAACGATGTTTAAGTTAGAGATTTCAAAAGGAGTGTTAAACACCTGTTTGTGTAAACTAACCAATATCACCAGAACAATTTTAATTGGTATCAGAGTAGGCACCAGACTATTTACTTGGTGAGATTCGCGGTTTCTGCTGACAATGGGGAACATGATCAAAGATGGAGGCTCTTCAACTCGCCCACTGCTTCTAGAAGGATCAATTATCCTTTTTGGAAAGCAAGAATTATTGCATACATCAAGAGTATTGATGAGGATACGTGGTTGCTGGTGGTAGAAGGATGGACATGTCCTATTGTGGAAGCTGCAGGAAAGATATCGAACAAAACTCAGAAGGATTAGACTGATGCAGAGAAGAAGAGCAATAATTTAAATTCCAAAGCCCTTAATGCTATATTTTACAGTGTCAGCCATCACTTCTATAAAAGAGGCAAGAGAATCATTAGAGATTCACTATGAAGGAACTACTTCGATACGTATTGCAAAGCTTCAACAACTCATGACCAAGTCTGAGTTTATTAAGATGAGGGATGATGAAACTATCCTGGAATATGATGGGAAGATTAGGAAGCTAGTGAATGAAGCCAATTTGCTTGGAGATCCATTCCCTAAAAATAGACTGGTACCAAAGATTTTGAAATCACTTAACAAAAAGTTTTCTGTGAAGAGTATAGCGATTGCAAAGGCAAAGGATATTGACAAAATGATCTTAAATGAAGTAATTGGGTCATTGTGCATGTTTGAAACTGAAATGGAACCTGATGTAAATGTATCCTCTATTAATGATCAAAACATCGCATTTACTGGAGAAGCCAAGAAACTAGGCCAGTCTTCCATTGATGAGTTGAATGAAAGAATTGGTAATTTTTCTAAAGGGCTTAACAAGATGTACAAAAAATTCAATAAGAGAGGAAACTCCTCAAATAATGGTGGGAAGCAGCATGAAAATTTTGATGCCAAACAAAAAGGAGTCAAGTGCCACGACTGCGTTGGTTATGGTCATATCCAAGCTAAATGCCCCACTGTTCAGAGAAAGAAGAAAGCTTGTGCTGCAACATGGAGTGACTCAACCAGTAGTTCATCGGATCCAGATGGAAATTACACAGTGTTCTTTGCTAGAGTTGCATCCGATGTTCCAAAATCCCACAACGGAGGATAACAACAACTCCCTATTGGAAGGTATGAGGAAAAAATTAGAACACCTTTCTGTCATTAACAGAGAACTAATTGTTATACTACATGAATGAGAAGCCTCTAAGAAATTTCTTTAGATAGATGTGATGAAAAGGGATAAATCATTAAAGCAACAAGAAAAGTTGAATGAGGAGTTGCAAAAGGAGTTAAACTCTATCAAACTAACCTTGAAAAACCTTGAGAAGGGCAAAGGTAACCTAGATGAGATTCTAAGTGTTGGAAGGCCCAATGGCGACAAAAGTGGACATGGTTACACTAATAGCACTTCCCAACAACAAACAATTTTTGTCAAGGAGGGGTCTCAAAAGAGAATCTTACATCAGAACATCAGACAGAGTGGATGCTATTACTGCAAAGATATTGGACATATACATTCCCAATGTTACAAATTATTCCAAGATTTGAAATACAACAACAAAAGTCTTCAAAAGAATCACTTGAAATACAAATTTGTTTGGGCTCGAAAACAAGTATCATGTACTGCATATCATGTTTTGAAAGTTGTTACTAACACTGTGTGGTACTTTGACAGTGGTTGTTCTCGACACTTGATAGGAGAATCAAAATTGCTGAGCAACATTGTTCATAATGAATCATGACATGTAATATTTGGAGAAGGAACGAAAGGTACAATTACTGGTAAAGGAACATTAAATGATGATGGGTTGCCAAGGCTACAAAATGTGTTGCTTCTTAAAGGTCTAAAAGCAAATCTGATTAATATTAGTCAGTTATGTGATTAAAATCTACTAGTTCAGTTTACTAGAGAAAATTGTTTAATATCTTATCACAAGACCAATCTGGTAATGGAAGGAGTTCGAATAGGGGATAATTGTTATAAACTGATTAGAAAATTACAATGTTATTCTTCGTCCATGAACAATGCAGATCTTGGCATCAGAAATTGGGTCATGTGCATTTTGGGCACATCAGAAATTGATCAAGCATGCTGCAGTCAAAGGCTTACCTGAGCTCAAAAACATTCGAGAGAAAAAGTGTGAAGACTGCCAGCTTGGTAAAGAACACAAGGCACAACACAAAAGCACCACTCAAATCAATACCACAAGACCTTTGGAACTTCTCCCTGTGGATTTGATGGGACCAGTCCAGACACCGAGTTCTAAAGGGATGAGGTATATTTTTGTTTGTTGATAAGCGTCTAAATGACACTATTTTTAGGGCTCAATTTGACTTTTAAACTATATTTTAGAGTCAATATTCATCACAATATCATAAAATATCTCGTAAATTCATGTTTTCTCTCTCAGGAGTCCAACACAACAATAATTATTGAAATCGGAGCTAAAATGAAGAAAATATGAAGCTTTTAGTGCAAAATGGTACAAGGTTACAGGAATCGGCGCGACTGCACCAGTTGGAGGACAAAATCCGGCGCTACCGCGCCATCTGATAAGTGTCTGAAAGACACTATTTTTAAGGCTCAATTTGATTTGTAAATCATATTCTGGAGTCAATATTCATCTTAATATCATGAAAGGTGACTCAAGTTCATTTTTTCTCTCTCAAGAGTCCAACGCAACAAGAATTATTGAAATCGGAGCTAAAACGAAGAAAATATGAAGATTTTAGTGCGAAGAGGTACAAAGTTGCAAGAACCGGCTTGACCGCACCAATTGGTGGACAAAATCCGGCGCTACCGCGCCATACAAATGGCGCTTCAGCACCAAGATGGTGCCACTGATCCTATGGAGTTTCCTAACACGATTGGGGCTGTTTCCGTTCGAGTACTTAGAAGAAATTCTTCCCGAGTGGCGCGACTGCGCCAATTTCAGATAGATTTACGGCGCGACTGCGCCAATGACACAACAATACAAAGTCGCAAAAATCTCGGGATTCTTATAAGTAATCAAGTTCAAACGTGGGATGTAGAGTCCTAAGTACATAAGGAAGGTGTTCATGAAGTCTCTAGAGGAAATTGATGGAAATCCAAAGAGGTTTGAATGCTCAAAGAGGTAAAGTTCAATGCTGATTAGGAAACTGCTAAAGAAAGAAACTATAATTCGAGTTTGAAAAAGACATATATGGAGATTCCGACTCCCAGTTGACTCCAAATTTGGAAAACAGACTCCTTATGGAATTAAGAATCACATAACGAAAAATCAGATCAATCCAAGAAGAAATTCTGCCCGAGTGGCACGACCGCACCAATATCAGATACATTAATGGCGCGACCGCGCTAGTGACTCAACAATGCAAAATCGTAAAAATCTCGGGATTGTAAAAACCATTAAAGTTCAAACTTGGGAGATAGAGCCCTAAGTACATAAGGAAGGTGTCCATGAAGACTCTAGAGGAAATTGTTTGGAATCCTAAGAGGTTTGAATGCTCCAAGAGCTGAAGTCCAATGCTGATCAGGAGACTGCTGAAAAAGGAAATTATAGTCCGAGTTTGAAGAGGTCATATTGAAGGTTCCGACTCCCAATTGAATCCAAATTTCGAACAGACTCCTGAGAGGATTGAGAATCATGTCACAAAAAATCAGGTCAATTCAAGTCGTTCTCTTCGAGTTTTAATTTTCCAAAAGTAATGAACCAATGCTGAAATTGGCAGCTGAACCAACCCGACTTCTCAGCATCGTGTCTCAAGTTTCCTAATTCACATTCAACTCAAATTTTGTACACAATTCAAGGACCATTGAAGGAAGGTTTGTATGTAATTTCATGTAATTCGAAGGTTGGGACGGGATGATTTCAACCCCTGGACAAAGACCAAATTACAAGGCCTCGACAGTAGAACACCTATAAAGAGGGGTCCGAGGAGAAGTGTGAGGGATGAAGTTTTTAGTTGAATTTCTCATTTTTTTACTTAGTTTGGAGAGGAGAGGAAGTCCAGAGGGAGTATTGCATGATCTCTTGGTACTTTGGAGAGAAGAGGTGGAGATTTTAGTCGAGGCACAAGCTGTAGCTAAGGGCAGTCCTTTAAGGGAGTTTCTGTACTTAGTTCTATTTTGATTTCCATGGCTGTAATTGAATCCTTTATGTGTGTTTATACTGTTAGCATGGAGTAGTCTCTCTGTTGGAGAAGTCATGAACTCCTGGTTTTAATATGCAAAATTTTTGAAGTTATAGCAAAAGAGACTTTTCCTTTGTTTTAGAATCTGAGTTCATTGCTTACTTTTAGTCCAAATTGCTTTTTGAGTTTAACAAGGTTCGAATAGAGAAGTTATAATTCATTAGACGTTTGGGCTATTAGTTTGATCCTTCATTTTCTAAAACAACTCATTTTTCTTACTAGATCGTTCTGAATTATGATGGAGACTAGTGAAAGCGATTTGACGTTTCATGAATCTTGTCCTGAATAAGAGAGAGTTAATCTTTAAGCTTTTATATTTATGCACTTAGAATTTGAATGTTCTAGATTGTGATGGAGTTCAAAGAATAGGTGAAATTTATTTCCTATATATGGGTAACCAGGTTTTCAAAAGCTAAGGCAAGGTAAAGGAACTTGAGCTATAAAATCTGAACTTTGCATACTAATAACTAGGAGGGATTAACACTTTTCCCCAACGTCTCATCTCCATAAGGTTTAGTTGTGTGGTCCATTAGTTTAATTTTGTTTTCTTTTCCAATCAAAAATTTTTTACCCCAATCATCAGAAAAATCTTTGCCTAAACTAAATTCTCATCAAGGTCTCCATGGGATCGATAACTGGACTCTTGAGTCTATATTACTTGCTGACCTAGTGCACTTGCTAGACACCCAACATTTGTGTTGAAGATTACATACGTACAATTCTTTTGGGTTGACTTCCTCAGGGAAAAATCAGACATATTCGGGTCATTCTAGAAACTCTATTCCAAGATAATGACTGATAAGAGAGAAAATCCAGGATATTATAAGACTCAGAAGTGACTATGGACAGGAGTTTGAGAACAAAGACTTTTCTAATTTTTGTGATACACAAGGTATTCACTATGAGTTTTCAGCCCCAAAAACTCAATAGAATGGAGGGGTGCAGAGAAAGAATCGAACACTACAAGAGATGGCTCTTGTCATGTTGCTATAAAAAAGATTGTCTCGCAAACTCTGGGCTGAAGTTGTACACACCGCATGTTACATTACGAACAAAATTTTCTTTCATCTTTTCACCCACAATACTCTATATGAACTATATAAATGTAAAAAGCCTACGGTGAGTCATTTCCACAACTTCACAAGTAAATGTTATATTCTATGTGATAGAGATGCACTGGGAAAATTTGATGCTCGTAGTGATGAGGGAATTTATTTAACAAATAGTAGAGCTTATCTAGCAACTCGAGCTATTATGGAGTTAATCAATGTAACAGTTTTTTATGATGATATTCAAAATCAGGGAACAAGTGATGAGGACATGGCCAACACTCAGACACACATCCGAGATGAAGTTGTACCAAAGGTTAATGGTGTTCCAGATGGTGTTTCAGATGGTATTTCAGTACAACATGCAACTCTGGTTGAGACTCTTGAGCCAATCATGGACTCACCAGTTGGAGGTGAGCCTGAAGCATCGGAACCTGTAGCCAAAGAACATTCTTCCAAAGTTCAGAAAAACCATCCAGTTCATGCAATTATTGGAGAACTCAATAAAGGTATAAAAACTAAAAAATTTATATTAATTACCGAGATATTGTTCATTTTGTGTGCTACACCTCATCTCAAGAACCAAAGAAAGTTGAAGAAACCTTTCAAGATGAATACTGGGTGCAAGCAATGTAAGAAGAACTTCATCAATTTGAAAGAAATAACATCTGGAGGTGAGTACCACGCCCTTCTAATAGTAATGTCATTGGTACTAAATAGATTTTTCAGAATAAAACAGATGCAGCTGGTTCTGTCATATGGAACAAAGTCATATCGGTTACTCAGGGGTACACATAAGTGGAGGGGTTAGACTTCGAAGAGACCATTGCTCTAGTTGCTGGATTAGAAGCTATTAGATTGATCATTTTGGTAGCATGTCAAATGAAGATCAAACTTTATCAGATGGACATCAAAAATATGTTTCTGAATGGTTACATTTTAGAAGAAGTGTTCGTAGAACAACCCAAGGGGATTGTTGATCCCCACAGTCTAGATCATGTATACAAGCTCTCCAAAACATTGTATAGCTTAAAACAGGCACCATGAGCCTAGTATGATCAATTGACCTCCTTAACAGGTAAAGGTTATTGTCGAGGTAATGTAGATAAGACCATGTTTATTAAAAAGACTACTAGAGATATGATCATGGCACAGATATATGTAGATGACATAATTTTTTGTGCCACAAAAAATCCTTACTAAATGATTTTGTCAAGTCCATGAAGCTCGAGTTCGAAATGAGCATTGTAGGAAAATTAACTTTCTTTCTTGGATTTCAAATCAAACAATAGGAGAATGGTATCTTCATTTGTCAAGAAAAATATGCAAAAAAAATGGTGAAAAAATTTGGCATGGAAAAAACCAAACCAAAAGCCACAATGATGGGGACACATTAAAAGCTACAGAGATTCAAAAGGATTTTGAACTTAACACTTGTACAAAAGTATGATTGGAAGCTTATTATATCTCACAACAAGTCAACTTGATCTATGTTTCACTGTAGGGTCTGTGCACGGTATCAAGCTAATCCGAAAGAATCCCATCTCCAAGCAATAAAAAGAATATTACAGTTTGTATACTGAACAACTAAAATTTGCATCGTTTATTCCAATTCCTCTTCTACTATTGCACTTGTAGGCTATAGTGACGTTGATTGGGCTGGTAACTCTAATGATCGGAAGAGTACCTCTAGTGGTTGCTTATATCTGGGAACAAATCTTGTGGCTTGGTATAGTAAAAAATAGAATTCAATTTCACTTTCAATTGCAGAAGCCAAATACATTGCAACAGGGAGTTGTTGTACCCAGTTACTGTGGATGAAGCAGATGTTAGCTGATTACGGGCTAAATCAAGACACAAGCAAGTGGCGAGGAATGGGACAAAACAACAGAGGGCAAATGATTAATTAGATAGATAGATGCCAGAATAGCCTGACCCTAGAACTGCTTTGGAACAGAAGATGATAACAGTAGTGTACGAGCCGTTTTGATGATGTGTGTGTGATTTCTTTTGGAAACTCCATTATAGTGAGGAGTATAACACAAGACAGTTGAGGTCTTGGAGAATTGAGTGTGCACCATATTACTTAAGTCCAGATACACATTATAGAATTTAGAAAGATGTTTCAAAAACTAAACCCAGGTGAAGTGAGAATAATCATCAATGAATAGCACATAGTAAGAGGACCTCCCATTGTGTCAATCGGGGCAGGCCCCCACACATCAGAATGAATTACATCGAAAGGAGCTATAGATCGAACACTACTTGTAATAAATAGTAAAGCTACATGCTTGCCAAGTTTACAACCCACACAATGTAAAGATTCAAAAGAGAGAGAACCTAACTTGCAAGTAGAAACTATCTTTTGCAGCGTGTATTGAGATACATGGCCTAATCGATTGTGCCAAAGTTGAAAATCAGAAATAGAACTAGCATATAGACTACAATTAATAGAAAAACTGGAAGAAAAACTAAAACTTTCAAGCTCAAACAATCTGCCAACTTTACGCCCTGTCCCAGCAACCTTCTCCGTGGACGGGTCCTGTACCTAACAACCAGAAGAAGAGAACAGAGCATGAAGACCCATATCACATAATTGACCAACAGATAATAAATTCATAGATAAATCGGGAACATAGAAAACATCAGAAAGTTGAATACCATCAAATGTGCATACAAACCCAGTAGACTGAACAGACAGAGAGGACCCATCAGCAGTATAAATGGGGGATAATGAACCTGAAGAAGACGAAGACAAGAATATGGATGAATCAAATGACATGTGATGAGATGCCCCAGAATCAATGACCCAAGAAGACGTACTTGAACTGGCAAACAAGGCAGAAGCTCCTCCAGAACTATGACCAAGACCCCCGAGGGCCTTGTTTATCATATCCTGAATGTCGTTGAGGGTGTGTTTCTTGTTGATCATCTCCTGAAGGTCACTAAGAGTGGGCGCTACAGGATACACAACTGTTAAATCGTCATGAGTAACTGAGGTTGCTGCAGTGCAACGAGAATTGTTATTCTGATACTTCTTTACTTTATGTGACCAAATTCCTTGCAGTAGTTACACTTGACATTTGTGAATTCCTTAGAAAAACCAGATTTAGCATCTGAAGAGTTGGGTGGCCTCCAAGACGGAGTCGCAAGAACAATATCAACTACACTAGGTGTGGATCCACACCTAGTGCAGAACTCGGACAGCGCATGCTCGACTAAAGGTAGTGGATCTCTATGAAGCATCGAAGCCTAGATCATCTCAAAATCACCACAAATCACCATTAAAAACTGCACTAAATGAGCTTCGTCAAAATACTTATGAATAATAGCAATATTCCTTTCACCTTCAACCTGTGGATCCATAACCGCTAATTGATCCCACAATACCGACATCTGAGCATAAAAATCAGATACACACCGATTGGGTGACTGTTTTAGAGACCGAATATCCATTTCTAGCTTATATTTTTGGGCAAAGTTAGTGTCCACATCCACACATCGATAGCCAAATCAAAATTTCCAATCTATAAGCTTATAAAAAAATGAAACACAATTAGCCAACCAACTAAGTGCACGTGAATTATTGATCTCCTATTCCTCCATAGTCAATACCAGCTTTTTGCGATCACCATTCACATATTTCCACAACTTCTGGCCTCTCAAGAAATTTCACATTAGAGGAACCCAATGCACATAATTTGTCTCATCTAATTTCACAAACAAAGATTGAACAACACCAACATTCACCAACATGATGCAGAAATCAACACGAGCAATGAAAAATATAACCTAGCAATCTGGACACGCACACAACCCTTCTTAGTGCGTGAAAGGTTTAGGGTTTAGGGTTCAGTTTGCTAGGTTATATGCTCGACCCTATCTGCGTGATTTCATACTGAAAAATTTCTCTGATTGCTCACAGACTGAAACCCTGATGAGCCGTCGCAGAGAGACCAGAACGTGTATGGCGAAAGGGAGTGCTTCGATTCAGTTTAAAAAATCCCAAATTTCTTAGGGATTTGGGAAGGACGATGCAAAATCCCAAGAGAACGACAGTTTCGGTATGATTTCTGACCAAGAATCACTGCCAATTGCGCCAAAATCCAGCGCCACGAACAATCAGAAACCCAACCCGATTGGGGAAGACGACCGAGTTGACTCGTTGAGTCATCGAGTTTAGAACCGAGTCGGACCAAGTTTCACAGATTACGTCCGAGTTTAGTCGAGTCAGTGTGAGATCCAAGAAAAAAAAGGCTAAACCCACTCTGCTACCATGTCAGATTTACAAAAAAACAAAGTATTTATCTTTATTGCTGAGCTAGTTTATATACACAAATAATTAAATAATGAATGACTAAAATACCCCTAATTACAATGGTATTTCAATTGAGACCTAACTTCACCCATCAAGCTAAAAGCAAAATTGGGATTTCATGATATCAATGTTATAATTAAAACCCCAACTCCTTCTCTAACCAAGAAGAATGATTAGGTTGGGACAAAGGGGTTCAACTAGTTTAAGCTGTTTGTTTGAACCGTGCAAACGTCATTACAATGTCAGTGTCAAAGCGGGTCAGTAGGTTTAGAACCGGTCCCTTCCTCTAGGATAGAGAAAGCTTCCTTTCCTTCCTCGGGTGGCTCATACCCTTTCATTTCCTTCTCGCACTCCTCTCCTTTCCCCTTCTCTCTCCCCTTCTAGTCCTTCGTCCCCTATCTCACCTTGACGTGTGGGATGATTGACATGTGGCTTGCCTATTGGGTTATTAGCAGTTTGACTAAACCAAGCTAGGTCAGACAGGTGTTTGAAAAATTCGAGCCCGGATCCGCAGCGAATCACGGGGAGCCAACTGAGCGCTGCACAGGGGGTCCCATGTGTTTGGCTCCCCGTGATTCGCTGTGCGTACCTACAATGTGCGCAGCGGATCCGGGCTCGAAAAACTCAGTGTTTATCTCTCTTCAGCCCAAAAAGCCACCAACGTCCACTCCTAACTAGTCAAAACAGCCAGGCCGATTTGGGCCTTATAACAGAAGTGAATCATAAAATCTGTTATGGCCCCTATATATTCTCGACAGTTGGGTCTGAGTTGGTTCTACCTAGGCGTGGGCACTAGTCGGGTTTGGATTGGGTTTTTGAAAATTCAAATCTGATCCAATGTATTATACTCAAAAGCCAAAATCGTGAAAAACCGAAAATGGGTTGTTAAAATACGAAACCAAACCCTATTTGATCCCATATTTTGTAAACATCAATCCGACCCAATAAAACGGATTTCTAAAAATCAAAAAAAAAAAAAAAAAAATAAAAAAAAAATTATATAAAAATTTTACTATAATATAACCCCTCTGGTCGGGTTCAAATTTTTTAGGTAAACCTGAACCTGACCTGACCTGACCCGAGATCGGGTTTGTATTCTCAAACCCAAACCCAACCCATAGGTTGGATTTGGGAATCCAAACCCAGTATTTTTGGGTCGGGTCGGGTCAGGTTCCCAAAAAAACCCAAGTGATGTCGACCCCTAGTTTTACCTATCATCCATCTTACCATGTAGTTCCGCTGCATTAATGTGTATTTAAGAAGATCATTTGCTGGAGTGCCTTATGTGTCAGTTTTTCTTTCCCATGCATTAATGAGAAATTTGTTGTCAAAAAGAATCATATTAATGAGATTTTAATTATGTGATGACCAGTTTTGGAGTCCATTTTGCCTTGTTTTCTCCTCCTGGGTTGGTGAGAAACCGTATATAGAAACACGTATGCTAGTTTTAGTGTGCATGCATATGGCTTTACAAATTTAAGAGAGAGAGAGAGAGAGAGAGAGAGAGAATAGATGGCAAGTACTAGTGGTTTCAGTCCTCTTCTCCTTCTCCTCCTTGTACTCCATGGCTCCTCATTCACGACGGCGGGGTTAACCGCACACTTAACCAAAGATATCGTGAAAGTTTGTCAACGCGTTGGTAATGAATTCATGCTTTACCTTTTCTGTATCCAAGAATTGGTCGGTGACCCACGTACTCCAAAAATCAGGAATTGATCGTTGTGGGTAGGCTATGTCGATTTTCAAAGTCACTTGCCGCAGCCCATCGTCAGACCCATTCGCATCGCTGCGTCATCGATACAGTTGTCGCCCTAGTCAGCAATAAACCGCCGCCTCAGCACCAGTCAACAACCAGCGACGAGTCAACCTCTTCAACGGTTAAACGACCAAGACTGGTAAGCAACCGAAGAAGCCAAGAAAGAATGCACACACGATCCTGGTTAGTGGGATCCAACTGAGGAATTTCCCGATCTTCCTCCCATCTCAACAACAGAAGAAGAAAGGGGATCGTGATCCCCATTCCAAGGGAAGAGCTCCAACAACTGGATAGAACTGGCTACAAATAGCCAGAAATATTCTGTGGAAGGGGTTAAAAACCTTTTTGTCGAGAAAAAATCTTACGCACAGAAGCTCTCTCGAGCCGAAGAAGTTAAACGACTCGCAGTTCGTCAAGATTCAACAGTTCAACTGGAGCAGCTCTACACATTCACCAACAACGTCAACAAGTCGATATACGCGGAACATAGATACTTCCGTTCGACCGACCAAAGCCATCATTGTTCGTGCACACTCGTTCCAAAACTCGAATTTCATCGTCAACTCACCAAAAGCTGACACTTCATAAAATTACACGGAGATCGAATCAGAGGAAGAATAGGAGATTGTACTCGCATTTTCCTGACTCTCAAATACAAATTATAACACAAAAATTCTATCATTAATCAAATTACTCTCTTGGTCGCGCCTCTTCGCGGACCGGTGGATTTTCGATGAAACATATATATGGTAAAGAAAATAATTGGAATATTGTGAACAAAACGATTCTTTCTATTCATGAAAGAACAATGGCATCAAGAATCAGGTCCCTTAAAAGAGTTCTTTTAATTAATTTTTAACTTTTCTTTTTTTTTTCAATTCCAATTGAATTCATGTACCATCAATAGACGTAGAGGTAGAAATGATGAAAAGGAAACCCACAACAAGAAAAAAGACTTTTAACCACGAAATTTTTCGTGGCTAAAAGTCCCCAGTTCGTGGCTAAAACCTTTAACCATGAAATTTCGTGGTTCAAAGTTCATAACAAATAAAGTGTCGCTAAAAGTTTTAGCCACGAAATTTCATGTTTCGTGGCAAAATCTTTCCACTTTTAGCCACGAAAAATAAAATTCGTGGCTAAAACCTCTTGACATTTAGCCACAAAAATTTTAGTTTCGTGGTTAAAAGCTGTAATTTTTACCCACGAAATCAATTTCGTGGTTAAAAAATTCACCATTTAGCCACGAAAAGTTTAATTTCGTGGTAAAAGTTAACACGTTTAACCACGAAAATTTTAATTTCATGGTTAAAAGTGTTTACTTTTAACCACGAAAATTCTAATTTCGTGGTTAAAAGTCATTTTTGTGGTTATTTGTAATTTATATTTATTTTTTAAACTACATTAACCTGCTTAAATTTCATCACTGATGAAAAAAAAAAAATACATCACAATTGAGTTCTTCACATTCACAATTCATTCGCAAAATAAATAATTCATTCACAATTCATTTACAAAGTTCACAATTCATTTACATTCACAATTCATTTACATTAACAATTCATTCACATTCACAATTCATTCACAATGTTCTATTCAAATTCATCACAGACAGCTCAGAAGGTGAAAGTGAAGTTGTGTAAAAAACAAGTAAGACTTAACCAAATAGAAAGGTCACGGGTCACGTAACCCTTGTATCATTTGAATCATCTCTCTACGCATTTCCTCTAACTGGCGACTATTTTCCTCTAACTGGCGACTAGTTTCCTCCTTCAATTTTTCTATCTCACGCCTATGCTCTTCACGTACCTCATCAATCATGTTCTGAATAGACGAAGAAAAAGATGATGTACCACGGGGCCTCTTAGGTACAGCTGGTTGCGCCAAACCTTGGCCCTTTATGTAACCAGACCTCAACCCTAAAACATCTTCTACAATTTGTTTTTCATTCACAGGAGTCTCTTGTTGTGTTGCTTGCTCTTTTGCCTCTAACATAAGATTCTGTCCAACATAAAATAATCTATTAATGCTAATGATACCACAATACATTTATAAAAATTTTATACTTAATTTAAATTTTACTTACATATTTTTCTTCTGCCCCTGCACCCCAAGCTCCTTTCCTTGAAAAATGTGTTTGTTTGAATTGATTGATAGGGCTATTGTTAGAACCCTACAAATAATACAGGGAAAGCAAATTAACAATTGATAAGAAAAAGTTTAATTAAAGTAAAATCACAAGATGATACTTACCATTTCATCAAATAGACGCTGAAATGATTTTTGCCCTGCTGTGTGTCTAACTTTCAACTTGCTGATGTTAACTTTATTTTGGGCAGATCGATCCTGTAATCATTTAAATATAACATAAAATTCCAAAGATTTAAACACGAGTCAAATTTGAATAATACTCTCGTTTCTAAATTCAATTACCTGAAAACTCTTAGTTGCAAAAATATTTTTACAAAGCCATTGCCAATCAGTGTCGTTTACATCAGGAAAAGGAGTCAATCGACCTTTAGGATCTCCTCCATGCTGCTGAAACCATGCACTCAACTCTCGTCTATATGTCCGGAATATATCACCCATAGTCCTCAAAACAACGTCTCGACAGAGGTTGTCACGTAGTATATCAACAACAAAGTAATTCTACCACAAAATATTAACTATTAGATTTAGATACATCAACACAAATCAAATATCTGTAAAAATGATATTTACCTGGATAAATGCATAAGCTTCATGAAAATCCTCAACTTTAAAGTTTCTGAAGTATCTCACCTGATGTGGCAAACGGGTTCTCACAGCAAGTCCAATGTATCCAATGAACTCACCGTTGTACCTCCCCTTAGCCCTCCTAGACATAGCATCAAACTCAATTGGGATTTTGTGGCCAAGCTTTTCATATAATTTTTCTATTGTTAGACCCCTACTTGGGCCTCGTCCACGTTTGCGCGGGACCATAGAAGCTGGCACTGTAAATAAAAATAGATAAGAATTAAGTACTAACATGCTTCTTTCTTAATCTTGTTTAAGAATAATGCAACAAGATAGTTATTCCACACACTGAGTTTTTGGAATAATTTCTGGAGGCTCACCTGCAGTAGAGCTATCAAACACTCCTATATAAAAGTAAAATAGGAACTTTAGTATTTAAGTTAAGAATTGTTGACAAAGAAAAAATTAATTAAGACATATACCCTCAATCCCAATTTCTGGAATGTCTGATGAACTACATTCAGGTAGTGGAGGTGGGCGTTTACCTGGAGCCATAATTGACTTGCGCCATAATTCATTTAATGTTAGAGCAGTAACTAAGTAAAGGAAAATAAACAAAATTTTAAAGATATAATTAGAATATATGTTAGTCAACAGTTCAATAACTAAGAAAAAACATGAACCTAATCGTCTTCATCAACTTGTTCTCTTTCTTCTTCTTCTTGTTCTTCCTCCTGTTCCTCTTCCTCTTCGTCTTCCTCTTCATCTTCGTCTTCGTCTTCGTCTTCGTCTTCGTCTTCGTCTTCGTCTTCTTCTTCCTCTTCCTCTTCCCCTTCCCGTTCTTCAACTTTTTCTTCTATTCCTATCGACACATGCGTACATTCAATTGGAATATCTACCCTAGCTAATGAGACAACATCATTTCCTTCTTCATGGACATCGATATTTACATTTGGCAACTCTTGTTGGTAAGCCATGTCATCTATACTAGATATTGGATGCTCGGACATGTCATACTTATTTCTCATAACACATCTTTGCACAATGCTCCATCCTTCATTTTTTGGATCATCCATGCAATAAACTAGTTCCACTTGAAATGCCAACGCAAATGGATCATCATCGCACCATGTACGCGAGGTATTAATGCTTGTGAACCATTCATCGTTTTTAATTCCCCTTCTATTGTTAACATCATACCATTTGCACTTCAACACAGACTTTATTGTCTCCCATATATTGTAATTCAATTATATTGATTACCACTCCATAGTAATCAAGGTAATTATCTTCAAAGTATCCTTTAACAGTAACACCACAATTTTGTGTCCTTCGGCATTCTTCTAGTTGCTTTGTATGTAGTCGCATGCCATTGATAATACAACTCGAAAAACAGTTTGTTGATATAGGTCATAAACCAAGATTTTATAAATCACTATCATTGTCAAGCACTCCACCTTTAAGCAAATCTTTCACCTACATCACCGAAAACCGAACAGAGTTTTCTTACGATGTTGAGTAACTTTGGGCCTTTTTAAAGATATAATGAAACACTCTTACCTTAGCTCTAAACCTGCCTGAAAATTAATTTTCATGTTCTTGCTCTAAGTTAGACACACCTGACTATTGCAAAAACTGTCTATGTTCACTACACAAATGAAAAAGACACATATTAGTGTTTATGTTCTTTTCGGCCTGATATTGAAAGACTGTACAACAATTACTCACATGATGTACTCTTCAATTTTGTCACAGTTGTTAAGTATGACCCACATCATTTTCCTGTATGAAACAGGATCAATATTCAATCCACTCCTTCCACTTAATGCACGAGCAGTATGCCAAAAAATGGAAATCTTATTTTTGAGACAACTAGGATCTCCATCATAGTTACGATCCATTTGATTGAATCGTGTTTCTACTCCATCAACGTACATTGAACAAAATGTCAAAGCTTCAATATCAATGTATGCTTCAGCTATTGAACCTTCTGGACGAGCTTTGTTTTGTACGGAGGTTTTTAATTTACGAAGAAACCTAATTCACACTTATTTTTCAATCAATACAAGAATAAAGTGCATATTATAAACAAAAATGATAATTTCAATGAAAAGTAAATTATTTTTTACCTCTCGATCGGATACATCCATCGATACTGAACTGGACCACAAATCAATGCCTCTTGAGGGAGATGAATTGCTAGATAAACCATCACATAAAAAAAAGGTGGGAAGATGTACTCTAACTTGCACAAAATCAATATAATATCTGCCTGCAACTTTTTCAACACATCTGCATTAAGTGTCCTTGAACACAACTCTCTAAAAAAAATTCCAAGCTCCACAATTGGGGTAGTAATATTTTTAGTTGCAACACTACGCAATATCACAGGAAGCAAGCGTTGGAGCATTATGTGACAATCATGAGATTTTAGGCCTGATATTGTGGAAGCTCCCACATTCACACAATGTGCAATGTTTGATGCATATCCATCGAAAAATTTGATTTTACAAAGCCACGCACAAAATCGCTTTCTTTCAGTAGGTGACATTGAATACGAGGCATGAGGCATGAAGATCGAACCATTATCTCTTCTCAAATGTAATTCTTTTCTTATTCCCATCTTTTCTAAATCCAACCTAGCATTTACCGAGTCTTTTGATTTGGTAGATATGTTCAACATAGTGCCCAAAATGTTATCACAAATATTCTTCTCGATGTGCATAACATCCAAATTGTGCCTCAACTTTAACTTTGACCAATAATTCAACTAAAAAAAAATACTTTTCTTCCTCCAATTTAAAACATTTGGAGAGCGCTTCCTCTTCTTTGTGCTTTGAGATTTACCGAATGGGGTAAAAGAAATTCTTTCCAACTCTTCTTCTATGTCGTTGCCAGATAATTCTTTTGGGGGGGGGGGCGATTATCTTGCTTTCCATCAAATTGTTTATCTTTTTGCCATTATGACTAGTCGGTAAAAATCGACGATGACCAGTATAACACTCTTTTCGGCAATGGTGTAACCTCATGGAAGATGTATTGCTCATGCATATCGGGCATGCCATTTTCCCTTTAGTACTCCAACCTGACAAAGATCCATACGCAGGAAAATCATTAATAGTCCATAATAAAGCAGCATGCATTGTAAATACGGTTCCCGTGAATGCATCAAATGTCTGAACACCCCTTTCCCAAAGTTCTTTCAACTCTTCGACCAAAGGACGTAAATAAACGTCAATATCATTACCAGGTGATTTTGGCCCAGGAATAAGTAAACTCATCATAAAATAGTGATCTTTCATGCACTTTCATGGTGGCAAGTTATATGGCATTAATACAACCGGCCAAATACTAGTACTCATGTTGCCGTATGGATTAAAACCATCACTTGCCAATCCAAGACGTACATTTTGAGGATCTACAACAAACCATGTGTACTCTTTGTCAAATTCCTCCCATTGTCTTGAATCTGCGGGGTGTCTTATAATATTTGCTTCCTTCACAAGCCCCTCAGCATGCCAACGCATGTCCTTCGCAGTTTCTTTTGATGTGAATAACCGTTGTAGCCGTGGCTTCAAGGGAAAATAACGCAACACCTTTTGGGGTATTGGTTTACCTTTCTTGGTTGAATCAGTGGACCTTTTGTCATTACATTGTGGACATTTCTCTTTTTTCTCATGTTCCTTCCAAAACAAAATGCAGTCATTTTTGCATGCATGTATCTTCTCATAAAAGAAACCTAACTTTCTCAAAAGAGTTTTAGCCTCATAATAATTATGAGGCAAAGACTCACCTGTAGGTAATGCTTCTTTCATTAACATAAGCATGTCATCCATAGCTCTGTTACTCAAGTTTCTTGTGGTCTTAATGTGAAGCAAACGTATAAGAAACTTAAGCTTCGAGAAACTTTGACACCCTGGGTACAACTCCCGATTAGCATCCATAAATAAGTTACTAAAATGTTCTTTCCCACTTGTTTGTTGCACATGTACTTCCGGGATTCCACTAAAAGTCGGTGGACTATCAAATGCAACAGCTTGCTCAACTTGTACATCTTGAATGAGATCGTAAATTCTAGAACTACCCACTTGGCTATTAGGAGGTTGCGCTTGTTGAACAATTTCTTCTAAAGATACCTTTCTCCATGAAAAGTCCACCGAGTGTAAGTTGGTAAAATCCCCACGACAAATAAATGTTCTTCTACTATGTGGAACTCAAGAAACTTTCTATTAGCACAATTTCTACAGGGACATCGAATCTTATCATTGGTACCAACCACAGATTGTACCATTTGCATAAAAGATTTCACCCCTTCCTTGTATTCATCACTAAACATTCTAGAATGCCAAAGTTGCATCCAACTCTTATCCATACCTGATATTTAATAAATGAATCAAGCCAGCCAAAAAAAGATAGCAGAAGCCAATCATACGAATGTATACAATCTCCATTAACAATACTTCATATAATCTTTCAATTATGTCCTACCTAAATCTCAATATCCACATTATAGACTTTCTAACTTATCTGAAACTAAACATGAAAAAGCACAGAATATGAAATCACAACCAACACGCTCAAGGCACAATGTTTTTCGGAAGAGAAGTTTTTAATAATGAAAAAATAGCTGCCATCAATCATCAACTAAGGAAAAACTCGAACTTAAGATATGCTTTGATATCTACCAACATGAGAGAGAAGAGAGGAAAGGAGAGAGAGAAGAGAGGAAAATACCGAAAGAGAGGAAATGAGAGAGAGAAAGAGGGGAAAAGAGAGAAAGAGAGGAAATGAGAGAGAAAGAGAAAACCGGCTTAACAAGAACCTAAGTTCAGAAAATATGAAGATCTACCAACATCAGATTCAACTTAAAAGGCATATCTCTTGGGATGGCATTTTCATAAGAGTGCCTACCAACCTCTTACCAACAGCGCTCGTTTCAATGATCCAAATAAGAAAGCATTTCCTTGTTCACATGGTTCCAAAACAGAAACTCTCACTCTTCATTCTCGAAAGCTCATTACTAGATCGGACAGTAACATACCACTTGCTAACCACCAGCGTACATCCTTTACCCTTGAGAAGCAAAAGATAGCTAATACAGAAGAAAAGTGTTCTTTGCTATTTCTTGAAATGAAAACAAAAGTAGGAAGTAAAATTATGTCCAACCCATTCATTCTAACAAATGACATTGAAATTAGTACTGTGCTTCACGTGTACGTAGGAGTGTACTTACACCCGGATATTGGTGTACGTACACTTATCGTCGATAAACTTCAAAAACACAATAGACACCAGAGACTGTTATCGCAGTTCGGAACCAAAAGTTCCTACTCTGCGGGGCACTCGGTCCAGGGTATCAGAAATTCACTAAAGAATATTACAGAAGTAACTGTGTGTCAGAAACACTTACAACTGTAGTTTCTCCTCCCTCAGGATTCGAACTTGACTCTTCTAGTCTTGTAGCTTCTCGTTCCAGCAGTCAACAGAAGCTCCTTGATACCCTTCACACTAAGGTTCTCCCCCTCAGTGTGATATCCCTCTCTCGAGAGACATCTTCCACGCAAACTTCACAAAGTGAGAGATTGCACGATTTGCTAGCGGCTTCAGCAAAGCCTGAGCGTACTTCTGTTCAACACCAGGGAAATCCTTCAATGAATCAACTCTCCATTAGCATGAGTCACTCCCCCTTAATCTCTCCGTCTGTATTTCAATCTTACTTACTGCGTAACCCTAATTCACATCAGACATAATCTTATATAGCTTAGGGTAATTTCTCCCTTTTACATCCGTGCCCTTTTCCTTATTATCTCTTCCTTAAAACCAGGAAGCCAGCTTCATCCTGGTTTCCTATTACCAATGTCCACTTAGGTATTATCCACATATGGTAATCTCCTGAAATCAAGGAGTCGTGATCTTCCTTGCTTCCGACGAATCTATTTCTGCCTTTCTGGAGCTTCAAGACAGATCACCTTCACTTGGAAAGTGTTTTGGTCATAAATAGCCAATACACAAATCCGTATTTACATTCTCCCCCTTTGGATCTTTTTGACAAAAACATCTACCAACTCTTCATGAGTACTGTAACCATTCATCATCTAATTACTGTCATTACAACACAGTCACACTCATGCTCATGCTCCAACACACATAGCCAAAATAACCAAAATAACCAGTCCACAATACCAGCAAGTTATCCACTCACAAACACATAGCAGAATCACACAAATTTGTACCTTTTCTCCCCCTTTTTGTCAAAAAGGTTCACATCATCAAAAGTACTAAGAATCACTGGAAGCTGGATGTTGCGACGTGCTGGTGAGATGCTGCAATAAAACTAGTTCACGTTGTAGGGCCTTCTGTCGGGTAGATAACTGCTCCAGTTCAGACTTAATAAATCGCGTCCGGCGAAAAAGATAGTCGAATGTCTGCTGGTCAGAGGATATACCTGGAGTCCAAGGTCCTGGATGAACTGTATAGCCTGTCGCAGTCCGACCAAACGAGGTGGAAGTAGCAGAAACACGTGCAGCAGGACCTGCCGGAAGTGGTACAATCAGAGGGCTCTGTAGAGACTCGAAAACAGTCTGCATGCTGCCACACACGGGCGCCGGAGAGGACAATGACATACCAAGGAAAGGTGTAGGAACTGTAACAACGGTGCTTGGTGTCTGAATGGCTGTGAGCGAAACAGATGTAGCCGGAGAGGTAACCGGCTCACAGTCCACAAAAAGAGACTCGTCAGGAGGACTAGGGGCATCATTATGCTTCTCATTATGCTTCTCAACTACTGTAACAAGACTCTTGTCCTTTACCTTGTTCCGCAGTCTCTTGCGCGGATCCAGAAAAGTCAATGGTGCAACGGAATCAAATGTATGTTGAGTATTCAAAATACTATAGATAAGCGAGGGAAAGATAATGCAGCCCAGCCTTTCCGTCTGATTTGGCACTTTAACAATAAGGTCAAAAATTCTCATCCCCAAATTCACAGATTGGCCCATGCCAACTCGATACAAAAATTCCAACATACTGCGGTGAATAGTGCCTCGATGTCTGGTAGGCACCCAGTTCCAGATCGCAATCTTGTGCAAGGCAGCATACTTTGGAGCAAGTTTAGACGCCGGAAAGATATGTGAATCACCCCAGTCATGGATCAGGTTATCTGTTAATTCTCTTAGCATGATCTGGTCATCAATACTGGGAGGCTCATCAACTGGAGATGGAAGACCTAAATATTCAACAATATGTCCAATGCTAAAGTCATACCAGTGCCCACGAACGTACACTTGACTACGTTCGCTGTGCTTTAACGTTCCCAGATTAGCATAAAACTCTTGCACCACATCCAAAGAGTATGGACCAATGTTTGTTACTGTACGCATCAGTCCCAAGTTCTCTAACAGGGGAATAACTAACTGAAATTCAGATACAGTAATGTCTGTCTCAGGCCGTACTTCTTTCTTAATCACAGTCTCATACCTTACAGCAGCCACATTATCAACAAACTTCAAACTCACAGCTTTACGAGGATCAACTTTCTGCAGAGGCTTTCGGCACACTTTTTGCTTTGACTGTCTTCTGGCCGGCATCCGCTGTGATGAGGGAACCTTACTCTTGCCCTTAGACTGAGATTTCTTACTAGGTGAATCAAGTGGAGCAACGGAAGCAGTACACTCAGGTAGAGTCGTACCTTGGTCACCTCGTGGATGTTCAGCCCTCCGTTCCTCGTCTGTGAGTTCATCCTCGTCCAAACAGATTGGGGAAGTAGAAAAAGACATAGATTTCTGTTTCTTCCAACGAGTCGAATCACGCAACCTAGACTTTCTGTCCATCATATCTGCTTCTGAGAACCGCAATTTTCGCCGACGCGAGACAATAAGGGGCTCACCATCATCTTCGTCGGAGTCAAGATGCTCAGCAGACGCAATGTCGTCACAATTAGGCAACACACCGGATTCCAGAGCAGGTGAACGTACCGTCGCGTGTACTGTATTTTTGCTGCTTACAAGGTTGTCCAAGAACTGACGAAGGGACATGTCATCATCACTATCGGTACGCACATCCAAGCCTTCGGCGGGAAGAGAATAGGGCTCACATTCAGCATCCACATCAATTTTTTCTCCATTGTCACCAGAGGCTGGCAATGCTGCGAAACCTTCATCACCAATCACATCCGAAATCCCCACATTCGTAGACGGATTCTCAAGCAACTCATCCAAAACCCTTTTTCCAGAAGACTGTAAAGGGTTTTGTTCACGAATATCACAATGTTCCCCACATACAGGAGGCAAACAGGGTTGTTCAGAGCTCGTACCTGGAATTTCACTCGGAGACGCTAGGTCCTGTTGAGGAGATGAAGAACCGGTCCCCATGGTGAAAACAACTCCCGAGCTTAGCTTGTGCACGAGCAAGAGAACTTGACGCTGTTGTGAAGAAAAGTAAAAAAATGCAATCTTTGAAAAGATAACTTTACCTTTGCGTCGGTTCGCTTTTCCCTTCTCCCCACTATTTTTTTTTTTTTTTTTTTTTTTTTTTTTTTATAAAAAACCTTATAAATAAAGTAAGTGTACACAACCGCACACCAAAGTGTACTTACACATGTAAGTACACTGGCCACTTGTTCATCATATGCAGCACAGACCTAGAGCTCCACGAAGAAACTCAAATCTTTTTGCGTCCAGACTCTTCGTGAAAATGTCTGCCAACTGATTCTCAGTAGAAACATGTTCTATCAATACTTGTTTGTCTTCTACAAGCTCTCTGATAAAATGATGACGTATATCAATATGCTTAGTTCTTGAGTGCTGGACAGGGTTCTTGGATATGTTTATAGCACTAGTGTTGTCACAGTAAACAGTCATCTCAGTGCGGTTTAACCCATAATCGGAAAGCATTTGTTTCATCCAGACCAGTTGCGCACAGCAGCTTCCTGCTGCTATGTATTCTGCCTCAGCCGTAGAGAGTGATATAGAATTCTGTTTCTTACTGTACCAAGAGACCAAATTCGTACCCAGATAGAAACATCCTCCTGATGTACTCTTTCTATCATCAACATCTCCCGCCCAGTCGGCGTCACTGTACCCTGCTAACACGCTACTCGTACTGGTAGAAAACCATATCCCCAAATTGACCGTACTTTTCACATACCGAATAATCCTCTTAACTGATTTGACATGAGATTCTTTGGGACACGCTTGAAAACGAGCACACAACCCCACACTGTAGCAGATATCTGGTCGACTTGCTGTCAGATACAGCAAACTACCAATCATACTCCTGTATACTGTGGGATCTGCAGATATCCCATCAGTATTTTTTCCTATTCGATCAGTAGTGCTCATAGGCGTTTTCATCTCTTTAGCGTCCTCAAGTCCGAACTTCTTTACTAGACTTCTTGCATACTTTTCTTGAGAAACAAAGATACCATCAGGTTTTTGCTTAATTTGGAAGCCTAAAAAGTATGAAAGCTCCCCTACCAAGCTCATCTCAAACTCTTCTTGCATAAGTCTCACAAACTGTTTCTGAGATGAAATATCAGTAGACCCAAACACAATGTCATCAACATACACTTGAGCTATGGTCAGTACAGTACCATCTTTCTTGATGAACAATGTCTTATCCACACTTCCACGTACAAATCCTTTAGAGCAAAGAAACTTAGTCAACCTGTCATACCAAGCTCTAGGAGCTTGCTTTAAACCGTATAGAGCCTTAGTCAGATGAAACACATGATCTGGGTGATGTGGATCAACAAAACCTTTAGGTTGTTCAACATACACTTCCTCAGCCAAGTATCCATTTAGGAATGCACTCTTCACATCCATCTGATGCAGTTTGATTTTCAAGCAACTTGCTACAGCAAGTAGCAATCTGATAGACTCCAGACGAGCAACTGGTGCAAACGTTTCATCAAAATCGACACCTTCAACTTGTGTGTAACCTTGTGCAACCAGCCTAGCCTTGTTTCTCACAACATTTCCTTCTTCATCTGTTTTGTTTTTAAACACCCACTTCGTGCCTATCACATTGATGTTTGCAGGTCGAGGAACAAGTGTCCACACTTGATTTCTAGAAAACTGTTCAAGTTCCTCTTGCATAGCTCTAATCCAGAACTCATCTCTTAAAGCATCTTCTACTTTTCTTGGTGCAACTGCTGAAGTATAGCATACAAACCGTACCATTTCAGAGTAGTTCTGCCTTTTTCCCCTTGTTTTCATGCTTTCATTAATGTTCCCAATAACAACATCCAGAGGATGATTTTTTTGAACTCTCGTTGAAGGGGCTTTCTCTGTTTCACCTATACTGTCATGATCTTCTTCCACTTCTTCATCACTAACCACTATTCCTTCCCCAAGTGTGGGATATTCAGTCTGTTCAGACGGTTGTCCATTCAAATCAGTGTTAATTTTTTCCATAGGCTCTTTTGCCATGCTGCTTGCTTTGTCATCCAGAGCTGGTAAATTTTCGTTCTGGTCAGCAATTTCAACATTGACCGTTTCTATGACAATACTGTTGTTTGTGAAGTACACTCGGTATGCATGACTGTTTCTCGAGTATCCGACGAAAATACCTTCAGTGCTTCTAGAATCGAATTTTCCCAACTGTTCCCGATCTCTAAGGACATAACAGATGCTTCCAAACTCCCGAAAGTAATGCACTTTCGGTTTCCTTCCTTTCCACAGTTCATAAGGAGTTTTGTGTGTCAAATTCCTGAGATGTACTCTGTTACTTATGTAACAAGCTGTGTTCACTGCTTCTGCCCACAGTTTATGAGGAAGATTCTTAGCATTTATCATGGCACGAGCCATCTCCTGAAGTGTTCTATTTTTCCTTTCAACAACTCCATTTTGTTGAGGAGTCTTTGGAGCAGAGAATTCATGTGAAATTCCTTTATTTTCACAGAATTGAGCAAACTGACTATTTTCAAACTCTCTACCATGATCACTTCTTATACGAATTATTTTTCCTATCACAGCATTCTTATCATTCATAAGTCTTTTGCATAGACTCACAAACACTTTGAATGTGTCGGATTTCTCTCTAATGAATTCAACCCATGTAAATCTAGAAAAATCATCAACACACACCAATACATACCTTTTCCCGGCAATACTTTCAGTTTGAACTGGCCCCATAAGATCAATGTGGAGCAGCTCCAACGGTCGCTGAGTTGTGATCAGTTTTACAGCAGAATGCGGTGTTCGATGTTGCTTTCCTTGCATACATCCTTTGCACACAGTTTCAGACTTACTGCTGATGGCTGGTAACCCTCGTACAGCTCCATACTTGAGCAGCTTCAGTATTCCTCTTGAGTGTAAATGACCAAGACGTTTGTGCCATAGTTGAGCTGTAGTTACACCAGTGTACTTACACTGTTGTATCATTTTCAATTTGTAGCAATTGTCACCAGTTCTGATTCCTTCCAGAACTGACCGTCTATTATCATCTTCCACAACACATCCTTCTTTAGTAAACCTGACATGCAGATTCTGATCACATAACTGACTAATGCTGAGTAAGTTAGCTTGTAACCCATTTACTAGTAAAACATTCTCCAGCTTAGGCAGACCATCGACTTTAAGTTTTCCTCTGCCAATTACTGCTCCTTTTGCACCATCTCCAAAAGTCACTTGACCACCATCTTCTCTGTGTAAGTCTGTTAGATTTTCAGCATTTCCTGTCATGAGCCTAGAGCACCCACTGTCAAAGTACCATGTTCCTTCTGATTTTGATTTTCGGGCAGTGTGTGCTGCATAGAAGCATAGGTTTTTCTTTACCCACACACAGTTTGAAGGAGGTTTTACTGACATCTGACCTCCGCTCCATCTCCAGTCTCTAAGCAACTTGTAACAAAATGGTCTGATATGCCCATATGTGCCACAATAATAACACACCTGAACTTTAGATTGCCTCTGTCTAGACCATACCTGAGCTTGAGTCGCCCTCTGTCTAGGTCGAGTCTTGTTGTTCAAGTTTTTCGAATAACCAAGCCCCTGTCTGTTACAACTTCTTCTTCCTTTGATCAAGATATCATCCAATTTCTCCTTTCCCTTGTCAAATTTTTTAAACACATCCTTTGAACTTTTCAACTCTTCCTCTAGACTCAAAATCATCTTGTCTTTCTTAGTAATCTCCTGTTTCAGTTTGAGATTATCCTTTTCAAGTGACGCAGCCAACTCTCTCAAAGTTTTTTTCATCATAGCAGACACTTTGCTTTCTTTTTCAATCTCTCCAATCTGTTTTTTTAACCCAGCATTCTCTTTCTCAAGTACACACAGGTGTTCCTTTAGCACTCTCGTACTCTCCAGTACATTGTCCCACTGTTGAATAATGTTTTCCACAGTGATCTCCTCATCATCATCCTCTGTCTCTTCCTTATTGCCGATTTCACCCATGAGTCTTCTAGATTCTGACAGTGAGCTCAATTTCTGTCCAACTTTTGCCGTAAAGGCGACAAAGTTGCATTCCTCTTCATCTGTCTCACTATTCTCATCATCACTCCATGCTGCACTGAAGGATTTTTGTTTTCTCAGATAAGTTGGACATTCTGACTGAATATGTCCTTTTCCACCACATTCTTAACACACTAACACCTTCCTCTTTGTCACACCCTCAGTGGATCCATTTCCTGCACTGTGTTGTTTGCTGTTGCTTGACACATAACTCTTTTTCTTGCTTCGTCTGATGAATTTGTTTAATCCTTTCGCCAACAGTGAAAACTTCTCATCTAGTTCTGCTAAGGTTAACACCGGAGTACTATCTGTCTCTTGTACTGTTCCTTCGTTTGATATTGACTGTAAGGCTATACTTTCCTTCTTTCCTTTCTTTGCTGAATCTTCTGCTTCCTCATTCATTTCAAACGTTTTCAGAGATCCAATCAACTCATCCAGTGTCATGTTATCTATAACTTTATACTCTTCAATGGCTACTCTTTTCATTTTGAATTTCGAGGATAAAGATCGTAATACTTTTCTCACTAGCCGATTTTGAGGGATCTTGTCTCCAAGGGCTGCAGACTGGTTCGCTATATCTCTGATTTTGCCTTCATATTCTAGTATAGACTCGTCTTCTCTCATCCTCATAAGTTCGAACTGAGTGGTAAGCATCTGTAACTTCGACACTCTGACACTTTCAGTTCCTTCGTAGTGAACTTCCAGAATTTTCCATGCCTCTTGAGCAGTGGTGCACGCAGAAATCCTTCTGAACTGTTCTTCATCTACTCCTCCGAAGATGGCATTCAACGCTTTAGAGTTACAGTTTGAGAGTTTTTCTTCCTCCTCTGTCCACTCAGTATCAGGTTTTTCGACGACCTTTGCATCATCACCTTCTCCTACCAACTTAGTTGGCAGATGCCAACCTTTCTCAATAGTCTTCCAGGCCTTCTCATCCTGTGCCTTTATATAGATTTGCATCTTGGCCTTCCAGTATGAATAGTTAGACCCGTCAAGCAAGGGTGGTCTGGTGTTTGATGCTCCTTCTTTCATGTATGACCCCATTCTTTTTACCAGTGAAGCTTCTCTAGATCTTTCTCTCCAAACTAATCTGGAGCCAGCTCTGATACCAAATTAAATTAGTACTGTGCTTCACGTGTACGTAGGAGTGTACTTACACCCGGATATTGGTGTACGTACACTTATCGTCGATAAACTTCAAAAACACAATAGACACCAGAGACTGTTATCGCAGTTCGGAACCAAAAGTTCCTACTCTGCGGGGCACACGGCCCAGGGTATCAGAAATCCACTAAAGAATCTTACAGAAGTAACTGTGTGTCAGAAACACTTACAACTGTAGTTTCTCCTCCCTCAGGATTCGAACTTGACTCTTCTAGTCTTGTAGCTTCTCGTTCCAGCAGTCAACAGAAGCTCCTTGATACCCTTCACACTAAGGTTCTCCCCCTCAGTGTGATATCCCTCTCTCGAGAGACATCTTCCACGCAAACTTCACAAAGTGAGAGATTGCACGATTTGCTAGCGGCTTCAACAAAGCCTGAGCGTACTTCTGTTCAACACCAGGAAAATCCTTCAATGAATCAACTCTCCATTAGCATGAGTCACTCCCCCTTAATCTCTTCGTCTGTATTTCAATCTTACTTACTGCGTAACCCTAATTCACATCAGACATAATCTTATATAGCTTAGGGTAATTTCTCCCTTTTACATCCGTGCCCTTTTCCTTATTATCTCTTCCTTAAAACCAGAAAGCCAGCTTCATCCTGGTTTGCTATTACCAATGTCCACTTAGGTATTATCCACATATGGTAATCTCCTCAAATCAAGGAGTCGTGATCTTCCTTGCTTCCGACGAATCTATTTCTGCCTTTCTGGAGCTTCAAGACAAATCACCTTCACTTGGAAAGTGTTTTGGTCATAAATAGCCAATACACAAATCCGTATTTATAGACATAACTAGCATTGTGACACGCTTCGTGAGTTGCGCAGAAACAACAAAGTATAAACTGCTTAAACTTTTCCATTAATAAACACATATTTCCTTCCAGCAAACCGGTAGGAAGGAAAGATTACATCCAGCAAACAAATCGCAAGCAAGAACAAGTTCAGCAGTGTCGCTGTCTCACTGTTCATCAATGAAATAAATGCATGTATAGCAGTGACCATTCCACTTAGATTAAAGGATACATTTATTAGACAGAGCATTCAGACAGAGCATTTATACAAGTCATTCCGACAAACAACAAGCAATGCATATAAGAAAGCAGACAAAAAAAAAGCAATACAGATATGATAAGCAGCAATCAACCCAATTTGAAAGCCACATCACGAGAGCGAAAAACGATTGGCAACCGTAACCAGGAAAAATAACCAGAGTCGAGAAGGAAGAAGAAAATAATAAAAGATTGGAAAAAATACCTTCGCTCCAAGAATAGAAAACTCTAAAATGCGTGAATCCGATTGCCCAATAGATTCCCTTCAGTTTGTAGAAGTTTCCTTGGGAAAATGTCTGCTGCTTGCCCTCCACTCGCCGATTGAGTCGTCGCGGCTGCCAATCAATCCAAACGAAAGAGTGCTGGATGGAAGAAACGCGCGACGTTGAAGAAAGGAGGAAAACGGGAAGATGAAATGAGGAAAACCGCGGGCAGAAGAGGGAAACGGGAAGAAGAGGGAAACAGGAAGAAGAGGGAAACGGGAAGAAGAGCGAAACGGGAAGAAGAGCGAAACGGGAAGAAGAGCGAAACGGGAAGAAGAGAGAAACGGGAAGAAGAGAGGCGGGGCGCGGCTTTGGAAAACTTTGGGACAACTTTAGCCACGAAACTAAGGTTTCGTGGTTAAATCAAGACATTAAACCACCTAAAAATAAATTTCGTGGCTAAAAAGAGGGAAAAGTTAAAAACCAAAAAAAAAAACGTAATTAGCCACGAAACCACTATTTTGTGGCTAAATAAATACATATAACTACGAACTACCTATTTCGTGGCTAAAAGTTAGAAAATTAAAAAAAATAAAAACAAAATTTAGTTATTAGCCACGAAATTTTAAATTTCGTGGGTATTATGACTTATAAAATTATCACTTTTAAAAATTTGACTTTTACCCACGAAATATAAATTTTGTAATTAATAACCCACTTTTAGCAACAAAAATTATTTCGTGGTTAAAAGTTTGTTACTAAAAAAAAAATTTCTTGTAGTGAACCTGATACTTAATTTTTTCTAAAAATGACAACATTGCAGAGAAAGCCTATTCCTGGTCCACATGATGCAAGTTTCACAGGTCTTGTTCAATGCGTAGGAAGTATCTTCTGATCCAACTAAATTCTGGTTACTATATTTCAGTAACGAGGACAGTCATATAAGTACATGGATAAAGGTAGCATTTGCCGACATTTATTTCGTACTCGAAATTCCACTCTGACAATGGTTTTCAATGCAACCAGGACAATCATACAAATTCCACTATGACAATGGTTTTCAACACAAGAGCATAAAAGACATGAAAGTATACAATATATAGCAGAATATGAAAAAGACATAATATAACCAGGTGTTTCTTGAGGCGACACTTGATAGCACGGGCCTTCTTTGGACGAAGATCTAATAGGAGAAATTTCTTCTTGTTGTAAGCTCTCGCAATGCAGCTTTTTGTTTCTGGTAGGTAACAGTAAGAACGGGAGCAGTGGAGAGCCTGCTAATGTTGCTACAACAACAAAAAAAATAGAATTAGAAAGAACTCAAAACTGGTAGTAACTAATGAAAAAACAACATTCCAAGTCTAGGAAAACACTTCATTTGCATTAAGTACCAAAATGGAGAATCAACTGCTACCTTCAACACAGGTTTAATGATCCGCATTGACTACTTTTTGAAACAATGCAAAAAGTGAAGTATTTCAAATATTAAGAGAACCATCAATAACTGAAAAATTCCCAGGTTAAACATCAAGCATAAAACAAAACACGGAGACAAGCAAGATGTTATCGCAGTTCGGAACAATTGTTCCTAATCTGTGGGAAAGTTTTTCTCGGGATAATAACAATCCACTAGTAATAACTAATTATGAGCATTTTACAAAGACATTTCAGTTTTGATTCACCTTCTTTACAGAATCGTGGATTACCTTCAACACCTGACCCACTTAGTTTAAGTGGTCACGTAATTATCCCACTAAGGCTCCCCCTCAGTTTGAGCTTTCAGGGTAGAAGACTCGGTCTGTCTCCAACACAAACTTCAGCAAGGGTGTTCCAACTCCAAGTGGAACTCTGTCTTTATCTCCTCGATCGACTCTCAAAAAGCAAATTGATGAAGAACAAATATGCTCGAGAATAAATGAACCCTCTTGAATACTCGGAATAGCTCTCTCAGAAGTCCGCGTCTTATGTGTAGGCCTTCATGCGTATTTATTCTTGTACATGTCCTCCATATGGCAAGTTCTTGATTGATTGTCACTCACACTAATTTGGTTGATTCCTTCCTTAGACTCATTCCAATCATCTATCGGTATTAATCTCATCAATATCTCAATCAATATTGAATAATCTTTTCTTCTTTAATCCATGAATATCTCAATCAATCTTGAATGACTGTCATAAATCAATTCCATGTCTCTTTTTTCCATATCTTGATTTGTGCATACGAAATTTTGTCATAAGATAGTCAATCCATCGTGTGCTGGCATTTACAATAACTAATCTTGAGTTTTCAAGTATCATATGCTCTTGGTAATTGAAGACTGTGGAATAAAAATGGTGATTGAAGGAGACCCATGTATGTATACTCAGGACTATAAATCTCTTTAAATTCCTTTTTGCAACATGCATTTTTACTCACTACATTATGAATTTCCAGTTTTCCTAACTTCCAGAACTGATCACCGGAGAAAGCTGCAAAGACAGGAATTGGATACCAATTCAATCAATGACACGGTACCATTTACAGTGCAGTACAGGTTATATCAGAAAGTAGTTCGAAAAAAAAGAAAAAAGGAATAGCAGTACTGGTGAGTGATAGGTTCCATCCAATCTCCAGTCTCCATAGTAAGTTCTTCGCAGAAAACCCCATTAAGCAGCATCTGCTATAACGGTTCAATACTTGTTGTTCTAATGAACTTTGTTGAATGACTCCTTGAGAAGCAAATTAAAAAACATCACCACCTCAATCTAGTAATAATTTTCTTCTCAGAGCATTTTCATTGTTAATTGTAGATCAAATTTGTTTAAGAACATCCTAAACTCATCATTCATTGGGCAAAACAATCCATGACTGGACGTAATTAAGTTATTGCACATGTGATGTCAAATTAACGAGAAATCAATCCTAATAAGTGGAAGGAAAGGAGAAAAAAGCTAGTGAGGATGCAGTGAAAAGTACTATCTATAACAATAATAAAAGAATATACTCAATGCTGGCAAACTCATAGTGTTTGGCAGGTGACTAGTGAGGATGTAGTGAAAAGTATTATATATAACATTGATAAAAGAATAAATTCCAAGGTTTTCTTTCTCCTATTTAGAAGAATAGAGGCAAACAAAAGAACAACTTACAAGAAACCCACTGTCTTCGGGCAAATAGAAAAGATGAATGAATAAACCAACCGTGCCTTGTGTACATTACAAAGGCAAATAGATGAACAAGTTACAAGAATCCCACTGTTCTTCGGGCAAATGAGGGTTACGTAAGTTGCCAAACCCTCACAAACCATAATACAACCAGAATGTTGAAGTTCCGAACGAAGAGGAAATTTTAAATAAAACAGAGGAAAAAGGGAAACTACCCACTAAAAAGATGCATGACTGAATGTATATCAATTTCGATAACAGAAATAGCAGTGCATTTAATACACAAAAATTGAAGCAAAAACGCTAACCTGAAGTTAAGTAACAGCCTTTCAACGAAATCAGCTCCCTTCACCAGAAACAAAGCAGCAAATATCCTAGTTCTTGTTAGGCCTACCAATTAGTCAATCTTTACTGATCAGTAAATGAGCCTTGTAAACAAGAAGAAAGCATAGAAACCAATTGTGCCAGTCAGCACAAAGGAGGCATATGAAACAATCAACATGTGTCCAAAGTATAATACTCCAGAGACTAGCTTAGTTATCTCAAGCTTAGTAAAGAAGTAGAAAGTTGCATAGAGGAATAGATAGAAGAATGAAGATCCAGAAGTTAAATAAGCCCATGGGTACTCTGAATAGAGTATTTATTAGTAGTTTTACAGGTGGTTATTTTCAAGTATGCAGCCACATGGATACTTAGAGAAGTTTTTATTTGTAACTGTATCTGGTTTATGAACAGATAATGTATTCAAGATTTTTAAAGTAAAGACAAAATCTGTTCCAAAGAATCCGCAAGCCACTTGTGCTCTTATATGCATCAAAGATTGGTTAATGAAAGTGTCACTCTGGACAAAGCAATAAAAAGTCACACCTAAGGTTAGCCAATACGTTATGATAAATTACAATAGAGAATAGAAAAGTGAAATGGAGGTAAATTCATTAGCTCTTTCACATCCTGTGGTTCAGAAATTAGTCCTGAAAAATAAAGTTTAATTAAAAGTCCCATTCAACTATCGGAAATAGAAACTCACACTATCAGTGACCAAAAGCTCCAATCAAATAAAAACATCTGAAAGCATACCGAAATCCTTCTCAACTCAATCAAACACTATTCCTCAACAAACCAATACAAAAATCCACAAAACCTAACACAAAATCAAAGAAACTCAGACACATTGAAAACATAATATTGCACTCACCCGATACAACAAGTCTAGCATTCAGGTCTCCGGCATCCAGCCAAATGCTGCCGCTTCCCGCAAGAGAGAGAGAGAGAGAGAGAGAGAGAGAGAGAGAGAGAGAGAGAGAGAGAGAGAGAGAGAGAGAGAGAGAGAGAGAGAGAGAGAGAGAGAGAGAGAGAGAGAGAGAGAGAGAGAGAGAGAGAGAGAGAGAGAGAGAGAGAGAGAGAGAGAGAGAGAGAGAGAGAGAGAGAGAGAGAGAGAGAGAGAGAGAGAGAGAGAGAGAGAGAGAGAGAGAGAGAGAGAGAGAGAGAGAGAGAGAGCATACAATTGACTGATACAACAACAAGAAGAAGATCAGAGAGTCAGAGAGTAAAACGAAAAAAAAATTAGGAAGAGAAGAGAAATGAGAGATTAACTCACCTTCCAAACCAAACGATGATGTCGTGGTAATGGTGAGCACAGACGACTCAACCAGCCAACTACAAGTTCCAAACTGTAGGGTTCTCAACTCGATTTCAGCTGGAGGTTCCAAACTTTTGTTTTCATATTGATTTCAGCCAGCTTCAAACAGATTTCAGCTGGAAGCTTCACACTGAGAGCATGCACGTAGTGAAGGATAGGAATTTTTTGTGCTGATGAAGGATGTTAGTTCATCTGCATGGGCAATATTGTCATACTTTAACTAAATTACACATGAGAATATGAAACAATGATCTCTTGATTTTTTTTTGTATTTTTTTTTTATAAACCCTTACCCACCTAATGTCCCCTAGGAGACGAACATGAGACCTCTTGTAATATCTACCCTTACCAAAGATCTCTTGACTCTGCTAGAGGATATATGCTGATTGAACTAGCAAAGGAATGAGAATTCAATCAATCAATAATATTTAAGCAACCAATCAAGCTGATTTAATCAGAAGAAGGAAATCAAAGTCAATCAAGATTAATTGAGCAATCAAATCAGATAATTGATTTAGCAAAGGAAAGCGAAAGGATATCAGAAGAATCAATCCCCAAATCACACATCCTAACCATAAGGATTTTACCTTGTAGGTTCACCATGTAGGACTATTTTAAAGGCATGAAGGCTAGGACACAAGACATGAACTCAGAGCTTATGAAGTATACTATGAGAGATTGAGTTCATGTCTATAGTGAGATAATTCATTCTTCGTTGATTTGCTTATTGAGAAGCTATTGTGAAGATGAAGGTGATGTTGCAGTCGATGTTGCAGTCTTTGTGGGTGACTGACTGAGGTTTCTTGACAAAGGTATAAACTGAGGGGGAGTTTCAGTGTAGATGATGACAAGACTAATGCTGAGGAGGAGGTCGATTTAGCAAAGGAAAGCCAGAGGATATCAGAAGAATCAATCCCCAAATCATGCATCCTAACTATAAGGATTTTACCTTGTACGTTCACCTTGTAGGACTATTTTAAAGGCATGAAGGCTAGGACACAAGACATGAACTCAGAGCTTACGAAGTATGCTATGACAGATTGAGTTCATGTCTATAGTGAGATAATTCATTCTTCGTTGATTTGCTTATTGAGAAGTTCTTGTGAAGATGAAGGTGATGTTACAATCGATGTTGCAATCTCTATGGGTGATAGACTGAGGTTTCTTGACAAAGGTATAAATTGAGGGGGAGCTTCAGAGTAGATGATAACAAGCCTACTCATGCTGAGGAGTAGGTCAAATCTAGGTGGGATCTTTGAGATCTTGAAAGGTATTCACTTTCTATTATTGTATTGAACAAGGTGTTTGAGATACCTATGTAACCTTGGTGGAGAAGGTTTGTAATAGACTAAGTATAGTGGATCGTTATCATTCTGGGCTAACTAAGCCCCGCAGATTAGGAACTGGTTTTGTTTCGAACAGCGATAACATATTGTGTGTCAATTATTTTTATTTTCAGATTGTACGAACTAACGTTTCACACGGAGTTTAAGACATCGTAGATCAGGAACTGGTTTTGTTTTGAACAACGATAAAATATTGTGTCAATTATTTTTATTTTCACATTGTACGAATTAACGTTTCACACGGAGTTTAAGACATTGCTAAGTGTCTAAAAGACATTAGTTTTAGGTAAAAAAGAGTTATAAAATTTATTTCCGAGTCAAAATTTATCAAAAAATATTGATATTTAATTCAAACTGTTCATATTTCTCTCAAGCATCCAATGCAACAAGAATCTCTCAATTCCAAGCTAGAATGAGGAATATATGACCAAAATAAGCCAAAACGATAGTTGGCGCTGCAACGCAAGAACCTGTGGTAACCCAATCTGATCATTAGAAAGCCAAATTTGGGAATGTGATTTGGTGCGGCAATGCCAAATTTTGGCACTACAGTGCCACAAAGTTGCCTAAGCTGCTGGTTAAAGTTGTCTATTTTGAACTTAAGCAAGTTTCCATTCAACCGTCACGGCAACGCTACTTCAAGGCTAATTCTTGCATACCAGAATCAATCATATCACAGGATCATGACATTATATTGAGCTGAAATAGGGGTGGGCATCGGGTTGGGTTTTCTAGGTAACCCAATCTGACCCGACCAGACCCGACTCAAAAAACCTGGGTATGGATTCCCAAATCCAACCTGTGGACTGTGTATGGGTTTGGGAATGCAAACCCGATGGCAGGTCAGGTCAGTTTTGGGTTTACCGGAAGCCGACCCGCGGGTTTTTAAACTTATATATACAAGTACCCAAGGGGTTCATGGCACTATTACATTTCCCCTTGCTAAACCAGCGGCCTTCGGTACTAAAGAAGAGCTTGAAGCATTACTAGCTCAAAAGAGTCAAGAGGCTACTACCTCTACCTCTTCTTCTCCATACAAAGATGTGGTACATATACCACTACCATGGTATTGCAAGACCGCCGAAGATTTAGTCCTTCCGGTAAAGATTTAGTCTACTTCATACCAGAAGGACTAAATCCTCATCAACCACCATGGCTCCTTGCTCATCAAACACTTGGAGGATCTCATTTATTTCCACAACTAGTAGGAAAGACGCTAGACTAGTACCACCACATTCTGCTATTGATGGATGCTAGAGTCAAATAGTAGAAGCTATCAACTGAGATTGCCCATACTCAAGTTACCACTAAGAAGATTCATTCCCCATTCGACTGGCCTACCAGCCCCAACACTCCTTTTGCCATCCAAAGCAACACTCAAGGAGTACAGTCCGATACATACTGGGACTACGTCGACGCATTTTACTATGCCTTTCTCTACGAGAACATAGGTAGAAGCCACACCTTCTACTTTCAAATCCGACCAACCATTCTCGCCCAACTGCTTCCCACATGGTTTTACCATTGGTGGTCTTTGATGGGGGAGGGGAGATAAGGATCTTTGAAGACAAAGAGAACGAGAAGTCACCTACTCTGATAGACCACTTCTCTGAATGGTGTAACATACATCCTACTTTCACCACAACCCAAACCACTGATCTATATGCAAAGCAGATCGAAGCCACATATTTTATCAAGTATGAGATCCCATGGATCTGGCAAGTAAAATGGGAAGTCAACAACACTACAGGTAACGTTCCAGCACTATAGCAATGTTACGAAATACAGTGACGGAGAAATTATCCTACTACTCAGCTGTACGAAATAGCAGTACAGGCCATCAAGGCCGATATGGCTGAATGGCGTAAAAACACACCACCAGCTTGGAGTTCTTTATTAGACCCTGCGACTAACGATCCAAAAGAAATCAAAGCAAGATACCACCAGAGACACCCTCAAGCAACAGAAGACGAAGTTCTTGTTCACTGCATGCTCACATTACAATGAAATCTGGAAGCCGTATTTCCAGCTCATCAGGTTTTGTTTACTACTTCTTCTCCAAGTACAAGCGACCAAGAAGGGACTACTCACCTCAGCGAATCTCACCAAGACTCGCAAGATCCGACTTCTGCGTAATGGATCGCCAGATACTACAAACACAAATCAGCATAGAAAGATATGTCATCCACACCTGGTATACCAGAGAACAATGGTATGAAGACAGGATGAAGGTAAATGGCGAAAGACCAACTCCTACTCCACTGTAGATCTTTAACAAAAAATACTGAGATCGATATTATCTACACCAGATTCATCTCATGAAAAAACATTTGAGGCAAGGTGATCCTGAAACGGAAAATTACGTTGAAAACACCTTTCAGGTTCCATAAGACCTCGACCCTTACCCACTAGAAAGTGATACCTATCACCCTACGTACATGAAAGATAGGCACCGATACATGCAGCAGATAATAGCCCGAACAACCGCATGGATCCAAGAATGGAATGAAGCACATCCTTACAACATGATTGGGATGGGAGAATAGCAACAGTTGGCACGCGATCCACTGTAGCAACACTATAGCTCAACAACTGACAACACTGTAGCAAAACTACTTTTGGTGCCCACAAACTTGAAATCCATCTGGTTTACAACCCACAATTTTCGGACTTAAAGTTTTCCCCGACAAACTCAATTGTATAATTAAAGTTCGGGTCTGAACCTTCCTTCCACTATAAAAGGAGGCCACCCTCTTCAAGGGAGCATTGATCAGACTCCTCTGAAGTTGTATTTCATTTTCAAGTTTTGGTGTTGATTTTGTTTCTTCTATAAGTCTTTTCTTTTGAATTTTATTTATAAATAAGAGTTTGCACATTATTACTATTGCCAGTTTCCTTTCTGTTTTAATTTCGATCCTCCCCCTACTTGGTATTATAGCCATGGCAGGCTAGCTGCCTTTTGAAAGGATCCACGATAATCATGTAGGTACCCTAATGGTATACTCCATAATCTATATTACTTTTATATATGTAGTAAGTAGTTCTCTAGGAGAAAGACAAGCTTAGGTAATATGAGGATCGTGTATCTATTCAGTAGATGCCAACTGTTATGTTGCCCGAATACCCGTAAGGACCATGAAGAGGCAGGATGGGGCTGAAGGCATGACAGTTGTTTAGTTGTCCGAAGCTACTCTCTGTCGAAAGACAGTCTGCTACACAAGCAGTAAGCCGGTAACACGACATGGGTTCTCATATTGGTTAAGCTTTCTATCCTCCTGGTAAACTACATATTACATTTATGGATAGAATATTTTTTATACAATATAAGATTAGCACTAACTATATATTTACAATGGATCTCTCTCGCCGGCTCTTGAAGTTAAGAGATGCCGAGGCTCTTCACTCCTTCTGCTGCCAACAATAGTATTTTTTCCTCTTCAACTGCCACTAGCAGTAAGAACGCGTCACTCGACAAATACACCGTTGATGTTCGCAACCTCAATCGATGGTCCATATCCAATGTACCATCTAGACAAATCTATGACATAGGGTCATTTACCCTAGCCTGGTCGCACCTCGTTAAGACCTTAGAACAAACTATTACCATAGAAGTTACGGAACAAGCCTTAGAGCTACTTTTCGATCACGATGTCCAACCTTTTAAGGATAAGTACAAATTTATCCATATTGGATACGTCCAGATAGCGCTCAAGCCTCTTACACTTAAAGGCTTAGAAACATCTATATTAGTTGCACTCAGAGATTCACGATGTCTCTATTGGGCCAGATCCCTTAAGGGAGTCATGGAAAGAAGCCTGACTAATGGCCCCATTTATTTCAACATATACCCAGATTTAGCCTTGTCTCTTTCAGATCCACATCTTCTGAAAGCTTTAAGTCTGAATCTGCAGACCCACAACTACAACTTCTTGCTAGGGTCTGAGACTATTGCAGTCATTTATCGGATATACTATTGGGCCTTGAATACCTTGACCTCAAATATTAAGAGAGTATCTGAAAATGGCAAAAGAACCATCATAGAATCTAATGTGTTGTGTACTAAAATAACCATCCCACGAACACTCAAGTGGGAAGAGATTTCCTTTCCGACCACTTGGCAAATGTCAGAAGCAACTGCTCCACAACCTCTAGACAACAGGAAGTGGAACAAATCTCACAAGATGAGGAAGGAAATGTAGAAATTACCTTTGCACTCAACCTGAGACAAAAAATACCTTTAATAACCTCAGGAAGGAGGTCAACGGGATCAATCCCTATGACTGATACCTCATCTCAACCAGAGATGAATGAAATTTTCACAGATAACTTTGGAAACGTGCAACCTGTATACCACATGTCTTCTACTCATCAGGCCTTTAATGATTAAAGCCGAAGAATTGCTACCTGAGAAACCACTTTGAGTTAATCTTGCGAATGTATTCGGCGAACTCAAAAATAAGTGGTTTCGTGATTGGTACTTTTCTACATTCAACAGCAAAGACCTGCTGCATATTAAAGATTGGTATTATGCCGATCTAGTGGGCAAGGAATATGCACTTTACTTCTTTCCTTGGTTTTTTGAAAAATTTACTAATACTTGTTCTAAATATCTAACCACTTTAGAACAGGAATGGCAGTTGAGCACAAGACCTGTCATTAAATTAGTGTTTCCTCCTAAAGATGCTTTCACCATACAAGGTAATACCAAAGCATCCTTAGCAGTGGTTCAACCGGTGGAGAACTCTCCAAGTAATCCAAGTACAATGGATGTTCTACAAGCGGTGAACCAAGTTATTCGACAGAGTAACTATGTGAATCTTACTCTAGAAGCTATTGAAAAACAACTTCAGCACATAGAGAGTAAGATTTCTCAAATCCATACACAAAGGGCATCCAACCCTGTTAACCAAGAGGAATCTTCTTCTTCTTCTTCTTCAAAACAGGTACCTAAGACCTTTGTCTTGCATCAACCCCCAGTTCTGACTACCCTTCCACCAGAACAGAGTGCAACTCAGATTCTAGAACAACTTTTAGAAAAAATAGGCAAAAGCCAGCTCAATGTAATAACCGAGCAAAATGCCTATCACGGAGCCAATCTACAACCTGGATCTTCGGTTGACACCAAATGGCAAAGGCCTAAAATTCATACTTCATGTTCTGCGCCTTTTGACCTTAAAACAAAAGAGAATCCCTTTGTATTCTCTAATAGCTATGATGCACGAACCATTTATGAATGGAACATAGATGGTTTGCCACCGAAACAAGTTATTGACACTATTCATAGAATGCTTATCTATTCCAATGTCTGTAGAGCTAAAGGAATGGTCGAGGCATCCATAGTCTCCCACGTAGTCTTGAGACTATCAGGAGATGTATATGGCTGGTGGTTCAATTACCTTACGGATGCACAACGTACAGACATACTAAACGCTATAAAAATAAATGAATCTGGAGAACCAATCCTTGATTCAGAAGGCCGAACCATCAACGATGCCTTCATAACTTTTGTATTGAGTATAATCACCAATTTCTAAATCGACCCTGAACAGCATGTAGAGACAACTAGGTTTCTGCTTCATAAACTTAGATGCCAGACTCTTACTGATTTACATATATTTCTACTTTTAGAAGCAGAGTTGAATGATGCGTCCAAGTCCAAGTGAAGAAATCAACTAGAATGCTTTTCACCACTGACAACTATAGGCTGTCTGTACCCAACTAGGTCTCGCACTCTATAATGACTTAAGGCTTAAAAAGCAACTTAACCGCAACCAAACCTCTACCAAAACTCTTGGTAACTTCTGTCAGCAGTTTGCTTACGAGAATTTACCATAACCAAACTGCAAGGAGTGCAGTAACCAAACCAAATGGTCGAAGCCTTACAGGCAACGGACTAAGCCACCTAAACCTCCATTTTGGAGAAGGAAATCTCCCAAACCTCCTTTTCAAGAGGGAGAGAGAGATAAGGGTCAAAAACCAAAACCTAGACCCTTTACCACCACAACAACTCCCAGATGCTACCTATGAGGGAAAAAAGGTCATTTTTCAAAATGTTGTTTCGCCAAGAAAAAACTAAAAATCAGAGAACTGATCATCGATGACCAGTCAAAAGAGTTGGTACTACAAATACTAGCAGAATACGAAGAACAAGGAAGTTCTTCTGAATCAGAGTTTCTAGAACCTATAGAAACGTCTGACTCAAGCCTGCAACCTTCTTCAAGCGAAGAAGATCAACAGCTAAATCAGCTAGAAACCATGTTTAGGATGAGTACTTCCCTAAACATGATTACCACATAATATCTTTCAAACTTACTTGAAAGGTTGAAGGACAACAAGGACAAACAACTTCTCATAGAAATAGTACTTAAAGAAAACAAACCAGAAACTTTGAAGTACAGTGATAATTACTATACTATGCCTACCTTTTTTAAACGTTTGCAAAATCAGGCAAAAGCTACCTCACCTAATCTACGTCACGAAATAAAGGTCTTTAAACAAGAAATACAGGAATTAAAGATAGCCTACTACAAGCTATCAAAACGACTAGAGGCACTAGAGGATCCAGCCACTCCACAAAACCAGCCACACTTCGGAGAAGAAGATTCTCACCCAAAACCAAAAGTACTGCTTGCAGCAACAGTGCAGTACTTACACCAGATGATACATAATTTCATACAACAAAAATGGTATGTACTCATCTCAATTTCTATAGAAGGCAAACTATTTCTTACTAACCTAGTTGCCTTAGTCGACAATGGTGCAAACTTAAATTGCATTAGAGAAGGAGTAATTCCCTCTCAATTCGTGGCTCCCTCTACAGAAACACTACGGTCTGCAGGTGGAAACGCCTTATCCATTAAAGGTAAAGTAGATCTGTTGTATACATGCAAGAAGATGAACGGACAAATGTTCGTTCATACCCCTGCAGTAATAGTCAAGAACATATCTCACAAGGTAGTCCTTGGCAATTCTTTCTTACTGAATATTCTGCCATTCTCTGTAACAAAGGAAGCTATTATATCCACCCGGTTGGGATTTCCCTACCAATTTACTTTCATATATGCTCCTTCGATCAAGGACTTGAATACTCTTACCAATGAATTACTCTCACAAAAAGAACATCATTTATGTTCTTTAAAAACTAAGTTGAACACAGTACAACTCGAGTCTTCACTTAGAACCCTATCTTTATTGGAAAAGAAACAATCTTTTCAAAGAGAATTACTTAGGGAAGTATGTAGTGACATCCCTAATGCTTTTTGGAATCAAAAGCAGCACCTTGTTTCTTTACCCTATGATCCGGGATTCAAAGAAATTGATATTCCTACTAAAGCTAGACCATGCGAGATGAATTCTGAGTATCTAGCTTTATGCCAAAAGGAAATAAATGAGCTTCTGAATAAGACCCTTATTAAACCATTTTACTCTCCCTGGAGTTGCACAGTGTTTTATGTAAACAACATTACAGAAAAGGAACGAGGAAAATCGAGGCTAGTAATAAACTACAAGCCTTTAAACAAGGTCTTACAGTGGATTAGGGACCCTATTCCAAAAAAAAAAGACTTGCTTAACCGACTAGTTAAAGCATAAGTGTTCTCTAAATTCGACCTCAAATCGGGATAATGGAAAATCCAGATAAACCCAAAAAATAAGTACAAAATTGCCTTTGTTGTACCCTTTGGGCATTACGAATGGAATGTCATGCCATTCGGACTGAAGAATGCTCCTTCTGAATTTTAGCATATCATGAATGATATATTTTCACCTTATCATGATTTTATCATTTCTTATATCGATGATGTTTTGGTCTTTTCACAAACTATTGACCAACACTTTAAACATCTTTGTATATTCAAAACTTTGATTTTAAATAATGGGTTAGTACTCTCTGAACCCAAAATAAAACTATTTCAAACAGAAATTAGATTTCTTGGCCACACAATTGCTCAGCACACCCACACACCCTTTCAGTGGTCAATCGAATTTTCTTCAAAATTTCGAGATGAGATCACTAATACAAAACAATTGCAGAGGTTCCTTAGAGCCTTAAATTACGTAGCAGATTATTACAAAAATCTTGCTATTGATACTATGATACTATATGCTCGGTTAAAAAAGAAACTAGCACCATGGATTCCTGAGCATACAAAAGTTGTCCAGACAATGAAAGCAAAAGTCAGGAGCTTGCCCTTCTTAGCTTTAGCTGATCCACATCTATACAAGAAAGTGAAGACCGACGCCTCTGACCGGGGTTTCGAAGGAATCCTGAAGCAAAAAACACAGGAAAACAAAGAAGTGTTAGTACGCTACTATTCTGAATTGTGGAATGATACCTAGCGTAACTATTCCATAGTGAAAAAAGAAATGCTATCTATTACTAAGTGCATTTGTAAATTTCAAGATGATTTACTTAATCAACAGTTTCTATTATGAATAGTCTACCAGGCTTGCAAACCAATCATTCAAAAGGATGTACAAAACCTCGTGTCAATAATGGAAGACCAAAATAAATTATAACATGTTGCCCTAAATCAATCTTATCTTCCCCTTTCCCGATTCGTCTCAACTCTCAGTCTCGGATCTCATAGTCTCACTACTCTCCAGTCTCTAGTCTCCAACTTGCCAAAGATTACAGTCCTTACAGACCACGAAATCTGAGTGCACGAAGGCCGTCAACTCCGATCTGTAAAGAGGTTTCCTCTCCTTGGTCTTTTATGTCTTTTTGTTTCCTTTCTTTCCTTTCTTTATCTATCTGAAATTTGTGTTTTAGGTGTCAATGATTCTCGATTTCAAGAAGCTATAAGCCATGAATACCCCAATAACGACAATGAGGTTTGTATTTTGGGTTTTGTTTTGTTTTGTTCAATTTTATTTTCCTCTCATTTTACTCTCAAGGTGTCCATTTTAGATTAATTAGATAACGAAACACAGGGGTTATTTTTTTTTATGTTATTTCATGATGGTATTTGGTTGTTATTTTAGTTCAATGGGCTGAGGTAAACTCTGCTAATACTAAAAGTCAACCAACTATAAATCTAGAGCAAGAAAACGCTACTGGTCCTATTGGAACACATGGTACTCAAACGAGTCAAACCAGTGATTGTGCAACCCAAACTCCACAGTCTACAACAACTCCAACAGAAGTGAGAGGGATAAAAAAATCTTTTGTTTCAATAGTTTGGAATGAGTTTCAAAATTTCAAAAAGATGGTTGTGACATGGCTAGGTGTAATTATTGCAAAGTTGAATTGAAGGCAACTAGCAAGAATGGAACACATTCTTTATTTCAGCATTTGAAGAGGTGTCCAAAAAACAAATACTGATATTAGGCAAAAATTATTGTCTTCTACGCAAAAAATGGGACCTCCAACCATCACAAATCATGTGTTTAGTACAGAAAGATTAAGAACTGTTATCACCAAGTGGATCGTGTTAGAGGAACAACCATTATATGCATTTGAGAGTCCACACTTTAGAAACATGATTAAGGAAACAAAACTTTTGTATCAGCCCATTTCCTGTACTACTTTGGGAAGAGATCTCATAAAGATGTATGGCACTGTAAATGCAAAGCTTCAATCGAGCATGGACAATATTTCAAGTAGAGTAGCCATAACAATTGATATGTGGACTTCAATAAAAAAAAAAAAGGTATGTCTATTATTGCTTATTATATTGATGAATCTTGGAATCTACAAGAGCGTATTTTGAGGTATGTTCAATTTCACACTCATATATTTTATTGATCACTTGATATTAATTTGCATATGTTTTTAAAATCTTCTATGTTTTACATTAGGTTTGTTTATGTTCCCTCTCCTCATACAAAAGATGTCTTGTCATGATATCTACTTGATTGTTTTTGTGAATGGAATGTTGAGAGGAAGATATCTTGTATTACTGTGGGTAATTACTCTACCAATGATGCTTGTCTAGCATTAGTTAAGGAACAGTTGTTACTCTCTCATCCACTTTTACTTGATGGAGAGTTTTTAATTGTTCGATGTGCTGCTCATATTTTGAATATAATTGTTTAAGGAGGTCTGGGATATATAAAGAAGGCCATAGAGGTTGTAAGGGATTGGGTTGTACATTGGATTGCAAGTCAAAGAGTTGAAAATTTTGAAGAAGTTGTTCATCAAATACTAGTTCCTTGGAAAAAGAAGTTGATTTTAGATTGCAAAACAAGATAGAACTCTACCTAGAAAATGCTTCTTGTGGCTTTAGAGTACAAACATGTTTCAAGTTTGAAACATCGTGAAAAGTTGAATATGGCATTGCCAACTAAAGATGAGTGAAAATTGGCTAGTGAAATTTGCTCTAAATTAGAGATATTTTTTCAAGTCATAGAGTTAATATCATGTTCTAAGTACCCCACATTGAATCTTTTTTTCAAAAGATGTGTGAAATTAAGTTGTCCTTGAATGTGTGGAGTAAGTCAGAAAATAGAGTTATTTCTGTGACGACTCAAGCAATGATTGTCAAATTTAAAAAGTATTGGAAGCATTGTTCTTTAATTTTGGCAATTGGAGTTGAGTTAGACCTGAGATATAAATTGGATGTAATTACCTTTTATTACCGTAAGTTATATGATAATCTGATGGAGGAAGTTAGATAAGTTAGTGAATGTTTGTATACACTTTTGACAGTTTATAAGCAGCAATGGGGAGTATTTGAATATGATGTTATGGGCACAAATGTAGCTTCCTCTAGCAGATCTTCTATTGGAGATGAATTTGATATGTTCATGAAGGAAAATAGGAGTGATCAAATATCAAGATTAGAGTTGGATTTCTATTTGGACGAACCTTTAAATCCAAGAACTGATGATTTTAATATTTTAGTGTGGTGGAAGACTTGTAGGTGGAAATATCCAACATTAACTTTGGTAGTCCCTATTTTTTCTGTTTCATCCAAGTAAGCTTTTAGCACATGTGGTCGAGTGGTTAGTGCTTATTGTAGTATTCTTCGTCCCACTACCATAGAGACTTTGATGTGTGTGCAAGACTGGCTAGGAGTTCAATTTGATGGTAAGTTTCCTAAATTTATATTCTATGTAGTTGTATATTTGTTTTAAAATACTAATTGATTTTTAACTTTGTTCCTTTTGTAGAAACTTGTGTTCCCAGAGTTGTCTTAGAACAACTATTTGGTGATGATGATGAGAGATTTAATGGTAAATTTATTTGTATTTGATTATTTTACTTTGTGATTTGTTTTTTATTTCTTTTTAACTGACATTGTTATTTTCGTTGTTCTTTTGCAGAAATTTTATATCAATGGTGCTTGAGCATTATTTTTATGTGTGTGCAATTTGATGTATTAAGTAGAGCATTTTTTTTATGTGTGTGCAATTTGATGTATTAAGTAGTATAAGACTTGAGTGGAGAAATGCATGTCATAGATTTATGGGATATGTAACATTGATTTCAAGTTGTATGACATTATTATGACCATATGTTGTAATTTTTTAATTTAATTGATGTTGTAAACCAGTGTAAATATTCATTTGAAGGAATTTGAGATGTGGATGAAGTATTTGTATAACTCTAGGGTTTTTTCTATATTTTTATGGTGATAAAGAATGTATACTTTGTAATTTTGAAGGTTGTAAATTAGTGAAATTTTTCTGTAATTTTTAGTTATTGATTTCATTTTTTTCAATTTGTTTGAATTATTAAAAAAGTAATGTTAATGTGACTTAAATCGGGTGCGGTACGGGTCGACTGCGGATTTTGAAAAGCAAGCATCGGATAGGGTACAAGGCCGATTTTTAAAACCCATTCGGGTTTTTAATGGGTTTGGGTTTCAAATATTTAAGTCGGGTCGGGTTCGGGTTTTCAGAAACCCAACCCAAACCCGACCTTTGCCTACCTCTAAGCTCAAATTTGGACATAGTCTAGCCAGAGCACGGATAATCAAGCTACGAAATACCAGAGTAATTAAATTTGCAATTTTTATGTTATAAATTTTCAAAGTGGTGGGACATGGGAGGGTCAATCATACCATCAACAAGATCCATTAAGGATTGACTGCGCAACACCGGGAGAAACTGAGCATGCAACAGGAGATAATTGTCTCAACTAAGTTTGATGGAGACAGGATGAGTGATGTTATTGACCATTATGTGAAATTGGCCAATACTATGACCGAGATTGACGGTGAGGCCTCGAGCCGGGGTAGACTATGCAGCAATCACAAACACAATCAGAGTGGTAGAAGATGTACCGCCATCCATAGCCGTAGGGAGAGAGAGATGAGGAATAACGAGTAGAGGCAATGCCCGTCGAAAGAGACATAGGATGTGGGCTAGGGATTGGGCGGCAGCTAGGGTTGGTTTGATACCAAAGCTAAAGGTAACTACACCAAATCCTCTCAAGGTGTCTCAGCGCCGTAAACATTCTCCTGCTCCACCCCCTTCCATCTCTCATTCGTCTGGTGAGCCTTTGCCCAATAATAGTAATCTTCCTATAGTCTTTCGACGGGGCACTTGTGCGTGTACGCAGAAAAGTACTCGATCTTCCAACCTTTTCACAATTACAGTTCACTGCGCGCAACGAGGAGGGAAGGAAGGATTAACTGACTAACCAACAAGAAAGAGAACACAATCTCTTCTTTTCGGTTTATTCACTGATTTGAAACTTTGCACTTGTTTTCTTATTGATTCCAGGGGCGGCGGCGTTCTTGAATTAAGTCTATCCGCGCTAACGCTGCTTTCGCGCTAGGCGCCTTATCAAATAGGGCCGTTGCTTCTTCACCATAGCCGTCTTGTCTCTACCGTTGTATTTGCGGTACTGCTGCACCTCTTTCCCTTCATCTTTCTGAATCGAGGGCCGGCCCGGCTCGCGTCGAGCGCAACCCGTGCAGCACACCTTTCCCTAGCAGCCAGCGCAAACGAGCCAGGGGAAGAAAGGAGAGAGAGTGCTTTATCATACAAGATTTGCCCGCTCTCAGTCAATCATGGAACGATCTTTCCCCTCGGGATGTGCCCCAAGGTCTCGTATCTACCGAGATAAAAAAAGAAAGATGCAAAGAAAAAAAGAAAAGGGGCAAGGCCCGAAATGTTTTTGGGGTCATGGAGAGCCGGAACAGAAAGAAGAAATGCCTAGAAAAAGAAAGGGGGGGAAAGGCAGACATACAATAAAGAAAAAAAGAGGAAGGCAAAGTTGAGGGAGGGCGAAGGCTTTTTGAAAAAGTGTTTTTTGTCTTGTCTTATATATAATTTAAAGAGAGGGAAGAAGCGTAGGCCCTATTTGATAAGGCGCCTAGCGCAAAACGACTTTGTAGCTGAAAGGATGGTAAAGAGGCAGAGCCTCAAGCTCGGAACGGGCGAATGAGGAGAGAAAGAAGCAAACGAGCCAGGGGAAGAAAGGAGAGAGAGTGCTTTCCTTTGTCAGAAATCAACAGAGAAAATTCTTGAACTGAAAATCAAAAGAAATGCAACAAAAAATATATGGAAGGACCTTTTTACATGGAATTCTCTCTCGAAGAAGGCTATTCTTTCGGCAGTTATCTTCCTTCTTTCGGCACAAGCTTCACAATGCGTCACAAGACTTTCTTTCTCTTTTCTCGTTCGAAGAATCCGTCGTAGAGTCTGCGAAGTTTGGTTGCTAAAGGATATACTCACACCTATGGGGTAGATGAGTTTGAGACAATTTCTCCTGTTGCTTGTCTCAACTCTGTTTGTGTATTACTGTCTGTTGCGGTTAATCTGAGGTGGCCCTTGTTTCAATTAGATATGAATAATGCCTTTTGTTGGGTGTCTAGCAAGTGCACTAGGTCAGCAAGTAATATAGACTTTGAGAATCCAGATATCGATCCCACAGAGACCTTGATGAGAACTCAGTTTAAGCAAAGATTTTTCTACTGATTGAGGAAAAAGAAATTTTTGGTTTTTGGATTTGAAAACTGAAAAGAAAACAGAATTTAACTTCTGGAAAAACTTATAGAGATGAGATGTTGGGGAAAAATGTCAATCCCTCCTAGCTCCTAACTTGCAAAACTCTGATTTTATAGCTTAAGCACCTTTACCTAGACTTAGCTTTTGAAAACCTGGTTACCCATATACATGAAATAACTTTCACTTATTCTTTAAACTCCTTCTCAATCGGAACATTCAAATCCTAAGTGCATAAATATAAAAGCTTGAAGATTAACTCTCTCTTATTCATAACAAGAGTTATAGAAGTCACGTCACCTTCAACTAGTCTCCTTCATAACCGGAACAATCTAGTTTGAAAAACAAGTTGTTTTAGAAAACAGGAATCAAATTACTAACCCAATTCTCTACTGAAATTTAACTTCTCTATTCGACCCTCATTAAATTCCAGAAGTGAATTAAGATCAGAAATAAGCAATGAACTCAGATTTTAAAACAAAAGCAAAGTACTATATTGCAATAGAATTCAGAACTTAAACATAAACAACTAGGAGTTCATGACTTCCACAACAAAGAGAGACTACTCCATAATAATAGAATAAACACACAGTAAAAAGGATTCAATTACAGCCATAGACATAAAATAAACTAAGTACAGAAACCCCCTTGAAGGACTGACTTTGGCTTCTCTTGCACCTTGACTGAAATCTCCACCTTCTTTCTCTAAAGTGCCAAGAGGTCGTGTAAGACTCCCTTTGGCCTTTCTCTCCTCTAAACTAACTACAAACAATAAAACCTAAACTAAAAACTATATTTACAACTCAGAACTTGATGCACACTACAAAACTGGATTCAAATCTAGATGATTAGCTCTCCTCCTCGGACCTCTATTTATAGTTGCTCTACTGCCCAGGCCTTGTAAATTGGTCTCTATCCATGGGTATGAATTATGCTTTCCTGACCTCAGAATTGGATGAAATTACATAGAAATCTTTCCTCTATGGTCCTTGCCTTACTCATGAAATTTGAGTTCAATCTCAGTTGGGAAACTCGAGATATGATGTGAAGAAGTTGCTTAATTCTGCAGCCAAGTTCAGCACTGGCTCCACCACTTTGGAGATATGAAACTTGAGAACCCCGACTTGGACTTGCCTGAATTTTCGTTATATGATCCTTAATATCCTCAGGAATCTTCAGTCCAAATTAGGCTTCAAATGGAACACGGGAACTCCAGATATAGTTCTCTTAAAACTCGGATTTTCTCTTCTCCTTCTGGCAGCAGTTTCCTTCTTTGTGTGAAACTTCTCCTTTTTTTATCATTCAATGCACCTAGACTCGAGCAATATTCCATAAAATCTTCGTGGATACCTTCCTAAGACAATTAGGACTTCTTCTCCCAAGTTTGGGCTTGATTGGTAGTCAGAATCCTGAGATTTCCGCAAATCACGTTGATGAGTCATCGGCGTGGTCGCGCCACACTTTCTTCTGATTTTGGCGCGGTCATGCCGCTCCTTAGAATCTTTACCGACTTCCCGAAATAGACTTTGAACTCTTTGTAAGGCAACTGTTCGGCGCGCCAGCGCCACAGGTAGCGCCATCTTCCTGGCGCGGTAGCGCCTTCTGGGGGCGCGGTTGCGCGGTTTCACGTTCACGAATTGTCCTCCTTTCAACCTTACTAGCCGTTGGGAATTTCCAGGATTTATTTGAATTTTTGCATATTTTCCCGACTCGGTCGCGCCATTCTCTTTTTTGCTTGATTTTGCTCATTTTTCCTTCATTTTTCCTCATAATCTAGATTTTCTTCTTTTACCTGGTACCTGAGACACAAAACATGTATTTAAGTTATATTTGTCACTTTCATGCTCATAATCAACTCAAATTAGGAATTTATGGTCAATAATTCTTGCATAAATAAGTATCTTTTGGACACTTATCACAACCCCAAACTTAAACCTTCGCTCGTCCTCGAGCAAAATTCTGAAATAAATTCCAGATAGATCTGTAAAGACTAACAAAAATTCTTTGATCCTCCCTTCTAAAAGTTTTCAAGATAGATGATTCTCTTCTTTCCTAATGATGCTTCTTCTTGCTTTGTCAAAACAGATTTCCTATTTTCTTCTAAAATTTTTCAAAGATGTTCATTCTCATACAAGTGATAAGTCTCAATTCAATTCCATAGGCCTACCCTCAGTCCACTCTCCACTAACCTGAAGGAATTCTCAATTCTGATCAATAGATCTTTTATGGGTTGTAATGAGGCAGGGGTAATGGGTGTGATGAAGATTTTTGGTTATTTCTTTTGGGTTTTATTCTCCTCCTCATATCCATTTTCCATTTTCCTGAGCATGAATTGGATTTGTGACTTTTCCTCCAAGCTCTTCCGCCCCAAACTTATTCTTTTGCATTGATCCCTCATTTTTTCCTTTTCCCTTTTTTTTTGCTTTCCCATGTATCTTTTTCTTTGGGTTTTGTCCAGCGTCTAGCTTACCTCGTTGGTTGACTCAGAGTCACTAAGCTTGCTGAGGCCCGAGACCCTGTGTACACACGAGGTGGCCTTTCCCTTAACTAACCCACAATCCTTTCTCTCTTTTCTTTGGCTGTGTTTGGAGTCCAGCTTACCTTGCCGGTTGACTCAGAGACTCTAAGCTTGCTGAGGCCTGAGTCCCGGTGAAGACACAAGGTGGCCTTTCTCCTACTCAGCCGATAATTTTTTTTTTTTCCCTCTCTTCTCCTTCTTCCCCTTTACAAAGAAATATTTCTATACCCTTCATCCATCCCTCCTTATAACTTCAAAATCTTTGATCCATGCTCATTCAAACAGAACACTTCAATAATTTGGAGAATCATGGGTAAGGAAGAAACAAGTTAATTGATCACTAAGGCTGGCTCATGTAGCATGGGACATTGAAAAAAAATAGGGATCTTTTTGGCTCAAAAGTTTGACAAAAGGTGATGCAACTTGTGCATTGAAATGGGTGGCTTTGAAAAAGGGTCAAACGATTTTTAAACAGGTGTCTAAATCACCTCAGAATTTTGAAAACCTTTCTCTGTTTCGCCTCAAGTTTTCCTCAGGTTGGTTCTAGTGATTGAAATCAACTTGCTCACTTGTACTTTATTTTCAAAAACTGTTTTTAAAGAAAATTATCATCCATTCGAGACTAAGCATCTGAACTAAAATATTTTTCCAGAAAGTGAATCATGCTATCCATCTGATCAGGGATTTTCACTGGTATTTTTCAAAATCTCTAATGGAATTTTCTAGTGAATTTTTGAAAAAAATTGAGTTTTTTAAATCCATTGAGCATGCATGAAGAAATCACGAAGAATATCACACCCCAAACTTAAAAACCTGCTTTGTCCACAAAGCAGCAATAAACACAGGAGTAAAAGAGATACTTCCCTAACAGTCTGGTTTGTTGAGGTTGGATGGCACTCCCTTGGTGATCTTGAATTCTGCTTTCATGGTTAGTGCCACACACTTGCATGTTTTTAAGCAATTGAAAATGAAACAGATGTGAAATGTCTCGTAGGCATAAAATAGTTCATTAGAAGAATACCTACAGTGAAATTTGTGCTTCCTTACCTCTGTAGTTGCAGTTCCTCCTCAACACAGTGGCGCGGCTGCGCCAGAATTTGGCGTGGACGCGCCGAGTAATTTCAACAATTCTACAGATCTTGAATGATTTTTTCAATTTTTCCACTTTGGACAGGTTAGTATCAGTGACAAGCAGATTCAGAGTCATTTTTCACACATTTTCATGGGAAGAATTATTAAAAGCATGCTTTGAGACAAATCATTAGGATTAGAAATTAGAATTCCATTAATATGAATGGAGATTGAGTACATATTTATGAAATTGCATTAAATCACACTCTCAAACATAAGCACACACAAAAACTAAGCTCACGCATGAATTTCAACAAGGAAAAGTTTAAAAGATATAACAAGAAATTTCTACTCTTCTTTTTCCCTTTCATTTTCTTCTTCCATTTTCCAGTTTTGAGTTCTTAATTTTTTTGTGTTTTTCTATTTTTTTCAAAGCTATAAATTTTTAATCTAACCCTATTCCTATCCTAGGTCTATGCAAAGAAATCAAAATCTCATTCAATTTTAAACAAGTCCTAAAAATTTTGAAAACTATCCTAACCTACTCAAAAAAAAAAAAAATCCAGCAAATTCAAAAACTCCTATTTTTACACTACCTACTGATCCATGTGATCTGATCCACCAGGATCGAATGGAAACTGGAACCATCCATGCTTGAGGGTGTTTTTGACTTTGGAATGAGTTGCATGGTGATTCAAACTTTTGAGTAAAGAGCTGATCACTCTTTCTCTTTTCTGGTTGGCTTTGATCTTTTCTTGCTCATTTATTTGTAGCCAACTTTTCTTTACACTACCCAGACCTAATAAAATTTTAATTTCAACTTTTGTGGGTGGTTTATAAGGCTGGATAATGAAGAAATCTATATCTAATGAGAGGAAAGAATGTTCATTATCCTTGGTGTCCTCTATCCTAACTTCTTTATGCTGTTCATGGGGTTTCTCTTCTTGTTCTACCCCATCCCCTTTTTTCTCTTTTTCATCTTCTTCTTTTTCCTCCATGATCTTTTCATCCTCTCCCTCTTCAAATTTCTGGAAATCACAATAATTGTCAGCTCTCTTCGTTGTATCTTCCTCTATGTGTTCTGCAGTAACACATAAATTAAAAGAAGAAGTGCTAGCTGTATTCATCCATTCAGGTTCATCATCATCAGATGGCTCATGAAAACATGGTTCAACATTCATACTGTTGATCAATTCATGCTTTGGCTGATTTTCTAGATTAAAACAAGAAGAGCTAGCTGTATACATCCATTCAGAATTGCTAGGTAACGTACCTTGGTTCGTACCTGATATAACATTGGCCAGCTGTCCCATTTGTATTTCCAGATTTTGGGTTGATGCCTCTTGAGTTTGAAGCCTGGCTTCAGTTCGAGCATCTCTTTTCTCTTGATTTGCTAGAATCTTTGAAAGGAGGTCCTCAAGGCTGGCTTTTTGTTCCTGTTCTGGTGCTGCTCTTTGGAAATCAGGTGGTGATCTTGTTTGGGCATTGGGTTGTTGAATGCTGGGTTGCTGGTTGTTGTTGTTTGACCATGAAAAATTTGGATGACTCCTCCAATCAGGATTGTAAGTATTGCTGTATGAATCATTAAACCTGCGAAAAGTTGAAACATAATTAGCCTAGTCTAAAGAATTTACAGATTGCACATTACCTGCTTGGCATTCATGGTTGGGATGTCCTCCTCCACATATGTCACAAATCTGATCAACCAAAGCGGGTGTGTGAAATTTTGACAATTGTTTGGTTAGTGACTCAACATGTGCCTGCAATGCTAATACATGATCAACATTATGTATGCCAGCAACACTCCCTCTTGCACTTCTCTCCAGCCTAGACAACTCTTCTTGATGTTGAGGGGGGGATGAATGATGATAATAATCATGATACATAGGAGGATTCTCATACTTGAACATGGATGGTTGCCCATGTGGCCAATTGTCTTGCAACTCATTCCCAAAATACTGATTTTCATATTTCCTAGAGAAATAATCATCATGCTCTCTTCTATAGGAATCATTAGGTTCATAATCAAAAGAATATGATATATCAGAATCATACCTCCATGGATCATAGTTAGGAGATGCATATGGTTGGGAGAATTCCGAATATGAGTTAGGATATGGACTTATCTCATTCTACAGAAGTTAATTTCTGGAAAAACGTATAGAGATGAGATGTTGGGAAGAATGTCAATCCCTCCTAGCTGTTAACATGCAAAACTCTGATTTTATAGCTCAAGTACCTTTACCTTTACTTAACTTTTGAAAACCTGGTTACCCATATACAAGAAATAACTTTCACTTATTCTTTGAACTCCTTCTTAACCAGAACATTCAAATCCTAAGTGCATAAATATAAAAGCTTGAAGATTAACTCTCTCTTATTCAGAACAAGAGTTATAGAAGTCACATCACTTTTTAACTAGTCTCCTTCATAACCGGAACAATCTAGGAAGAAAAACAACTTGTTTTAGAAAACAGGAATCAAATAACTAACCCAACCCTCTACTAAAATTTAACTTCTCTATTCGACGCTCATTAAATTCCAGAATTGAATTAAGATCAGAAATAAGCAATGAACTCAGATTCTAAAACAAAAGCAAGGTACTATATTGCTATAAACTTCAGAATTTACACATAAAACAGCTAGGAGTTCATGACTTCCCCAAAAAAGAGAGACTACTCCATGCTAATGGAATAAACCCATAAAGAGAATTCAATTACAGCCATGACCATAAAAAGAAAATAAGTACAGAAAACCCCCTTTCAGGACTGCCCTTAGCTCCTACTCTTGCCTTAGCTGAGATCTCTTCTCTCTCTCTCTAAAGTACCAAGAGGTCGTGTAAGACCTCCTCTGGCATTTCCCTCAACTTCAAACTAACTAAAAGAACAAAAACAACTAAGAACCGAAGTTAGAATACTGAAAACTTGATCTACAACTGGATGATTAGCTCTCCTCCTCGGACCTCTATTTATAGTTGCACTGCTGCCCAGGCCTTGTAAATTGGTCTCTATCCAGGGGTATGAATTATGCTTTCCCGACCTCAGAATCGGCTGAAATTATATCCAAACTTTCCTTCTGTGGTCCTTGCCTTGCTCACAAAATTTGAGTTCAATCTGAGTTGGGAAACTTGAGATATGATGTGAAGAAGTTGCTTGATTCTGCTGCCAAGTTCAGCACTAGGTCCACCACTTTGGAGATATTAAACTTGAGAACCCCAACTTGGACTTGCCTGAATTTTCGTGATATGACCCTTAATATCCTCAAGAATCTTCAGCCCAAATTTCGCTTCAATTGGAACACGGGAACTCCAGATATTGTTCTCTTAAAACTCGGATTTTCTCTTCTCCTTCTGGCAGGAGTTTCCTTCTTTGTGTAGAACTTCTACTTTTTTTTATCATTCAATGCACCTAGACTCGAACAATATTCCATAAAATCTTTGTGGATACCTTCCTTAGACAATTAGGACTTCTTCTCCCAAGTTTGGGCTTCTTCTCCCTAGACTCGAGCAATATTTCGCAAATCACGTTGCTGAGTCATCGGCGCGGCCGCGCCACATTTTCTTCTGATTTTGGCGTGGTCGCGCCGCTCCTTAGAATCTTTGCCGACTTCCCAAAGTATACTTTGAACTCTTTGTAAGGCAAATGTTCAGCGCGCCAGCGCCACAGGTAGCGCCATCTTCCTGGCGCGGTAGCGCCTTCTAGGGGCGCGGTCGCGCGATTTCACGTTCACAAATTGTCCTCCTTTCAGCCTTACTAGCCGTTGGGAATTTCCAGGATTTATTTGAATTTTCGCATATTTTCCCGGCGCGGTCGCTCCATTCTCTTTTTTGCTTGATTTTGCTCCTTTTTCGTTCATTTTTCCTCATAATCCAGATGTTCTTCTTTTACCAGGTACGTGAGACACAAGACATGTATTTGAGTTACATTTGTCACTTTCATGCTCATAATCAACTCAAATTAGGAATTTATGGTCAATAATTCATGCATAATTAAGTGTCTTTTGGACACTTATCACGTTTCTCTAAGGCGAACGCCAAGAAGAGATATTTTGGAGCAACCTCTAGGGTATGTTGTTCAGGGGGAGAATCACAAGGTTTGTCGTCTAAAGAAAGCTATTTATGGTCTTAAGCAAAGTCCTCGTGCATGGTTTGAGAAGTTAGTATGGTAGTTATGTCCCTTGGGTTTGCTCGGAATCACTCTGATCACTCACTCTTCACGAGAAGCTGACCTTTAGGTATTGTGGTACTTCTTGTTTATGTGGATGATATTATCTTATCTGGTAGTGACAACCATGGGATAGAAGAGGTCAAAAGACAGTTAGCTACTCATTTTTGGACAAAAGACTTGGGCTTGCTTAAATATTTTCTTGCACTTGAAGTTGCTCGCAACAAAGGTTCCATAGTACTTACACAACGGAAGTATATTACAGATATGTTGTCTGCTTATGGACTACTTGGTGCAAGATCTGTTGATACACCTATGGAGACCAATCAAAATTTACATGAGGATGAAAGTGTAGAATTGAAGGATAAAACTGAGTTTTGTAGGCTGGTTGGCAATCTTATATATGCTACAGTTACTAGACTTGACATTTCCTTTGCTGTTAGTGTGGTTATTTAGTTCATGGACTATCCAAGAAAAGGTCATCTTGAGGCTACATTGTGTATTCTAAGGTATATGAAAGGATCCCCTGGGAAAGGTTTGATTTATCGAGATCATGATCATTTATAAGTTGAAAGTTTTTTTTATGCTGATTATGCAGGTTCTAAGTTGGATAGAAAATCTACGACTGGTTATTGTGCATATGTTGGGGAAAAATTAGTTTGATGGAAAAGTAAAATATCAAATGTGGTAGCCTGTTCAAGTGCAGAGGCTGAGTATCGTGCAATGGCTCATATTGTAAGTGAGCTACTATGGGTTAAATCTATTCTTGGTGATTTGAAGATTTGTGTTTAGCTTCCTATGGTTATGAGGTGTGACAATCAAGCGGTTATATTTATTACCAGTAATCCAATATTTCATGAGAGGACAAAACATGTAGAGGTTGATTGTCACTTCATTCGTGAAGCAGTCATGAATGGAGTAATGGTTACACCATTTGTACGTTCTAATGATCAACTTGTCGATATCTTTACAAAACCCTTGGGTAAGAGACAATTTTAAAGGTTTTGTAACAAGCTGACACTTCTAAATATATGCACTCCAGCTTGAGGGGGAGTGTTAAAAAGTTATGTACTAGGGGTAGTTTGGTATTTCTATATACAACCTATGGTGTGCAGTGTTGGGATAACATGAGTACATAGAGCTCTGTCCTAGGAGTTGATTGATGTAATTGTTGTTTTATTCTGATGTTTATTTACTGCCCTAATAGTTATATTATGGATAGGGGAAATTTAGTCATCACATGTTTTATCACTTAAGTGATTAATAAAGAGACTAGGGATTGTTTTAATCCCTAAGATGAACAAGCGACTAGAGAAAGGGTCTGGGATTCTCTCCATCCTCTTTTCTCTCCTTCCTCTCTTCTCTCTTGTCTTCAATTTCACATAACAGATACCAAACCAAACTACTACTAATCCATTCTACATGTCTCAATAGTTTTCACATCTAGTTTCTCTTGTTTATTGAAAGAATTTTATACATCTTAAAATTGTAAAAAATAGCCAAATTAGCAACACTTTAATGGAGAATAAATTTATTTTTTCAATTTACCTTAATTATTGACCACCAATGAGTATATTATTGACTATCAACAAATGTATTATTTACCACCAATACTTAGTATATTACTCAATTTTTTGTCCTTTTCGGTAAAGAAAGTAAAAACCAAAGGGTATTTTGGTCATAAAAAGTATGATCCTTCATTTTGGCCACATCCATATATGAATCTATATTTTGGCAACAACTAATCTATGAGTCCTTATTTTCCCTAATAATAGATTAAGTATGAGTAGCAAATTAAGATGGAAAGAGAAATCTTCATTAGAGTTGCATGGTTAATCAAGAAGTTACAAAATAGGATAGGTGGACCGATAATAACAGAGATAAGTATTATTATGTTTCATATTAAAACATTTAATTTTATTTTAGTTATTGAAAATATCATGATTAAATCTTGGCTACATGTCCGAATTGAGATAATATGGCGAATGATGTGGCTCACTAAACTCTCCTACACAGTGTAAGATCATAATCAAGAAAGACAATGGAAAATAAATTTGAATTTGACAATTTACAATGGAAAATAAATTTGAATTTGATAATTTACAATGGAAAATAAATTTGAATTTGACAATTTACAATGGAAAATAAATTTGAATTTGACAATTTACAATGGAAAATAAATTTGAATTTAACAATTTACAATGGAAAATAAATTTGAATTTGACAAATTGCCTTACTTTTTTTTTCACGAATTATATTTACTGTCGGGGGAAAATTAATTTTGAAAGTTCGATCTGGTGCTAGTAAGGATGTTCGTAGAAATGTTTTTAGTTTCGTGACTAATGTTAGTACGAACAGATAACAAAAAGTAAGAGACAAAATATGTTATCACAGTTCGGAACAAAACCAGTTCCTAATCTACCGAGCTGTGTAGCCCGGGATTATAACGATTCACTATAATAATCTGTCACAAACCTTCTCCACCAAAGCTGTGTCGCCCGAGATCATAATAGAAAGTGAATACCTGTCAAGATCCCACCTTGAACGACCTACTCCTAAGCACAAGTAATTTGGTTATCATCCACACAGAAGCTCCCCCACAATGTACGCCTTTGTTAAGAAAGCTTAGACTGTCTCCCACGCAGTCTGAAACATCAGTTAAACCATCGGCTGCAACATCACCTTCATCTTTACAACAGTTTCTCAATAAGCAGATTGATGTAGCATGAATTATCTCATCATAGACACGAACTCAATCTCTCATAGAATACTTTGTAAACTCGGAGTTCATGTCTTGCTCCTTGGCTTCCATGCGTTTATATAGTCCTTCGTGTGGAGCAAATTAGGTATAGTCCTTATAGTTTGTACCCATGATTTTGTGATTGGTTTCTCTTACTTTCCTTTGCTTGATCAATCCTCTAATTTGATTGCCACTTAATTTTGATTGTCTATTTATTTCTTCTCGTATCTCAATCACAATCTCTTCGTAATCTCTTTACATCCGTAATATTCCAGAGATCTTGGTCAAGATATTTTGAATGATTCGGCCATTCCTTTCTGGTTAAATCAGCATAAATCTTTTACTAAAATCAAGAAATATTTGGTCAAGATATTTTGAATGATTCAGTCATTCATTTTCTTGTTCAATCAGCATAAATCTTTTACTAAAACCAAGAGATCTTGGGTGCATATCTACCATCTATACTTTTGTCAAAGAGTGACAATATTACCTATGCGGATGCACTAACAATCTCCCCCTTTGGCTTTCTTCGATAAAACATACTTCTTCTTTTCATTCTAGAATATTGTGGAGCAATCTATCTCTTGTTTGATTTTAACCTTAGAAAGTTTTGAACATTAGTATAAACTTTGTTTGAAACGTCGAACTTGATTTCAACTCAGAAGGTATCAAACATTCGCTCATCAAAATAAACACTGATATCACAAACATCAATGAGTTATGAACATCAACAAAAATGGCAATGGAATATAACACCAAAAAGATCATCAATTTTTTCTCCCCCTTTTTGGCAAAGACAAGTCAAAGGGACACAAAAAATATCATCATGTACAACATCTCAATAATGCCTTTGTTTATTTACTTCAGGATAAGTGTAAGGCACAACCACTTGTCTTTTAGCTCCCTTTTCTAAGTATTGGTTGTTTAGACAAAACACATGCTCAAAGTTCCTTCCAACAAAAAGCAGTGATCATCTAATAAATGTTTGCCCTCCATATACTACACACAAAATTCAACTTTCAATGTTTCTTGTTCCTTTTTCTATTTCAGAGATGAAGTATAACAAACAAATCGAACCATATTTTTATGGTTTACTTTCTTTTATCTTGTTTTCATCCCTCCAATTATTTCTTCATAAGGATGAGTTCTCTTAACTCTAGAAGAGAACTCTTTAGTAGTTGATATTTCAATGGCTAGAGAAGTTTTAGATGGTGTATAAGGAGATATTTTATCCTTTTTCTAGATCAACATCCAAAACACCGTTAGGAACACTGTCTGGACAACCATCTGGAACAACATCTAGATGATCTTTTGCTTCTTTTTGTTCAACTTTCTTGTAAATGGCTTTGGTTGCTTTCCAATTTGGCATTTTCCACATACTAATTTTTTAACTTTAGTTAACTTTGACAAGCCTCTGACTAGTTCATACTTCAGTAACTTCTTCAGACTTTGATAATGAACATGTCTTTGTCTTTGATTCCACAACTGAGAGTTGGTCATAGAGGCGTTGTAGCATTGCATCTGACTTAACACTTTATAACAATTATCACTAGTACGAATACCTTCCATAACCAGAATGTTGTTACTGTCATAAACAAAACATTTATCTCTAATATAAATTTTTTTCATTGCACAACTTACTTATATTGATCAAATTAACTTCATGTCCTTTCACATATAACACATTGTTTAATCTTAGAAGTCCATCAACATTTAGCATACCTTTTTCCAAGATTGTGCCTTTAGCTCCATCTCCAAATGTAAAATAACTAGACTCATTGTGCTTGATGTTACTGAGCCTCTTTTGTTCCTCTGTCATATGTCTAGAACATCCACTATCAAAATACTACATATTGTTAGTAGCAGTGTTTAACACATGATAAACATTATGAGACTTAACTAATTTTTTGACCCAAACATATTTGTATCTCGTATGGTTTTTCAGAGGCTATCGGTTGCTAAATTTTAGATCCCGAAATAGCTTATAGCACTGAAAGCAAAGATGTCTGACAACTCCACACTAGTAGCATCCTCGGGAGGCGGAAGGGTATTATGAGTTCCCTTTTTGACAAACACAATTGGTGATGCGGAACCCCAGACTAAAGAGACTGAAACGCCAACACACAGCTTGATTCAACTCACAATCAATCCAAACTCTCGCCCTACTGAACCCCTAAGAAACTCGTTACAAAGTAAGACTTACCTTGATAAGATGTCAATTCCTGGTGCAACTATGAGAAAAGAAGCTAACTCATAGAAGTTGTAGAAGAAGAACACGTTCTTCCTTGATAATTTGTAAAAATATGCCAAAAGATCCCTAATTCTGGATTACAAAGCATTAAATAGGCATAAGAAAAAACCCTAAAGCTACTGGTCTTTACTCATATAGTTACTTACAGTAATGACCCATCAAATAGTCACTTTAATATTACCCGACTAACTAAAAAATAATAAATTAAGCCTAAATTACCATACGAATTTGGGCTTTTATAAGGATCTTATTCCCTTCTAGTAAGCCCAATTAACTTCTCCAATGATCGACCATAAGGCCCAGGTGACTTGAACACAAGGAGATCTTCATGAAACTTCTAAATGTCTTTGCTTCTTGTGCTTAATTATGACTTGCTGACCAAACATAGTGAAATTGGACTAATTTCTTCAGTTTTGGAATTGGGCTTCTCTTGTTTGGCCAAATCTTCATACAACTCCTTTACAAATGACTTGGCTAAAGTCGCAAATCCATCTCGTAGATTCTTTGATCTTGCCCTTGTAATTGGTCCAACTGGCATAATGCAGGCTTCCTCTCGGCCTTATTGATGAAATCACCATGTTGCCCTCCATTGCTCATATCAGTTGGTTTAGATGATGAGCCACAAGAATAACCGATGCCACTTCTATGACTTCTGTTCCAGCCAAGGGTTAGGATTTCATATCGAGCTTGTCTTTCCTTTTCAAGATTTTAATGTCTGTTTACTCCATTCACCTCCTCTATCTGTAACACCTCGATAAACTTTTTCTGCTGCTCCATTTGTATAGTTTTTCGTATAACATCAACCTAAAGAAATTTTTGACAAGCCTTTGCTTCATCCAACTTGATAATCAGTTCTTTATTTATTTTGCATTGTTGTTCCACTTCTCTTTCCATGACGTTTTGTGATCATCAAGTGTAATGTTTGAAACACCTGGTTCCACACCTACGAAGAACACAATATTATTACCTTTTTCTTCTGAATATGTGATTCCATAATCAGGTTCATCATCACTCAAGGTTGCAACATAGGAATTTCTCTTCTTTTGCACTATGGGACATTCAGCTTGAATATATCCATATCCATCACTCACATGACATTGAATTCTTCTCTATTCATAATCAAACTTGTCTTGCTGTTTTCTACCAAATTTTGATGAGATTCATTTTCTGTTGAACTTCTTGTACATCTTATTGAACCATTTGGACAAGTTAGCAACCTTTTCATGCAAATCATCAAAAGAAGACTGACCTGATTTCTTTGTTTCCCCCATAAATGCAACACTCTTGTCTATTTCAGCTATTTGGTTTTCCATAGACTCCATGTCAATTTCAAACGTGTAGAGTGAACCAATGACTTCATTGAGTGTCATTTTGTCAATCTCCTTTGCTTATGTAATAGCAATGACTTTCACAGTAAATTTCTTATTCTAATCTCATAGAAATGTAGCTTCATTTGCAAGCTTTTTGATTTTTTCTTCATACTCCAAGATTGTCTTATCTTCTCCTATTCTTATAACTTCAAACTTAGTAGTGAGTTGCTGCAACTTGTCAAGGCGAACTGAGTCAGTCCCTTTGTAGTGGATTACAAGTGACTCTCATGTCTCTTTTGCTAACTCAATGCATGACATCCTGCTAAATAGTTCCAAATTAACACCACAAAAAATAACATTAATAGCTTTAGCATTGAAGTTACTACTTTTCTTTTCTGCTTCCGTCCATTCCTTTTGAGGTTTTTTAAGTTGACTTTCTATATCTACCAACATAGGACGTGACCAGTCTTCTTGAACAGAAAGCCATGCATCCTCATCTGTAAAATTGATGTAAGCTTTCATCCTTACCTTCCAATACGGATAGTTAGATCCTTCAAGAAGAGGTGGGCGTGTTAAGGAGCCTCCATTTGTAAGTGTGTCTGCCATATATTTCCAGAACACCAGGATCTCACAAAGTGAATGTTTGATGCCCGCTCTTATACCTATTCAAAGTTCATTCTGGTGCAAGTAAGCATATTCATAGCAATGTTTTTAACTTTGTGAGAAGTGTTAGTACAAATAGATAACAAAAAGTAAGAGACACACAATATGTTATCCCAGATTGGAACAAAACCATTGCTAATATGTGGGGCTGTGTATCCCAGGATGATAATGATTCACTATGATAAATCTATCATAAACCTTCTCCGCAAAGATTTACACAGGTGTCTCAAACACCTCGTTTAACATAACAGAAAGTGAATGCCTTTCAAGATACCACCTTGGACGACCTAGTCCTTAGCACAAGTAGTCTGGTTATCATCCACACTAAAGCTCCCCCTCACTATACCCCTTCGTCAAGAGAGCTCAGATTGTCTCATGCAAAATCTGAAACATCGGTTGCAACATCACCTTCATATTTACAACAGCTTCTCAATAAGCAGATTGATGAAGCACAAATTCTCTCACCATAGACATGAACTCAATCTCTCATAGAATACTTTGAAAGCTTTGAGTTCATGTCTTGCTCCTTGGCCTCCATGCCTTTATATAGTCCTTTATAAGGAGCATATAAGGTATAGTCCTTATAGTTAGCACTAATGATATAGGGATTGATTCCTCTTACTTTCCTTCGCTTGATCAATCCTCTAATTTGATTGTCACTCCATCTTGATTGTCTATTTTTTTCTTCTTGTATCTCAATCACAATCTCCTCGTCATCTCTTTACTTCTATATTCCAGAGATCTTGGTCAAGATATTTTGAATGATTCGGTCATTCCTTTTCTGGAGTAATCAGCATAAATCTTTTACTAAAATCAAGGGATCTTTGCTCTATATACTTTGAAAGATTCAGTCATTCCTTTTCTGGTCCAATCAGCATAAATCTTTTACTAAAATCAGGAGATCTTGTACATTATGCCTATGTTGATGAACTAACAAATTTGAAGTAGAAAATTTATAAGTAAGATACTTAACTGCGTGTGTAATTAATTTCTTTTTTGCATTTGACTTTGCACAAGAATTTAACAAATAATTATTACATCAAACCGGCTGTATAGCGAATGCCTGTGCTAGGCAACCATTCTTCCCCGGCAATGAGTCTTGCAATGGTGAAGTTCAGAGCAGTGGCCCTTGTAAGCGCCGGTCTGTATCGAGGCCTCTTCACTCTCCCACTTGTATTTGCCCCAGGACCTCTATTGCCGTACTCCCCATAGTATACCGTTCTCAAGGTCCCGATTGCACTCCGCTCCTTGTTCTGGAGCCAACCTTCGGGCAGGATGAGAGTGCCCAGGTAGGACAGCATCACCACTGTCGTCGAGAATGGCCGCCAAGGATTACCAAGGAAGCCGCGCAGCTTACGTGCCTCCAGTACTCCAAGTGCCGGGTTCGCCATAATAGTACAGTTTTGGAGGGAGAAGGCACTCTGCTCTCTAGCCGAGGACCTGCCCTGGGCCGTAATAGTAATGTTGTGCCCGAGGATTGGTTTCCCAGCGTAAACGAAGCAGTTCTGAAATAAAGCCCTGGCTCTCCCGAATATGATGTCGACTGTGCCATGGACATGGCAGTCTCTGTAGAACTGCAGACCGTACCTGGCGTAGACGGTGGACTGGTAAGCCTCCAATCTGCAACGGTGTAGTGCAGTTCGGTTGGCCTCACTAGTGAAAGCCACGGCTGCGCCCTCGCGGGGGTAGGCACTGTTCCGAATGGTCATGTTGTGCGCCACAAACCCATCACCTCGCACATCTATAGCATATATGCATGTACAACAGAAAAATATAACTATATATATCAGAAACATGTATACAAACATACATCAAAATAAATTCAGCCGGGATGCCCAATTACATAGAGTTGCTGTGTCATAGGTTCTGCTAAACGTTGCTCGACTCTGATTAAATTGGATGACGGTCTTGCCAATACCGTCACCGATAAAGACGATGTTGGTCTTTGCTTGACCGACTTTCACCCGTTACACATACGACCCCTCTTTTATGTATATGTGGAAGGGGTAGGGACTATGGTCCGGTGCAGCCGCCACAGCCTGAGAGACGGTGGTGAAATCACCTGTACCGTCTTGGGCTACCGTAAAACTGCTGGGTTTGTGAGTGTATATTTTGTAACCTATAAAAATAACTAAAGAGAAGTAAACGAAAGCGTGGATTAAAGTAAAACGAAAACGATGGTGAGGAATGGGGATGTAGAAACCACGGCTCCCAATGTGGATTTGATCGGGGATCTCGACATGGTAAAGGCCCCAGATGTTAAGTCTGTAAGGCATATTGTGGGAGATGTTTGGGTTTGTCTTTTTTTTTTATTTGAGGAAGTCTTTGAGTTTGTCTTCGATCGAGAGAATTGAAGGATCAAGTACCAAATTAAAGCAACAGGGCGATCAGTTTAGTTTCCTAATAAATTAAGTGAATCAAGGAAATAAGTCCGCGCTCTGAAAAGTTTAAAATGAATTAATACTACTAATGCAGAGTACTAAATATATATATATATATATATATATATATATTATATATTATATATGGGTACAGCCTGAGCCGGAAGAGAGAAGAGAGAAACGCGCGGTTAAGCTAGAGTAGAAAATCTAGCTAAAAGCTGCGGAATGTTGAAGGACGCTGAAAACTGCAGAAAGGGTTGAAGAGAAATCCCGATCAATGACGAGGAGAGTGCATAAAAAAAAAAAAGAGTTGAACGCTGAGAATACTGAATGAGGACGGAACAAAAAAGAGTTGAAGAGAATATATATAGGGGGACGCAATTGCAAGCAAAAAAGAGTTGAAGAGAATACTGAATGAGGACAGAATGAGGAATAGAGCACGATGGAATTGAAAGAGCTAGATCAGAGAATTAATTGGGGCTCTGTCAATTAAGGAGCTCGCACTGTATAATGGAGGACGAAACGCTAGCTGAACGCCGAGGATGAGCTCGATCGATCGATGGAGGGAGAAAGACTGAATCAACTGGGTGTAAATATATAGATCGATAGAGTGCCGAATAGTTACGGCGCCACTCGAATTGAAACCCAACTGCCGCACTACTGTTGGCATTAATTATTTGATAAAATATTCTTTCATTTTGTTATGCATGCGTTGTCCCTGTCAAGCAACGTCCTGATCAGCAGTAGTACTAGTGATCGATGCTCTCAAGCATGCATATATATTAATCCTCGGTTTTCCATTTGTATCAGAGACGGTTTGAGTGGTTGGTTTCATATCAGCTGAGAAGTTAAGGTTAGCTAACTCCACTACTGAATGATTCAATTCATTCTGGGAATAAATGTGAAGAGGACTATATATTGAACATCCAAATTGATATACATGCATTTAAATAGTAGGTCCTGTAATATTGTGTAGGACTCAATTTTGTCAAGATCGACAATTACGGTCCAAATCAGCACCGTATGATTTGGGCCAACAAGTCAAAGACCGACCCCAGTCAAACCGATGAAATTAAGCCGTCGATCAAGCCTCAACAGATCAACGGCCGAGATAGAAATCTCCCCGTCAGCAGTTTACATGGGCAACAAGTCACGCAAGGCAGCCACGTCAGCAGCCAACAAGGATCATACAAGGCTCTTGCCTTGGTCCAAAGCGGTTCCATAATTCAAGGTAAATGTTACGCAAAAGAAGACAATGGAAGTTACAACCACCCTGACAAATCAGGTCAACACTGTTAAAGCTCAGATAAGCCTATAAAATCATAGGCTCAAGAAAGAAAAGGGATCGATCACAGAAATATCAAAATCACCTAAATTTGAGAGAGCAACAAGCATTCCTGCCGCTGTCTCACAATCAAATTGCCTTGAGCCAATCGGAATACGAAATTTTCCGTCAAGCCTCGTCGAAATTCAAGATCGTTCCAATCGTTCGTGAAGAAGGCGTACGTTGATTGTTCGTGTCTAAATCGGAGATCGTTTGTACTTATTTGGAGATCGAATCAAAGGAGTTCAAGAAGTTGCACCCCACACAATCACCTAAAAATTACCAAATTACCCCTCAAATTATTTTGTACATTGTACATCGAACGCGTATTTTTTGGTCCACCTCTTGTACTCGTTTACAAATTTGGCACACCCGGTGGGACACTTCTACCTTTCATCTCTTTTTCCAATCTACTAAGTTCAATGGCCGGTTCTAACACCAACAACAACAACAACAAGGCTGCTGCCAAAACCCCAACTGCCGGAGCCAGCTCATCGCCGGCACCGAGAGTGACCGATCCTTTGGCATCCTTCCCTCGTCGTCAGCGCACACCAACAGCTGCCGCCGCCAGCCAAGCGAGAGGGATTCGCCCATCCCAAATTCCTGTGATCGGTCGTTCAAGGCCAACCACCAGATCTGTCACGGGATCTCTGCCAACCCAACATGCTGTACAAATTCAGCCGCAGGCAAGCCCAGCTCCAGCCAGCCTCATAATTTCTCCAACAAGGGTCCATCCCTCGTGGAGTATTCGGCTGTCCTAATATCCCCTCCACCGACCAGTCCAGTGGTCAGCCCGGCAGCGAGCCCAGCAAGGAATTCTCCTTCAATGGCAAGCCGGGTCCCTGCATTAATCACTCACTTCGAAGGAAGGCGCATCATTCCTTCTCCACGATCGGCTACGCCAACTAGGGCATCCCTTGCTCCAAGACCTTCTTTCCCCACATCTCCGGTCATCAGAGTTTCCGCGATGATGACCCAAGTCAAGACTGTGGAAGAACAGCTGGCCGAACTCCAAGCTGCCATCCGGGAAAGGGATGAACAGCTAAGAGAAAGAGAACTACAGAGGGATCTCCAAATTGCCACGATTCTGCAGAAATTCGAGCAAATTGCAGATCGCCTGGGAGCATCTTCCCAGCCCAGGAATGATGAGGGACAAGCGGGACCTAGCACGTCCGCCAATCCTATCCCTCCTTCACCCATCATCCGTCCATCTCCGGTTCACGAAAACCTACCAGCGAACCGGGAACCTTCGCTTGAAGAACCAGGGGCACTATCTTATGGCACCTTGCAAGAGATGATCTCCAACGCGGTGGAGCAGAAGGTGCAAGCTGAAGGAGTTAGATCTCAAGCCTACACTAGGCCCTACTCCCGACGCATCCAGGCAATCCAAATGCCTGCCTCTTACCACCTGCCAAAATTTCAGCAATTCAGTGGGGACGGCAACCCAAAGCAGCACGTTGCCCACTTTATTGAGACCTGCAATAACGCAGGAACGGATGGCGACCTTCTGGTCAAACAATTTGGGAGATACCTCAAAGGGAACGCATTTGATTGGTTCATTGAGCTCCCGGCCGAATTGATTGACAGCTGGGAACAGCTGGAAAGCGAGTTCCTTAGCCGCTTCTACAGCACGAAGCGAACAATAACACTGGTGGAACTCACCAATTTGAAGCAGCGCCAGGGTGAGAAGGTGATTGAATACATCAACCGCTGGCACAATCTAAGTCTCAACTGCAAGGAGAGCACATCCTTGTCCACGCAGATATCCATCGACATGTGCATTCGAGGGATGAACTGGACTCTGGTGTACTTCTTACAGAGTCGGAAGCCGAGGGACTTCTAGGAACTGGCGACCGAAGCGCACAACATGGAGATCCTTATCCAAGAAAAAGGAGAAGGAAAGGCTCCACCATCCGAGGCTGACAAGAAGCCGGAGTTCGTAAAGAAGGAGTACAAAGCTCCTGCAAAAGAAGCGCTCGCCACAAACGTCGTCGAACCCCAGAAAATTACGGCGACCCAAAACAAAAGTACAGGGAGTGACTGGAAGCCAAATGTCAGTCGACTTACCTCCGACGCACTCCATAAAAAATTCACATTAAAGGATAGGCAGGCCAAAACCTATCCTTTCCCCGACTCAGATGTTCCAGGCATGCTCTAACAGCTCCTGGAGAAAAATATGATGCAGCTTCCAGAAGCCAAAAGGCTGGAAGATGTTGAGAAAACTTCGGATCCTAACTATTGCAAATATCACCGCCTGGTAGGCCATCCTACCGAAAAATGTTTTGTCCTGAAGGATAGAATACTCGAGCTAGCGACGCAAGGCCGCATCATCCTGGAAACCGACGATAACACGGCGGCTTCCCACACCATCTTCGTCCAAGCAGATTCCGGTACCAGAACGAGAAATCCAAGGACGAACAAAAAATTGTTCATCTCAAGCGTTGTACGATCAGAACCACAACCTGCCACAAAAGACAAAGAAGGGTGGGAAATGGTAATCCGCAAAAAGAAACCGCTTCTTGAAACCCCTGTGAAGATATTCATCACAGGGTATGCTGCGGAAAAAGAAGAATAAAAAAGAAAGAAGGTCCAAAAGAAGAGAGGAGGCAGAAGGCACAGACGCAAATCAGCCCTTGCCAAAGTCGAAGAAGAGATCTATCAAAAGAAGCCAAGGCCGATTACTTTGGCTGATTTCTTCCCGTCAAAATTCCTGGCGCCACCTTCTGCACTAGTGGCCACCTGTTCACCCCAAGTGGTCGAACAAAGACGTGAAGGGAAGGCTCCGATGGGGTCCACCGACGATATCCATACCTGCTTACAGGATGTGTCAATCACCAATGCTTTACAGGACGACCTGGACTTACCAAATAAGGTCCAGGCAGGCTCTCATAAAGTTCGTTGCTGCCAAAGATGACTGGCACGCAGAAGTGGAGCAATTAAGGATGCAGAGGCATGATGAACCAAAAATTGGCTTATCTCCCAGCACGTTGAAAGAAGAACAACCGTCAGAGCCACCACAGGTCAAGGAGGCTCATTCAATCTCCATCTCCTTCAAAGAAGCAGACATGCTGCTCGGGGAAAAGTCTCATAATCGGCCTTTGTTCGTTTCTGGAGCTATCAAAGACCGATGGATCAACCGCATACTCCTGGGTAGTGGATCAGCCATAAACATCCTGCCAATCTGGACTTTAAAAAATGTTGGGTTGGTGGCCAACGACCTCCAAGCTAGTTCGCTGATGATCCAAGGGTTCAATCAAGAAGGACAACGAGCGTTGGGAACGATCAGGCTGGAATTACAAATAGGAGATATGACTTCCCATGTGTTGTTCCACGTGATCGACGCTCGCACCTCTTACAATGTGCTGCTCGGGAGGCCCTGGCTACATAGTAACAGAGTCATTCCCTCGACTCTCCATCAATGCTTCAAATATTATCAAGATGGAGAGGAAAAGACGGTATTCACTGATGAATGCCCTTTCACAGAGGCCGAAGCTTCCTTCGCAGACGCTAAATATTACTCGGAAGAAAAACGTGCTACTTCGAGTAAAGCCGCTCCCCCTAAAGCTGTCAAGGACGAACAGGCCAAACCTAAAAAGCAACCGGAGGAACCAATTCTAAAGTACGTTCCTCAATTAAGAAGGAAGAAAGGCGAATCTCCTTTCGCCACTTGCGACCGAGAAGAGCCAGCAGAGAAACTGAAAGCCTTGAAAGGGGCTGCTACTATCCCTCTGCCTAAACTCAACAACCGGGGCATCGACCCGAGCTTCCTAAAACTCGGACACAAGGATTCGATCCCAATGCTTACCGGATGATGGCAAAAGCAGGGTCCGGATTCTCCCTCAAACAACTGCAAGAGAAATCAGTGACAGCCACACAGAACCTGTCACCAACCTAGAAAAATCTCCAAGCGCAGGGTTATTCAATTCCTTCCAACCGACATTGGCTTGGTTATCAGGAATACGAACCGGTTGTGATTTCTAGCAAGGCCAGTGGCAATCAAATCACGACCAAAAGAAAGGTAGCTATCTTAGAAGAAACCCGGACATCAGCTTTTGATCGGATCGGTGTCCCAGATCCACGAGTCTCGGCATTTGTTCGACTGGGGCAAGAAGAAAACAGAAATCCAAACGTTCCATCAGAGCCAAGTAACGAGCGTAAGTTCAAAGTTACGAAAGTCTGGCGAAAAAAGGGGCAAGTAGAAGACCCTAAACCAAACACCGCTGCTCCATCAACCACAAAAAAACTTAGCGTATTCCAGAGGTTGAGGAAATCAAAGGAGCAACCCAAAAGAATCGTCTTCCAAAGACTTGGGGCACCCATACGGGTCCCTGTGAGCCAAAGATTGGGAAAAATAGGGGAAAACTCTTCAAAAAGGATAAAGGCAGACAACAGCGAAGTCACCCCAGTGGTGATTTACGTGTCGTCAAAGAAAAAAGACCCGAAAGAAGAAGAGGTAGTCAGTGTCCACCACATCTCGGCCGGCGAAGGTAACGACTCAACCCTTGAAGATGACCTAGGGGAAGCGCCTGCAATATTTGAGAAAGGCGGCCAAGCATCCATCGATCAACTGAAGAAAGTAAACCTGGGTACAGAAGATGATCCAAGACCCACTTTTTTGAGTGCTTCACAGTAAATAAAAAATAAAAAATAAAAAAAAATTGGGACTTCTAAATGTACACATTCCTAGTGTACATCCTCAAATCGTACACTTGATGTGCACATTTTGAAGGGGGCATCTGTAGGAATCAATTTTGTCAAGATCGACAATTACGGTCCAAATCAGCACCGTATGATCTGGGTCAACAAGTCAAAGACTAACCCCAGTCAAATCGATGAAATTAAGCCGTCGATCAAGCCTCAACAGATCAACGGCCGAGACTGCAATTGCCCCATCAGCAGGGAACATGGGCAACAAGTCACGCAAGGCAGCCACGTCAGGAGCCAACAAGGATTATACATGGCTCTTGCCTTGGTCCAAAGCGGTTCCATAATTCAAGGTAAATGTTACGCAAAAGAAGTCAATGGAAGTTACAACCACCCCGACAAATCAGGTCAACACTGCTAAAGCTCAGATAAGCCTATAAAATCATAGGCTCAAGAAAGAGAAGGGATTGATCACAGAAATATCAAAATCACCCAAATCTGAGAGAGCGACAAGCATTCCTGCCGCTGTCTCACAATCAAATTGCCTTGAGCCAATCGGAATACAAAATTTTTCGTCAAGCCTCGGCGAAATTCAAGATCGTTCCAATCGTTCTTGAAGAAGGCGTACGTTGATTGTTCGTGTCTAAATCAAAGATCGTTTGTACCTATTTGGAGATCGAATCAAAGGAGTTCTACAAGTCGTACCCCACACAATCACCTGAAAATTACCAAATTACCCCTCAAATTATTTTGTACACTGTACATCGGACGCGTATTTTTTGGTCCACCTCTTGTACTCGTTTACATATTGGTACTGACATCACTAATACAAATAAGTAGTTAAGATGCCATAGGATATGGTTCCAGCTAGCCACGACATTTTCTGTTTATATAGATTTAATCCTAGCTAATTTTCTGTTTATGATAAAATTCAAATTGCTCGATTAGGAATATGTATCTCTGTGAAGTTCGAATCGACTGCACTATAATATTGTTAAATTTGCTTGCATGTTTACCCTCTAATCAGCCATATCTCAACCAAATGGTTTTACATTGTTCTCGCGATGTGTAAGATAACTATATTTCTACGTAAAGATGAAAATCCAGAGCAGATTTATGAGTTGGAAAGGACGAATTTTAGCTTCATTCCAGTTTGTTGCCTATTTCACTTCTTATCCCTAGTTCTTTTAAATTAACATCTTCGTTTATGAGTTTTTAATCTATTTTTTGCCAATTTGTTTTCCTTAATTTGGCTGTTAAATTTGATGTTAAATATTTTGACCTAAATTTTATTTTTAATTTATCAATTTTTCTTCCATCAATCATTTGTCTTATTTAGTTTAAAAATTAAACTATCGATATATTGAATTTATTTTTTATTTCGGTATATTTGAAATTTTTAAAAATTTAATTGTATAAAATATTTTGAGGAATTTAATGTACTTGTTCATTATTAGGATCAATTTTAATCCAATCTTAATTGTTTCATACATAATACGCCAATTCAGTACAATTTTTATTATTTGTTTTAGACATAGTAAATGAACACAACTACAAGGGAGGTCCACGACCTGTTAAATGTAGTTTGTCTAGCTCAACAGCTTCAAATGCGGAACCTGACTACTGAAGGTGATTCAGCATTAGAAGAAAACAACACCGGCTTGGAGGTTTGTCATCCACAATATAGGGAAATTTGGAATTTTTGTAACCTGAATTATGTAACTTGGAATCACACTCCCGACCACCTTGCTAGGTTCCTCGGGTCAACAACTTGTTATTGAGGTCCCCCACAAGATGGACCAATCAGGATTTGCCGATTAGAATTGTTGATAATCCAAATGCTTGAGTCCCCTCCTGTATGTTTGACTTTGATTTTGACCCAAATCTTGTAGAAGTTTGACTTGATCGATCGCAGCCAGCGATTATACTTATAAAAATTAGAATATTACACTCTAATTTAAATTAGAGGTAATTCCCAATCCACCTCCATATCTAATACCACAAAGTCACATGGGTATATAAATTTTCCAATTCTAACCAAAACATACTCAATTAATCCCTTGGGCTTCTTAGTTGATCTATCAGCGAATTAAAGCATAATATTAGGTAAGCTCACCCAAATTCAACTTCCTGCAAATAGACAAAAGCATTAGATTTAAACTTACAGCCAAAGCACATAATGCCTTGTCAAATTTAAAATTTCCTAATTCGCAGGCATTTAATTTTTCAATATTGCACTACAATTCTCAGTTAGCATTACCGTACCTGTTCTTCAATATCTCTTACCCGAAAGCAGTTCTTTAAAAAGCATGTCATATTGTGGCATCAACATTAAAGCTTCAACAAAAGGGATGTTAATCTCTAGTTTCTTAAAGGTATCAATGAATTTTAAAAAAATTTCTTACAATTTATCCTTCTTAGCTCTCTCCGGGTAAGGCCAAGTGTTTACATCGATATCAATATTAAAGAGAAGATGAGATGACTTACCTTTTTACTTCCATTTAGGTTGAACAATTACATTTCTTTCCACATCTTTTTCCTTTAATTTCTCGCTTTTCTGTTGTTATGCCTCTTGGTTCTTGAGGGAAGCTTCTTGAGTGTGAAATCTGGCCTCAGTTCTAGCATCTCTTTTTTCTTTATTTGCAAGGAATTTTGATCAGATGTCCTCAATACTAGACTTTTGCTCTTGCTCTTGGGCTGGCCTTTGAAATTCGGGTGGTGGTCTTGCCTGTGCATTGGAGTTCTGATTGATGCGGTTCTAATTGTTGTTAGACCATGAGAAATTTGGATGATTCCTCCAACTAGGATTGTAGGTGTAGCTATATGGATCATTGGTCCTACCAAAGTTGGAAGCATAGTTAGCTTGATCCATAGAATTTACAGCATAAACATTACCTGCTTGACACTCATGGTTCAGGTGCCCCCCTACCTACATGTCACAAATCTGAACAACCATAGAAGGATTTTGCAACTTAATCAATTGTTTGCTCAATGACTCGACTTGTGCTTGTAGTGCAAACATTGGATCAACATTATGTATTCCAGCAACTCTTCCTCTTGCACCCCATTCAATTGGGTACTGTTACATATTTGATGTCATCTCCTCAATTAAGTCATAGACTTTATTGAGAGTCTTTTTGTTCACAACACCACCAACTGCAGCATCAATCAGGCTCCGTGTTGAGACTATAACTCCATTGTAAAAAAATTTCATCTGCATCACAAGTGGGATTCCATGATTCGGGCACTTCGTTAGTAACTCTTTCTACCTCTCCCATGCGTCAAACAGTTGTTCATCATGTTCCTGCATAAAATTTGAGATTGCATTACGTAACTTGATAGTTTTAGCAGGTGGAAAGTACTTACCAAGGAATTTCTTTTGCTGCTCATCCCATGTCAGAATCGAATCTGGTGGAAGTGTGGATAGCCAACTTTTTGCTCTATCTCTCCGAGTAAAAGGAAACAGTCTTAACAAACAGCCTCATTAGTAACATTTTCAAACATAAAGGTATCACATAATTTCAAAAAATTTTCAATGTGTTCGTTGGGTTCATTGGCCAAACCTTCAATTGATAGCTATTATGAATCATGGACAAAATTTGAGGCTTGATCTCGAATTTGTTTGTGATAGTCGGTCTAACAATGGTTGATCTTTGCGTATTTGGGTTTGGTGTGACATAGTATTCCATCGTCCTCTCAACCTCTTCTTCATCGTTTGGTGCTGCCATTGCTATATTCTCTCTTCTCCTTGTAGCAAGGAGTGATATTTTGGGTTTTGGATCTGGTTCCGCTAGTGGGTCTCCACTAGACCTTGTTTTCATGTACTGGTCCGAAATAACCAGGAAAGACAGAATAAAAAAAAAAATTAAAACTCAATCCCCGAATTAAAATTTACTTAAACTTACTATCAAATCAATGGTCCCTGGCAATGGCGCCAAAAAGTTGTTGGGTGTCTAGCAAGTGCACTAGGTCAGCAAATAATATAGACTGAAGAGTCCAGATATCGATCCCATAGAGACCTTGTTGAGAATTGAGTTCAAGCAAAGATTTCGTTAATGATTGAGGAGGAAAAAGATGTTGATTGTGAGAAAAACGAAAACAAAACAAATTTTAACTAATGCAATGGAAAACTTAACTAAATCCTCATGAAGATGTCAATCCCTCCTAGTGATTATTTTGAAAAGGTCTGATTTTATTGCTCAAGTATTTTTATCTTCTTTTAGCTTTTGAAAACCCGGTTACCCATATACAGGAAATAGCTCTCACTTATTCATCAAACTCCATCACAATCCGTAACGTTCAAGTCCTAAGTTAATAAATATAAAAGCTTAAAGTTTAACCCTCTCTTATTCGAAACAAGAGTTATAAATAGTCATATCACCTTTACCAGTCTCCATTTCAATCCGAAACGATCTAGTAAAAAGTGAGTTGTTTTAGAAATCGAAGAATCAAACTAGTAGACCAAATGTCTAAGGAATTCTAACTTCTCTATTCGAACCTCATTAGACGCAAAAAAAATCTGAAATAGAAGTATGATATGAACTCAGATTCTAAAACTAAAACAAAGTACTATTTTGCTTCAAAATTCAAAACTTTAACATACTAAAACCAGGAGTTTATGACTTCCCTAACAAAGAAAACTATATGCTAAAGTTAATTACAACTAGGGCTGGAAATGAGCCGAGCCGAGCCGAACCTATGATGGCTCTAGCTCGGCTCTAGCCATTATACATGAGCTCGAGCTCGGGCTCGGGCTCAGACTCGAGCCCATAGCTGGGCTCAAGTTCAAGCTCGAGCGACTCGAACGAGCTCGAGCTCGATTCGAGTGGGCTCTATCCGCTAATCGAGCCCGAGTTCGAGCCCAGCTCGAGCTCCTGACCATGCCCAGGTCATGCCCAGGTCGAGCCCAGGTCATGCCCAGGTCGAGCCCAGGTCATGCCCAGGTCGAGCCCAGGTCATGCCCAGGTCGCGCCCAGGTTGAGCTCCAGTGCATAAAAGCCCAGAGTGAGCTCCAGCTCATGCCCAATAGGTCTGCCAATTTGGGCTTTTTAATTATTCTATTTAAATTTTTTTACAATAATAGATCTAAATTAGTGATTATAAATTAATTATTTAACTAATTATGCTAAAACAAAAATTCATAGAACTTCAAAATTTTTAGTTAATTATTAATTTTGGTTAATAGAATCATTGATAAAAATTTAAAAAGACAATTATAAATACAATTACCGAAAGAACCACGTATTCAAAAAGCTAAAATATTACACCCAATTTTAAAAATATATAACTAAAAATATAAACGAGTCGGCTCGTCGAGCTTCAAGTCAAACTACCTAAAGCTCAAGCTTGGCTCATTTAACTAAACGAGCCTTACTAAAGGCTCAAGTTTGATTCGAGCTCGAAATAATTCGAGCCAAATCGAGCTTGAAATAATTCGAGCCAAATCGAGCTTTTACCGAGCCGAGCTCGAACTGTTTACGAGCTGGCTCGGTTTAGTGCCACCCCTAATTACAACAAAAGACACTGAAATTAAGGATGAAGCCATAAAATAAGAGAAAGGATAGAGAAAACGGTGATCAGCTAGTTCAGCAGTCCTATTTTTTCAAAATTAGTCGACTTCAACTCCTTGAATCTCCTTCTCAGCCTTGGACAAATTTTTTTCTCTTCTAGATGGCTCTGCTCTCCAAAGATCTCCTTCAATGTGTCGGAGCTCTCATATTTATAGTGCATCAACTCCTTTTTGCATTAGGAGTCCTTCTCTTACCAAAATTTCTTTGATTTCTTATTTAGGGATGTCTTCTGACTCTCTTTTCGGTTTCCTTTCGTTCTCAATGGTCAAAGAGTCTTCTCCCAAATCGAAAACATGCCAGATATTAAGAAGAGAGTGAGACTCCTTCTTAATTCAAACTTTCCATACTTGTCTCCTTCCTTTAGTAGGATTCTTCTTCCCCAAGTCATGTCTTTCTTAATTCTCCTCTGAAACACTTTCCATGCCCTTGGTACGTGTCCCCTAAACTATAGGAAAGATTCATATTTCATACAAATCAGTTTGGAAGAGAATTGGCAAAATTTTGTCGTGACAACTTTCCTTTGTTAAATTAGCTTGTCGGTGCAAATTTTGGGTTGTCCTTGCTACGGAAACTCTTTTTGTCGCAACATGCTCTGTTATTCTCCGAGGCGAGTTTTGGTCTTGTTTCTTCTATTTGCATTCTCTTTGAGATTGTCGGGACTTCGCCAGGGCGAATGATATCAATTTCTCTCTATGGCTGTTTTCCTTGATACTTGCCTTGAGTTCATCGGGATGAATGTTTAATTTCATCTTTCTATTGTGATTCACCTTGAGGTCGCTTTGAGCTCCCCGGGGAAAAATTTTTCAGATTAGATTTCCTTCTTTTTTGCTTTTGCCCGATTAACCGTTTTGACCGCCAATCTCGTTAGGGTGAAACTTAATCTTGTCCCAGTAAAGTTTCTTCATTTTTGCCCAAAGTTTGTAATTTTCATCCTTTTTGCTTATTTCTTCTTCCAAACCTGTAATTAACCATAAAAGCCCAAAAACACATTAAATAAGCCTCACATAGAATACAAAAACTAAAAAATCAAACTTATAATATAACATATAATTCACCCTTATCAATCAAGATTGCCAGGATGACGACGCAAGCAAACACGACTGAGGAACAATTGGCAGAGATCCAAGTCGACTTAAAGGAGATGGATGAACAAATTCTAGTGAGGGATGCCCAAATCACCAGAATGATGGAAAAATAAGAGATACTAACCTCCCAGATGGGGGATGTATCCCAGGCGGTAGAAAGAGAACAGGCCGCAACAAGCACTTCAACAACACCTGCTCTAGTCGTCCAACCAGTACCGGTTGTCCAATTGAGTACCCAAGATTTTTGGTTCGAGGAACTTCAAACCCTTACCGCATAGGCAATTAAAGAGATTATCTCAAATGCCATCCGCAATAATAAAGGGACCCAGTCTCAATCTTATGTGACACCTTACTCCCAGTGGGTCCAGGCCTTGTCGATGCCGTTCAGATATCATCCGCCAAAATTCCAACAATTCACTAGAGATGGGAACCCGAAACCGCATATCGCCTACTTCATTCATTGAGATATGCAACAACGCCGGTACAGATCGGCGATCTTCTGGTGAAACAGTTCAGGCAAGCCTTGAAAGGAAATGCCTTCGGCTGGTTCATCGAGCTCCCCAGGAGTTGATCGACACCTAGGAACAGCTAGAGCACGAGTTTCTATCTAGTGGAGCTCACAAATTTGAAACAGAGGAAAGGCATAAAGGTCATCGATTATATCAATTAGTGGAGAAATGTTAGCCTAAGCTGCGAGCACCAATCTATCTACCAAGACAGAAAACGAGATGTGCATCGGCGGAATGAATTGCAGGCTACTATTTTCTTACTGAGCATATAACCCAAAAACTTCCAAGAGCTGGCCACTGAAGCCCACAATATGGAGATCCACAACGAACAAAATGGTGAGGGTAAACCTGCAATTGAGGACCCCGACAAAAAAGAAAAGTCCGTGATGAAGGACTACGAAGCTCCTCAAAATGATGCTTCCAAAGGGTCCTACACCACCAACATCGTCAAACCACCAAATATCATCGCAAAGCCGAATCAATAAAGCTACCCAAGGGAAACAATGGGTGCGACATCTCAAAGGCCTAGCCTCAAAGAAAGGCATGCCAAGTCGTACCCCTTCCGTGACTCTAACATGCCGGGGATGTTGGAGCAACTCGTTCAAAGGAATTTGCTTCACTTGCCTGAATCAAAGAGACCAAGAGACGTTGAAAAAACAAAAGATCCAAACTACTGTAAGTATCACCGCATAGTAGGGCATCCCACTGAAAAATATTTTTTCCTAAAATACAAGATCCTGGAACTGGCAACCGAAGGTCGTATAATAATCGAGATGGACGAGGGCACCGTGGTCTTACACCTTGTGTTCATCAAGGCCGAGCTTAGTTACAAGGCTACGCTCAATATTCCTAGAGCCCTGAAGGTGAAGGATCGTCTCCAAAAGCGTGACTCCAACAATGCACCAATAAAGAGGGAGAAAATAAAGTTGCATGTTTAGGCACCTGCACCACAAGAAGTTGGAAACGAAAATGAAGAAGGATGGATTCTGGTCACCCACTACAAGAAGTCATTCAAAGGAATTGATGTGCCTATGATAATTAAAATCAAGGGGTGTCGACAAACAAAAGAGGCTGCAAATTGCAAAGTCCTTTCAAAGGTTCACAAACAAAAGATGAACCATAGGAGAAGAAGACCTGACAAGCTTGCAGAATTCTTTCCAGAAGGAATCATTCCTCTAGTACCTGAAATGGTGGCCACTTGTTCACTATCGCCATGTGAAAAAGTTATACAGAAACACAAATTTAAAGCCCCAATCGTTGAGTGTGATGATCTTGAAACCTCTTTGAAGTAGATCTCTCTTTCAAATGAAGTAAGAGATGACTTGGATCTACCTATCAGATCCCAACAAGCACTTGCCAAAATCCTGGTTAACCTAGAGAAGTTGTAAGCTGAAGTGGAGCAGCTGAAGATGAGGAGGCATGACAAACCAAGAACTAAATTATCCCCTTCCACCAAAAAGGAAGTAGAAGTTTCCTCAAGCAATCTAAAAGGTTGAATCGCATGCAATGGCATGCCCTCCTTGCATCACCTTCAAAGAAAAAGATCTCCAGTTGGGGGAAATGATTCATAATCGACCCCTCTTCGTGTCTCAGTGTATCAGGGAATGCCCCTTAAACTGGATCTTGATCGATTGTGGTTTGATGGTAAATATACTCTCTATCAGGACAATGAAGAACGTTGCTCTTCTGGCCAAGGACCTGACTGATAGCTCCTTATTGATTCAAGGCTTCAGCTAGGAAGGCCAAAGGGCATTCGGGATGATTCGCCTCGAATTGCATATCGACGAGATGATCTCCACCGAATTATTGCATGTTATCAACTCCAAGAAGTCATACAACTTATTGTTGGGAAGGCCTTGGTTGTACAACAATGGGCTGGTGCCATCAACTGTCCACCAATGCTTCAAATACTGGAAAGACGGTGAAGAGAAAACTGTGTTCACGGATGAGAGCCCCTTCACCGTAGCAGAAGCCTCATTATCTGATGAAAAATATCATCTATCTTCACAAGTCACCATCAAGAGAATATCTTCATCAACGTACCTCTAAAGCCAAAGCTAAAGCAAAATCCGTCTTTCGTATGGAAACCTGCTTCCAAAGAAAAAAAGAAGATCGCTCCACAGTCATCCAACCAATCAAAGAAAATTTATCGGTGTTACAGTACATTCCCCTGTCCCAAAGAAAGAAGGGGAAACTCCTCTTGTTGCCTGAAATAAGGACAACTTGGAGACACTGAAGAAGAATACCACAATGCCTTTGCCAAAGCTGGAGGATCGCAACATCATAAAAAAAGGCCTAAGCCTTGAACAAGAGTTGCCATTAATCCGTATGTCAGAAGGCTTACGACCCGAACGCTTATAACTTGATGGCGAAAGCTGGAAGCACCTTAACCAAAGGTGAATCGCATAAGCAGCCTTTGCTTGGATCTCGAGTATTGACACCAATTCAAGAGAACTTGAGGAAGAAAGGGTATCCAATATCGCAAAATAGCCATGAGATCGGCTATCAAGCAAAGGAACCCGTCATTATTTCTGGCAAAGCGGCATGCGTCAATCAAACAACCACAAAAATACTGCGTAAGAGAAGGGTGAAGCTCCATCAAATGAGCAATGGAAGTCAGCATTCGACTGTATTGGTGCTAATGAAGCCCGCCCTTCCGCATTTTCCTGGTTGGGTAAAGGTATGCTCAAACAGACTATGGAAACAAAGAATGTGTTCCAAAGGCTCCAACATGTCGATGCCGAGAATACCTCCAAAAGACCAAGAGATATGACAAAAATGTCTAGATTTTGGAGGAAGAAAGAGACGACACCTGAAGCACCACCAAATGTCTTCCAAACACTGGGAAAAGCTTCAAGCGAAACCGTGGAGAAACCTTCAGCCTTCCAGCGCCTCGAGGAGAAAACTCATACTAATTAAAAAGGCCTCGGTGTTCGAACGACTCGAAGGGAAAAATATCCACAAGCCTATCAAGAAGCAATCAGTCTTCCAATGGATTGTTTACTCCAGCAAACGGGCAAACAAAAGAAACAAGATCGGTCTGAGTCCACCATTGAACATGCAAGGGCCTTTGGTCCTCAACGCACGTATCGCGACCATTAACTCTTCTAGAAATGGAGACGAGGATGATGAAGTCGTGATGGTCAACCACATCTCCACAATAGGGACAAAACACCAAGACAGAATACTCGGACCATAGAATAGTGCTTGGTTCAATAGAAGACCGATCAACTTCAAACTTGATCACTTCTCAACCTTTGAAGCGACAACAACAAGGCTGATGACGAATTGCTTGAGAACCAAGAGCTCGATGGTGCCACCAAACAAAGTAATCGTGGAGACTAAAGTGAAGATATTTGAAATCCTCACAATCAAGGAGGTAAAATACCTCCAATTTCAAGCTGGGGGGGCAAATCAACATATCAAGCAAGTTCCCTCCTAGAATGAACTAATCTTCAAATCCAAGATCGTTGGAGGCAAAATTCCTCTTTAAATTTCAAGCAACATATCAAATGAGTTCCTTGGATGGAACTTATCTTCATGTCCAAAGCTAGGGGCAGTAAATCTTTCTCGAATAAAAGTGTCTTAAAAAAAATCAAAACTCCTCCAGAAGCACACATTCCTGAAGCAACAATCGATTGAATATTTGACAAAGTTCTAAAGGAGGTAAATTGACCAAAACTCTGAAGCAGCAGATATGGTACTAGGTATATGAGGTCGAGACCAAAACTCTGTCCATCGACTCGTAGCTAGATACGGCCGTGGCTCTCGAATCACCAACTCCTCGAATCAAATAAAAATCTTCAAACTCGGAAGCAGCAGATATTGTTATCTCGAGTCATCGTCTTTAAACCCACCAGAGAAGCAGCAATGAAAGCAACATGATAGATTCAGCCGTCCAAAATGGGATTAAGGTTGAGTTCTTCAAACACTTGCTTCCCAGAAAACGAAAAGTCAGGCGGAGGCGCAAAAGACGGAGTTTCTCGGCCACCTAGATCGGGATCAAGGCCGACTTATTCAAACACTTGCTTCTCAAAAGATGAAAAGTCAAGCAGAGGTGTAAAAGACGGACGGAGCTTATCGGCCCGCCAATTGGGATCAATGCCTAGTTCTTCAACTTATTTCTCAGAAGACGAAAATTCTGGCAGAGGCGCAAAAGATGAAGCTTCTCAGCTCCCCAGATTGGGATCAAGGCCGAGTTCTTCATATACCTATTCCTCAAAAGAGGAAAAATTCCTCAAAAGAGGAAAAGTCAGGCGGAGGCGCAAGTGAAAGAGCTTCACGGCCACCCAGCCGAGTTCTTGAAAGACCTATTTCTCAGAGATGAAAAATCAGGCCAAGGCGTGGATGACAGATCATGTGACCTGGAAGGAACATGCTGGAACCATTTGGATTGCTTGTCCTTGCCCAATTTGGTACAAGACACATGAGAGCAAAACCAAAAATTTATCATCGACTCGTACATACGGTCATGGTTTCTGAATCACCAGCTTGTTGAATCTGGTAGAAGGCTTCAAAAAAATAGAGGCAACTCGACTACAATAGATACTATTTCTCGAGTTCTTGTCGAAAAAATAATGAAGAGCATGCAGCCAATAGGAAATAATAAAGCCATATGGTGAAGATAAATATAATAGTCATCATATGAAGAATAGCACTTGCATCGTTTGGTTCACCTCTCCCCAACCGATATGGTATGAGGTATATAAGGTCGAAACCAAAACTCTGTCCAGCAATCATGGCCCTTGAGTCATCAGCTCGTTGAATAGCGGCTACCAAAGCATCACCTTAAGCTTGGCCACCCAAATCGAGATTAAGGTCGAGTTCTGGAAAGTAATGCGCGATACAAAGAAGGAAACGATTTCGCCCTTTCTTCACGAGAATCGCTAACAGCTCGGGCTCACTACGAAAACATAAGTGGTACAAGTACTTCCCATCAAATTTTGAGGACGTACTATTGTAAGAATCAATTTTGTCCAATCCTTTACTTACGGTCCAAATCAGCACCGTATGACTTGGGTCAACAATTGAAAGAACGATCCCAATCAAACCGATGAAATTGAGCCGTCGATCAAGCCTCTACAGATCAACGACCGAGATCTCCATCGCTCCGTCATCAACTTACATTGGCGACAAGTCACACAAGGCGGCCACATCAGCAACCAACAAGGATCACACATGGCCCTTGCCTCAGTCCAAGACAGCTCCACTCTTCAAGGGAGACGGTACGCAGAAGCGGTCGAAGCAAGTTACAACCACTCCGATAAACCTGGTCCATGCAGTTGGAACTAGGTAAGCCTATAAAATCATAGGCTCAAGGAGATCAAGGGGGGAGATCACAGAGATCAGAAGAAAGATCCGGAGACACGCAAAAAGTTCAAGAGCGTACGTCAAATTCCAAAAATCCCGAATCACCACCCAAATCTGAGAGAGCAACAAGCATTCCTGCCGCTGTCTCGCAAATCAACTTGCCGTGAGCCAATCGGAATACCAAATTTTCTGTCAAGCTTAGGCAAAATTCAAATTCGTCTCGTTCGTTCGTTAAGGAGGCGTACGTTATTGTTCGTGTCTACTCGGCTATCGTTCGTTCTTGATTGGAGGTTGAATCAAAGGAGCACTAGAAGTCGCACCCCACACAATCACCTGAAAATTACCAAAATACCCTTCAAATTATTTTGTACACTGTACATCGGATCCGTATTTTTTGGTCCACATATTGTACTCGTTTACAACTATCTAGAATGTGTATGACCTGTCCTCTAGAAATATTATCTCCGGAGGGAAAAAAGACCTTAAATTGGTCAGCTGAATCAATGGTAGACTCCTCCGCTCGTACCCCATATGGGAAAATTAGAAGCCACTGGAGAAAGTCACTCTCGGGAGCGATGTGAACAAGCCTGAAAAAAAAATATATGTAGCAAAAGAAAGAAAAAGAGAAAAAAGATGACAAAACAAAATCACAAACTGTAAAATAGAAAGAGGGCACAAAAAAAAATACAAACCCTAAAAGAGAAAATGGTTAAAAAAACAAAGAAAACTGAAAAAAAAAACTTTTTGGATTTTTAATCGGACCTGGATCCGTTAAACGGATCCTATTGATACCTGGCCCAAGACGTCTAAGCTCAGTCAAGGCGAGCTCGCCTATGGCCCAACAGGGTGAACCCACCCGCAACCCAGCACGATCGACCCAAGTGTGACCCTTCCCCTTCATCATGCAATTCATGGCGGAAGAGAACTGAAAAAAAATCGGGGGTTGTGCCACCCCTGTTCAGGCACCCGATCGCCGACATCGGTAAATCATGACGATGCCCGATGGCTCCTCGACAATGACTCCGCTGAGGCCGCAAAGATGCATGACAGTACCCCAACAATGACACACGACAAAAAATTCTGCTAGGACGAAGGTTCCCGGTTACAAATCAAGAAAATAAAACACAAACACGAAGTGAAGATGGAGGGAGATTGTCAAAAGAAAAGTCTCTTCGGCAGCCTAAACGCAACTGCTGCTACACAAGTCGAAGAGGGACGACGGATCTTTTGTGTTAAGTAATTAAATTAAGTCAAATGGAGTATTTTCAAAAGTCAATTTTTGTTGGAGGATTTTAAAATAAGACGATGCTTCTTTTCATGCAAACTGATTTACTAATTTTTCCAAATGGCCATGACTTTTCAAAGAGTCATGAGACACCAAAGAGTCTCTTTAATCACCTTTTATAGGTGATTAATTCCAGAACTTCAGTTCACTCAAAACACTTCTTCTCATCTAAAAAATTTTGTTTTCTCTACTCTCCCAATTCCTAGTTCTCTTAATTACGATACATTCAAAGAGGAAGGGTGTTTAAATGAATTTGCTATACGATTTCTAAAATTCCCATTCAAATTCGTGAAAAAGCCTTCCAACAGAGAAAATTATCATCAAATTTCTCAACAATCTTAAGGAATAATTCTTCTACAACATGACTTTTTCAGAGTCAAATGTGGCATCACTCACGATCATGAATCAAGACCTTGTGAAGTTGGACTGATTTGATGGCACAAACTATAAAAGATGGGCTGGCAAAATGATGTTTCTCCTCATAGCTTTGAAGATTTCTTACATCCTGGATCCAAAATTTGAAGAACTTCTGAAGCCTACAAAAAATGAAGACGACAAATTAAAGGAGGAACGAAAGCAAAGAGAAGAAGATGTTTTATTATATAAAGGTCATATATTACAAGCCATCTCCGACCATTTTTTTTATCGTTACTCTCAAATGGAGTCAGTAAAGAAGATATGGAAAGCCTTAGAATTCAAATACAAGGTAGAGGAACAAGGAACGAGCAAATATCTAATATCCAAATACCATGAGTTTAAAATGGTAGATGATAAGGCCATTCTAGACCAATGCCATGAGATGGAAACCATTGTTAGTCAAATGAGTGTTTTAGATATTAACTTTTCTGAAACCTTTCAAATAGAAGCCATCATTGCTAAATTACCTCCTTCATGAAAAAATTATGAAAAGAAACTCATCAATAAGATTAAAAATTTCACCCTCGAGCAATTATAAAGAAACCTTTGAATAGAAGAGGAGTTTAGAGTTTGAGATAAAAAATAAGAACCTATTTTGAAGCCAATGTGATAGAAAACAAACCCATAAAGAAAGCAAAAAAGGCTTATGAAAATGAGAAAAAAAAGGGTCTTTGTTATGTATGTGGAAAAATTAGGCATTTTGTTAGAACATGCAGAAATCAAAAGAAGGATGCAAATATGGTTGAAGAGTATGTAGCCATGGTAACTGAAGTGAACACAGTAGATTCAATTTCTTGTTGGTGGCTGGACTTTAGTGCAACAATTCATATTTACAAAGACAGATCAGCCTTTAAGACCTTTGAAGAGACAACCAATGGTAATGAAGTGTAAATGGGAAATCAAAACTGAGCTAGGGTTGTGGGAAAAGGTATGAAAGATCTTCTCTTCAATTATGGTAAGAAACTCACTCTCACAAATGCTCTACATGTTCCTGAGATGAGAAAGAACTTAATCTGTAGACATGTTATGTAAGAAGTGTTTCAAGGTCATATTTGAATCTAACAAAACTATTTTGTCAAAGAATGGGTTGTTTGTTGGAAAGGGTTATTCTTGTAACAGGATGTTTAAATTGAGTATTAATAATAGTGGTTCATCCTATATGATAGACTCTTGTTGTTTGTGGCATGCAAGATTAACTCATTTAAATTTTAATTCCAAAAATTTAATGAATAAAAAAGGTTTCATCACACTTAACCAAAATGAAATGGAAAGATGTGAAATATGCCTTAAGTCTAAGGTGACAAAAATACCTTGCTCTAGCATTGAGAGAACATTAGAATTATTGAAATTAGTTCACTTGGATGTATGTGAATTAAATGGTGTAATCACTAGAGGAGGTAATAAATACTTCATTACATTTATAGATGGTTTTTTTGGATATATGTATGTTTTATCTTATGAGGACTAAAGATGAAGCATTTTTTATGTTCAAGGTTTATAAGGATGAAGTTGGAAACCAAAAGGAGAAGAAAATCAAAATTCTACAAAGTGATAAAGGAGGAGAATATTTATCATTAGAATTTCAATGTTTTTGTGAAGAATATGGTATTGTTCATGAAATGACAACCGCTTATACTCCCCAACAAAATGGATTGGATGAAAGGAGAAACCAAACTTTGGTTGAAATTGTAAATTCTATGCTTCTTAATTCTAGTTTACCATTGAATTTATTGGGTGAAGCATTGTTTTCAGATTGTCACATATATAATAGGATCCCATCTAGAAAGAACCAAACTTGTCCCTATGAGTTGTGGAAAGGTAGAAAACCAAATATTTTATACTTCAAAATTTGGGGTTGTGTAGCATATTAAATGACACCCGATCCTAAAAGAACTAAATTAGGTTATAGAGCATTAAAAAGTGTGTTTATAGTTTATGCTCAAAATAGCAAAAGCAATAGATTACTAGATTGTGAATATAATGTAATTGCTATGTCTAGAGATGTTGAATTTCAAGAAAATAAATTTTTATCAAAAGATAATAATAGTGAATCAAGTAAGACTCCTAAGGATGCTTCTATAGAAGTAGAAGATGGCATTAGAAAAAATGTAGAACCAAGGAGAAGTCAAAGAGAAAGAAAAGAAAAAACTCTAGGCCCTGATTTTATTTCTACTCAATCTATAATTTTTCTTCTAGAAGGAGACAAAGGCAAAGTATTGAATAAGACACCTATAGAATTGAATGAAGATTTTGGTCCTAAGACTTATATCGAGGCTATGACATCTAGAGATTCAACCTTTAGGAAAGAAGCAATTAATGATGAAATGGATTCTATCATGTCAAATAACACATGGGATTTAACGGAGTTCTATTCCTATACATTGTAAGTAGGTATTTAGGAAGACATAAAATTTAGATAGAACTTTACAAACCTTTAAAGCTAGGCTGGTAGCAAAAGGATTTAAAAAAAAAAAGGGGATGGATTGCTTTGATACATATGCAGCTGTGGCTAGAATATCTTCTATTAAAATTATTTTTGCTTTAGCTTCCATATATCATTTGTATATTAATCAAATGGATGTTAAGACTGCATTTTTAAATGGTGATCTTGATGAAGAAATATATATGTAGCAACCAGAATGATTTATTCTTCCAAGTAATGAAGGTAAAGTTTATAAGTTAGTGAAATCACTTTATGGTTTAAAGCAAGCACCCAAAAAATGACATGAAAAGTTTGATGTTGTTATTTTATCTAGTGGTTTTAAACATAATAGTGCTGATAAATGCATTTACATGAAGTTTGTATATGAATATGATGTGATTTTGTGCTTGTATATTGATGATATATTGATCATAACCAACAATATGGTGGGGGTTCTTGAAACTAAGAAGTATTTCACTACTGTGTTCAAGATGAAAGATTTAGGTGAAGTGACTACTATCTTAGGCATTAAAGTGAGAAAACAAAATGGATGTTATGCTTCAAATCAATCACATTATATAAAGAAGATCATTGATAAATACTCTTACTTGGGATTTAAGGATTATAGAACTCCTCATGATACTAGTATGAAATTGAGTATGAATTCTGGTAGAGCAATATCACAACTTGAGTATGCTAGTGTTATTGAAAGTTTAATGTATGTTATGCATTGCTCAAGACTAGATATTGCATATGCTGAATGTAAATTGAGTAGATACACTAGTAATCCTGGAGCTATTCATTGGAAAGCAATTGGAAGAATCCTTGGGTATTTAAAACCAACTATTGCATAGGAATTGAAATACAACGAATATCCTAATGTGTTAGAAGGATATTATGATGCTAGTTGGATGAGTAGCTGTGATGATCATATGTGTACTAGTGGCAGGATTTTTACATTAGGTGGAAGTGTTATTTCATGAGATTCTAAGAAGCAAACTTGAATTTCACACTCAACTATGGAATCAAAATTTATTGCTTTGGCTAGTGGTGGTCAAGAAATGGAATGGATTAGGAATTTGTTATTGGATATTCCCTAATCTCATGCCTCCTATATTTATTCATTGTGATAGTGAAGCGACATTGTCTAGAGCATACAATAATATTTATATTAGTAAGTCTAACACATTAGTCTAAGACATCAACATGTGAAGGAATTGATACATGGAGGTATCATTACTATTACTTATGAGAGGTCAAGTAAGAATTTGGCGGATCCTCTTACCAAAGGGCTTTCTAGAGAAGTGGTAAGAGAAACATCTCTTGAGATGGGATTGAAACCCTTTTTTAGTCAACAGTGATGGTAACCCGATTGAATGCTAGTAGAACATTATCCCTAGGTTTAATGAGTGAAAACAAGTTATTGTGGGTGACTGAGCATTGGAACTTGAAAGCTATTCCAATGCTGCCTGCTACGTTAATGAGGGTTGAGCTTTAACTCTTAATCAGGTTCGTATGGTGTTGTTGTAACAAGAACACTAGAGGAACCTCACTTATGTGAACATAGAAGTGGTGCCGCTTCTCATGGAAGTTGTTCATGAAACTAGGGAGCGCATGGCCACAAAAGTGCTAACAAGTTTCCTTGTTAATAGTATGATGATGTTATGTGTGTGGTATTACCGAGTTATGGCTAAGAGTACCTAGTTTAATGCTACATGCAACTAGTGATCCTACAAGAAAAAAACTTTGTCATAAAGGTTTTTGTCACCAACAAAATGTTGTAACAAGAAAGTGTCTATTGCCACGAATTATAACTATCGTACAAGAGATATTCAAACCAAAAATGAGGTTTTAATTAGGCAAATCTATTGTCACGAAAAATGGAAATTTGTGTCATAAAAATTGCCCGCCAAAAAACTAAGTTTCTCGCTAAATTTTTTGGCACGATATAGATTAATTCGTAACAATATGGTGTACATGTTGTCACGCTTTCAAAGTTCATGAGTAGACCCCACTTAATTTTTTTTTTTTTTGGACATAGACATATTGTCACAAATACCTTTTTGTAGCAAGAGAAGAACACCAATTGTTACAAATTTTTTATTTCGTGACTTCAAGAAAACGTTTGTAAGAAAAAATTAAAATAGCCAAAACCTGTTGTCAGGAAAAAAGAAATTTGTGACATTAAAATTTACTCGTGTTGTCACAAATATGATGAAATCGTAACCAAAAGAAGCATGTTTTGTCACAATTTCCCTTTTCGTGACAAGCGTGATGTCTACTTACAAATTAATTTTTGAAGTGAGAGATTTATTGTCATGAACATCTTTGTGTGACAAGAGATGAGGTCCTATTGTGATGAATTATAATTTTCGTGACACAAGATAAACGAACTGATAAATAATTATTAGTAAGGCCAAACGTTTGTCACAAAAAATGAAAATTTGTGACAAGAAAAAAAAATATTATTGTTACGAATTGATAATTTTGTGACTACAGGAAAACACAAGTAAAGAAAAAAATTATTAAGGCCATTAGCTGTAGTCATGAAAATTGACATTTGTGACAATAAAATTCACTAGTGAAAAATCTCAATTCCTACAAAATGTGTTGTCACGATGTAATGGTTTCGTGACAAGAGGGAAACTCCAAATTTTTTTTTTTGTCCAAAATGTTTTGTCACGAATTCAATGTCGTAACAATAGAGGAATTTCTAAAGTTACAAAATTTTTATTTCGTGACTGAAGGAAAACCCAGATAAATAAAAATTTATAATGACCTAAATCTATTGTCAAGAAAACAAAATTTTGTGACAATAAAATTAACCTCGGACGATATCAATTCCTTATGAAATTTGTTGTCACGCAAAGAAGAACACTTTGTCACGATATAAATGTTGCGTGAGAAGAGATTACTTAATTAAAAATTTTATTTTTTTTAGAGTGAGTCTTATAGTCATGAGTACCATTTCGTAACAATAGTGGTTGTTCTATTTTTATGAAATATTTATATCGTGACTAAAGGAAAGTAATGGTACAAAATTAAAGCCTCAATCTTTTGTCATGGAAAGAGAAATTTGTGGAAAAAAAAATACCAGCGAAAATACCCTCAAAATTTGTTGTCACAATATTAATATTTCGTGACAATAGGAAAACTTACTAAAATTTATTTTGTTAAGTGAGGGTATTGTTGTCACGAATTGTGTTTTGTAACCATAATTTAGATTTTGATTGTTGCGAACTATTTATTTCATGACAAGAGGAAAATACATGGAAAAAAATTAAGGCCTCATTCTGTTGTCACGAAAATAGAAATTTGTAACAATAAATATACCCGCAAAAAATCTTTGTTCCCGCTAAATTTGTTGTCACAAACTTGAATAAATCATAACAATAAGAAGTACATTTTGTCACGATTTAAATATTTGGTGATAAGTGGAAAATTCAAATAAAAATTTTATTTACTCTAGGTTCAACCTATTGTTACAATTTGCTTATTCGTGACTATAAGACCTTCTGACTAGAAGCTCTCTAGGTTTGACTAGAAGCAAACTCCATGGTTAATTTTTTATTAACTTAAATCTTTTTATTTAATATGTTTAACTTTTCTCAAAAGTTTCTATAAATTGTACTTTGAAAATTCCAAAAGTTAAAGACATCTGTATATTTTAAATTTTTTTGTTATATTATTGAAAGAAAATAGAATTAATAATTATTATTATTATTGTAGTAAATAATTGTGAGCGATTGATTATCTCTTATATCTTTAAGTGTGAGATATAATATTTTTATGCAGAACCAATTGAATATTAAAGAAAAAAATTCCATATATATTAATATTACTATTTCAATATCTACCAATGCTTTAAAAATCGAACCGGACCGGCCGGTCCAACCCGGTTGTACCAGACCGGAGGTCGATCCGGTTCTGATTGACTCGGTCCAGTTCACTATAATCAGCATTAATTTTGTCATTTTACGTATAGAAATATAATATATTATAAAGTATAGAGGATAATTTTTAATGGTTGAACCATTGGTCCAACCTGGTCTAACCAGGTTCGACCGAAACCGAACATACTTCCAGTTTGATGGCCGGTTTGGTTTTTAAAACATTGATATCTAGAACTCACATATATTTATAAAATTAGTATTTAATATATGCAACAATTTACACAATTATATTTATTGGCCAAATAATTATTTATGTTAGTATATGACTATTAGAGAACATTTTGTGGGAGATTTAATTTATTAAAGATAAATAAAATAAAAATTTTTAAAATACAATGGAATTTCATATTAGAATAACTTATCTATTTTAAAAAAAATTACATTTGGTAGTTGAGAGTTTGATCTAAATAAATTAAAACAAAGGGACAAAAAAGAATAAGAAAACCAATAAATATGAAAGAGTGTTTTGTCTTGAAATATTAAATTCCTGACAATAAAATGCAAATTTTTGACTCAAATTAAGATTTTCTTGCCCACATTGGCATTATTGGCATGGAAATCTAATATTTGTGACAATTCTAATTTTTAATAGATTTTATTTCACCGCTTAAATTTTTAGTTTTAAAGATCCTAATTTGCAAAAAATAGTAAATTAAATAAAAGATCCTAATTTCAAAATAAAAAAATTAAATAAATAATTATAGCATGTATAAATAATAATATTTATTCTACCCAATGTTTTAAAAACCGAACATGCAATAAAACCAGCAGCTATTCATTCTACCTTTTAAAATTTCACTAAATCTCTAGCTATTAACTAAAATTCTAATATTAGATAAAATAAAAAAATGAATGTTAAGTCTATTGAAGACAGTCACGACTGTGTAAATCTTGACAAAAAACTGTCTTTTTGCATTCCCCCTCGCCATTCCTCTTTCCCTCTCTCATCTCTTTCCCTCTCTGTCTCTTTCCCTCTCTCTTCTCTTTCCCTCTCTTCTCTTTCCCTCTCTCGTCTCTTTCCCTCTCTTTTCTCTTCCCCTCTCTTCTTATTCCCTCTCTTCTCATTCCCTCTCTCTTCTTATTCCTTCTCTTCTCATTCCCTCTCTCTTCTCTTTCCCTCTCTTCTCTTTCCCTCTCTCTTCTCTTTCCCTCACTCTTCTCTTTCCCTCTCTCTTCTCTTTCCCTCTCTCCTCTTTACATGATGTAGAAGTTGAGCAAATTGTAGCTCATGACAATGTTGAGGAATTGGGTGGGGTTGAGGGAGAAGCTCAACATGATACAAGTGGCGGGGAGCAATTTGATGATTTGTTTGTAGATGCTAACAAAGAGTTGTATCCCGGGTGCAAGAGTTTCTCTAAATTGAAGTTTATTATAAGATTGCTCCACATCAAGACTACAAGAAACTTGAGTAATAATGCAATGGATGAGTTGATTGGTCTCATTAAAGAATCTTTACCCATTGGTGAGACATTGCCCCGTAACTATTATGAGGCCAAAACCTTGTTGCGGAAGTTGGGTTTCTTTTATGAGAAGATTGATGCATTTAAGAATGATTGCATATTGTTTTGGAAACAATATGAGCAAGAACATAAATGCCCTCAATGTCATGAGTTGAGGTATGTTCACTCAGAAACTAAAGGGAAACCGATCCCTCACAAAGTGTTGCGTTATTTTCCATTGAAGCCACGACTTCAACGTTTATTTGCATCAAAGGAAAATGCGAGGGATATTCGTTGGCATGCGGAAGTCCGTTTCCAGGAACCCAATGTATTGAGACATCCTGCTGATTCAGAACAAGGGGTAGGTTTTAATAATGACTACCCATGGTTTGCGGCTGACCCTCGAAATGTAAGACTCGGTTTGGCTAGTGATGGCTTCAATCCATTTAGTAACATGAGTACGTCTTACAACATATGACCTGTGGTTTTGATCCCTTACAATATACCGCCATGGAAATGTATGAAAGATCATTACTGCATGCTTAGTTTACTTATCCCAGGGCTAACATCACCTGGCAATGACATTGATGTCTACTTACGCCCTCTTGTGGAAGAGTTAAAAGATCTTTGGAATGAGGGTATCCGAACTTAGGATGCTTACAAAGGGGAAATCTTCACAATGCATGGGTAAAGTAAACTAAACATGGCCAAGAAAAGAAAGCGAATCCCTAATACATTGAACTGGAGGAAGAAGTGTGTATTCTTTGAGTTGAAATATTGGTCTAGTCTGAAGTTGAGCCATAATTTGGATGTCATGCACATTGAGAAAAACATATGTGACAATATTTTGGGAACAATACTAAATATATCTGGGAAGTTGAAAGACTTTATGAATGCAAGGTTAGACCTTGAAGATATGAGGGTAAAAGAAGAACTTCATTTACGAAGAGATAGTGAGTCGATTAGTATGCCACATGCTTCATATACTTTGACACAAGATGAAAGAAAACAATTTTGCGAGTGGTTATCAAAAATCAAATTTCTAGATGGATATGCTTCTAACATTTCAAGATGGGTAAACACTAGTGCGATATCTTTATCTAGTTTGAAGAGTCATGACCGCCATGTGATGCTCCAACGTTTACTTCCGGTGATATTGCGTAGCCTACTGAGTATGAATGTGACCACTCCAATCATTGAGTTTGGTTTATTTTTTAAAGAGTTGTGTTCAAGAAATCTAAATATAGATGTGTTAAAAAAGTTGGAAGCAGACATGATACTCATATTGTGTAAGCTAGAACAAATATTCCCGCCTGCATTTTTTTATGTCATGGTCCACCTAGTAGTTCATCTACCGCGTGAGGCATTATTGTGTGGTCCTGTCCAATACCGATGGATGTATCCGATCGAAAGGTATAATCTTTGTAGACCTGCTACAATATTAGTTACATATTTGTATAACAAATATATTTTTACTATGAGTTATCAATAGGTTTCTCCGCAAATTGAAGATATATGTGCGAAATAAAGCACGACCAGCATGTTCAATTGCAGAAGCATAAATAGACAATGAAGTTCTCACATATTGTTCTATGTATATAGATGGGGTTGAGACGAAGTTTAATCGGGCAGATCGGAACTATGATGGAGACCCTTTGAGTCTTAAAAATAAGATTTCTATGTTTTCACACACAGCTCGAGAATTAAGTGGAAGGAATGAGTTGGTCCCCACCCCATCTATGTATAAGAAAATATTGTGAGTTGTTCTTAACAACTACGACGAAATCGAAGAATACCTCATGTGAGTACTCGTTGCATTGTAGTCCATTACTTGTTATTTTCAAACCATGTTGTTGTTAACTTGTTTGATTTCTATGATAAATAATGAGCATGAATGTCTTCTACATTAGTTAGATACATCTAATCTAGAGGAACGACATGAGAACCACTTTGTGGACAGGTTTAAAGTTAAGGTTAGAAAAAACCTACCACTTTTTGATTTACCTAGACCTTTAAGAAGTTAAATTTATTGAGTAAAAGGTTGATATGTATATATATATATATATATATATATATATATATATAGGTGAATGACTTGGTCAATGAAGGGAAGCTTGATATATGCAGTGATATTTACAATCTTGGTTTTGGACCGACTTAAGCTAGCCACTACTCTAGTTGTATTATAAATGGAAAGAGAATCCACACAGAAAAACTTGAGAAATGTCGTTGGACACAAATTAGTGACATCGTTGTTAGAGGTTACTACAACAATAACTACATTGACTACGATGGTGTTGTGATCGACATAATTGAGCTCCGATACATGGGGAATAATTTTGTATATGTGTTACTCTTTAAATGGTATGATGTCAGTAGTAAGCGTGGATTAAAAACTAATAGTTGGTTTACAAGCATTAATACCTCCAGGACTTGATGTAATGATGATCCGTTCACTTTGGCTTTTTTAGCATAACAAGTTATTATATTGATCATCCAAAAAATGATGGTCACTGGCGAGTTGTGGAAAAAATCAATATGAGAAACACATTTGATATCCCAGACCAGTCAATTATTGGTAATGTTGAACCAGAGGCCTACGAACAAGATACCCCTACTACACATCTCAACGTGATGGAATTGTTGACCTATTGGTTAGGGAAGATGTTCCTCTAGAGCAAACAGATTCACCAGCCCCAAGGGTACAATGAAAAGGGAAAGGAGGAGAAGAAGAAGAAGAAGAAGAAGAAGAAGAAGAAGAAGAAGAAGAAGAAGAAGAAGAAGAAGAAGAAGAAGAAGAAGAAGAAGAAGAAGAAGAAGAAGAAGAAGAAGAAGAAGAAGAAGAAGAAGAAGAAGAAGAAGAAGAAGAAGAAGAAGAAGAAGAAGAAGAAGAAGAAGAAGAAGAAGAAGAAGAAGAAGAAGAAGAAGAAGAAGAAGAAGAAGAAGAAGAAGAAGAAGAAGAAGAAGAAGAAGAAGAAGAAGAAGAAGAAGAAGAAGAAGAAGAAGAAGAAGAAGAAGAAGAAGAAGAAAAGAAGAAGAAGAAGAAGAAGAAGAAGAAGAAGAAGAAGAAGAAGAAGAAGAAGAAGAAGAAGAAGAAGATAAATAAGAAGAAGAAGAAGAAGAAAAAAAATAAGAAGAAATAGAAGAAAAGAAAAGAAAATAAATAAATAAAATAAAATAAAAAAGAAAAGAAAATAAAAAAAAAAAAAATAAAAAAATAAATAAAATAAAATAAAAGAAAAAAAAAATAAAAGAAAAAAAATAAAATAAAAAATAAAATAAATAAAATAAAATAAAATAAAATAAAATAAAAAGAAATAAAAAAAATAAAATAAATAAAAGAAAATAAATAAATAAAAAAATAAAGAAAAAAATAAAATAAAAAAATAAAAAAAAGAAAAAAAAAGAAAAAATAAATAAAATAAAATAAATAAAATAGAATAAATAAAAAAAAAAAAAAAAATAAAAGAAAATAAAAAAAAAAAGAAGAAAAAAAAGAAGAAGAAGAAAATAGAAATAAAATAAATAAAAAAAAGAAAATAAAATAAAAAAAGAAATAGAAGAAGAAAAAGAAATAAATAAAAAAAAAAATAGAAGAAGAAGAAGAAGAAAATAGAAGAAGAAAAGAAAAAGAAATAGAAGAAGAAGAAATAGAAGAAAAGAAGAAGAAATAAAAAAAGAAGAAGAAGAAGAAGAAGAAGAAGAAGAAGAAGAAGAAGAAGAAGAAGAAGAAGAAGAAGAAGAAGAAGAAGAAGAAGAAGAAGAAGAAGAAGAAGAAGAAGAAGAAGAAGAAGAAGAAGAAGAAGAAGAAGAAGAAGAAGAAGAAGAAGAAGAAGAAGAAGAAGAAGAAGAAGAAGAAGAAGAAGAAGAAGAAGAAGAAGAAGAACAAGAAGAAGAACAAGAAGAAGAAGAAGAAGAAGAAGAAGAAGAAGAAAATAGAACAAGAAGAACAAGAAGAACAAGAAGAAGAAGAAGAACAAGAACAAGAAGAAGAACAAGAACAAGAAGAACAAGAAGAACAAGAACAAGAAGAAGAACAAGAAGAAGAAGAAGAACAAGAACAAGAAGAAGAACAAGAACAAGAAGAAGAAGAAGAACAAGAAGAAGAACAAGAACAAGAAGAAGAAGAAGAAGAAGAAGAAGAAGAAGAACAAGAAGAAGAAGAAGAAGAACAAGAAGAACAAGAACAAGAACAAGAAGAAGAAGAACAAGAACAAGAAGAAGAAGAACAAGAACAAGAAGAAGAAGAACAAGAACAAGAAGAAGAACAAGAAGAAGAAGAAGAAGAACAAGAACAAGAAGAAGAAGAAGAACAAGAACAAGAAGAAGAAGAAGAAGAAGAAGAAGAAGAAGAAGAACAAGAACAAGAAGAAGAAGAAGAACAAGAAGAACAAGAACAAGAAGAACAAGAAGAACAAGAAGAAGAACAAGAACAAGAAGAACAAGAACAAGAAGAACAAGAACAAGAAGAACAAGAACAAGAAGAAGAAGAAGAACAAGAAGAAGAAGAACAAGAAGAACAAGAAGAACAAGAAGAAGAACAAGAACAAGAAGAACAAGAACAAGAAGAACAAGAAGAACAAGAAGAAGAAGAACAAGAACAAGAACAAGAAAAACAAGAACAAGAAGAACAAGAAGATGATGTTGGAAGAGCAAAAATATGTGTGGTTGATTATAATTTGTAATTATTTTTATATATAGTTTACATTCATCCTATTAGCAGTGTGTGATATCCATGGTTTATTGTAGAACAAAAAATTTAAAATTAATTTTATTACAATGGCCATGTTAATGGAATTGGTTCATGTTGCCTCTTCTTTAATCGAAACTTAATGTATTGTCTTTTGTATGTTCAATGAAAATAATGATGATACTTAGTTATGTTGAACTATCTCTGTATAGATTTCAAATATATATTTTTAGGTCTACTCATTTGTTAGGTCACAAACCTTTCAGTGCTAATTTATTTGCTGCATAGTGTAAGTTTTTCAATTTATACTCGTTTGTCTCATTATTCAATTTTCCTTTTATAATTAAAGAATGCTTATGAAAAATGTTGTTTTGTGAAAATTGGAGGGTTGGGGAGAGGCAGTTTTGTTAAAAATGGAGTGGGGTGGGGGAGGTAAAGAGGGAGAGGGGAGGTTGATTGCCTTTTTCTAAACAATTAATCTTTCTTGATTATTAGGTTCAAAATGCCTTCTCAAGGTCCACGTGGTACATGTGGTAAGACTGCCAAGCACGTATCTATATCAGAAGTGCGTTGTTCTTCCTCAGCACCTACAACTGAGGCTGAGGTACCACTTATTCCTCCTGAGATGCAGCTAGCATGTTTAGGTGGGCTTTCCACAGTGTCAGAATCAGTTCCATGCTCTGAAGGAACTTTTGTACATTAGGTGCTTTCAGAAGGAAGTGACGGACCTGTTTCTTCTGATAGTATCACAAGGAGTGAGGGTATGTATTAATGATAACAATGTAATAATTATTAACACAAAATTTTTGATTGTATAATAAGAAAATCTTTATTCTTTGCACAGACATTCGCATCTGTATCTGTACGTAGACGGGGTAGAGGCCCTTGTTGCGGTGCAATAGTTGAAACATTATTACCTCTTGCTGTTAGAAAATTTAAAGATCTAAAGGATGAGGACTTGACAAATGCATAAGCCTTCATTCAGGTACTTTCAAATATATATATTTTTACTCTTAATAACTTATTGCTTATTAAACTTCATATTTTTTCTACATAGGACAAGTTTGCCATTGATATCACAAACAAGGACCATAAGGCGATTGTATGTAACATGATGATGTCAACCTTTCGTAGGTATAGGGGTAAACTGCTTACATGGTTCCAGGAACATGGTGGAGAACCACAAGGTAGGTTGACGTCATATCCAAGGTTGTCAACAGATGTTTGGAAAAACCTCTGTGACACTATTTTTACGTCTTCGAGTTTTAAGGTAACTTAAACATTTTAGTTATAATAAGTGCACTCCAATTATTAATACATCTTTGTACTAAATTTATGTTTACAATTGCAGAATCAATCTAACAAAAACAAGATAAATATACAAATGAAGATTGTTCGACATAAGACTGGTCAGATGTCGTTTCAACACATTTATCGAGATATGGTAACGTATTACATTCATTTAAGTTGCTTTGTTTGTGTTAAATTTTTATATTTACAAGTAATTTATATTTTTTATTCTAATATCTTATAGGGAGATGACAAAAGTCCTATAAATTAGTTCAAGCAAACATATTGTTCAAAAAATGGCGTGTGGGGGTTTGGTGCAGAAGAGAAATATGTAAGTATTAGTTTCTTTTATGTAAAATCCTCTTTTTAATTTTTTATTGGGTTTTCTTATTAATGTCATATAATAAAATATTTTCTCTTTTTAGAACCAAATGATTGAAGCTAAAGAAGCTGCATCTGAAACCGGTTCTGTTGATGAAGCAAAGATTGTGAAAAGCATTCTTGGATATAGGTCTGGCTACATCAAAGGTCAAGGGACAGCCCAACCACGTATTATCAAAGGATCTCGAAGTTCTTCTACTGCAGCACAATTTGAAGAAAAATTGTCTAAGTATTCCCAAGAAATTCAATCATTGAAGGAATAAAATGCTTCTATGCGTGAAGAGCATTCCCAAGAGATACAAATGTTGAGAGATGAAAACAACAAACAAATAGAGAGTAACAAACAAATGGAGGAGAAATATGACAAACAGATGCAGGACATGTTTGAGATAATTCGTAAGTTGCAGGAAGCACAAAACAAAAGTTAGACATGTATTTTTGTTTTGATACTTTGTGTACTTGTATGTATACGTTATAAAGTATGAAATATTATTTTGTATGAATTTATATAATATATTTTTATTATCTTTATATTTGCCCATAATAATATTTATTTTTTTATATTTGATGTTTTCAAAAAGAATATAATAGCCAGAAGGTTGGGTGTCTAGCAAATGCACTAGGTTAGCAAGTAATATAGACTCGAGAGTCCAGATATCGATCCCACACAGACCTTGATGAGAACTCAGTTTAGGCAAAGATTTTTCTACTGATTGAGGAAAAGAATTTTTGGTTTTGAGAGCTGGAAAAACAAAACAGAATTAAACTACTGGAAAAACTAATAGAGATGAGATGTTGGAGAAGAATGTCAATCCCTCCTAGTTGCTAACATGCAAAGTTCTAATTTTATTGCTCAAGCACCTTTACTTTGACTTAGCTTTTGAAAACCTGGTTACCCATATACAGGAAATAACTTTCACCTAATCTCTAAACTCCATCACAATCCAGAAACATTCAGATCCTAGGTACATAAATATAAAAGCTTGAAGATCAACTCTTATTCAGAACAAAAGTGTTTAACGAGTCAAATTGCTTTCCACTAGTCTCCATCACAATCCGGAAACAACTAGTGAGAAAAACAAGTCAACTTTCACTCATTCTTTAAACTCCATCACAATCCGAAAACATTCAAATCCTAAGTGCATAAACATCAACTCTCTCATTCAGAACAAGGGTTATTAAAAGTCACATCACTTTTCAACTAGTCTCCATCACAATCCAGAAATAACTAGTGAGAAAAATGAGTTATTTTAGAAAATAAGGAATCATTTAACTAACCCAAATCTTTACTGAAATTTAACTTCTCAATCCGTACCTCATTAAACTTCAGATATCAATCTAAATTAGCAATAAGCAATGAATACAGATTCTAAAACAAAAGCAAAATACTTTATTGCTATAGAATTCAGAACTTAAACATAAACAACTAGGAGTTCATGACTTCCCCAACAAAGAGAGACTACTCCATTCTAATAAAACAAACACTGAAAGAGGAATTAATTACAGCCATGAAAACAAGAAGAAAACAAAGTACAAAAAAACCCCTTTTGAGGACTGTCCTTCGCTTCAACTCCTTGACTGAAATCTCTTCCTTCTCTCTCTCTCTCTCTCTCAAATCCAAACTAACTAAAAACAATAAAAACCTAAACTACTGTATTTACAAATTGAAAGTGGATGAAAACTGGATAAAAAAACTGGATGCTTGTGCTTTGCCTCGGACCTCCTTTTATAGCTGAAGCTCTGCCCAGAACTTGTAATTTTTGCCTCTGTCCAGAGGTATGAATTGTTACTTCCCGACCTCATAATTTACTGAAATTACATTCGAACCTTCCTTACATAGTCCTTGACTTGTGTACTAAATTTGAAGTCATTCTGATTTGGGAAACTTCAGATATCACCTTGAGAAGTTGAACTGCTTCTGCGGCCAATTCCAGCACTGGGTCCACCAGTTTGAAACTATAAAACTCCACAAACCCGACTTGGATAGACCTGATTTTCCGTGTCATGATTCGCAATCCTCTCAGGAAGCTGTGGTCCTAGATATGGCCTCTTCAATCTCGGACTTGTACTTTCCTTTTATGGCAGCAGTTTTCTTCTTTGTCTTGGACTTCTCTTCTTGACCATTCAATGCACCTAGACTCTGGAAATATATCATAAAATCTTCGTGGATACCTTCCTTAGCCAATTAGGACTTCTTCTTCCGAGTCTAGGCTTAATTGATAGTAAGAATCCAGAGATTTCCGCAAGTCACGGAGCAGATTGAGCGGCGCGGTCGCGCCGAATTGTTCATTGTTTTAGCGCGGTCGCGCCACTGGAGCAGAAATTTTGTCTAAGTCTGGAGCACGGCCCTCGGGTCCTAAATGAGGAAGGATTCTTCATGGCGCGGTCGCGCCACTTTATGCTATCGAACTGGCGCGGTCGCGCCACTCCGTAGATGCTTTGCCGACTTCCCGAAATAGAACTTGGCATCTTTGTGAAGACACAGTGCAGCGCGGCAGCGCCATCTTCCTGGCACGGTAGCGCCTTATGAGGGCGCGGTCGCGCCATTTCACGTTCACGAAGTATCCTCTTTTCAGCTCTACTAGCCGTTGGGAATTTTTTTTATTTCTTTGAATTTTTGAACATTTTCCCGGCGCGGTCACGCCAGAATCGGTGCGGTCGCGCCACTCTTTTTTTGCTCTTTTTGCTTATTTCTGCTTCAATTTCCCCAAGAATTCAGATTTTCTTCTTCTATCAAGCACCTGAGACACAAAACATGAATTTGAGTTATATAATTTATTTTCATGCTAATAATTAACTCAAAATGGGAGTTTATGATCAATAATTCATGCATAAATAAGTGTCTTTTGGACACTTATCACAACCCCAAACTTAAACCTTTGCTCGTCCTCGAGCAAAACTCTGAAATAAATACCAAATAGATCTGTAAAGACTAAGAAAATTCAGTGATCCTCCCTTTTAAAGTTTTCAAGATAGATGATTCATTTCTTTCCTAATGATGGTTCTTCTTGCTTAGACAAAATAGACTTTGAATTTTCTTCAAAATTTTTTCAAAGTTGTACATTCTCATACAAGTGATAAGTCTCAATTCAACTCCATTGGCCAACCCTCAGACCACTCTCCACTAACCTGAAGGAATTCTCAATTCTGATCAATAGGTCTTTATGGGTTGTAATGAGGCAGGGGTAATGGGTATGAAGAAGATTTTTTGTTTTCTTTTGGGTTTTTTTCTCCTCCTCATATCCATTTTCCATTTTCCTGAGCATGAATTGGAAATGTGACTTTTCCTTCAAGCTCTTCCACCCCAAACTTATTCTTTTGCATTGATTCCTCATTTTTTCCTTTTCTCTTTTTTTCTTTCCCATCTATCTTTTTCTTTGGGTTTTGTCCTGAGTGTAACTTACCTCGTCGGTTGACTCAGAGTCCCTAAGCTTGCTGAGGCCCGAGACCCGGTGCACTCACGAGGTGGCCTTTGCCTTAACTAACCCACAACATTTTCTTTCTTTTTATTTTGCTTTGTTTGGAGTCCGACTTACCTTACCGGTTGACTCAGAGACTCTAAGCTTGCTGAGGCCCGAGTCCCGGTCCACACACAAGGTGGCCTTTCTCCTACTCAGCCCAGAATTCTCTTTTTTTTTTCTCTCTTGCTCCTTCCCCTTTACAATGAAATGTTTCTATACCCTTCATCCATCCCTCCTTATAACTTCAAAATCTTTATCCATGCTCATTCAAACAGAACACTTCAATAATTTGGAGAATCATGGGTAAGAAAGAAACAAGTTTATTTATCACTAAGGCTGGTTCATGTAGCATGGGACATTGAAATAGAACAGGGATCTTTTTGGCTCAAAAAGTTTGACAAAAGGTGATGCAACTTGTGCATTGAAATGGGTGGCTTCGAAAAAGGCTCAAACGATTTTTAAACAGGTGCCTAAATCTCCTTAGAATTTTGAAAACCTTTTTCTGTTTCGCCTCAAGTTTTCCTCAGGTGGGTTCTAGTGATTGAAATCAACTTGCTCACTTGTACTTTGTTTTCGAAAACAGTTTTTAAAGAAAAATTTTCATCCATTCAAGACTAAGCATCTGAACTAATATATTTTTCCAGAAAGTGAATCATGCTATTCATATGATCAGGGGTTTTCACTGGTATTTTTCAAAGTCTCTGTTGGATTTTCAGGTGAAGTTTTTGAAAAAAATAGTGCTTTCAGATCCATGCATGAAAAGTATCCCACCCCAAACTTAAAATTTTTCAAATCCCCTTAAAATTGCATTAAGAGTATCCCACCCCAAACTTAAAAACATGCTTTGTCCTCAAACCAGCAGTAAACATAGGGGTGATAGAGATACTTCCCTGACTTTCTGGTTGGATTGAGGTTGGATGGATCTCCCTTGGTGGCTCTTGCATTCCTTCTCATGGGTTAGTGATAAAAATTTGCATGATTTTCAGCAATTGAAAATGAAAATTGACTAGAAGTGTCTCTCAAGCATAAAATGTATGTTAAGAAGAATACCTGCAGTGGAGGTTGTGTTGCCTCACCTCTGTAGTGGCTATTTTTTTCTCAAGCCAGAGGCGCGGCCGGGCCAGAATTTGGCTCGGGCGCACCGAGTAATTTCAACAATTCTGCAGATCTTGAATGATATTTTCAATTTTTCCAATTTGGACAGGTTAGTATCAGTGACAGGCAGATTTAGAGTCATTTTTCACATATTTTCATTGCAAGAATTATTAAAAGCATGCTTTGAGACAAATCAATGAGAGGAAGAATCATAATTTCATTAATATGAATGGAGATTGAGTGCATATTAATAAAATTGCATTAAATCACACTCTCAAACATAAGCTCACACAAAAGCAAGCTCAAACATGAGTTTCAACAAGGAAAAGTTTGAAAGATATAACAAGAAGTTTCTACTCGTCTTTTTCCTTTTCTTCTTCTTCTTCCATTTTCCAGTTTTGAGTTTTTAATTTTTTTGTGTTTTTCTATTTTATGAAAGCTGTAAATTTTTAATCTAACCCTATCTCTAGATATGGCCTCTTCAATCTCGTACTGGTACTTTCCTTTTATGGCAGCAGTTTCCTTCTTTGTCTTGGACTTCTCTTCTTGACCATTCAATGCACCTAGACTCTAAAAATATATCATAAAATCTTCGTGGATACCTTCCTTAGCCAATTAGGACTTCTTCTTCCGAGTCTGGGCTTAATTGATAGTAAGAATCCAGAGATTTCTGCAAGTCACGAACCAGATTCAGCGGCGCGGTCGCGCCGAATTGTTCTTTGTTTGGGCGTGGTCGCGCCGAATTGTTCTTTGTTCTTTGCCGACTTCCCGAGATAGAACTTGGCATCTTTGTAAGGAAACAGTGCAGCGTGGCAGCGCCACTGGAGGCGCCATCTTCCTGGTGCGGTAGCGCCCTAAGAGGGCGCGGTCGCGCCATTTCACGTTCACGAAGTGTCCTCTTTTCAGCTCTACTAGCCGTTGGGAATTTTCTGGATTTCTATGAATTTTTTAACATTTTCCCGGCGTGGTCGCGCCAGAATCGGCGCAGTCGCGCCATTCTCTTTTTTTGCTCTTTTTGCTTCTTTCTGCTTCAATTTCCTCCAGAATTCAGATTTTCTTCTTCTATCAGGCACCTGAGACACAAAACATGAATTTGAGTTATATAATTCAATTTTATGCTAATAATTAACTCAAAATGGGAGTTTATGATCAATAATTCATGCATAAATAAGTGTCTTTTGGACACTTATCACAGAATAAAGGAAAAAGGAAAATAAATAGATAAAATCCATAAAACATTGAAAATTCTTATCACAAAATTTATATTTTGTAACTAAAGATGTAAAAGAAAAGTTAAAAGTTGTCATAAAAAATTTTTTTGTGACAAAAAATATTATTAGTTACGTAAATATTTGTGACAATAAGTATATTTGTAGTCACAAAAATTAAATTATTTCTAAAGATTGTTAAAAATAAGCAATCTTTTTGTCACATTTTTTTTTGTGACAATAACAAAGGAATTTATTGTCACGAATAATTTTGTGACAAGAATTTTATTCAATTATGTAAAAAATTTTCAAAGGTATTTGTCACAAAAATATTTCGCTACAACAATGTGTAATTTTTTGTCACGAATCATAAGTTTTGTGACAAAAGACTAAACCAAATTTGTTACTTGTCCTAGACAATTTTTCTGAGGTCCTTGTCACAAAATTATTTCGTGACAACAAGGTGTAATTTCTTGTCACGAATTGTGAATTTTGTGACAACAGACTAAATCCAATTTGTTATTTGTCCTCGACTATTTTTGTCATGATATCTTTTTTTTGTAGCAACATCTTGTGCTTTGTTGTGACGATTTTTAAATATCATGACAAAAACTTCTTGTAACAAAGACAATGTCACGAAGTTCTTGTCACAAAATTTTCATGAGAAGAATCTCTTGTCACAAAAATATTGCTTCTTGTCATGAATTTTGTTAGTGACAAGAGAGTTTGGTTTTTGTTCGTGACTTTCATAACTTGTTGTGCTTACACTAAGAGAAGGTTTAATTCGAAAGACACCTTCTTTTATGCATAAAAAAATCAGTATGATAGAGAGCTAGAAATACTTCATTTAATTACTTAGGTGGGGGATTGTTGTGTTAAGTAATTAAATTAAGGTAAAGGGAGTATTTTCAAAAGTCAGTTTTTGTTGGAGGATTTTGAAACAAGAAGATGCTTCTTTTTATGTAAATTGATTTACTAATTTTTACTGGTTTTTCCAAATAGCTATGACTTTTCAAAGTGTCATGAGACTCCAAAGAGTCTCTCTAATCACCTATAAATAGGTGATATATTCCAGAACTTCAGATAATTCAAAACACTTCTTCCCCTCTAGAAAATTATTTTTTCTCTACTCTCCCGATCCTTATACACCCTAACAGAAGTCGGGGCCAACTCTCAAGATCAAAGGAAGCTGGACTCAGAGGTGATCGGTCTCATAGGCTCAAGGCCCATTTACCAGATATCCAGTCACCCGTCCTATATGTGACACATACAATATTGCATGGTGATGGGACATCCAAGTCAGTGCATGGTCCTATGCCCAACACCCCCTATGAGGTCATCTAAACATACAAAGGTCTAAGTGAGTTGCCCCAATTTTCACCTCAATGACCTGAACATATTCTAATACAAGGCTCCAGGACACAATATCATGAAAACACCCACCTCCTAGTGAACCAATGTCAAAGGGAGACCTCATTTCAATGTCTATACTAATCAAATGCTCTAGAAACACTTTTAACACCCAATCCCATATGGGTCAACAATCATCTCTACAAAGATTGAATTTAAATATCAGCTGGATTTTCTTTGCCTAATTCCTTTGCACAATTTCTTTGATGACATCAAAAGTTCATCACACAGTATTTTCTCACAACTAATTAGAGAGACATTGGTCAAAGCATGTGAAATTTATATAATAGGATGTTGTCCCCAAAATCCACCTTTCACACCACATCAACTCTAAACTTGTACATTAAAGGTAATAATCAACATAATCACAAACAATGCTACAATAGATTTCATAATCATTCAAATTATTTTGCTATTATGAGATATAATACTCCTTATAAATGTGAACAAAACAAATATAGTTTAGCATTGTCCTAGTTCCTCCAAAGACCTAATGAGTCTGATTTATCTTTCGAAAGATAGGATATAATAAGAGAATAACAATTAATCATTTAGAATCAACTAATTTCTAATTCATATCAGCTTAGATAAAGATTACACAATTAAAACACAACACATACTAGTCACATTGTAATAATCCAATGTATTCTTTAATTATATTATCCAAATACAAATACCCCAATTTGCTTTTTAAGCATGCACTGAAGTTAGTCCTAGTTTTGCTATTTTTAAAGTTAGAAAATCAAACATGTAATTCTAGGTAGTATATCAATTTGAACATAGTCCAAAACTCATAATGTGACTACTGAAAATATATTAAACTAACAAACTTTTTCACAAAAGGGTTGTCTAGTATTAGAAAATAAAGATGATCTTTTCAATTTTGCAGATATATACTCCCACTTGACTTTGACTACTCTTAACCAATGAGATCATCTCAAATACTTATTCTCTAAATTTATAAATGGGCTATGTTGCCCAGAAGTAGATTCTATCAGACCCAATACAAAATCTAGGGAACATAGGATATTTTCTATTTGATATTAAAGCTAGACTTCGACAAAGTTTCCTTATTTATATTCAAAGTATAAGGTAAACTTAATGTGGTTATATCATGAGAAGATGATGATGATGTTGCACTTTTAGTGAGAGTTGGAACCTATCCATAAACAGTTCATGACTTTATTTGGTCTACCAATCACTGATGCTTCAGGGTAGAGCCTAAATACTACCACACTACACATCCATTGAATCAAGCAGTCATTGCCTTTGGGTTAACTACTTACTTCTTTATTGTAATATTGACTCCACAAAATCACATGAATTATTCTCAAATCAAGTGCTTATCATTTGGGCTTCACACTAAATTTGGAATAATGAGCTATCAAATATTATCATAACTTTTACCTTCACAATCAAGAGCACAATCCTTTGGACATTTACCCTTGACCATGACAAAATAAATTATTAGGGGATGATAGCAATCATGTATACAACTCTTTCCTCTTTAAGACACTCCCACTATCAAGTGCAACTTATCCTAAAATTATTATGGAGTTATGCATGGATATGTACCAATACTCATTTACATAGCCACATTTATCATATGTACATGAACAAAAATAATTCACGTAATATAGGTCACATCATATGTACATGAACAAAAATCATTCCATAGTCACAAATATTGACTAAGGAAAACCTAACTTTGATCTCTCCTATATCCTAGGTGACCATTAATATTAATATATGAAATAATCATATTTCCTAATTTAACAATTTTGCATAAGTAATTTGGAAGACAAATAACCATGCTACAATGGTTTCCATAATCAACTCTACTAAATGATTAGAAAATACTTTCTCATTCATTGAACAAAGTACGACAAGAGTTAAAATCTTCCAACTATCAAGAATTCAATACTTAGCCTTCGGTCTCTGATTTATGACTAACCCTCAAGGTCACTACATTTCAATCATAATCAATAAGGTAATCTTTGTCCCAACTACATTTTATGTGACAAATGTTGTGCCAATTTATTTTAGGTAAGGTGACTATAGTTTGAACCATCTAAATCAAAAGTAAATAACAAATGCACAATTTGTCACAAACTCCACAATTTTGTTCAAAGTTCAATTAAAATGTTAGGTTATACGTCTAATAACTTCTTCTATTATTCAAATCCTCATGAATAATCATTTTATGTAATCATTGAACATCCAATCATTGAGCACAATTAACCACAAGATGTCAAATTTATAATTTATCTTTCTAAACTTAACACAGTAGTTAGAAGGATAAGGTTAAACCTAATACAAATTTTAACCTTTTAAATTTGACATAGGTCAATGATTATGCCACACTATTTATCCCATATATAAAAAGACAAATAATATGGTCAAGATTTAACATAAATCCATTCCTACTTTTTAATTTATTTCCAAGTTCACCTATCATAATCAAAGTTACTTTTAGTGTACGCCACACTAAAATAAATTATAACTTTGAATCCATAATAAGTCCAACATGGAGGAGTTTTTAATTTTGGGAAATAATCCTGGATAATGCTAAAATTACCCAATTAATAATAATCTAATATTTTACTCCCACTAATCAATCCATCCTATGATAATTTCATGTACCATGTACATAAATTGAATAATTAACTAGTATATGAGGGTCACAACAAATTTCATTATACTAATCATTGGAATATTTGATTAAGCCTGTCCGAGGCTTAATAAGTACAATTATTCAAATTAAATAAAATGATTGTAAAATTAGTACTTAATTAAAACTTATCAAATTATCCATTGAATGACTAATTTTATCCAATATCAATATTTATTAAAATAAGATTTATATTTATTCAGGCGATACCCTTCAAAGGTCAATTTCTTTCTAACTAATTGCCTCACAAAATTAATCAGATTTACAATGGGTAAGATTTACCCAAAACAAGTTTTACGTCATAAGATTTACCCAAAAAGTCTTAAATTTGGACAAGTAAATTTTCAAAGAACATAATTCAGAGTTAATCATCCTTCTCCATAATTAATCAAACTAATAGGAATAGGGAGTTGCACAAAGATAAAATCTAACTATTAGATTACAACTCTACCATCCAAGTGGTAATCCTGATTTCAAAATTATTAAACCAGGTCATAAAGATAAAAACTAGATTACTTAATGACCAACACTAGGTTAAACAGGGACAGATCCTGACTCTAACTATTGAACCAACTCTATGAGTCATTAAGTCAGCGCATATTGCAATGATTGCACTAAAACCAAATTGCCTTGAATTTTTCAAATTTGATACTAGATATTCTTCTTAGTACAATTTAGCACATTTCAACTGCAATCTAAACAATTCATAAGCAATAAAATGAATCTCAATTTAACCACACAATACACAAGTAAATATGTCACACACAAAATATTTATAATTTTATTAGCCTAGTCAAAGGCACAATCCTTTGGGCATTTACCTATGACCATGAAAATAAAATTATATACAAAAAATAATAAGCAGACATGTGACTTAATTTAAACAAAGGTTGGAGATGAACACTTGGAGTTCTTTGAACAAATGAAGAACCCATGTAACCTCTGCGGCAGCAGTAGCAAGCGGGCGGTATTATACTTCGGCGCTGGAACAGGAAACTATCGGTTGTTTCTTGGAGGACCAAGAAATGAGTGAGCCACCAAGGAAAATGCAGAAGCCGGTTACAGAGTGCCGATCATCGAGACAACCGGCCCACTCGGCATCAGAGTATACATCCATCCCTAGATCAGAGGAAGGATGAATGACTAGGCCATAGCTGATAATACCCTTAAGATAATGCAAAATGTGCTTAACTGATAAGTGTCTAAAAGACACTATCTTTAGGCATGAAAATTGATTGAAAAATCTATTTCTGAGTTAATTCTGAGTATAAAAGCAACAAATATGACTCAATTTCATGTTTTGTGCCTCAAGTACCCACTGGAACAAGAAAAACTGGATTAGGAGAAAAAATAGAGGAAAAATGAGCAAAAGAAACCATAAAGAAGGATGGCACGTCCACGCCATAATTGGTGCCACCACGCCGGGAAAATATGCAAAAAATCAAAATAAAGGAGAAAAATGCCCAACGACATGACGGACATGAAAGCCAACATTAGGGGAAAGTGAAGTGGCCCGACCGCGCCTTCGGAGGGCGTTACTGAGCCAAGGAACTGGTGCTACCTCACACAGAGACAGCATGGACGCGCCAAAGAGCTGCTGAATACAAAAAGAGAAGTTGCCGTTCTGGGGACAAATGAAAGGTCTAAGGAGTGGCGCTGCCGCGCCACTACAACAGCAAAATATGGCGCTGCCGCACCAAGAAGTCTCCAAACTAAGCACGGGTTCGACGACCGTTTCCATACTTAGAAAGAACTCTGCTCCAGTGGCGCGACCGCGCCATTTTCAGGCACATTATTGGCGCGACTGCCCCGATGACTCAACAGCGCCAAGTCGAAAAAATCTCAGGATCCTGACAACAAATCGAGCCCAAACTTGGTAAAAGAAGTCCTAAGTGTCTAAGGAAGGTATCCACGAAGATTCTAACGAAATTTGATCGAGTCCTAGGTGTTTTGAATGATCAAGAAGTGAAGTTCAATACAAATAAGGAAACTGCAGCCAGAAGAGAAGATAAATTCGAGTTTGAAGAAGACCATATCTGGAGTTCCTGATTCCCAATAGAACCCAAATTTGGACTGAATATTCCTGAGGAGATTGAGGATCATATCATGAAAATTGAGGTCAATCCAAGGCCGGTTTTCAGAGTTTTGTACTTTCAAAGTGGTAGACCATATCTGGAGTTTGAAGAAGACCATATCTGGAGTTTGAAGAAGACCATATCTGGAGTTTGAAGAAGACCATATCTGGAGTTCCTGATTCCCAATTGAACCCAATTTTGGACTGAAGATTCCTTAGGAGATTGAGGATCATATCATGAAAATTGAGGTAAATCCAAGGCGGGTTTTTAGAGTTTTATACTTTCAAAGTGGTAAACCCAGTGCAGAAATTGGCAGCAGAAGCAATCCAACTTCACCACATCATATATCTAGTTGCCAAACTCAGATTGGACTCAAATTTAGTGCACAAGGCAAGGACCATGGAAGGAAGTTCTTGTGTAATTTCATGCAATTCTGGGGTCGGGAAGGTATATTTTATACCCCTGGACAGAGACAAAACTACAAGGCCTGGGCAGCAAAACAACTATAAATAGGGGTCCGAGGAAGAGAGTTAGGCATTCAATTTTTTGTTCAATTTCCATCTTTGTTCTTTAGTTTAGAGAGAGGAGAAGGTCCAGAGAGAGTCTTACATGACCTCTGGGTTCTTTGAGGAAGAAAAGTGGATATTTCAGCCAAGGAGCAACGGTGGCCAGGAGCAGTCCTCCAAAGGGAGTTTTTGTGCTTAGTTATTTTTTTCTTTCAGAGCTGTTATTAAAACCTTGATTTGTGTTTATATTTCCAATATGGAGTAGTCGTCTGTAGTTGGGAGTCCATGACTCACTAGGCATGTAATGAGATTGATACATTATATTTTATTTGGTTTCAATTTGGTGCATGAATGAGTATTCCTAAGTTGTTTATTCTTGATTCATACTTGCTGTCTTGCGATGTACTGGTTATAAGGTGAAGCTAGACTTAAGGTAAGATATTTTGATAGGATTTTACATAATCTTTTTGAGTTCATACACTAGGCAGATCAACTAATGATCTTAGCGTTAATCCTTGACCTTAAAGTAATACCCTGTTGGATTGGATTGATTTGCCTATGACATAAGACCTGATTCCCGACCGTAGGTAGCGTCAATGAGCTTCATGTTTATGCTATCAAGTAGATTCGATTATGCCGGCTAGTTTACTCTAGGAGATAGAAGGTGATGCCCATGCGGAATGTAACCATGGTTTTATAAGCTCGTCAGGAATTGATTTCGAAAACTCAACTTCTATTCAATCTTAGAATTGCCTAGGGAGGGAATTGGATTCCCAACGTCTTCTCTCCTTATTAAAATCCCTCAAAAGCTCTCTCTCAATTTGGTTCAAGTAATGTTTTGTTTAATTTTCTGTTTTATTGAAGTCTTTCAAATCAGGACTCTCAAACTTTAGATTTTTTTCAGAAAGCAATTAACTGCTGGCTTGGTCCTTGTGGGACGATATTCGGACTTAACCTAAGTCTTTATTACATTAATTAGTGCTCTTGCTAGTGATTAGCTGGGATCACATCAAGTTTTTGGCGCCGTTTCCAGGCACCAAAGTTTTTAGTAATAAATGCTTAAAGTTTAAAATTTAGAGCTTTGAGTTTTTGTTTTTTTTATTTTATTTGCAGGAGGTTCATGACCATATCTCGAGTGGAACCATCCCAAGAGATTGATCCTAAACCAAAAAGGACTTTAAGGCAAAAGCTGAAGGAAAATCAGAACCAGTACTCTCCCAAGGATCAAGAAGACATGGAGAATTCTGAAGGCACTGAGGAAGAACAAGTACCAATTCCAAGGAGAACCATGGAGGATTATGTCACACAAAGCCCAAATACACACAGAACAAGTATTATCACTCCCACTACTCAAGCTAATAATTTTGATATTAAACCTCAGGCTATTGCTATGCTTCAAAATCATTATCAGTTTAGTGGGTTAGCTAATGAAGATCCTAATGAACACCTTGAAAGATTTTTGAACTTGTGTGCTACTTTTAAGTACAATGGTGTGTCAGATGATTCAATCAGATTGAGGCTTTTCAAGTTCACCTTGGCTGGACGAGCTAAAACATGGCTTAACACCCTACCAGCCGGTTCTATTGTCACTTGGGAAGATTTGCAGAAAAAAATTTTGGTCAGTATTTTCCACCAGCAAAGACCATTAAATTAAGGAATGAAATTTCTCAATTCATGCAGGAACCAGAAGAACATCTTTTAGAAGCATTGGAGAGGTTCAATGGATTATTCAAAAGATGCCCAAATCACAAAATAGAACTCTGGAACCAGATTGAGATTTTTTACAATGGGCTGAACATCAACACAAGAAGCATGATAGATGTTGCATCTGGTGGATCAATCAATAAAAAGACTCCTAAAAAGGTTCATGAGCTAATATAGGAGATGACAGCCAACATGTATCAATATCCGCTGGAGCGATCATGCAAGAAGACTGCTGGAATTTACAAACTGGACTCCTCAACCTCCATGCAAGCAAAATCAGAAGCACTTCAGCAACAATTTGCAAATTGGTAGCAACAATCAAACCCTGTGGTAGCTTCGATCTGCGGAATATGTGGAGGAGGACATGCTGACTATTAATGCCAAGGTAATGTATATGCTCTGAATTCCACACCTGAACAAGCTAATTTTTTTAGAAATTCTCGCAGGATGGGCCCATACAACAATACATACAACCCTGGCTGGAGAAATCATTCAAATTTTTCATGGAATAATATAAATCAGACAAGGCAGGACCCTCCTGGATTCAAACCGTTACAAGCCAATGCGCAACAAAAGGAGGAGCCACTAGTCACCAAGGCTGAATTAGAGGAAGACAGAAAATTGATGCGAGCAATGTTTGCGGAATTTCAGTCAATGAAGGCAATGCATGCAGATGTTTAGTCAATAAAGCAGTCGATCACACTTCTGACCACTCAAGTGAAGCAATTTAATAAAGATGTATATGAAAGACCTAAAGGAGCTCTACCTAGCAACTCGGAAGTAAATCCAAAAGAGCAAGTTAAAGCCATAACACTTAGAAGTGGAAAGACTCTTGAGAGATCCAACCAACAGAACAATCAGCCATAGAAGAAGAGCAAAATCAGAAAAAAAAAGAAGAGCAAGGGCAAGAACGGGATAAGGTAAGTTCACCAGCTTCTCCAAGAAAGAGAAAAGGTAAGGATGCACTTCAAATTGCTGATATTGATGTAAGAGATCTAGCTTACCCAAGTAGAGCTAAAAAGGAAATTCTAGAAAGTAGCTTTGCTAGGTTTCTAGAAATTTTTAAAAAATTGCAGATTAATATTCCACTTATTGAAGCATTGAAGCAAATGCCCCTTTATGGCAAGTTTCTTAAAGAGGTCCTATCCGAAAGTAGGAAGATGGAGGAGCAAGGTACAGTCTTACTTAATGAAAATTGCAGTGCGATCTTGAGGAATGAGTTGCCAGCAAAATTAAAAGATCCATGGAGTTTTACAATACCTTGTGAAATTGGTTCATATAAATTTGCGAATGCATTATGTGATTTAAGGGCAAGTGTTAACTTAATGCCATTGTCCCTTTGCAGGTATTTAAAACTTGGAGAAACTCAAGAGACCAGAATTACTCTTCAATTTGCGGATAGATCAACCAAGATACCAGAAGGTATAATGGAGGATGTGTTGGTGAAAATTCAAGATTTTATATATTCTTGCAATTTTGTGGTTTTAGACATGGAAGTAGACAAGAACTTGCCTATATCTTAGCAGACCATTTTTGGCTACCGTTGGTGCCATAATTGATGTCAAGCAAGGGAATTTAACCTTAAGGCTTAACAATGATACACTGAGTTTTAATATAAAAGAAGCTATGAAATAACCAGCCATCCCATGTGAGGATTTCTGTTTGAGCATTGATGTGATTGATTCTTGTATAGCAAAAATTGAAGAAGAAGAGAGGACTGAAGAAGCAATAGAAGGAGGCATCACCCATTCAGAGGAGAAGGAATATGAAGATCCCTTTATCGTGAGAGAAATTGAAGAATTGGAGGCTGAAAATAAGGAGGAGTTGGAGGAAGAAATAAAGGAACAAGGGGCACAAGGAGCTCTCAAACCAGTGATTATTTCTTCATGTTTGACAGGTTTGGAGGAGAAGATGCTCATTGAGGTGTTGTCCAAACTGAAGAGGCAATAGGCTGGCCATTATCAGACAACGAGGGAATCAGTCCCACAATTTGTACACACCGAATCTTGATGGAAGACAATTATAAGCCCAGTATTGAACCACAAAAATGGCTGAATCCTACATTGCAAGAGGTAGTGAAAAAGGAGGTGATCAAACTCTTGGACACAGGTATTATCTATCCTATTTCTGATAGTGCATGGGTAAGTCCAGTTTAAGTTGTTCCCAAAAAGGGGGGTACCACTGTCATTCATAATGAAAATAATGAACTAATCCCCACCAGGACGGTCACGGGTTGGAGAGTATGTATAGACTATAGGAAATTGAATACAACCACTAGGAAAGATCATTTTCCTTTACCTTTCATAGATCAAATGCTTGAAAGGCTGGCTGGAAATAAATTCTATTGTTTCCTAGATGGTTATTCAGGATACTTTCAGATCCCTATAGCACCCGAGGACCAGGAAAAAACCACCTTCACCTGCCCATATGGAACCTTTGCATATAGGAGAATGTCATTTGGCTTGTGCAATGCACCAGCCACTTTTCAAAGATGCATGATGGCTTTATTTCATTATATGATAGGAAAAATGATGAAGATCTTCATGGATGATTTTACACTATATGGTCTAACTTTTGAAACTTGTTTGCATCACTTAGAGCTTGTGCTCAAAAGATATGAAGAGAAGAAACTAGTCCTAAATTGGGGAAAGTGTCACTTCATGGTAAGAGAAGGAATTGTTCTTGGCCATAAAATCTCAGAAAAGGGGATAGTGGAAGACAAAGCAAAAATAGAAGTCATCGAAAAGCTACCTCCACCCACGTCAGTCAAGGCCATTAGGAGTTTTCTAGGCCATGCAGGTTTTTGTAAAAAGTTTATAAAAGATTTTTCAAAAATTGCAAAACTTTTGTCAAATTTGCTTTCAAAATATTCAAAATTTGATTTCAATAATGAATGCATGCATGCCTTTAATCTCTTGAAACAAAAAATAATCGCTGCCCCCATCATTGTGTCACCTGATTGCAACCTATCTTTTGAACTCATGTGTGATGCAAGTGTTTTTGCTTTAGGGGCAGCCCTTGGTCAAAGAAAAGAAAAATTGTTCCACACAATTTCTTATGCTAGTCACACACTCACTGGTCCTCAATTGAATTATACCACTACTGAGAAAGAACTTATGGTCGTGGTTTTTGCATTTGAAAAATTCAGATCATGTCTCATTGGTTCAAAAGTTATTGTTTGGACTGACCATGCAGCCCTTAGATACTTGTTTGCAAAGAAGGATTCCAAACCAAGACTGATCAGATGGATCCTTCTTCTCCAAGAATTTGATATTGAAATCAAGGACAAGAAAGGAGCTGAGAATGTTGTAGCGAATCACCTCTCAAGGCTGGAGGCAAAAAATCAAGAAGGGGAAGTTTCGGAGCTCTTTCCAGATGAACAACTCTGCCAGGTAAAAACTTTACTCCCAAAAGTACCATGGTTTGCTGATATAGCTAATTTTATTTGCAACAAATGGGTACCAAAGTACTTTACATACCAGCAAAGGAAAAAACTGATGACTGATTCAAAGCACTACAATTGGGAGGATCCATTCCTCTACAAAATATGTCCAGATCAAGTCTTTAGAAGGTGCGTGAAAGAGGAAGAAGCCCCACTCATTCTCAGCCATTGTCATGACAAGGTTGGTGGCCATCACTGTGCAAACCGAACAACAGCAAAGGTATTGTAATTTGGATTTTTCTGGTCAACACTTTTTTATATGCAAAAAGGTATGTCCAATCATGTGATAGATGTCAAAGGACAGGTAACATCTCAAGAAGGAATGAAATGCCTTTAAATAATATTATTGAATGTGAATGTTTTCATGTTTGGGGCATTCACTTCATGGGACCCTTCCCACCTTCATTTGGCTATGAATACATTTTGGTGGCAGTAGATTATGTGACAAGATGGGTAGAGGCCATAGCACCCAGAACTAATGATGCCAAGGTTGTCATTGAATTTTTGAAAAAGAATATTTTCTCTCGATTTGGCACACCTAGAGCTATCATCAGTGATGGGGGAAAATATTTTTGCAACACTCCTTTTAAAAATTTGTTGAAAAAATATGGAGTCACCCACAAAGTAGCTACCCCATACCATGCCCAAACAAGTGGCCAAGTAGAAGTGTCCAATAGAGAGCTCAAAAGAATTTTGGAAAAAACTGTTAACACCTCAAGAAGAGATTGGAAAGCCAAGCTAGATGATGCATTGTGGGCCTATAGGACAGCTTTCAAAACCCCAATAGGTATGACTCCCTATAGGTTGGTTTATGGAAAAGCATGCCATCTTCCATTGGAATTAGAATATAAAGCATATTGGGCAACCAAATTCTTGAATTTTGATATCAAGGCTGCTGGAGAAAATAGATTGCTGCAACTCAATGAACTAGATGAGTTTAGGTACTGGTCTTATGAGAATGCCAAGATGTATAAAAGAAAAAACAAAAAAATGGCATGATGAACACATCTTACCCTAGGAATTCTAACCTGGTCAACTTGTCCTCTTGTTTAACAGCAGGCTTAGGTTGTTTCCTGGTAAGCTTAGATCAAAATGGATTGGTCCTTTTTTAGTGGAAAGAGTGTTAAAATCAGGAGAAGTGGAAATCAGAAATTCAAAAGATCAATCCACCTTTATAGTGAATGGACAGAGGTTGAAAAGACACATCTCTCCAAATTTCCATCATGAAACAATTTTCACAATCTTATCTGACTAGAAAGAGTCACAAAGTTGAGCTGGGACTATAAACCAGAACTAAATTGTTTGCTTTGGAATAGGACTGCATTGTAATTACATGGAATTTTGTATGATTTTTTTGAACTATTAGGAGTTGCATGATTAGTTGATTGCTTTTGCATGATTAGAATAGAATTAGGCTAGAAAGAATTTTTAATTCTTAAACATAAGCAGAAAACAACAAAAAAAAAAAAAAAAAAAAACCAAAAATTTGGAACCGGCGTGGCCGCGCCAGTTTAGAAAAAACTCAGAACTTACATTTTGAACCGGTGCGACTAGTGGGGTCGAAGCGCCGGTTCAACTCTTACGGGGCTAGGTTTAATAAGAAGAAAAACCAATTTTGAGGGACTTTCACCCCCAAACTCCTGGTAAACCCTAGAAAACGAAGTTCAAACTCTCCAAACCAACCCTCACCGAAGAGAAAAGTCGTCGAAAACCTCACTGGAAACACCTCGGAAGTCGGCGACTTGCTGAAGTTCAGCAGAAAAATAGTACAAAGTAGGCTAGTTCGAAGCCATCTTGCGAAAAATCTGGAATCCAACTTCGGTAACCAAAGGTACGGACATCTAGAGGGCTTTTCCCAGTTCAAATTGATCTAAGTTTCGGGTATTTCCATCAAAGAGATTGGGAGAACGAACTTCCCAAAGTTTGGAACTTAATTTCATCTTTCTGCCAAATTTTATGCAGAAAAATAGTATTTTTCTTGCCACCTTTCGGGGTGTCAATTAAAATATCTGTGCACATTTGTGGAAAGGGGGTTTCCATTCCTTAAAATACATACTTAGAGCTTCCCAAAACCATCTTTTTCAGCTCCAGACGATCGTTGAGTTTGGAGAACCAAGCACCTGAAAAAGGCTCGGACACACTGTTTTCACAGAATCTTCCCAGACATGGCCACTCAGAAAACCCACCAGAGGTCAAAAGCCAAAGTACCCAAAATGTCGGACAAGGAGAGATTTGTCACAGCTGATGGACACAAAAGGTTCAATGAAATAATGTCCAAGTGCAACCTCCATATGGAGAGAGGGTTTATACTAGATGAGTTGATTGAAGAGAGAGGATGGACCAATTGGGTAGAAACTCCCATAGCAGCAAGCATCCCACTGGTCCAAGAATTTTATGCCAACTTGCCAGATTCAAGAAATTGGCATTTCTTTGTGAGGGGGAAGTGGATCCAGTTGTTTCCCCATGACATCAACAACTACTAGCACACCACTGATGTCCCCACCTTACAGTTGGATACTTTAAGAGATGAGGTCAGTGCCACATAAATAGCAGACCGATTGGGCCCCAAGGGAGCTAAGTGGGAATGAAGGAAGGGCACACTTCTTCACTTTCAGAGGTAGGACATGTATGTAGATGCAAAGGTTTGGGCCATGTTCCAGTTTACCAAATTAACACCCACTTCCCACCTAACTGAAATCACACCAGAGAGAGCTTATTTCTTACAAGCTCTATTTGAGGATATCCCCATCAATGTGGAAAACATCATTCATAGCCAGATCTTGACGATGCGACATCACACTAGGGGTAAACTCCGCTTTCCTTCCCTCATCACCACTATCTGCTTGGCTAATGGGATAGAACTCAATCCCACGGAACCACTAGAGAAAGTACCCAGAGGCGTCTCAGCCAACTCAGTTAAGCAGATCATGAGAGAGCATCTACCCAACAGGACCGTAGCTGGGGCCAGCAAATCTAAAGAGAAGGACTTAGCTGCCCTCCATGAGAGGATGAGTAGTTTGGAGAAAAAGATGGGCAAGCTGGGCATATATAACAAGAAGAAGTGGACATTATGGGCCCAACATGAGGGCATTTAGAGGGTCAGCTACCCACTGGGGATACAACTGAGAAAGAAGGAGAAGAAGCTGAAGAGGAAGAAGATGAAGAGGAAGAAGAAGAATAGACAACGTAGAATGTTTTTGTGTGCTTTGTGTACTTCTTTCTTTCCTTTCATACTTTTGTGAGAATTTGCTTTGGTATGTATGTATCAGATGTCTGAGAGTGATGTTTTGTTTGGAAATGTCATTAATACGTACTCAATCTCCATTCATATTAATGAAATTTTATTTTACCCTCTCAATTTATCTCAAAGCATGATGATAACAAATTTCTTCAATGAAAATGTGTGATAACTGAATCAGCATCTACATCTAACTGATAAAATCTTGTTCATTTGCACTCTCACTCTGTCATTTGCCATGCCATATTAATTAATTAAACCAGTCTGATTTTTTTTTACAAACTGCAGTAGCAGAATCAGTTCATAATTAATTACGTTTGCTAAACCAAGGTGTATATCCAAACCCGTGTCTTCTAGTAGGAGATATATGTGGAATATTGAATGTGTTAAGTCTGTCGTTAACCCGATTATTTAAGACCGTCTGAGAAAAAACTGATTAAGATGTTACTTCAGATTCATTGATCTTGCTGATAACAGAATTATTTATGTGTATAGGACATTCGTGGGTTTTAGATTGATCAAAGTAACGAATACTGATTTCATGTGCACTCGGCCCATCTATCGGTAAAAATGAAGTGCACGGTTTTTTTCTGCAATCTTGCACTTGTTTTCTCTGTTATACTCCCTTGGTATGATATATAAGTTATCGATGATGTTGAAAGTTTATGAGATTAGAAGTGGATGCTACTTGTGCTGGTTGGTGTAGACCAAATCATCTGAATCGGATTTTGAAATTTATTGTCCAGATTGAAAGCTCATTTTGAAGACAATCCAGGGATTTGGGTAATCACAATTCAGCAGGATAAGGTACTTAGGCCTCCTCCATGCGACAAGTGATCTCTTGTATGTGATAGAATTAACTGTAACATATCGTGGTTGTAGTTTTTTTTTTAGTCACATATATGGTTTTGATGCAAGCCATTGCTTCACTGTTCTTGTTCAAATACAACCAGGACTGAAACTTTGCACACTAAGAGAGTACTGCAGCAAGTAAATGTTGTTGTCTAGGTGGAGCTGGTCAATAAGGCCATTAATGGGAGAGTGAAGGCATATTAAACCAATCTATTCTTGTTTAGCTCTTAGTTCCGATATTAATTTTGACATGCATTAGCATAGAATTTTCAATCCAAGTGTCAGATATCCTTGTGTCTTTCTAGGCATTAGCATAAGACACAAGGAAATGAATGTTAACAAGGAGCTCCCATTTGGACTGCGTCAGATATCCTTACATGTTGGATGTTTTTTTCTCAATGCTCTCTTTCTATCATTTATAAAATCGTGTGAATTTGTCTGGCCTTGATGTTTTTTACCTAGCTGCAGTCGTACTGAAGCAATTTGTAAAACAACACTGGCAAGAAGAAGGAGAGACTTTTGTACATCCAATTGTTTCCGCTTCGGAAAATGTTGTTAACAGTCAGAAGCGAAAATTGTTAACATAAAAAAATGAAAGAGATTTTAGACAAGGGTGTTGCATTTTGGCCAGGTGACTCATCAAGTCAACTGTCCTATGGTACATTTGTGAGATGTCCTGCATAGATGCATAAGAGCGTATAGACACAGTAAATGTAACCATATTAGTAGTCTTCGGACACTTTAGATGGATGCAGCCAGCATCTTTGCTTGTAAGTGACAAACAACATCTCGCTGGGTTTGTCTCTTCTAGTTGCTTACCATTTACAATGTTGATCGTCTGTACAATTCCTTTTGTCTCACTATTTTTGGTCTCATTTCATTTATGATAGTGGTTTTCATCTAATTTATGTTACTGCTCATATAGGTTCATACATGGTCATTGGATGCTAACCAGTGTGTTGCTGATGAGGATGAAGTTACTTACAGTTGCCGTGTGTCCGGTAAGCATTAGGAGGAGAAAGTTATCTGGTTCTTAGTGATGTGCCTGATTATGTTGTTAGAACTTCATAACTCAGCTTTGAATGAATTATCATTAATGTTTGGAGAAAAAGGGATAATTTATTGTTATTGTTGCTATTACTATGATTGTTATTATTGCCTGGAGAGACAGGACCAGGTGTGATATGCATTTCTGTTGATCAAACTTGTGTTTCATTTATCTTTGTTTCTTATTTTTTATTATTGAGTTTTTGTCAACTAGCTGCTACTTCCTTTTACAGGGTTGATTGAAGCACCTTTAGTTCAAGGTCGGGCATTTGCTGCAGTTGCAAAGCTATCACCTGTGGTAACAGAGTAACTTCAGAATGTATATTATTGTTATCTATGCCTTTATTTTCTGTTTTGAATATGCTGAACTGGTTTGAGTAAATTTGACAGTTGAGCCAAATAATCGTTGATCAATTTTTGCTTGCTGCTATAGGTTCAATCGCTTTGGATGTGTAAGTACTTCAGATGTTAATGTTGTTGGCCTTTTATTTGGGTATTGCCTTGTGCATGGTTAACATTTATGACTATTCTGATTTGGTTATCTGGGTGATAGTCCTCCATCAGTGAAAGTAGGAGCTTGTCGGGCAATAACCCAGCTATTATCTGAATCATATATGCTCTGAACCTTGTAACTTATGTCGGAGTTATCTCGAATTTATACTTGTGTTTTGTTATGCTTCTATATATTATATGGACACAGGCGAGCTCAGGATATTAATTTGGTTCTTCGGATAATTAAAAACTGATTTATGAAATGATAAACAAAATTTGCACAGGATTGTCATATCATGGACGCTGGCTTTAACTAATTCATTCATTAATCATGTACGAAATGAGACCGAACTTTTATTGTTGCAACACAGTACATAATTGCAAGAAAGTCAGCTACAAAAATATTTGATGTCTTAAATTTTTCAAAGTAACTGAAGATGGCTGAGCAGAGCAGCGAATGAAACATGATCAGAGAGATTGATCATACTCGACACACACAGATTTGATCAGAAGCTTTTCAGCGTAGACTCTGCAAGACTTTTAAATTTCCCTGCAAATGATATCCAAGTAATTTCAGTTCATCTAAGCTATTAGAAAGACATGTTGCTAATGGGAGAGTGAAGGCATATTAAATCAATCTATTCTTGTTTAACTCTTAGTTCAGATTATAGTTTTGACGCTCATTAACATAGATTTTACAGTAGTAGGCAGATTAGTTATTTTATTTCCTGTGTTACTGTGCAGCAAAGATACATGGTGAAGGTAATATTATGGTAAAAATACCGCAGTTTTTCTAAGGAATAATGAAAGTACACGTGAAATGTGTGCAACTAACTCAAAAGGTAAAAGTATAGGACAAAGTAAGAAATTGAGACCATTTGGGTTGTGTTTAATTCTTGCGTAAATTGATTGCAATTTAGGAGTAATTTGTATTTTAAGCCTAATTGTCCCATTTTGGGACGTAATTCAAGTTCATACCCAAACAATTTCAGCTTAAAATTCTTGGTTAGTTAGGAGCAATTAACATTTTAAGGTAATTGGACCGTAATGGTAGATAATGTATTTGTTCAAGGAGAAATTCTTCTTCATTTGTTAATAAATATAATGTAATAGTATAGAGAAAAAATTTCCAAATCAATTTAATTTCATACCCCAAAAATTTAAGCTTATACTTCTTTGTAAGTTAGAGTAATTAACATTATAAGGTAATTGGACCGTATCGGTTACGATAATAATCTTCCAAGGACACATTATGGTAATGAAAATAGGTAAAAGTAAAGCTGAAACGGACCAAATTGATTCAATTAGATACCCCAAAAAACTGCAGCTTAAAATTCTTGGTAACTTTGGAGTAATTAACATGTTAAGGCAATTGGACCGTATCAACACATACGTAATTTATCATTGAGAAATTCTCCCTCATTAGTAAACCAAAGTATGTAAAATTATAGGCAAAATGTTCGAAATTGATTCAATTTCATACCCAAAAAATTTGAGCTTACAAATCTTTGTAACTTTTGAGTAATTAGAAATTTACATTTATTAGTTTTTTAACATTTTTCCCATATGTGATTTCCGTATCAGGGCACTTGGAGCGTTTCGAGACGTTTGGGGCGTATGGGCCTCATACGTTTCCCGTCTCGACCGATACGGTGGTTTTCAGGGTGGTGACCGTTCGTAACCCGAATACGTTGAGAGCTGGATACGGGCAACCTTGCATTAAAAAACAGTGTTTGTGAACTCCATCTATGGAATGAGATAAAAAGCGACATATAACCCGGGTCTGGGTTTATCTGGCACTGATTCAAATGGGTTCAAACCTGTCCTATCGAATGTTGATCGCAGAACCTTCCGGGAGGCTAAATCTGAAGAGGCGAAAGCAGAGGTCGGGTTGGTAAGAGCAGAGCTGACGTTAAAGATCCGAGCTTCCTCCATCTCTTCTTCCCTTCCGCTCTACTTGTATCCTCCACCTTCAGTCGTTGCCTCTCTGGCTGCTTGGCAACCGTTCGAAGACCTCCCGCTTCAGGTTCATTCAAGTTTAACGTCTGTCGCGGAAGCTTCAACAAGTGTGTCTGGGACAGTGGGTGGCCGGTTCAAGGTACGTTGCTCTTCATCCTTCTTCCTCTTCTCTCTCCACGTCTGCTCTCTCTTCTGGCCTATCTTCTTCTGTGTTTTCTCCTATTTCTCTAATCGTCTCTCAGTTTTTTCTTTTTTTTCCTCCCTCTGGTTTTGTTTCTGTTTCCTGATCTTTGCGTCGCTCTTATTTACATTCTTTTCCCTCGGTTGTTTAACTCTGTCTTTCCGTTTCAAACCTGTCCTGTCGAATGTTGAGCGTAGAACCTCCCGGGAGGGTAAATTTTAAGAGGCGAAAGCAGAGGTCGGGTTGGTAAGCGCGGAGCTGACGTTAAAGATCCGAGCTTCCTCTATCTCGTCTTCCCTTCCGCTCTACTTCTTTTCTCTACCTTCAGTCGTTGCATCTCTGGCTGCTTGGCAACAGTTCGAAGACCTCCCGCTTCAGGTTCATTGAAGCTTAACGTCTGTCGCGGAAGCTTCAACAAGTGTGCCTGGAACAGTGGGTCGCCGGTTCAAGGTACGTTGCGCTTCATCCTTCTTCCTCTTCTCTCTCCACGTCTGCTCTCTCTTCTGGCCTGTCTTCTTCCTTGTTTTCTCCTATTTCTCTACTCGTCTCTTTTATTTTTATTCCCTCCCTCTGGTTTTGTTTCTGTTTCCTGATTTTTTCGTCGCTCTTATTTACATTCTTTTCCCTCGTTTCCGGTTGTAACTCTGTCTTTCCGTTTCTTTCACTGTCTCTTTCCTTTTCACTGACGCTCTTCCTTTCCTTTTGTCAGGGTTCGCGGTTACACTTTACGTGCGGTGTGTACTATTCATTATGCCAGAAATTAAGTTTTTTTTTTTAAAAAACTCATTTTTTATTCACCTGACAGCATCGTTTCAAAACCTTATCCTTCTTCCAAACCATTTTTTGTATTTTGAAATTAGTGCATTTCCGTCGTTTCCTGGAGATGAGATATTGTTACTGAAAAAAGTAATCCTTTCAGATCTTGCCGGTGACATTCTTAGCGTGTAGATGTCCCACTTCTCTTAACTCAATATAATTTAAGTTTTTTTTTTGTACCGTTAACAGGGCTGACGCACAAATGGCCAAAGTCGACAAAAGTGGAAGTGAAGGGAGTCGTCCCCACACTAAGCGTCAAAAATTTGATCTGAAGGGTAAATCAACGGTTCTGAGATGATTCAAGTCTCGCGAACGTTGAAAGCGAAAGGTATGTAATGTTAGTTCTGAACGCGACGATCCTTCCATGAGCCATAAATTAGGCAATTATTAGTAAATGCAGCTGAGTAGTCATCATATCTTGCATGTCTGTAATATTGTTGCTGAAGCTGCCTATGCATACAATTACGGAAGAAAAATTGTAACTACCAGGGAAGAGTTAAGTTGGTCGAATGTTAATTTATGTTGGTGTTTAACGAATTCATAGTTTCAGGAGTGTCGTTATGTTGTTGTGTGGGTCTCTATTGTCGTTAGCTAGTGATGGTCATTTTACGTCTTGAAATGGTGAAATTTTGTTGTTTTCTCAAGAGTAACAACAAGTACATGCATATGGTTCATAGAGTTAAAGGGGCCAAGCCTGGCCAGTTACTGTTACATATTTGTGAACTCATGCTGCTGGTAGTTGTTCAGCAATAGAGTTAGCTGACCCAGTCTGATTAATCCAGACAACATTCCATCCCTCATAGGTAATCGAATCAAATACTGCTCTAAGTTGCCACGTTGGGTTGCATGGCAGTTATGCCCAGCTTATAACTGTTTAATGTTGGTCATGTTGTTAGTGCTCGTCACTCTAGTACAGTCAATTTGTCTTTACATCTAATCTGCTGTTCTGCACATAGGTACACAAAGGACACACAACCTATTGTTTGTAGCTCCTGCAATCTTACGCGGTTCAACAAAACGATCGAAGCAACCAATCTCCGTGATCGGCATATGGCTGTCTTGAATCGCACCCCCTTCCCACATTTACTTGGAATCCCCGGTGCTTGTTATGAATAAAATTTCTTAACAGAGATGGTTGCACGTTGGAATCCACAAGACAAGTGTTTCCAAATTGGTGACAAGTCTCTACCGCTCAAACCCTCTGATGTCTCTATCATATTGGGGTTGAGCATGCACGGGAAAATGGTAGACGACGAATTCATATTGAGTGAGTCCTCCACTTTGAACGACCTATTTGGAAATGGTGCTATATCGATTGCTGAAATTGAAATGAAGCGCAAACAATTGGCCGCAAAAGATGATGAAACAGTAGACACTGTAAAGGTCTTAGTTCTTTACATGTTTGTCAGTGTGTTGTTTCCTGTTACAAGCACACCCTCAGCGAAAAGGTTCGGATTATTCTTGGATGATTTTGACAACCTCATGGGGTATGCATGGGCGAACGCTGTGCACCGTTTTTTGGTGAAATGCCTGGATCACGTTCATGGACGACTGCACAGTATGAGACAGGACAAGAAGCAAACAAAAGTATTCTTGAATGGGTGTGCAGTAGTCCTACAGGTAGATTACTGCCCTTTCATTATATAAGAAACACACAACTATCCTTTAAGATCTAATATCTCACTTGTTCTAATTTTTTATGTCTCCCACAGGTATGGTTATATGAACATGTCATTATATGCAAACCTCTTAAACAAGACTTCCCCCGCATTATGCGTTGGTATGGGGAAGGAAGAGAGCTCAACTATAAGAGGAAGCAGTCATGGGCGTCATTCTTCAACTCCCTCGGGGTGAACGAGGTATGTATGTACTTTTGTTCAACACAGTTCTTGTTTTTTGTGATTACATGATGCTTTTGAGTGCACGTGTTAAACTATTTACAGGTGCGTGATGAGTTGCAGCTTCAGGACCAAGAAACTGAGCTGATTTTTGCAGTGCCTAATACAACATCGAAGGTAGGGTACAATGACTACAACCAAATTATGAATTATTGATGAACAAATCCTCACCGTCATTACTTTCGGTGTAGGTCTTGAGGAAGCCAATCACAGCTACCAATACTTCAAAGAAAAAAAAGAAAATTGAGGCCCAAGGAAAGAAGATACGGCAATTGCGCAGACGATGTTACAGGTTCCGTCAAATTAACCGATCATCTGCGACGCAGATAAGAGGTTTGAAGAAAGAGGTGAAAGGCCTAAAAACAGAGGTAGAATGTCTGAACAAAAAGGTTGAGGGTCTAAATGAAGAGGTCCAGTCTTTGAGGGAGGCTGTACAAGAGATTAGATGTCAAGTACCTTTCCAAAAAGAGGATGATGATGCTGGGATACCACATTTTGGTGTGGATCAGCATAATTTTGACCTACAAAAACCACATAAAAGTTTGGAGGAAGTACGTGAACATATTGTGGATGATATCCCCAAATATCAATGTGAAATAGGGATGCCACAAGTTGGTGAGGATTCACTAGGCGACCCTGTGCAAATTGAGCGATGCACTAGTCCCGGGACGAAGACGTTGCCTACAGAGCGAGGGGCTCTCAATAGCGTGGCCAGCCAGCGGTGAAGAAAATTCAAGGATAAGAAGGAAGCCACTTAAATATCAATCACCAATGACTACATACCGTACAAGGGGCCCGGTAAATGTCTGATCAATCGTCTCTTTCAATTAAATGACTATTGCTGGATTTTATATATTATCTAACTCTAACGCGATTCTGACTCTCTATTATATAGATAAGTCCATGGCTGGAGGTGTTTTCCAAACAAGATTCATTATTGATACATACTTGTTTAGGCAGTGAACACACTTACGTGTATGGGTGGCTTTGTTTTGCTTTCCATTGTAGTGATATATTCACTGAGGTGTAACTTACATTATCTGTTACTATATGATACAGGCAGTCTAATGTTGCTGGAAGCGTACCATTCACAAACATGCGTCAAATCATCAACACAGAGTTCATCAATGACCAAGTAAGAATTGTTTTCCACATTTGTATAATGTTGTGATCGTAAATAAATTATTCTGTACTTGTTTAACACATCAACAATTATGGGACTTCATTGGATTACATGAAAGGTTGTAGATGCGCATTAATCGAAGTTACTTGAGGCACGCCAACGTAATGGGTCAACTAGTGTGAAAAGTCACTTCTTCAATTCTTTTCGCGACACCTGTTTTTGCACACGGTATGAAAATAAGTACAAGGCATATATAAAAAGTAATACTTTGGCATATTAATATTATGTTAACTAATTTTCATGTGTTACCTTCGAGAAGGCCAGTAAGTGTGACGAGGACGAGTCCATGCATGATTCCGACACCAGCTTTAGTGCGTACAAGGTAAGCATGATTTGTAATGTATGTTGCCATAAATTGTGGAACGAATGTTATATTATGTAATGGCTCGTGGAATAGGGCCGATTTAGGGGCAACAAGCGTCCTACCTCGAAGCCCAATTTGGATGCCCTTTTTCGCCATTCAATCATGGATGTTGACTTAATGTTCCTCCCTTTGAACAACAAACTACATTGGCACCTTCTAGTCATCAACATGAAAGAGAGGCAGTTTCAATGGTACAACTCGCTACATCTGGAGGGTTCTTACAAGAATTATGCTATTGAAATTGTAAGTATGTCCATCGTGATTAGGTCTATTTTCTCAGCACAGTCATTTATATATATATATATATATATATATATATATATATATATATATGTATGTATTTCTAACTTTGCTTTGCCCGCTTGGTATAGACCTATCAGCTCAGGAAGGAAATGGCGGCAAGAGGGGTACCTGACATTCAACATTGGCAATTTCTATCTGTCACAAACATCCCAAAGCAAGGAAATGGGTATGATTGTGGCATATTTATGCTCAAGTATATGGACAGCTTATCCCTTGGTGTGAAATGCCCAAATTTCAAAGAGGTATTTATAACGATATGTTAGTGCATCGTTACTAAGGAGTTCAGTTATCATTCATAGCTAATATTTGCAAATATTTCTCTCTACCTTAGGAGCATGTGCCGCGTATTAGAGGAGAGATCGCAGCAGCAATTTTAAGAAGTGAAGTGGTATATTGTCACGCCATTATGATGATCTCCTTTGTTTTCATTCGTACATCTTATTCCCAATTAAGAAATTAGTTGACTAACTTTCACTTGTATTCGCCATGCACAAGACCATCTACGAGGACCTCATAACCGAATCGTCGCGTGATTCACCATAGTCGGATTGTACAATTTTTTGCATGGTGTAAATCTCGCATTTTGTTGAGAAACGAACTTAGTGTTGGTACCTCATTTTTTTCGAAGACCAATTGCCTACCACGAATGGTCACCACTTCTCGACTGCATTCAGGTATTTTCATTTGCGAGACTTGTCTTCATAAACCTGATGGTAGTTTAAGATTTACAAATATAACAGTAAGATGAGCTTCCTTCAACATGTGATGATTTTGGTTATACAAGATGGGAAGCATTGGCTGACTATACAACCATGGGGATGGTACCTGTGGTTACTATAGTAGGTTAGTTTGGGAAACAGGAATGTACAAAATGATATTTTAAAACTTTTTGGGAACAATTAATATTCAATTGGTTGTCCTGTTTTCAGCTTTTTTGGATCGACACCCCCTGTGTTGAAGTACTTTCTTGTGCTGTTGTTCCTGTCCAACAAGTTGGTATTTTTGCGTAGCTCGAATGATATGCCCCTTGCAAGCAAAAAAAGGTAAGTTGCTCCACCGTTTCTGTGATCTGCTGTTATTCACATTTTCTTTGCCTGACCCTAGTTCGATTGCATCCTGACGCTTGGAAGTTTAACAGTATTATGATGTAGGATCTATCATCACGTGGAATTCAAGTTGCTGTAACGGCAACTGGAATTCAAGAGATGGAGAACCTCATTAACATTAGAATCTATTATGAACTATACCAGGTTAGCAACTCCTCTAGTCGTTGAACTTATATGTGCAAGGATTGCTAGGAAAAGAGTTGGTATTACATTTCTTTCACCTTTTTTTTTCTCAATGTTTCAAAACCTAGCCATGACGCTGACCTGAAAATGTTTAGGACGTGCTCACCCTGGTCTGACTGGTATAACCTTGCTAGATGAATTGATATGATGTCATATTTCCTAGCCCCTTTCCCTCATCTTGCTCTCTTTCCCACCCTCCCTGCCTTTATCCAATGGCTGTCTGGAACCATCTCCCGTCTCATCCTTGAACTTCCCTTTTCTTCCTCTCCTCCCCCTCCCCCTTCCAACCCCCACATGCAGTGTTTCCCTGAGCCCGCTGGTCTGGGTCGGGTCACTGGATACCTGAAATGGTCAATGGGTTTTGGCCAATGCCACTGACCCAGAAAAGGGCTCATTTTGTGTGCCAAAAGCAGTCCACTTATTGGCCTGGGTTGGGTTCTGTAGTAGGCTTGGGTAGATCAGTTCATTATCGTCTATTTCTTTCCAACATTTACCGAATTGTCTGTAGTGGACCAATAGTTTTTTAGCTTCTCTGCAAGAACCATTTTAGTTGGCGATGCTTTTGGGTGGAGGCAAAACTATTCATTAATAACAGTTTTCTGTTTTGCCTTTTTTGTTTTCTTGTATACTAGGCACACTTCTATCATTACAGTCAGCATATGCCCAATGAGGCAGTAGAAAATGTTGTGGATGCACAAGAGCAGAATGATCATGAACAAATGCCGTCTAAGCCTCCCGAGAGTGATGTTGAAATGCCACCTAGCAATGGTGAGAATGAGCAATTGCCTGCTAAGCATCCCCAGAATGATGATGATATGCCAATGATCACCGGTGAGAATGAGCAATCGCCTGCTAAGCCTCCACAGGATAATGCTAATGATGGCCCAGTTGTCAGTGGTGAAAATGCACTATTGCTTTCCAAGGAAAAGTTAGAAGAATATACACAACAGACAGTTGAATGAGTTTCACAAAATTTTGCAGTTCACACTATTGTGCGTTGTGAAATTGAGAAAGTTGTTGAATCTCCCTCTACCTGCTGCCACACAGTTTCATATTTACAGTTGTCTGACTTGTATATGAAAATTTAACTATCTGTGCGAAGCCTGCCAGTAACTTTGAGAAAGCCTTTTGTATTACTAAACCTGCTAGGTGATGTGCAGTTGCTCTTCATATCCCTACTTCAGAGAATGCAGGTGAGGATTCAGTTTTGCTTCTTCAAAATTCTGTTTGGCTTATTTGAAATTTGCTTCTTGCTGATTTCCTAGAGGTTTTGCAGCCTGTTTGATTGCACGGGAAGCATCTTCTGTTTAAGTAGATGATCCTGTATCGTTAACAGGATGTTGTGGGAAAACATTATAGACTTATGTAAGTAGGCGTTTTAACTTTTGTCATGACAAGTGGTGTACGACCATGTAAAGCCGTGAGTTTGAGGCCAAATGCGCCATCATGTTGCCTGTATGTATGATGTCTCCGTTCTGTTTTTGTTAAAGGTGATGTCATCATTTTGTGCCTGTTCTTTTAGCGTTTAGTTTCTCATTCTACTCTTGAAATTTGTTTTTAGTAGGTCATGATTATTGCTATCGTCTTTTATATTCTCGTAGCTGCTGATGGTTTTCTGGAGTGTAGGTTATTACATTATACAATCACTTGCATGATAATTTTCTGAAGTTACTATGAGTGCTGGCTACAACTTGTTAGTATTCAAAGTAAAATAGACAATATTACTACAACATTATGTGGTACAGAATTTTATTAGAGAAAATCAACTGTGCCTATCGAGGAACTACTAATTGTTTGCAGAAGCAACTAGAGGACTCTCATGAACAGTTTGCTAGATGATGTACAAAATTTGTACTCTGGTGTGACTTCGGTTAAGTAGATAATGTTCAACCCCGTAACCACGTCTTACTTGTATGAAATTGGTGACACTGCAAAATTGGGAGTATTCCTTAAAGCTGGAATTCTCTCATGGTACCACGAACCTTTGAACCCATGTTATGGACAGTAGGAGAAGCAATTTGGTGCAACCTAGGGAGCTAGAATAGTAGCTGCCATGAGCTCTTATAAAACTTTACAAGTTCTCATCACTTGAAAAATGGTAAAGTTGAGGGATCATTTCATGCATACTCTATATACTGAGCTTCCAAAAATTGCTTCAAGAAGAATTCTTCAGACCTGTTTCCTTAGGTCAGGGAATAACAGAAACAGAAGTTGTCACATATATCTTGCAGTTAAACTCCCTATGACATATTTTAGTAGAGAATCTAAGAAAAAAAAATCCAAAATTCAAAAAAATTCTGCTACCAATTCTGGTGGATACGGTATTCGCCTTGAGAAGAACTTCCAGGTAACGGCTGCAAATGCATAGCATAACCTGAGTGACTGTTGCCCATATGAAAAAATCACTATATCTTGGATGACACATATACCTGTTGAAGCACAAAAATCGCAAAGCTGTAATTAAAGTTTAATGAGCAACTACACAAATAACAAAAAAAGGTCAAAGAGTGAAATCAACCACTGTCATTACAAAAAATGCCAGAGCCTTCTGAATAGAGAGGAAATTCGGGTCAATTCAAAGAGTAAAAATGATTGTATTCACAGATACTGACCTATATATTCCTTTTGTCACCAACTCATGAATATCTTCATAATTAATCTTAATCAAATGAGTGAATGCCTGACGAGCAGTACCAATAGCAACCTTCCGTATAATCTCTCCAATCAAGATCATTGGAGGGCCAACATAGGTTATCCACCAATGTTCCTTTAGTTCAGGAAATAGGACACTATCTACTATATACTCACGAAAAGAACAAGCCATCGCCAAAATGTAATGCTTGCTGACTAGAAGAGTTGTACATTAGATCATATAGACTCAATAAGAGAATTAATTTGCAAAGTATAACCGGCAATTCATAAAGGTATTATCAAAACAAAGGATACACAGTACATGACAAAAGGACTGCAGCACACAAACTCATGTAGATAGAGTATAAAAAAAAGTGCATAATAAAGTAAAACATCAGCGTAGAAGTGTAAGCACACACTAGTAGAAACCAAGGCTATGGGGACGGGTTAAGCCTGTCCCCATAGATCAAAAATCCCGTCCCCACAGTGGAGCCTGTGGGGACTGTGTCACCCGGCTCTCTCTAGGTTTTTCCCTCTTTCTCTCTCTAGGTTTTTCTCTCTTTCTCTCTCTAGGTTTTTCTCTCTTTTTCTCTCTCTAGGTTTTTCTCTTTTTTTCTCTCTCTAGGTTTTTCTCTCTCTCTCTCTCTCTCTCTCTCCCTTCTTCTATCTCTTTTTTTTTTCTCTCTAGGGGTTTTTTTTTTCTTTTTTTCTCTCTTTTCTCTATCATGGTTTTCTCTCTCTGGGTTTTCCCTCTCTCTTTCTCTCTCTCATTCTCTCTTTCTCTCTCTCTCGGTTTCTCTCTTTCTCTCTCTAAGTTTTTCTCTCTTTCTCTCTCTAGGTTTTCTCTTTCTTTTTCTCTCTCTCTCTTTCTCTTTTTCTCTCTTTCTCTCTCTATGTTTTCTCTTTTTCTCTCTAGGTTTTCTCTCTTTTCTTTCTCTCTTGGTTTTTTCTCTCTTTTCTCTCTCTGGTTTTCTCTTTCTCTCTCTTTTTTTTTTCTCTCTCTCTCTCTAAGTTTTTCTCTCTTTTTCTCTCTTTTCTCTCTCTTTTTTTCTCTCTTTTCTCTCTCTAGTTTTTTCTCTCTTTTCTTTTTTCCTCTCTAAGTTCTCTTTTCTCTTTCTCTTTTTTCTTTTTTCTCTCTTGGTTTTCTCCTTTTTTTTCTCTCTTTTTTTCCATTTTCTCTCTCTCTTTTTTTCTTTCCTCTCTAGGTTTTCTCTCTTTTTCTCCCTCAAATTCTTTTTTCTCTTTTTTCTCTCTTTCTCTTTGTCATTGGTTTTCTTTTTCTCTCTCTTTTTTCTTTTTCCTCTCTTGGTTTTCTCTTTTTTTTGGTTTTCTCTTTTTTTCTTTCTCTTTTCTCTTGGTTTTTCTCTGTCTCTCTCTAGGTTTTTATCTTTTTTCTCTCTCTAGGTTTTTCTCTTTCATTCCCTCTCTAGATTAGAATTCTAACCGACAATGTACTTAATCACTTAGAATCCTAACCGACAATGTACATTATCGCTTGGATTCGTAAACGACAATGTACATTGTCGCTTGAAATCCTAACCGACAATGTACATTGTCGCTAGGAATAATAACCGACAATGAACATTGTCGCTTGAAATCCTAACCGACAATGTACATTGTCGGTTGGAATACTAACCGACAATGAACATTGTCGCTTGAAATCCTAACCGACAATAGACTTTAAATCCATATTGACAATGTACATTGTCGCTTGGAATACTAACCGACAATGAACATTGTCGCTTGGAATCATAACCGACAATGTACATTGTCGGTTAGGATCCTAAGGCACAATGTACATTGTCGGTTAGGATCCTAAGCGACAATGTACATTGTCGCTTAGGAATCCAACTGACAATGTACATTGTCGGTTAAGAATCCAAACGACAATGAACATTGTCGGTTAGGATCTAAGCGACAATGTACATTGTCCGTTAGGATCCTAAACGACAATGTACATTGTCGGTTAGGATCCTAAGCGACAATGTACATTGTCGGTTACCTAACCGACAATGTACATTGTCGTTTAGGATCCTAAGCGACAATGTACATTGTCAGTTAGGATCCTAATCGACAATGTACATTGTCAGGTAGAAATCCAATTGACAATGTACATTGTCGGTTAGGATCCTAAGCGACAATGTACATTGTCGGTTAGGATCCTAAGCGACATTGTCGGTTAGGATCCTAAGCGACAATGTACATTGTCGGTTAGGATCCTAGCGACATTGTCGGTTAGGATCCTAACCGACAATGTACATTGTCAATTGGATTTCTACCCCGACAATGTACATTGTCGATTAGATCCTAACCGACAATGTACATTGTCGCTAGGATCCTAACCGATAATGTACATTGTCGCTTAGGATCCTAACCGACAATGTACATTGTCAATTGGATTTCTAACTGACAATGTACATTGTCGCTTAGGATCCTAACCGACAATGTACATTGTCGCTTAGGATCCTAACCGACAATGTACATTGTCAATTGGATTTCTAACCGACAATGTACATTGTCGCTTAGGATCCTAACTGACAATGTACATTGTCGCTTAGGATCCTAACCGACAATGTACATTGTCGCATAGAAATCCAAGCGACAATGTACATTGTGGCTTAGGATCCCAAACCGACAATGTACATTGTCGGTTAGGATCCTAAGCCACAATGCACATTGTCGCTAGGAATCCAACCGACAATGTACATTGTCGGTTAAGAATCCAAACGACAATGAACATTGTCGGTTAGGATCCTAAGCGACAATGTACATTGTCGGTTAGGATCCTAAGCGACAATGTACATTGTCGGTTAGGATCCTAAGCGACAATGTACATTGTCAGTTAGAAATTCAATTGACAATGTACATTGTCGGTTAGGATCCTAAGCGACAATGTACATTGTCGGTTAGGATCCTAAGCGACAATGTACATTGTCAGTTAGGATCCTAAGCGACAATGTACATTGTCGGTTAGAAATCCAATTGACAATGTACATTGTCGGTTAGGATCCTAAGCGACAATGTACATTGTCGGTTAAGAATCTAAGCGATGATCCTAACCGACAATGTAAATTGTCGGTAGGATTCTAAGTGACAATGTACATTGTCAGTTTGGATCCCAAGCGACAATGTACATTGTCGATTTACAATGTACATTGTCGGTTAAGAATCCAAGCGACAATGTCGGTTACGATTCTAAGCGAGAATGTACAATGTCTGTTAGGATTCCAAGGGATTGTGCATTGTCGGTTAGGATTCCAAGTGACAATGTACATTGTCGGTTAGGAATTCAACTGACAATATACATTGTCAGTTCGAATTCTAAGCGACAATGTACATTGTCAAGATTCTAAGCGATAATGTTCATTGTCGGTTACGATTCTAAGCGACAATGTACATTGTCGATTAGGATTCAAAACGACAAAGTACATTGTCGGTTCAGAATCCAAGTGAAAAAGATAAAAAGAGAAAAAACCTAGACAGAGAAAAAGAGAAAAACCTAGATAGAGAAAAAGAGAAACTTAGAGAGAGAAAAAGATAAAAATTTAGCGAGAGGAAAAAAGAAAAACTTAGAGAGAGAAAAGAGAAAAACATATAAAGAAACAAAGACAAACCTAGAGAGAGAAAAAGAGAAAACATAGAGAGAGAAATAAAAAGAAAAACCTAGAGATTGAAAAAGAAAAAAAAAAAAGAGAAAAAAAGAGAAAAAAAGAGAGAAAAAAGAAAAAAAAGAAAACTTAGAGAGAAAAAAAAAAAAAAAAGAGAAAAAAAGACAAAAAACCCAGAAAGAAAAAGAAAAAAAAAAAAAAAAAAAAACTTAAAAAAAAAAGAAAAAAAAAAAACTTAAAGAGAAAAAAAGAAAAAAACCTAGAAGAGAAAAAGAGAAAAAACCAGAGAGAAAAGAGAAAACCTAGAAAACCAAGTGACTAAGAAAAAGAGAAAAACCTAGAGAGATAAAAACCTAGAGAGAAAAAAACCTAGAGAGAGAAAGAGAGAGAAACCTGAAGTGAGAAAGAGAGAAAACCTTGAGAGAGAAAGAGAGTAAAACCTAGGGAGAAAAAGAGAGTAAAACGTAGAGAGAGAGAAAAACCTAGAGAGAAAAAGATAGAAAACTTAGAGAGAAATGTGATAGAATACTAATGTAATGAGGTTACACAAGTTAAAACAGGAAGATCTCTTACTTTGAGACAAAAATAAAAAAAAATTGTTTACAAAGTATTACTTTTCATAGAACACATTGGTGCACTACAACTGTCATGTTGCATAATAATTTTGTTGTTCATGTATTGTTGTTTACGAAACAATACATTTAAAGGAAATCATAATACACAACAACATCAGAACCACTCTGCTCCCCGGCAGCTCTCATCAGTGCCAAATTTTTATCTTCATTTCACGTGTGTGGCATGCAGACTTCATTGAGAGCTCTACAACTGAAAAAATGATAATAAATTAATTAAAAATACATCCAACTCTAAATAATAGGATCTCAATAATTTGATTATGATATTGCATTTTTTCCTTCCAGACTCATAACTAGTATAGAATTAAACCACATTCAGGACTGATAATATTTCCATTACTGAATTCACATAAAAAATTGAGAAAGGAAAGAAGAAATCTGGAAACACCCCATAGAGCAATAAGAGTCATGACACTCTCAGCCTTTAAAAAATTAATTGCCGCAATAATTCAAGAGTACATGAAATTGTATTGTCCAAAGCAAAGATGAAAGATAAGAATAATATTTTGTTTGATACATGTTTGATAAGAATGGCAACAGAAAAAATTTATGTTTGATAAAAATGGCAACCAAAAAAATTTCGGTTTGATAAGAATGCCAACAGAAAAAAAATTTGTTTGATAAGAATGAAAAACAAAGTACTTTAAACAACTTCATATCATTTATTGCAAATTACATATTTCCATGACTCAAGTTATGCTGACTAAGCCACTATTGGACTTTTACAGACCCAAGACTCTGTCAGCAGCAGTTATGCAAAAACTCAGATATTAGAAAGATGAAAACCATATGAATTGATTATTGACATTGTGAAGAGCTACAACAACCTACGGAAAGATTCAAGTAAAGAGATTCTTTAATTAGTCAACCAAGGTGAAAAACCATCAGGTTAAGTGCAATTTTGTGAAACTAAGAAGTTGCAAATACCTGATATAGATGCTCACACTTGGAAGCCACATCACATGATAGAAGTTTATCTAGTTAATAAAGAAAAAAAAATAAGATAAACATAGAAAGATCACAAAATGACAAGGTGAAACAAATGAAACAGAACCAGAGCAGAGAACAGAGAACAAATAGCAAATTAAAACTGACCTTTTTAAGAGCAAATTAAGGACTGCTATTCGTCCTTAATTTATGATCAGATGCAATGTACTTGTGGGAGGTCCACCAAATCTACGATCCAAAATTCCTCACACATGGCAGCTTCAAGATTGGGCCACATGTATGGAAACCATGCTTCAGCAATGCAAAAGACAGGGCCATATTGAGCATGTGTACTACTAACCTGCCTCAAAATAAACTAGCTGAGAATGCAAGTTGAGTCATGATGGATACAGACCTGATAAAAAAGACAAACAAAAGAAGATACAAGAAAGATAAGAATTATTTGCTAAAACACAATTATCCAGAACCATAAAAACTCAAAAGAAGACATGATTCAGGCGGCCAGCAAAAGGGGACTCCACACCATAACGGAGCTATGAAACAAGGGAAGAACCCAAGGGAATTGAATTTATTACAAAAACAACGGAACCATCTGGTAGTGTTTGCCAGACAGAAACACGAGGGCGTACCACTAGCTTATTATTATAAACAAGGGTATATGTGAGGTGTTTACCATCAAATTATTTATTGCTCTAATCAGCTTTCTCGCCTAGAGCTAATCTTAACTTGATTCCAACAACACGGAGAAGAGTTTGATAGGGAAGAAGTGAGACAACAGATGGAAAGAAGAATTCTTACATTTGACAACATAGATGAGAGGCCAAATAATAGAAAAATAAATTAAAAAGATAAAATAAAGGAAGAAGAACTGGTGAGAGAATTCACTCACTTGTTGGAGCAAGGAGGATGAAAAGGAAGAAGGGTTCACAGCAGCCTCTGCCCACACCTTAATGTGGATGAAATGTAATCAGAATTGGTCTTAAACTAGTAAAAAAAGAGGAACAAAAAGCAGCCAGTCATAAACAGAGGGATCGTAATATTTGGGCTGATAAAGAGAGTTGTATCATGCTAATCTAATAAAGAGATGTTTTTATGTTTTTGTTTTTGCATTTTTTGACTTGAAGTTAAACCTACATGTACGTGGCAATAATACAATACACCATTACAGTGTAAAGCATCAATGTAGTCAACGTCAACATAACTGTGCCAAGGCTTTAAAAAATACATGTAAATTCTTACTATAATTGCCAGAAATAGCAGAATAAAATTTTAATTAATGTTAATTTACCAGCTTTAGCTTCATCAATTGTAGTAGGCTTACGACATCTAAATTCATCCATCTGCCACACTGTTGTTGTCTCTCTCACCTATCAAAACAACAAAAACAGATATTAGATTCCATGAACAAAATAAACATGAGCAAGTATTTGTTAGTGACATTATTTGTCTTAGAGCATTACCAGATCATCTATCAACTTCTCTATGTCTTCAAGTGTTAGATCAGGACGATAGCTTGAACTCTAGATGTTGTAACGATGAGCATGAAACGCCTCATTAGGAGAATAGTCTAACTAGAGCATCTATCAAAATACACCTACATCTTATCTTCCTTTTTGAATTGTATGGGCTCCTTTCTCTCGGCCACCCTCTTTCTATAGAGAGATAACTTGTAGTGTTTCATCCAATCGAGAGGAGAGCAGATCATTTCCATTGCCAACAACTTTCCATAACCTGTTCCCCTTGCAATTTGCAAATTCAAAGGAGACATACAAATCAGTTTGATTAAAGTCCTCTAAGTTAATAAAGTTGCCTTTTGCCTAATTTCAAGATGCCAACTGAGAACGCTGACTACACATGACCATCAACATATGCAATGAAACTCTTACCACAATTACTTAGTTTTGGAAGCTCATGAGCATAATTGATGTTCGCTTTGCTGGCCGCTGCAGGGGAGAAGACTGGTCCCCGACAAAAACTTAGGGGCTTTACAGAGGGTTTCTGATCTCTGCTTTTATAGGGTCCCTTTAATTAATCAATAACCTAATTAGTCAATATTAGAAGAACACTCGAAATTGTTTACACATTATGTATATCAACAAAGTGCACCTGTATAGTTTGTGGATGAGAAAGTGGTTCCTTGGAGATCTTATTCAAGTTTTTTAATGCAGATGCTCGGTCTTTTGGGCACAAGGCAAACACTTATCTGAAATTACATATTAAGATGAAGTTAAGCATAAGGTGAACAAAAGTGAGAGGAAAAATACTTTCCACAAAAAAAAGAAAAGTGAGAGGAAAAACGCTGGTAATAAAAAAAGACATTACCGTAAGTCGTGCTTCATATCAAGGGAAACACACCTGTGTCCCAGCTACAGTAGTGCCATTGAGAGGATGGGCAGCACAAGATGTGACACTTCCTGATAATGGAATGAATGTATTCCGTGTCATTTGGTCTGTCGTGCCTTCTTCCTCCAACTTCACTTCAGATGCATTATTTGATTTTTGTGATAGGGCTCTACCTGCCGAGGAAACCGCTGCCTCAGGTTCCCATTTCTGGAGGCAGGAATCGATGTTGAAGGATGACAGAGAACACCCCAAAGGTATGGCACTAGAGTTTGTCCTGTTCAAGTTCAGTTTATTCATCAGACTAGCCACAAGTACAATTTGAGATTTTCGGCATAGACCAATAGCTAGATATGGTTTACATATTAAAGTTTATTTTGGTATCAGTGGTATATGAAATTAAAAGACCTGACATGCGAAGTCAAAGTTCAGTAAAGTTTTTGAAAATCAAACAACTAAAAAAGTATAGGATAAGCAAAGGTCAACATTCACTTGGGTAAAAATATAGATAAGAGTAGGAGACTTCCTAGAAGAGCACTCAAAACTAAGCCCTAAAAGCTGGGCTAACAAACTAACATGTTACAAAAAGAAAAAAAAGAAAAAAAGAAAGAAATAAATAACTTCTCGAAATCTGATAAGTGCAAAGAGTAGAAAACTGAAGCATCTTTTCCAGTTTAAAAAATAAAAAATCAACCATTCTTTCATGCTTTCATACAGAAGTTTAAAAGGATGAGCAAAGATTCACTCTGGGAATCCACTGAAAGGTGCTTTGAAAAAAAACAAGTAAATTAGCACCTTTGAAATGACATCTGATGGCCAGATCACTTGTATCAATCATTTTCAAGAAATGAATATATCGCCCCTTGGAACTAGGCGCACAAAAAAGGAAGAAAAAAAGTCATAATTTGCAGTACTTATGCCGGCTTTTAGTAGGAAAAATAAAAGCATCTCATCCACTAATTAAAATCAAACCTCTCACAGTCACTAGGTAGAAAATACAGAGCAACATCATCATCATCAAGGAACTGTTTTTGAAATATCCGGGCCAAACCTCAAACCGAGGTAATAACACTGCTATCAATCTCAGAGGCATTCTTCCCAAAGCTTCAAGGGCTTTATGACCTATTGAGTTTGAATGATAAGCTTCAATGCCATGATAGATATTTCCTTCAAAGAGGGTTCCATGAACCTCAAAGCTTCCTCTAGAGAGTTTCCAAGCATATTTAGTTAGTTTCTTATTTGATACGCTTTAAATAATGAAATAGACTAAAACGGCATCACTATTCACCATGATAAAGAAGGAACACTTACCTCCAACTGATGTTCCTTTCCCAATTTTCAGGGTGTGAGATGAGGGTTGTGCTTCCGATCATCCAAATTCTTGATCAGATGACTAGTAGGAGATGAAGAATCTCTTTGCTTGCCCTTCCTAATGGATGAGCCACAATGGATCTCAAAGATGTTGATGCATCCTCCAAGTTGTCAATAGGCTTTTCAATCTTTTTTACTTGTGGCAACCCCCCATTCTTCATTGGAGCTACCACACCTACCCAATTCATTGGTTTTTTTCCCTGAATATGCATCAAATAAGAATGTCTCATTAAGATACCACATCTGCGATAGTTCTAATGATATTTAAAGTTCAGAAAATAAACTTCTATTTTTCTTAAACAAGCAAGTTAAATCCACTGAAGCATATGGATCCCAGACATTTCTGAGCATCTCACAAATAGATCAATCAGATTATTGGACCTTCCTATAAAGCTCTTGAAGAGAAGCATCTGACTATAAAACTTGAAGTCCAACTCAAGTTTGAGACTAGGTTTGTATACTCAAAATCTGACATGGGATTATCAATAACCCCCTCATGTGGCCCTCTATGTCATTCCAATACAATGAAGAAAGATGTCCAAGACAATGCTGCTCTGTTTATAGCTGCTCTACTACAAAAAAGAAAGACATCCAATATGTAATACCTGATGCTTGCACACATGCATATGTTTGTTTTCTTATTTGATCATTGTGCTGCATACTAGCATCTTTCATGAGCTTTGAGTCAACATTGTTCTTCGCAGTTGTTTCAGACCTCGAGGGGAAGCTTCTCTTGGCAGTTCTACAAATAACATTTTTCATAGGCAAAGTTCTAGTAGAACCTTTCCTCGGCATTAATGCACCTGAAGCTCCTGGTGACTGATAAAATAGCCTTGGCCCCAGATCTCAAGTGGGCAGCCTAAGCTTCTGGAATGAATTTTACTTTGCCAGCTTCAGGAGCCTTAAAGGCCTTATTACCTTTATATAAAGGACTACAGGCCTTGGGAAATCCATTCCTTCTTTTTTCAGGAATAAATGAGCCTTGCACCATCACTTCATTTATGTCAATGGACTTCTGTTTTTTCCCTTGACTGTCCATTTTCTCATGTTACTGGAAACTGGCAGCAGCATCAGACTTATCACTGCTGTTCTCGTTCATGTTGCTCGAGGTAGTTGGGCAATATGAATCTGAATCACGCCTCACTTGACAAGCTTCACAAAACCATATATCTGGAACTTCATCTAGATGGTTCCTCATGCAATATCTAGCAAAGATATAGTTACATAATAAAGGAATATGTCAAATTCTAGTCCTGGCCAATCAATATGAAAGATTAAAGTCAAATCATTCTTAATAAACAGCGTGGTGCCAAAATAACGAAAAATAAAAAAGTAATAATAATGCATGCTTCTTTTTATAACAGGTCAGCAAAGAAAATCAATACAGAAAATTGTTTGCTATGGTGCAACGAGGATTGGTTAGACGTAACAATGCAGCATATCCTCCCTCATCTTAAGAAATTACCACTTTCAGTAATAATCACTGAATTGTCACAAAAGAAAAAGTACTACTCACTAAAGTACTTCAAAAAATTTATTAAGAAAACAGCTGAAAGCGGAAAAGTACCAGAATGAAAATCATTAGAAATATTAGTTGGTTATAAGGTTGAGGAACAGGCCTCCTAAGCGATTAGCCATTTTGGGATAGAACCAAGTTCAATCTTACTAGGTTTCAGCACAGGCACTCATGTATGCGCCCACACTTAAACTATGAATGTGTAGGAACCCAAGGCAGCCCTTCAATGAGGGGGTACGTCATGTATTAATTTCACAAAATTCACAAATAGAAAATTTTAGGTTTTATTAGTTATGCTTATTATGTGTATAATGTCTGCTTAACTCCTTTTTCCATCTCTCCTTGTTACCCATTTTTTATTATTGACCTGAAGAAATAAAACTTCAAGACTAGAAAATAGTTATTGCAACATTCCTAAAAATTAATGTACAGCCCCTAATGTCTTCTTCCACAATCAACCCTGTATAACATTGCCATCCCCCTCTAAAAAATAGATAATTATGATAATAAATTATAATACATAATTTTTTTCAATTAAGGCCTGTCATTCACAATATTTATTAGTTGTTATTAGAAGGCAACTTCCCAACTCCTAACCAAAATGTTTTCAAAACCCAACTACTCTCGCATACAACATTTCTCACTCCAAACAACTAGCTGAAGGCATTTCAGATACAAATACAAATTGTCTAGGCCTATAATGATATGTTGGCCTAAGAAACATAAAGATAATAAAGAAAAAAGTTTAAGAGATAACAAAGTTAGCATAAACACCGGCTTATGTTGGTGTTGGAAGCAACTCGCCCGAGTTGACTCAGAATTTAATTTTCAGGGTCAAGGACAGACGCATCCCTTCGATAAAAGAGACCTGACCCTCCAACTCAGGCCGAGTCTTGTCGAGTCTGCATTCAATCCGACTCACTTGGCCAATCAAACTCAGATTTTCAGGAAGTCAAACTAGTTCTCGACTTTCGGTCACACCACTGCAATAACATTTAAACTAGCCAATCTCTCCAAATTGACTATACAATTTTGTTAGAAAAATTGTAGCATGGTATTTTGGTAATTTACAGCAATCATATGAGTTGTTTAGGAGTTGGACTTCCTTTGATTTAATGCAATCTTTTCATTATTTTTAGTGTTCTTTACAAAAGCCTACTACAATCAGTACATCATACCACCAATCAAACCCACTTGAAATAAAAATGGTTAAAATCTGTTGCTAACCCACCATCAATATTTTACTAAGGTCCATGAATAGTCTATGAAGGACAAAGTTGATGCTGCAACTTCTACCTTCCACAGTCAAATTTACTCAAACCAGTTCAGCATATTCAAAACAGAAAATAAAGGCATAGATAACAATAATATACATGCTGAAGTTACACTCTGTTACCACAGGTGATAGCTTTTCAACTGCAGCAAATGCCCGACCTTGAACTAAAGGTGCTTCAATCAACCCTGTAAAAGGAAGTAGCAGCTAGTTGACAAAAACTCAATAATAAAAAATAAGAAACAAAGATAAACGAAACACAAGTTTGATCAACAGAAATGCATATCACACAAATGCATATCACACCTGGTCCTGTCTCCAGGCAATAATAACAATCATAGTAATAGCAACAATAACAATAAATTATCCCTTTTTCTTCAAACATTAATGATAAATCATTCAAAGCTGAGTTATGAAGTTCTAATGCTTACCGGACACACGGCAACTGTAAGTAACTTCATCCTCATCAGCAACATACTGGTTAACATCCAATGACCATGTATGAACCTATATGATCAGTAACATAAATTAGATGAAAACCACTATCATAAGTGGAATGAGACCAAAAATAGTGAGACAAAAGGAATTGTACAGACGATCAACATTGTAAATGGTAAGCAACTAGAAGAGACAAACCCAGCGAGATGTTGTTTGTCACTTACAAGCAAAGATGCTGGCTGCATGCATCTAAAGTGTCCGAAGACTACTAATATGGTCACATTTACTGTCTATACGCTCTTAAGCATCTGTTACACACTATGCAGGACATCTCACAAATGTTCTATAGGACAGTTGACTTGATGAGTCACCTGGCCAAAATGCAACACCCTTGTCTAAAATCTCTTTCATTTTTTTATGTTAAAAATTTTCGCTTCTGACTGTTAACAACGTTTTCCGAAGCGGAAACAATTGGATGTACAAAAGTCTCTCCTTCTTCTTGCCAGTGTTGTTTTACAAATTGCTTCAGTACGACTGCAGCTAGGTAAAAAACATCCAGGCCAGACAAATTCACATTATTTTCTAAATGATAGAAAGAGAGCATTGAGAAAAAAACATCCAACATGTAAGGATATCTGACGCAGTCCAAATGGGAGCTCCTTGTTAACATCCATTTCCTTGTGTCTTATGCTAATGCCTAGAAAGACACAAGGATATCTGACACTTGGATTGAAAATTCTATGCTAATGCATGTCAAAATTAATATCTGAGCTAATAGTTAAACAAGAATAGATTGATTTAATAAGCCTTCACTCTCCCATTAATGGCCTTATTGACCAGCTCCACCTAGACAACAACATTTACTTGCTGCAGTACTTTCTCTTAGTGTGCAAAGTTTCAGTCCTGGTTGTATTTGAACAAGAACAGTGAAGCAATGGCTTGCATCAACCATATATGTGACTAAAAAAAAAACTACAGCCATGATATGTTACAGTTAATTCTATCACATACAAGAGATCAATTGTCGCATGGAGGAGGCCCAAGTACCTTATCCTGCGAATTGTGATTACCCAAATCCCCTGGATTGTCTTCAAAATGATCTTTCAATCTGGACAATAAATTTCAAAATCCGATTCAGATGATTTGGTCTACACCAACCAGCACAAGTAGCATCCACTTCTAATCTCATAAACTTTCAACAACATCAATAACTTATATATCATACCAAGGGAGTAATAACAGAGAAAACAAGTGCAAGATTGCAGAAAAAAACCGTACACTTCATTTACTGATAGATGGGCCAGAGTGCACATGAAATCAGTATTTGTTACCTTGATCAATCTAAAACCACGAATGTCCTATACACATAAATTATTCTGTTATCAGCAAGATCAATGAATCTGAAGTAACATCTTAATCAATTTTTTCTCAGACGGTCATAAATAATCGGAGCGACGACAGACTTAACAAATTCAATATTCCACATATATATCTATAGAAGACACGGGTTTGGATATACACCTTGGTTTAGCAAACGTAATTAATTATGAACTGATTCTGCTACTGCAGTTTGTAAAAAATCAGACTGGTTTAATTCATTAATATGGCATGGCAAATGACAGAGTGAGAGTGCAAATGAGAGAGCAGATCATTTACTAACATTGGGTTGAAGCAAAAAGAAGAAACAGAGGTAACAAAACAGGTGCAATCAGATATAAAATCAAGTGGCTGAAGGTAAAATCCGGTTCATAGCAGGGTATTGTTGGCAGTCATTATTCAGTTGCTAACAGAAAAACAGAATCCATGAGATGTAATATAAAATCAAGTGACTGAATATAAACTTTACCTAAACATTTTCTTTGTACAATCAAGTGACTCAATATAAAAAGGCTCTCTTACGTGAACATGCTTGGATATTTGTCATGAGAACATTAGTAAAGTTACTGAAATCCCACTACTTGGAGGCATCAAAGTAGGTAGCAGTGGTGCCTTTAAGGACCTGTCTCCAGTCATTGAGCTATGCAATCTAAAACTCACACCAAGAAGTTAGATAGATCACATGAGAATGTCCTCCTCCACTGAAAGTAACAAACTATTCCAATTGAAAAAATAGTAGCAGATATACGCAGACGATTTCTTTACTTTTGACTGTTGGAATAATACAAAAAGGGAATGAGGGTGTCAATTATTGCATTAGGAAATTTTGAAGTGGACAACGAACAGTTCATACTTACTAGCACACAAGTGGCTGAACAAAAAGATCTCTATCAATTACAGTTCAAAACATGCTTAGATATTTCCCAAGAATCGCATTTCCCATTAAGGAAAAGATCCATAACCAAATATAAAATGGTTATGTTAGTTACAACACTTATATGATTTCATCTGATTTGTTAGAATCTAACTTTTTTGTACAAAATATGCCATTCGAACCCAACATTTTAAATTGGATGTCACCTCCACTATTCCCATTAATTTTTTAGTTTCTTTAAACATAATTTTCAATATTCTATATATGTAACATAGAAAAAGAGATTAAGCAGTAGATCATCTTGAATAAACTTTCACTGTCTTTTCTTGTGTGACCCACTTCCTCTATGGAGTATTCTGTGGATATTCTCTCTAGCCTCATGTTGTTGCATATTCTTGTTGATCCCTTCATATGTTAATAATATCAATAGAAGAGGAACAACTCACAATGAACGGCACTGGGGCATCAACAAAATCATGCATCTTCTGCGGTGGGACCTGAGGCAGCATCAGTCACGGGCTCGGTGAGTGTCATGACAAATAACCTTCAAATTCCACACTGATCATGTTCAGAACAGAAGTGCTTCACATTTTATACTTACAGGGAGAAACAAGCATTGCCAGATAAATGGACGACTAATTGGTATTATTGACAGAACAATACTGAAAGGATTCCCTGAAACAAACAAAGTAAACCGACAATGAGAATCATATCTATTCATCAATCGTCCACATTCTAATGAGACTGTCTGATGACTAACCCCAGGCAGTTTAACAGTTAAATTACCAAATTGGGGCAAATGACTGCTACATGTTTTTCCAACAGCACCCCAGTGAATAAGGCCAGAACCTGAGAACGTCCATTCTGTCAGTAATAGTTGAATAAATGCATCAAAAATGTGGTATGAGCATCACTCCACCTCAATGCATGACCGGTTATAACAGGGGTCAGATCTGTCAGACCAAGTCCAAGTAAGAGGGCCGATCCCCTCCACTCATATGGGAATGATAATTAGATTCATTTACGTAGAAAGATGGAGCCCATTAATCTTCTCCTTGTGATTGGACAAGAGGCAGCTGATATCCTAACGTTGACCTTGTCAGACAAGAAATTTCAGTACCATATAGCCTAACATAACATGTTTAACAAAATATAAACTTATGAAATGCCATCAACTATAAACAGTGTCTAACCTCGAAGCAGCTGTGGCAAAACAATCACCTTATATCAAAGTATTTTCGTCTCATTCCAAGGCAGCTACTCCCGGTGGCTCATACTTAATTGGTTTCAAGTGTAGAAGAGGTTGACAAATTACTTCTGATCCTCTTGGTGCCCAAGGCAGCGCATGACAGGCACAAACAATTTGTAACAGATCGTTTTTATTCTCCTGCTCAGAACATTTTGCTGCTAGAAATGTTAGAGGTAGAAAAATGTATTTCAGACGTGGACCTTTACTAAAAATTGCTATTATGTAATAGTTTTGCTTCCGACACAGCAATGCCTATTGATCCTCACAAGAGCATTTGAAAAACATCGTTCCTGTTCAAAAAGTTGGGAAAGTACATTGTTTTAGGAAAAGTAGGGAAAGTACCTTGGCCCATTCCATTATTTCATCATCAGTACACTTGGGAGTGACCTCATCAGCGTCATCATCCTTGGAGCCCATGCTTCTTACTGAACTGTCCAAAGCGCAGGTTTAATAAAATTAAGACCAGGAAATACTGAAAATAGCCAAATACATTGAAAGTAATTATATTCAGATTAACAATGGTCAGACAGGTTAAAAGTCTTCTAGTTTTTTGGTTTATTGGATCATATTAAGTTCGATGGAGAAAATACAGTTACAGGAAAGGGAAAATGAATAGAAGTAGATCAAGCAAAAGAGAATCTTTAAACCTGCGAAAGGAATCCGAACTTCCAAGTCTCTCCACTGTGTTGTTGACCGAGGAATAGATTGTCCCAACATCAGAAGTCTGACCATTTTCATAGTTTCCATTCATTCTCTCACAACGATCGGACCGTGACTCTGACGTAACCTCTGATGCATCGTCGTCAGCATAAATGAATCCCTTTCTATTATCCTTATCCTTACCTCTTCTTTGACTGAAGGCTAAAACCTCACTTTGGGACACTTCCAGGTGAGTGACAAGAGTGGACCTCATTATCTTCTGCATTGCTTCCTGAAGAAGCCTTAGGGGACTCAGTAATGCCCCAGAGAGACTCTCCATTTTCTGTTGTTTGATCCGATGTCGAAACTGCGGGTGAAATGGAATCAAAGACAGACAACTCTGTTACAAAGTGCGTTATCCGATCTAAACGTTCCTGTGCAATTATGCTGCATGGGAACAACTGTGGTCAATAATCCAACTACTGATCACCCAAGCAACATCATGAAACAGAAAGAACGAGTTAAGCAAGTTTCAGAATCTCCCCCCCAACGCGCCAAAGGAGAATCCAACCCAATGGATACGCAGAAAATAGAGCAAAAATATACATGAATGACTTTGGCAGCTAACACACCAGGAGGTACATTCCAGATGGGATTAAGTTCATAGAGAATTTGTCATTTGCCCAAGTTTTGGAAATGGAAGAAACATTTATCTTTTACTTCCACTCTAACGCTCTGAACTACCAGTGTAGTTCATCACCCACAAAGCAAACAGGGGGTAAAAGAAATCCTTAGAGCATGTATTATACACAATCAATTGCAGGACATAGAACTGATTCAAACCTGTTCAGCATCTCATAATGCAGCTAAAAAAAGGGCAACCGTGTGACTATACAATAGCAACGAGGTGCAGAGACCAGATACTGACTTCCTCTTCCACTGACTCTAGAACTTGGTGAGTTCAAACCTAAGAAGGCAGGCGACCTTTGGACGATTTCCTGAACATGTAACCAAACACCATAAAACTCACATACCCAAAGATTGATTTATAAAGCCTACAATGGAGATAAAACTGTATATACAAAAATGGGAAGTTCAGAGTGAACAAACAAAATTACAAGAAGCAGTGAACCATGGGATGTTACCTAGTCCATATCATATTATAAGCAAATCAATTCATTTTACTTTTTACACTTACATATCAGGTACAATTATGCCAAATAAGGACCACAACCTTCCACGGTAATAGTCTCACACGTGAGCATTGCAGCCGTCACAAAATATCTTGCTCTTGCTCACACTGCATCTTGCATAATGAATAATAAAAACTGTTATAAAAACTCATTTATATTTGGTGCAAACAATAAAATAAAATTAAATAAAATATTTTTAAAGATTTTTGAAATAATGAAATACACACCTTCGAACTTTTCTTTGCACAAGTTCGAGCATTGTGAGATGGTCCTCCACAGATTGAACATGAATAAGAATTTTTTGCCTTCACCTTTTCCATAATAGATTTGAACCGTGCTGCTTTTGAAGGACGCCCCCTACTAATGACCTTGGGAGGAGCATGAACAATACCATCTCCAACAACGGTTCTATCCTCATGTGTCACAGTGTCTTTTGGAATTTCTCGTTTCATACGCAACAATTCTTCATAACATTTATCTAAATGACTACAAGCCATTTCGTAGCTTCCCTCGTCTAAAGCACCCTCCTCCACAACTCGAAGCGCTCTATTACACAAGTCTTCATATCTAAGAGTCGTTTGAGGTTTATAGTCTTTTTCCAAACCATTATGATGCTTATCTAGCGTTTCGCTTTCAACAAATTCACATCTCCACCTTTCCAAAATGTAATGCTCGGGGATATCTAATATATTATTAGCCAAATAAATCTTTAATGCATGTCTACATAAAATCCCCTCTGACTCAAATTTCCTACATGAACATAACACGGTCTCTTCCCCTCCATCAAACATTACCAAATGTTTTCTTGAATTACATTGGTTTCTCCAAACAATGAATTTTTTAAATCTCCCATGCACCCCATCCTCTAAACAACAATAATGAATTGAATGTATCAACTGTTCTTGGAAAATTTTGAAAACTTCATTTGTATAAAGACACCGTGCAGTTTGCTCCATTGCAATCCCTATCATCAACGATGGAGCTCTATCAAGTGTTTTGAAGCACGCTTCACGCACTTTATGATACTGGTGTTCTAATGCTTTATCATATTCATAAAAATACTCCTTCAAAGTTGCCCTTTACTAATATATGTCTTGAAAAAACCATTCAGACTTTCACTTCTTTGTGTAGTAGACATACCTGCAGTGAATACCTGACGAGTGAAAGCTGGAACCCACTTGTGACAAACTGTATAGATTGAATCCAACCAAGAACTTGTATGCTTTTCAGACATTGCTCTCCACTTTGTCTCAAATTCTTCAACAGTTTCACTAAACATGTATGCTTCATTAAATGCAGTTCTAAAACCCTTGTCCTTTGCTATAACGGATGACAATTTTTGCTCCATCTTACTAACTATATGCCACTTACACAAATGATGTTTTGCCTTGGGAAAAACCTACAAACATACAAAACCCAAGATTTACATTATAACATAAATATAAACTAAGCTCATAAAATTAAAGAGATCAATAAAACAATGATTACTAACCTTAGCAACAGCATTCGAAATGGCTTGATCTTGATCCGTTATAATCACTCTCGGTCGTACTTTGTGCATCGCTTTCAAAAACATGTCAAATATCCATATATAGGATTCAGTTGTCTCATTGCATTACAAACCAGCACCAAAGACTACGGTTTGCCGATGGTTATTGCATCCAACAAAAATCACAAATGGCATGTCATACCGATTTGTCTTGTAAGTGGAATCAATATTTACCACATCTCCAAAATATTCATATGACATTCGCGATTTTTCATCGACCCAAAAAAACTTGTTCAATCTTCCTTCATCATCAACATCAACCATGAAGAAAAACCCATGAAGAAAAACCCAGGATTCTTTTCTTTCATATCATCACAAAATTGCAGAGCAGCTCGAGCATCTTCACTTTCTAGGGATTTCTTTCTTTCATTACTTAAAAAATTTTGCACATCTTTTTGAGTAAATGGAACATTTCTTTCTCCGCCCACATCTTCTGCAAAAACCTTATGAATTTTTGAAGGTCCAATTCTGACTCCATATTTCTTTTTTATCAGTCTCTTATGAATTGTGGTTAGCCTTTTATGTGACCGAACAAATTGTATTGTTGCAGAAGAATGCAACATATGGTTATGCTTGCTTATAAACTCTGTGACTTCCCATGTCTCTTCACTGCCACTTTCTCTCCTTTTCACAATTACGTGTGCTCTACACCCACATCGACTCATTGACTTAGCCTTGGTTTTATCAACCGCTTCAAAACGTTTAGGATCTCTTTAACCTTGTTTTGAGCAACAATATTTTTTTGAAATTACTGACTTATCTTTTCTAGATAACCTAGATGAGCTCTTCCTCACACCGAAGCCTTTGAACTTAGCATAATCATTGTAAAACATAAATACATCGTCTAAACAATCAAATGTCATGCCAATGCAAGGAATTTTACTACCACATCCTTCGATACTTTCAACATTACCAACCCTCATACTAGTATATGTGCTTGAATTTGGCTGTTGTTCTATTTCCTTAACAGTCTCCACAACCCCAACAACAACATTATCTTTTTGTCTTGACATATCCGCTCTTGCAGAATGCACCATCTCCTGAAATTTGGGACGGAAATTAGTTGCAAGGCCTCGGGAGGAAAATCAGTTGCAAGGCCTCGGGAGGAAAATCAATTGCAAGGCTCAGGAGGAAAGTCAGTCACGAGGGATCGGGAGCAAAATCAGTCGCGAGGGCTCGAAAGCAAAATCAGTCGCGAGGGCTCGGGAGCAAAATCAGTCGTGATCGCTCGGGATCACAGTCAGTCGTGAGCCCTCGGGAGCAAAATCAGTCGCGAGGGCTCGGGAGGGTAGATGATAGATATTAAAAATTAGGTTAAAAGGGAAAAAGGGGTATTATTGGAAATGAAATTTTATTAACTTACTAACTGTGCCCATTATACAATTCTCACCGTTAAGAAATGTCAGAACGCACGCGCACCGCAGCCCAGTCCAAAATATCTATCAAAATGCAGGTATGCAAGTTAGAAAGAGGACTAACATAGTACATTAAAAACAGGACTAAACAAAAATTTAAGCATATTTATACTCGTTAGGTATAAACATAACCTAGACATAAATTGAAACAACAAATTTAGTACTCAGGACCATAAATGTTGAACATAAATGTAGAATTTGAGACCCCAATCACAATACAACGAACTTAATAAATATTTAAACATAATCAAAATATCCATAAACTAAACAGGAATGTAAATATAATCAAAATAGAATAAACTAAACAATTTTAAACAGAAACCCTAGTAAGCGGGAGCATGATCTTGAGGGAGGAGGGAGATCGAGAGGGAAGAGGGCCGGGGAGGGAAGGAGGGTCGGGCCGAGGGGGAAGGAGGGTCGGGCCGAGGGGGAAGGAGGATCGGGGCAGGAGGGGAAGGAGAGTCGGGCCGGGGAGGAATAACGGTTAAATGATAAAACGGGTCAGGGGTAAGTTTGCAACAAATTTACTACTAAAGCCCTTCCCGTTAGAAGTTGCGTTCTCACCGTTACAAAATGTGACAACGCGGGCGCAAGGTAGCCCAGTCCTAACAATATTTCATGAAAGGTTAGGTGAAAAAGAATGAAAATCGAATGATAATTCATTTCAATTTGGTACTGAAAAAAGGGACCAAATGACTTTAATATAATGAAGTACCTTAGACTGTTTGAAATAATATTTGTTAGGTAAAACCTCACATAATGGACACAGCCAGTATTATTCCAAGAATCGTTAGTGCCAAATCACTGCCATCTACTTAAACATACTGAAAAATGTGCCAATATAAGCTTCACAATTAAGGTGCTAATGGCTAAACCTTGAAACAAGTGTGGACTCATCAAGAACTAAAATTTTCTAATGGCTAAAACTTATCCTTTGAACTAACAACAAGAACCATTGAACTACAACAGATTCCGCAATCAATGCCAGAGAACAACATATTACTTTTTGAAGATGAAGGGGCTGCTACTAAAAAAAAAAAAATTAAGAAGAGTCAAATATATGAAGACTTAGGGGCTGCTCACCACTTGAAGTTTCTTTGGCCCAGAGTTGATCTCAAAAAGTACACAGTGCTGAACAGGTAGCTAATTAGGATTGCCTTCAGACTTTTCTCTCTTCCAAAAGTTGCACAAGACTCAGCTTAGGGTTGCCTACGGAACATACACAAAATCAAAAGTTACTTCAGATCTTGATTTAAAACCATAAGTAAATAGCTTCTAATCGGAATGAGAATGCATACATCATGAAATGTGGTTTACTCTTATGACTTCATATCATTTTTTGAATCCTCCCTACTAGGATTTGCCAAATTTTTCAGAGGACAACATCCGGGGTATGGTAGCAAGCATGCTAAAACTTGTGAAGAAAAGGACCTGAGTTTATATGATTCTCAATCAACACAACCTACAACACGAAACAAAATAAAGCTTCAATTCAGAGCCCTTCTTTCAAATATTAGTAAGAGATGCCATACTCGGGCAAGTTCAAATATATAACCATTGTAACATTTGAATTTCTTCATTACAATTTGCTGAAATAAAAACTAGATGATTCAAGCAGGATAGGAAGCTAAGAAATAAAAGGTAACAAAGTACACAACAAACCATAACAGAGGTCAAGCTTGGTAATTAGACCTCCAAGCCCTACCCCATGCTACCTTCACAAAACATTAATTTCATCAATGAACATAGTCGAAGGAGTTTTCCTATACCTTTTTGAACAAATATTTGGCTTGATTTGGATGCTCCCACAGGTACAAACAAGTTCCCACTGAAATTGAAAATCCCACTTCAAGAATGTGGCTCTGAGATTGAAATATTGACTTCATTCATGGTGAGGATATAAGAATGAAACTGCAGAAATGCTACTCAAATAACATCCAATTTATGGGGATCTAAGACCTGCTTCATAATTAACAGTCTACATGATATAAAAATAAAAATTTCAAGTCTATATGAATTATAATCTATAGTACTGTTACTTGAATGCAATTACAAACTTGTAAAAGAAAGGAGAAATCCAAGCAAACATTGCATAAATCTGAATGAAATGCAATACCTAATGCTTGAAACTCACGGACAACGGACAATAGAAAACATGGAAAAACCAAATAAGCACTTGAAGTAAATATAAAACTTTGCAGCAATTTTAAAATACGGGCACGACAAACATGAGGCAGTGGCTAAAAGGGGGTGAAGGATCCGGGTTCTGTTCATGTTTAGAGCTTCGGTCAGTACCTTTCGTTAGGCTTCTTTGGAGGGAGAAACCACAAAAGAGCTCTCTTTCTCCTTCCTTGATTCTGTCTATAGATATCTTGCCATGTCGAAATCCATTGCCGACCTCAGAGGGATGAATCTGTCGCCCACTTGCAGATAAGAAACCCCACGAACCCCTTTAGGACATTCAATAAACAAAGCTGCAAAACAAGACCCAATAGAATTCATGTACAACACACAACCACATACCGTTTTACGAGCACATGAGGGCCTTGGGACAAAATACTCCTGCAGAGGGAAACGAGCCTCTACGCGAGATTCAGACTTGGAGGAGAGCGAGGGAGAGGCTGCATCCATGGGTTAAGGCGACAAAAAAAAAATATAAATATATAAATTCGGTTGAATCATCATGGGATAAATAAAGACGATGAACAGAAAGAACCTAATGTTAATAAAAGAAAGAAGACAATGGCCATATACTTACATTTGAGTGACTGTACTTGTGCCACACGAAGGACTGCTCGAAACTAGTCAAAAGTAGGGGACAATCATTCAGGAGCAGAGCTTTTAGAGGACGTCCGGTGGCCTTGAATACTTGCTCCACCATCAAGCGGCAACAGACGAGCGCCAACAGACGAGCGCCAACAGACGAGCGCCAACAGACGAGCGCCAACTGACGAGCTCCAACTAACGAGCGCCAACTGACGAGCGGCAACCACCAAGCGGCAACTTACGAGCGGCAACCGAGAATCCTAGGTTGATGAACGAAGAGAAGAACGACTTCAGTCGTGAGGGCAGAAAATGAAAAAAAAAACCTAAGGTAAAAGGGTCTTTTGGGTATCGACAAATACATACTTGACCGACGTTTGTTATCCGCGTTCGCACCGTTAAAAAATGTGCGAACGCGGCCGCACGGTAGCCAGGTCCTTAAAATAATATTAATGCCCTTTTTTTGTGGTAATTTTCTAATCGATCGTGAGTATTAGCAAACAAAAGTAACCCTCTAGCTAGCTAGAACTAGTTTTCCCAAATAACTCCAGAAGACAAATTTAGAAGAAGAAAAGATGAATAAAATGAAAATGATGAAAAATTAATCACTAAGAGGAGGAGTTTATTATAAAACAGATGAAGGAGGAAGCTGGAATGGGAAGATTGCACGGAGCTATGAACTTCCATAGCCAACTACATTTTTAAACCCAGATCATCTGGTACTGGCACCAGAGTTAATTTGAATGGGTGCTGACAACCAGATTAATTGCTACTAGTCATGGAGTTAAAACACCGCAAGAATACTGAGAAAAAACACAGCATTTCTGTATTAATACACACAACATTTGTTCGCAGCAGATCTAGGGCAGCTCTCAATTGTCATTCTTAAATTTTAAGAATGAACAGTAAAGAAGCGGGGGCAGTTGTAAAAGAAGTATGTACTGAAGATATATATATATATATGGAAAACCTTCCTAGTCATGTAAATAGCATGCGAGGGACCTGAGGTCAAAGATTCATATATCTTGTAATAGAGGACAACTCTAAATTAGTACACCAGAAAACATGCATGTTTCAAAGTACAACAGGGGTGCCCACACAGTTTATCAATAACAAATAGGACACAGAAAATTAAACAAGAAGGCCATTGGAGTAACTGCCAAGACATGACCTAAGAAAATGCAGAAGGGTCTTCAATTCCCAAACAGTCCAGCCATTGGCTCGCTCCTGCAAACATTTAAGAAAAGTTCACCCCAACGTAGAACCCAAATTTGATTTCTACGTGCGTAATTTACTAAATGTAGGACTGACAAATATGTAATTTTAACTATCATTCCGGCCATTGACAGCAACATCATACAAGAAACCTAAGTACTTGGAAGCAACATCATACAAGATACCCAAAAACCAACAGTACTTGGAAGCAACAGTCAAAGTACTATACCGTTTTCAATAAAGACCAAAACTTGAATAGGTAGAGACAGTAAAAACACTAACCGTCCCACGAAGAGGGGACCACAATGGAAGTACATAGCATGATTTAAGAGAAGTGGGACATCTGCACGCAAGAATGTCACTGGCGCATACGAGCAGACGCTTTTTTCAGTAACAATATCTCATCTCTAGGAAACGGCGGAAATGCACTAATTTCAAAATACAGAAATGGGTTTGGAAGAAGGATAAGGTTTTGAAACGATGCAGTCAGGGGAATAAAAAAGGAGTTTTTTTAAAAAAAAACTTAAATTCTGGCATGCGAATAGTACACACCTGCACAGAAAAGGTAACGGCGAACCCTCTCACACGAGCAGAGAGGATTAGAGAGGGAGAAAGAGAAGAATAAATGAAGGCATAGATCAAAGCAGAAATGATAGGGAGATTGAAAGACAAAGGAAAGGAAGAGAATTTCAAATGTCCATAGAGAGTGAGTGCAAAAGAGAGCGGAGTGAAAAGGAAAGAGACAAAAGAAAAACGGAGAAACTAAAAGACAGAGTTAAACAACCAGAACGAGGGAAAATAATGTAAATAAGAGCGAAAGGAAAGATCAAGAAAGAAAAAAAACCAGAGGAAGGAAAAAAATAAAAGAGACACGATTAGAGAAATAGGAGAAAACACGTAAGAAGACACGCCGAAGAGAGAAGAAGAGGAAGAAGGATGAAGATCAACGCATCTTCAACCGCCACCCACAGCCCCACACACATCTGGAGACGGGGAAGCTTCCGGATGGGGGAGGTAAATCGGGGCGGGGCATGAAGAAGGGTGACAGAGATCCACGGCATTAAAATGAAGATCTTCCATTAAGAAGGGTTCTCCGCGGAGAACGGTGAAGGAGAGGTTTCTTCGGACAACATCGTTTCCGATATTTTAATGCCAAAATTACCCCTAATCACTCTTCTTCATGCCCGTCCGATTTTCCTCCCCATCCCGACTCCCCTTCCGTCCCGGCTCCCCTTCCGTCCGACTCCCCTTCCGTCCGAGAACCCTTCCGTCCGACTCCCCTTCCCGTCCGACTCCCCTCCCGTCCCGACTCCCCTTCCGTCCGACTCCCCTCCCGTCCGACTCCCCTTCCGTCCGACTCCCCTCCCTCTCCCTGTTCTCCTTCTTCCCTTCTTGGCTTCTCCGTCTTAAAGCACCGTGGACCTTCTGCAAGCACCGTGGACCTTTTGCAAGCACCGTCGACCGTGCTGTGGCGGGCTTCAACAGATGGGTGTGGGGGTTGTGGGTGGCGGTTGAAGATGCGTTGATCTTCATCCTTCTTCCTCTTCTCTCTCCCGTCTGCTCTCTCTTCGGCCTGTCTTCTTACGTGTTTTCTCCTATTTCTCTAATCGTGTCTCTTTTAATTTTTTTTCTTCCTCTGGTTTTGTTTTTTCTTTCTTGATCTTTCCGGTGGCTCTTATTTACATTATTTTCCCTCGTTCTGGTTGTTTAACTCTGTCTTTCCGTTTCTTTCCTTTGTCTCTTTCCTTTTCACTCACGCTCTCTCTCTTTTGCACTCACTCTCTATGGACATTTCGAAATTCTCTTCCTTTCCTGCTGTCTTTCAATCTCCCTCTCTTCTGCTTTTTGATCTATGCCTTCATTTATTCTTCTCTTTCTCCCTCTCTAATCCTCTCTCTGCTTTCGTGTGAGAGGGTTCGTCGATTACCTTTTACGTGCGGTGTGTACTATTCGGTATGCCAGAATTTAAGTTTTTTTTTAAAAAACTCCTTTTTTTATTCCCCGACTGCATCGTTTGAAACCTTATCCTTCTTCCAAACCCATTTCTGTATTTTGAAATTGTGCATTTCCGTCGTTTCCTAGAGATGAGATATTGTTACTGAAAAAGCGCCTCTGCTTTCATTATCGCCAAAGACATTCTTTAAGTGCAGATGTCCCACTTCTCTTAAATTATGTAATGTACTTCCATTGTGGTCCCCTCTTAGGTGGGACGGTTAGTGTTTTTTACTGCCTCTACCTATTCAAGTTTTGTTCTTTATTGAAAATGGTATAGTACTTTGACTGTTGCTTCCAAGTACTTGTTGGTTTTGGGTTTCTTGTATGATGTTGCTTCCAAGTACTTATGTTTCTTGTATGATGTTGCTGTCAATGGCGGAATGATAGTTAAAATTACATATTTGTCAGTCCCTACGTTTAGTAAATTACGCACGTAGAAATCAAATTTGGGTTCTACGCTAGGGTGAACTTTTCTTAAATGTTTGCGGGAGCGCGAGCCGCTGGCTGGACTGTTTGGGAATTGAAGAACCTTCTGTATTTCTTAGGTCATGTCTTGGCAAAGGACTGCAATGGCCTTCTTGTTTAATTTTCTCAGTCCTGTTTGTTATTGATAAACTGTGTGGGCACCCCCTGTTGTACTTTTGAGACATGCATGTTTTTGGTGTACTAATTTAGAGTTGTCCTCTATTACAAGATATATGAATCTTTGACCTCAGGTCCCTCGCATGCTATTTACATGACTAGGAAGGTTTTCCATATATATATATATATCTTCAGACGCACTTCTTTTACAACTGCCCCGCTTCTTGACTGTTCATTCTTAAAATTTAAGAATGACAAGTGAGAGCTGCCCTAGATCTGCTTTCTGAACAAATGCTGTGTATTAATACACAAATGCTGTGTTTTTCTCAGTATTCTTCTTGGTGTTTTAACTCCATGACTAGTAGCAATTAATCTGGTTGTTAGCACCCATTCAAATTAACTCGGTGCCGCACCAGATGATCTGGGTTTAAAATGTAGTTGGCTATGGAAGTTCATAGCTCCGTGCAATCTTCCCATTCCAGCTTCCTCCATCTGTTTTATAATAAACTCCTCTTAGTGATTAATTTTTCATCATTTTCAGTTTATTCATATTTTCTTCTTCTTAATTTATCTTCTGGAGTTATTTGGGAAAACGAGTTGTAGCTAGCTAGAGGGTTACTTTTGTTTGCTAATACTCACGATCGATTAGAAAATGAGCACAAAAAAAGGGCATTAAAATTATTTTAAGGACCTGGATACCGTGCGGCCGCGTTCGCACATTTTTTAACGGTGCGAACGCGGATAACAAACGTCGGTCAAGTATGTATTTGTCGAAACCCAAAAGACCCTTTTACCTTAGGTTTTTTCTTTCATTTTCTGCCCTCACGACTGAAGTCGTTCTTCTCTTCGTTCATGAACCTAGGATTCTCGGTTGCCGCTCGTAAGTTGCCGCTTGCTGGTTGGCGCTCGTCCGTTGGCGCTCATCAGTTGGCGCTCGTCAGTTGGCGCTCGTCTGTTGCCGCTCGTCTGTTGCCACTCGTCTGTTGCCGCTTGATGGTGGAGCAAGTATTCAAGGCCACCGGACGTCCTCTAAAAGCTCTGCTCCTGAATGATGGTCCCCTACTTTTGACTAGTTTCGAGCAGTCCTTCGTGTGGCACAAGTACAGTCACTCAAAGGTAAGTATAAGGCCATTGTCTTCTTTCTTTTATTAACATTAGGTTCTTTCTATTCATCGTCTTTATTTATCCCATGATGATTCAACCGAATTTATATATTTATATTTTTTTTTTGTCGCCCTAACCCATGGATGCAGCCTCTCCCTCGCTCTCCTCCAAGTCTGAATCTCGCGTAGAGGCTCGTTTCCCTCTGCAGGAGTATTTTGTCCCAAGGCCCTCATGTGCTCGTAAAACGGTATGTGGTTGTGTTGTACATGAATTCTATTGGGTCTTGATTCGCAGCTTTGTTTATTGAATGTCCTAAAGGGGTTCGTGGGGTTTCTTATCTGCTGGTGGGCGACAGATTCATCCATCTGAGGTCGGCAATGGATTTCGACATGGCGAGATACCTATAGACAGAATCAAGGAAGGAGAGAGAGAGCTCCTCTGTGGTTTCTCCCTCCAAAGAAGCCTAACGAAAGGTACTAGCCGAAGCTCTGACCATGAACAGAACCCGGATCCTTCACCCCCTTTTAGCCACTGCCTCATGTTTGTCGTGCCCGTATTTTCGAATTGCTGCAAAGTTTTATATTTTCTTCAAGTGCTTATTTGGTTTTGCCATGTTTTGTATTGTTCGTTGTCCGTGAGTTTCAAGCATTAGGTATTGCATTTCATTCAGATTTATGCAATGTTTACTTGGATTTCTCCTTTCTTTTACAGGTTTGTAATTGTATTCAAGTAACAGTACTATAGATTATAATTCATATAGACTTGAAATTTTTATTTCTATATCATGTAGACCGTTAATTATGAAGCAGGTCTTAGATCCCCATAAATTGGATGTTATTTGAGTAGCATTTCTGCAGTTTCATTCTTATATCCTCACCATGAATGAAGTCAATATTTTAATCTCAGAGCCACGTTCTTGAAGTTGGATTTTCAATTTCAGTGGGAACTTGTTTGTAGCTGTGGGAGCATCCAAATGAAGCCAAATATTTGTTCAAAAAGGTATAGGAAAGCTCCTTCGACTATGTTCATTGATGAAATTAATGTTTTGTGAAGGTAGCATGGGGTAGGGCTTGGAGGTCTAATTACCAAGCTTGACCTCTGTTATGGTTTGTTGTGTACTTTGTTACCTTTTATTTCTTAGCTTCCTATCCTGCTTGAATCATCTAGTTTTTATTTCAGCAAATTGTAATGAAGAAATTCAAATGTTACAATGGTTATATATTTGAACTTGCCCGAGTATGGCATCTCTTACTAATATTTGAAAGAAGGGTTCTGAATTGAAGCTTTATTTTGTTTCGTGTTGTAGGTTGTGTTGATTGAGAATCATATAAACACAGGTCCTTTTCTTCACAAGTTTTAGCATGCTTGCTACCATACCCCGGATGTTGTCCTCTGAAAAATCTGGCAACTCTTAGTAGGGAGGATTCAAAAAATGATATGAAGTCATAAGAGTAAACCACATTTCATGATGTATGCATTCTCATTCCGTTTAGAAGTTATTTACTTATGGTTTTAAATCAAGATCTGAAGTAACTTTTGATTTTGTGTATGTTCCGTAGGCAACCCTGAGTCTTGTGCAACTTTTGGAAGAGAGAAAAAGTCTGAAGGCAATCCTAATTAGCTACCTGTTCAGCACCGTGTACTTTTTGAAATCAACTCTGGGCCAAAGAAACTTCAAGTGGTGAGCAGCCCCTAAGTCTTCATATATTTGACTCTTCTTAATTTCTTTTTTTTTTAGTAGCAGCCCCTTCATCTTCAAAAAGTAATATGTTGTTCTCTGGCATTGATTGTGGAATTTATTGTAGTTCAATGGTTCTTGTTGTTAGTTCAAAGGATAAGTTTTAGCCATTAGAAAATTTTAGTTCTTGATGAGTCCACACTTGTTTCAAGGTTTAGCCATTAGCACCTTAATTGTGAAGCTTATGTTGACACATTTTTCAGTATGTTTAAGTAGATGGCAGTGATTTGGCACTAACAATTCTTGGAATAATACTGGCTATGTCCATTATGTGAGGCTTTACCTAACAAATATTATTTCAAACAGTCTAAGGTACTTCATTATATTAAAGTCATTTGGTCCCTTATTTCAGTACCAAATTGAAATGAATTATCATTTGGTTTTCATTCTTTTTCACCTAACCTTTCTGGAATTATTGTTAGGCCTGGGCTACCTTGCGCCCGCGTTGTCACATTTTGTAACGGTGAGAACGCAGCTTCTAACGGGAAGGGTTTTGGTAGTAATTTTGTTGCAAACTTACCCCTGACCCGTTTTATCATTTAACCATTATTCCTCCCCGGCCCGACTCTCCTTCCCCTCCTGCCCCGATCCTCCTTCCCCCTCGGCCCGACCCTCCTTCCCTCCCCGGCCCTCTTCCCTCTCGATCTCCCTCCTCCCTCAAGATCATGCTCCCGCTTACTAGGGTTTTTGTTTAAAATTGTTTAGTTTATTCTATTTTGATTATATGTACATTCCTGTTTAGTTTATGGATATTTCGATTATGTTTAAATATTTATTAAGTTCGTTGTATTGTGATTGGGGTCTCAAATTCTACATTTATGTTCAACATTTATGGTCCTGAGTACTAAATTTGTTGTTTCAATTTATGTCTAGGTTATGTTTGTACCTAACGAGTATAAATATGCTTAAATTTTTGTTTAGTCCTGTTTTTAATGTACTATGTTAGTCCTCTTTCTAACTTGCATACCTGCATTTTGATAGATATTTTGGACTGGGCTGCGGTGCTCGCGCGTTCTGACATTTCTTAACGGTGAGAATTGTGATGGTCACAGTTAGTAAGTTAATTAAATTTCATTTCCAATAATACCCCTTTTTCCCTTTTAACCTAATTTTTAATATCTATCATCTACCCTCCCCGAGCCCTCAAGGACTGATTTTGCTCCCCGAAGCTCCACGACTGATTGTGCTCCCGGCGATCCGCGACTGATTTTGCTCCCGAGCCCTCGCGACTGATTTTGCTCCCGATCCCTCGTGGACTGACTTTCCTCCCCGAGCCTTGCAACTGATTTTCCTCCGTAGGCCTTGCAACTAATTTCCCTCCCAACTTTCAGGAGATGGTGCATTCTGCAAGAGCGGATATGTCAAGCCAAAAAATATTGTTGTTGTTGGGGTTATGGAGACTCTTAAGGAAATAGAACAACAACCAAATTCAAGCACATATACTAGTATGAGGGTTGGTAATGTTGAAAGTATCGAAGGTTGTGGTCATAAAATTCCTTGCATTGGCATGACATTTGATTGTTTAGACGATGTATTTATGTTTTACAATGATTATGCTAAGTTCAAAGGCTTGATTGTGAGGAAGAGAGCTCATCTAGGTTATCTAGAAAAGATAAGTCAGTAATTTCAAAAAAATATTGTTGCTCAAAACAAGGTTTAAGAGATCCTAAACGTTTTGAAGCGGTTGATAAAACCAAGGCAAAGTCAATGAGTCGATGTGGGTGTAGAGCACACATTGTTGTGAAAAAAGAGAGAAAGTGGCAGTGAAGAGACATGGGAAGTCACAGAGTTTATAAGCAAGCATAACCATATGTTGCATTCTTCTGCAACAATACAATTTGTTCGGTCACATAAAAGGCTAACCACAATTCATAAGAGACTGATAAAAAAGAACTATGGAGTTGGAATAGGACCTTCAAAAATACATAAGGTTTTTGCAGAAGATGTGGGTGGAGAAAGAAATGTTCCTTTTACTCAAAAAGATGTGCAAAATTTCATCAGTAATGAAAGAAAGAAATCGCTAGAAAGTGGAGATGCTCGAGCTGCTCTGCAATTTTGTGATGATATGAAAGAAAAGAATCCTGGGTTTTTCTTCGTGGTTGATGTTGATGATGAAGGAAGATTGAACAAGTTTTTTTGGGTTGATGCAAAATCGCGAATGTCATATGAATATTTTGGAGATGTGGTAAGTATTGATTCCACTTACAAGACAAATCGGTATGACATGCCATTTGTGATTTTTGTTGGATGTAATAACCATCGGCAAACTGTAGTCTATGGTGCTGGTTTGTTATGCAATGAGGCAACTGAATCCTATATATGGATATTTGACATGTTTTTGAAAGCGATGCACAAAGTACGACCGAGAGTGATTATAACAGATCAAGATCAAGCCATTTCGAATGTTGTTGCTAAGGTTAGTAATCATTGTTTTATTGATCTCTTTAATTTTATGAGCTTAGTTTATTTTTATGTTATAATGTAAATCTTGGGTTTTGTATGTTTGTAGGTTTTTCCCAAGGCAAAACATGATTTGTGTAAGTGGCATATAGTTAGTAAGATGGAGCAAAAATTGTCATCCGTTATAGCAAAGGACAAGGGTTTCAGAACTGAATTTAATGAAGCATACATGTTTAGTGAAACTGTTGAAGAATTTGAGACAAAGTGGAGAGCAATGTCTGAAAAGCATACAAGTTCTTGGTTGGATTCAATCTATACAGTTTGTCACAAGTGGGTTCCAGCTTTCACTTTCGTCGGGTATTCACTGCAGGTATGTCTACTACACAAAAAGAAGTGAAAGTCTGAATGGTTTTTTCAAGACATATATTAGTAAAAGGGCAACTTTGAAGGAGTTTTTTTATGCATATGATAAAGCATTAGAACATCAGTATCATAAAGAGCGTGAAGCGTGCTTCAAAACACTTGATAGAACTCCATCGTTGATGATAGGGATTGCAATGGAGCAAATTGCACGGTGTCTTTATACAAATGAAGTTTTCAAAATTTTCCAAGAACAGTTGATACATTCAATTCATTATTGTTGTTTAGAGGATGGGGTGCATGGGAGATTTAAAAAATTTATTGTTTGGAGAAACCAAAGTAATTCAAGAAAACATTTGGTAATGTTTGATGGAGGGGAAGAGACCGTGTTATGTTCATGTAGGAAATTTGAGTCAGAGGGGATTTTATGTAGACATGCATTAAAGATTTATTTGGCTAATAATATATTAGATATCCCCGAGCGTTACATTTTGGAAAGGTGGAGATGTGAATTTGTTGAAAGTGGAACGTTAGATAATGCATCATAATGGTTTGGAAAAAAAGACTATAAACCTCAAACGACTCTTAGATATGAAGACTTGTGTAATAGAGCGCTTCGAGTTGTAGAGGAGGGTGCTTTAGACGAGGGAAGCTACGAAATGGCTTGTAGTCATTTAGATAAATGTTATGAAGAATTGTTGCGTATGAAACGAGAAATTCCAAAAGACACAGTGACACATGAGGATAGAACCGCTGTTGGAGATGGTATTGTTCATGCTCCTCCCAAGGTCATTAGTAGGGGACGTCCTTCAAAAGCAGCACGGTTCAAATCTATTATGGAAAAGGTGAAGGCAAAAAATTCTTATTCATGTTCAGTCTGTGGAGGACCATCTCACAATGCTCGAACTTGTGCAAAGAAAAGTTCGAAGGTGTGTATTTCATTATTTCAAAAATCTTTAAAAATATTTTATTTAATTTTATTTTATTGTTTGCACCAAATATCAATGAGTTTTTATAACGGTTTTTATTATTCATTATGCAGGATGCAGTGTGAGCAAGAGCAAGATATTTTGGGACGGCTGCAATGCTCACGTGTGAGACTATTACCGTGGAAGGTTGTGGTCCTTATTTGGCATAATTGTACCTGATCTGTAAGTGTAAAAAGTAAAATGAATTGATTTGCTTATAATATGATATGGCCTAGGTAACATCCCATGGTTCACTGCTTCTTGTAATTTTGTTTGTTCACTCTGAACTTCTCATTTTCGTATATACAGTTTTATCTCCATTGTAGGCTTTATAAATCAATCTTTGGGTATGTGAGTTTTATGGTGTTTGGTTACATGTTCAGGAAATCGTCCAAAGGTCGCCTGCCTTCTTAGGTTTGAACTCACCAAGTTCTAGAGTCAGTGGAAGAGGAAGACAGTATCTGGTCTCTGCACCTCGTTGCTATTGTATAGTCACGCGGTTGCCCTTTTTTGAGCTGCATTATGAGATGCTGAACAGGTTTGAATCAGTTCTATGTCGTGCACTTGATTGTGTATAATGCATGCTCTAAGGATTTCTTTTACCCCCTGTTTGCTTTGTGGGTGATGAACTACACTGGTAGTTCAGAGCGTTCGAGTGGAAGTAAAAGATAAATGTTTCCTCCATTTCCAAAACTTGGGCGAATGACAAATTCTCTATGAACTTAATCCCATCAGGAATGTACCTCCTGGTGTGTTAGCTGCCAAAGTCATTCATGTATATTTTTGCTCTATTTTTTGGGTATCCATTGGGTTGGATTCTCCTTTGGCGCGTTTGGGGGGAGATTATGAAACTTGTTTAACTCGTTCTTTCTGTTTCATGATGTTGCTTGTGTGATCAGTAATCGGATTATTGACCACAGTTGTTCCCATGCAGCATAATTGCACAGGAACGTTTAGATCAGATAACGCACTTTTTAACAGAGTTGTCTGTCTTTGATTCCATTTCACCGGCAGTTTCGACATCGGGTCAAACAACTGAAAATGGAGAGTCTCTGGGGCATTACTGAGTCCCCTAAGGCTTCTTCAGGAAGCAATGCAGAAGATAATGAGGTCCACTCTTGTCACTCACCTGGAAGTGTCCCAAAGTGAGGTTTTAGCCTTCAGTCAAAGAAGAGGTAAGGATAAGGATAATAGAAAGGGATTCATTTATGCTGACGACGATGCATCGCAGAGGTTACGCCGTCGAGTCACGGTCCGATCGTTGTGAGAGAATGAATGAAAACTATGAAAATGGTCAGACTTCTGATGTTGGGACAATCTATTCCTCGGTCAACAACTTCGGTGGAGACTTGGAAGTTCGATTCCTTTCGCAGGGTTTAAAGATTCTCTTTTGCTTGATCTACTTCTATTCATTTTCCCTTTCCTGTAACTGTATTTTCTCCATCGAACTTAATATGATCCAATAAACCAAAAAACTAGAAGACTTTTAACCTGTCTGACCATTGCTAATCTGAATATAATTACTTTCAATGTATTTGGCTATTTCAGTATTTCCTGGTCTTAATTTTATTAAACCTGCGCTTTGGACACTTCAGTAAGAAGCATGGGCTCCAAGGATGATGACACTGATGAGGTCACTCCCAAGTGTACTGATGATGAAATAATAGAATGGGCCAAGGTACTTTCCCTACTTTTCCTAAAAAAATGTACTTTTCCAACTTCTTGAACAGGAACGATGTTTTTCAAATGCTCCTGTGAGGATCAATAGGCATTGCTGTGTCAGAAGCAAACACTATTACATAATAGCAATTTTAAGTAAAGGTCCACGTCTGAAATACATTTTTGTACCTCTAACATTTCTAGCAGCAAAATGTTCTGAGCAGGAGAATAAAAACGATCTGTTACAAATTGTCTGTGTCATGCGCTGCCTTTGGCACCAAGAGGATCAGAAGTAATTTGTCAACCTCTTCTACACTCGAAACCAATTAAGTATGAGCCACCGGGAGTAGCTGCCTTGGAATGAGACGAAAATACTTTGATATAAGGTGATTGTTTTGCCACAGCTGCTTCTGAGGTTAGACACTGTTTATAGTTGATGGCATTTCATAAGTTTATATTTTGTTAAACATGTTATGTTAGGCTATATGGTACTGAAATTTTCTTGTCTGACAAGGTTAACGTTAGGATATCAGCTGCCTCTTGTCCAATCACAAGGAGAAGATTAATGGGCTCCATCTTTCTACGTAAATGAATCTAATTATCATTCCCATATGAGTGGAGGGGATCGGCCCTCTTACTTGGACTTGGTCTGACAGATGTGACCCCTGTTATAACCGGTCATGCATTGAGGTGGAGTGATGCTCATACCACATTTTTGATGCATTTATTCAACTATTACTGACAGAATGGACGTTCTCAGGTTCTGGCCTTATTCACTGGGGTGCTGTTGGAAAAGCAAGTAGTAGTCATTTGCCCCAATTTGGTAATTTAACTGTTAAACTGCCTGGGTTAGTCATCAAACAGTCTCATTAGAATGTGGACGATTGATGAATAGATATGATTCTCATTGTCGGTTTACTTTGTTTGTTTCAGGGGAGTCCTTTCATGATGTTACGTCAATAATACCAATTAGTCGCCCATTTATCCGGCAATGCTTGTTTCTCCCCTGTAAGTATAAAATGTGAAGCACTTCTGTTCTGAACATGATCAGTGTGGAATTTGAAGGTTATTTGTCATGACACTCATCGAGCCCGTGGATGATGCTGCCTCGGGTCCCACCGCAAGATGCATGATTTTGTTGATGCCCCAAAGTGCGTTCATTGTGAGTTGTTCCTCTTCTATTGATATTATTAACATATGAAGGGATCAACAAGAATATGCAACAATATGAGGCTAGAGAGAATATCCACAGAATAGTCCATAGAGGAAGTGGGTCACACAAGAAAAGACAGTGAAAGTTTATTCAAGATGATCTACTGCTTAATCTCTTTTTCTATGTTACATATATAGAATATTGAAAATTATGTTTAAAGAAACTAAAAAATTAATGGGAATAGTGGAGGTGACATCCAATTTAAAATGTTGGGTTCGAATGGTATATTTTGTACAAAAAAGTTAGATTCTAGCAAATCAGATGAAATCATATAAGTGTTGTAACTAACATAACCATTTTATATTTGGTTATGGAACTTTTCCTTATTGGGAAATGCGATTCTTGGGAAATATCTAAGCATGTTTTGAACTGTAATTGATAGAGATATTTTTGTTCAGCCACTTGTGTGCTAGTAATTATGAACTGTTCGTTGTCCACTTCAAAATTTCCTAATGCAATAATTGACACCCTCATTCCCTATTTGTATTGTTCCAACAGTCAAAAGTAAAGAAATCGTCTCATGATATCTGCTACTATTTTTTTTCAATTGGAATAGTTTGTTACTTTCAGTGGAGGAGGACATTCTCATGTGATCTATCTAACTTCTTGGTGTGAGTTTTTAGATTGCATAGCTCAATGACTGGAGACAGGTCCTTAAAGGCACCACTGCTACCTACTTTGATGCCTCCAAGTAGTGGGATTTCAGTAACTTTACTAATGTTCTCATGACAAATATCCAAGCATGTTCACGTAAGAGAGCCTTTTTATATTGAGTCACTTGATTGTACAAAGAAAATGTTTAGGTAAAGTTTATATTCAGTCACTTGATTTTATATTACATCTCATGGATTCTGTTTTTTCTGTTAGCAACTGAATAATGACTGCCAACAATACCCTGCTATGAACCGGATTTTACCTTCAGCCACTTGATTTTATATCTGGTTGCACCTGTTTTGTTACCTCTGTTTCTTCTTTTTTTGCTTCAACCCAATGTTAGTAAATGATCTGCTCTCTCATTTGCACTCTCACTCTGTCATTTGCCATGCCATATTAATTAATTAAACCAGTCTGATTTTTTTTTTTTACAAACTGCAGTAGCAGAATCAGTTCATAATTAATTACGTTTGCTAAACCAAGGTGTATATCCAAACCCGTGTCTTCTAGTAGGAGATATATGTGGAATATTGAATGTGTTAAGTCTGTCGGTAAACCCGATTATTTAAGACCGTCTGAGAAAAACTGATTAAGATGTTACTTCAGATTCATTGATCTTGCTGATAACAGAATTATTTGTGTATAGGACATTCGTGGTTTTAGATTGATCAAAGTAACGAATACTGATTTCATGTGCACTCGGCCCATCTATCAGTAAAAATGAAGTGCACGGTTTTTTTCTGCAATCTTGCACTTGTTTTCTCTGTTATACTCCCTTGGTATGATATATAAGTTATCGATGATGTTGAAAGTTTATGAGATTAGAAGTGGATGCTACTTGTGCTGGTTGGTGTAGACCAAATCATCTGAATCGGATTTTGAAATTTATTGTCCAGATTGAAAGCTCATTTTGAAGACAATCCAGGGATTTGGGTAATCACAATTCGCAGGATAAGGTACTTAGGCCTCCTCCATGCGACAAGTGATCTCTTGTATGTGATAGAATTAACTGTAACATATCGTGGTTGTAGTTTTTTTTTTAGTCACATATATGGTTTTGATGCAAGCCATTGCTTCAATGTTCTTGTTCAAATACAACCAGGACTGAAACTTTGCACACTAAGAGAGTACTGCAGCAAGTAAATGTTGTTGTCTAGGTGGAGCTGGTCAATAAGGCCATTAATGGGAGAGTGAAGGCTTATTAAACCAATCTATTCTTGTTTAACTCTTAGTTCGATATTAATTTTGACATGCATTAGCATAGAATTTTCAATCAAGTGTCAGATATCCTTGTGTCTTTCTAGGCATTAGCATAAGACACAAGGAAATGAATGTTAACAAGGAGCTCCCATTTGGACTGCGTCCAGATATCCTTACATGTTGGATGTTTTTTCTCAATGCTCTCTTTCTATCATTTATAAAATCGTGTGAACTTGTCTGGCCTTGATGTTTTTTACCTAGCTGCAGTCGTCTTGAAGCAATTTGTAAAACAACACTGGCAAGAAGAAGGAGAGACTTTTGTACATCAATTGTTTCCGCTTGAAAAACGTTGTTAACAGTCGAAGCGAAAATTGTTAACATAAAAAAAAATGAAAGAGATTTTAGACAAGGGTGTTGCATTTTGGCCAGGTGACTCATCAAGTCAACTGTCCTATGGTACATTTGTGAGATGATGTCCTGCATAGATGCATAAGAGCCGTTATAGACACAGTAAATGTAACCATATTAGTAGTCTTCGGACACTTTAGATGCATGCAGCCAGCATCTTTGCTTGTAAGTGACAAACAACATCTCGCTGGGTTTGTCTCTTCTAGTTGCTTACCATTTACAATGTTGATCGTCTGTACAATTCCTTTTGTCTCACTATTTTTGGTCTCATTTCATTTATGATAGTGGTTTTCATCTAATTTATGTTACTGATCATATAGGTTCATACATGGTCATTGGATGCTAACCAGTGTGTTGCTGATGAGGATGAAGTTACTTACAGTTGCCGTGTGTCCGGTAAGCATTAGGAGGAGAAAGTTATCTGGTTCTTAGTGATGTGCCTGATTATGTTGTTAGAACTTCATAACTCAGCTTTGAATGAATTATCATTAATGTTTGGAGAAAAAGGGATAATTTATTGTTATTGTTGCTATTACTATGATTGTTATTATTGCCTGGAGAGACAGGACCAGGTGTGATATGCATTTCTGTTGATCAGAAGCTTTTCAGCGTAGACTCTGCAAGACTTTTAAATTTCCCTCCAAATGATATCCAAGTAATTTCAGTTCATCTAAGCTATTAGAAAGACATGTTGCTAATGGGAGAGTGAAGGCATATTAAATCAATCTATTCTTGTTTAACTCTTAGTTCAGATTATAGTTTTGACGTTCATTAGCATAGATTTTACAGTAGTTGGCAGATTAGTTATTTTATTTCCTGTGTTACTGTGCAGCAAAGATACATGGTGAAGGTAATATTATGGTAAAAATACCACAGTTTTTCTAAGGAATAATGAAAGTACACGTGAAATGTGTGCAACTAACTCAAAAGGTAAAAGTATAGGACAAAGTAAGAAATTGAGACCATTTGGGTTGTGTTTAATTTTTGCGTAAATTGATTGCAATTTAGGAGTAATTTGTACTTTAAGCCTAATTGTCCCATTTTGGGACGTAATTCAAGTTCATACCCAAACAATTTCAGCTTAAAATTCTTGGTTAGTTAGGAGCAATTAACATTTTAAGGTAATTGGACCGTAATGGTAGATACGTATTTGTTCAAGGAGAAATTCTTCTTCATTTGTTAATAAATATACATTAACAGATAGAGAAAATATTCCAAATCAATTTAATTTCATACCCCAAAAATTTAAGCTTATACTTCTTTGTAAGTTAGAGTAATTAACATTATAAGGTAATTGGACCGTGTCGGTTAGATACGTAATCTTCCAAGGACACATTATGGTAATGAAAATAGGTAAAAGTAAAGCTGAAACGGACCAAATTGATTCAATTAGATACCCCAAAAACTGCAGCTTAAAATTCTTGGTAACTTTGGAGTAATTAACATGTTAAGGCAATTGGACCGTATCAACACATAATGCAATTTATCATTGAGAAATTCTCCTCATTAGTAAACCAAAGTATGTAAAATTATAGGCAAAATGTTCAAATTGATTCAATTTCATACCCAAAAATTTGAGCTTACAAATCTTTGTAACTTTTGAGTAATTAGAAATTTACATTTATTAGTTTTTTTAACATTTTTCCCATATGTGATTTCCGTATCAGGGCACTTGGAGCGTTTGAGGCGATGGGGCGTTATGGGCCTGATACGTTTCCGCCTCGGCCGATCGGGTGGTTTTCAGGGTGGTGACCGTTCGTAACCCGAATCACGTTGAGAGCTGGATACGGGCAACCTTGCATTAAAAAAAAATGGTGTTTATGAACTCCATCTATGGAATGAGATAAAAGCAACATATAACCCGGTCTGGGTTTATCCGGCACCGATTCAAATGGGTTCAAACCTGTCCTATCGAATGTTGATCGCAGAACCTTCCGGAGGCTAAATCTGAAGAGGCGAAAAGCAGGTCGGGTTGGTAAGAGCAGGCTGGCGTTAAAGATCCGAGCTTCCTCCATCTCTTCTTCCCTTCCGCTCTACTTGTATCCTCCACCTTGATCGTTGCCTCTCCGGCTGCTTGGCAACCGTTCGAAGACCTCCCGCTTCAGGTTCATTGAAGTTTAACGTGCTGTCGTGGAAGCTTCAACAAGTGTTAATGCAGGGACGGTGGGTGGCGGTTCAAAGATGCGTTGCTCTTCATCCTTCTTCCTCTTCTCTCTCCGTCTCTCTCTCTTTCTGGCCTGTCTTCTTACGTGTTTTCTCCTATTTCTCTAATCGTCTCTCAGTTTTTTCTTTTTTTCCTCCCTCTGGTTTTGTTTCTGTTTCCTGATCTTTTATGTCGCTCTTATTTACATTGTTTTCCCTCGTTCTGGTTGTTTAACTCTGTCTTTCCGTTTCAAACCTGTCTGTCGAATGTTGGTAGAACCTCCGGGAGGGTTAAATTTTAAGAGGCTAAAGCAGAGGTCGGGTTGGTAGGCGGAGCTGGCGTTAAAGATCCGAGCTTCCTCTATCTCGTCTTCCCTTCTGCTCTACTTCTATTCTCTACCTTCATTCGTTGCATCTCCGGCTGCTTGGCAACAGCTTCGAAGACCTCCCCGCTTCAGGTTCATTGAAGCTTAACGTCTGTCGCCCCGGGAAGCTTCAACAAGTGTGTGCTGGAGCGATTGGGTGGCGGTTCAAGGTATGCGTTATGCTTCATCCTTCTTCCTCTTCTCTCTCCTCCATCTGCTCTCTCTTCTGGCCTGTCTTCTTCCTTGTTTTTCTCCTATTTCTCTACTCGTCTCTTTTATTTTTATTCCCTCCCTCTGGTTTTGTTTACGTTTCCTGATCTTTTCACGTGCTCTTATTTACATTCTTTTCCCTCGTTTCGGTTGTAACTCTCTCTTTCCGTTTCTTTCCTTGTCTCTTTCCTTTTCATTGGCGCTCTTCCTTTCCTTTTTGTCGGGGGTTCAGCGGTTACACTTTACGTGCCGTGTGTACTATTCAGTATGCCAGAAATTAAGTTTTTTTTTAAAAACTCATTTTAATTCACCTGACAGCATCGTTTGAAACCTGATCCTTCTTCCAAACCCATTTTGTATTTTGAAATTAGTGCATTTCCGTTGGTTTCCTAGAGATGAGATATTGTTACTGAAAAAAAAGTGTTTGCTTTCAGATCGCGCCGGTGACATTCTTAGCGTGTAGATGTCCCACTTCTCTTAACTCAATATAATTTATGTTTTTTTTTTAGTAGTGCGTTAACAGGCTGACGACAAATGGCCAAAGTCGACAAAAAAGTGGAAGTGAAGGAGTCGTCCCCCACAGCTAAAGCGTCAAAAAATTTGATCTGAAGGGTAAATCAACGGTTCTGATGATTCAAGTCGCGAACGTTGAAAGCGAAAGGTATGTAATGTTAGTTCTGGAACGCGAACGATCCTTCCATGAGCCATAAATTAGGCAGTTATTAGTAAATGCAGCTGAGTAGTCATCATATCTTGCATGTCTGTAATATTGTTGCTGAAGCTGCCTATGCATACAATTACGGAAGAAAAATTGTAACTACCAGGTAAGAGTTAAGTTGGTCGAATGTTAATTTATGTTGGTGTTTAACGAATTCATAGTTTCATGAGTGTCGTTATGTTGTTGTGTGGGTCTCTATTGTCGTTAGCTAGTGATGGTCATTTTATGTCTTGAAATGGTGAAATTTTGTTGTTTTCTCAAGAGTAACAACAAGTACATGCATATGGTTCATAGAGTTAAAGAGGCCAAGCCTGGCCATTCTTCGTTACATATTTGTGAACTCATGCTGCTGGTAGTTGTTCAGCAATAGAGTTAGCTGACCCAGTCTGATTAATCCGCATACAACATTCCATCCCTCATAGGTCTTCCAAATCGAATCAAATACTGCTCTAAGTTGCCACGTTGGGTTGCATGGCGCTTATGCCCAGCTTATAACCGTTTTAATGTTGGTCATGTTGTTAGTGCTTTCGTCACTCTAGTACATTCAATTTGTCTTGACATCTAATCTGCTGTTCTGCACATAGGTACACAAAGGACACACAACCTACTTGTTTGTAGCTCCTGCAATCTTACGCGGTTCAACAAAACGATCGAAGCAACCAATCTCCGTGGATCGGCATATGGCTGTCTTGAGTCCCTTCCCACATTTACTTGGAATCCCCGTGTGCTTGTTATGAAAAAATTTCTTAACAGAGATGGTTGCACGATGGAATCCACAAGACAAGTGTTTCCAAATTGGTGACAAGTCTCTACCGCTCAAAACCCTCTGATGTCTCTATCATATTGGGGTTGAGCATGCACGGGAAAAATGGTAGACGGCAAATTCATATTGAGTGAGTCCTCCACTTTGAACGACCTATTTGGAAATGGTGCTATATCGATTGCTGAAATTGAAATGAAGCTCAAACAATTGGCAGCAAAAAAGATGAAACAGTAGACACCTTTGTAAAGGTCTTAGTTCTTTACATGTTTGTCGGTGTGTTGTTTCCTGTTACAAGCACACCCTCAGAGAAAAGGTTCGGATTATTCTTGGATGATTTTGACAACCTCATGGGGTATGCATGGGCGAACGCTGTGCACCGTTTTTTGGTGAAATGCCTGGATCACGTTCATGGACGCCTGCACAGTATGAGACAGGGCAAGAAGCAAACAAAAGTATTCTTGAATGGGTGTGCAGTAGTCCTACAGGTAGATTACTGCCCTTTCATTATATAAGAAACACAACTATCCTTTAAGATCTAATATCTCACTTGTTCTAATTTTTTTGTCTCCCACAGGTATGGTTATATGAACATGTCATTATATGCAAACCTCTTAAACAAGACTTCCCCCGCATTATGCGTTGGTATGGGGAAGGAAGAGAGCTCAACTATAAGAGGAAGCAAATATGGGCGTCATTCTTCAACTCCCTCGGGGTGAACGAGGTATGTATGTACTTTTGTTCAACACAGTTCTTATTTTTGTGATTACATGATGCTTGGAGTGCACGTGTTAAACTATTTACAGGTGCGTGATGAGTTGCAGCTTCAGGACCAAGAAACTGAGCTGATTTTTGCAGTGCCTAATACAACATCGAAGGTAGGGTACAATGACTACAACCAAATTATGAATTATTGATGAACAAAACCTCACCGTCATTACTTTCTGTGTAGGTCTTGAGGAAGCCAATCACTGCTACCAATACTTCAAAGAAAAAAAAGAAAATTGAGGCCCAAGGAAAGAAGATACGGCAATTGCGCAAACGATGTTACAGGTTCTGTCAAATTAACCGATCATCTGCGACGCAGATAAGAGGTCTGAAGAAAGAGGTGAAAGGCCTAAAAACAGAGGTAGAATGTCTGAACAAAAAGGTTGAGGGTCTAAATGAAGAGGTCCAGTCTTTGAGGGAGGCTGTACAAGAGATTAGATGTCAAGTACCTTTCCAAAAAGAGGATGATGATGCTGGGATACCACATTTTGGTGTGGATCAGCATAATTTTGACCTACAAAAACCACATAAAAGTTTGGAGGAAGTGCATTGAAGATATTGTGGATGATATCCCCAAATATCAATGTGAAATAGGGATGCCACAAGTTGGTGAGGATTCACTAGGCGACCTGTGCAAATTGAAGCGATGCACTAGTCCCGAGGCGAAGACGTTAAGCATCAGAGCGAGGGGCTCTCAATAAGCGTGGCCAGCGCAGTGAAGAAAAAATTCAAGGATAAGAAGGAAGCCACTTAAATATCAATCACCAATAACTACATACCGTACAAGGGGCCCGGTAATGTCTGATCAATCGTCTCTTTCAATTAAATGACTATTGCTGGATTTTATATATTATCTAACTCTAACGCGATTCTGACTCTCTATTATATAGATAAGTCCATGGCTGAAGGTGTTTTCCAAAACAGATTCATTATTGATACAAACTTGTTTAGGCAAAGAACACACTTACGCAGTATGGGTGGCTTTGTTTTGCTTTCCATTGTAGTGATATATTCACTGAGGTGTAACTTACATTGTCTGTTACTATATGATACTGAAAATCTAATGTTGCTGGAAGCGTACCATTCACAAACATCGTCAAATCATCAACACAGAGTTCATCAATGACCAAGTAAGAATTGTTTTCCACATTTGTATAATGTTGTGATCGTAAATAAATTATTTTGTACTTGTTTAACACATCAACAATTATGGGACTTCATTGGATTACATGAAAGGTTGTAGATCGCATTAATCGAGTTACTTGAGGCACGTCAACAGAATGGGTCAACTAGTGTGAAAAGTCACTTCTTCAATTCTTTCGCACACCTGTTTTTGCACATGGTATGAAAATAAGTACAAGGCATATATAAAAAGTAATACTTTGGCATATTAATATTATGTTAACTAATTTTCATGTGTTACCTTCGAGAAGGCCAGTAAGTGTGACGAGGAAGAGTCCATGCATGATTCCGACACCAGCTTTCGTGCGTACAAGGTAAGCATGATTTGTAATGTATGTTGCCATAAATTGTGGAACAAATGTTATATTATGTAATGGCTCGTGGAATAGGGCCGATTTAGGGTCAACAAGCGTCCTACCTCGAAGCCCAATTTGGATGCCCTTTTTCGCCATTCAATCATGGATGTTGACTTAATGTTCCTCCCTTTGAACAACAAACTACATTGGCACCTTCTAGTCATCAACATGAAAGAGAGGCAGTTTCAATGGTACAACTTCGCTACATCTGGAGGGTGCTTACAAGAATTATGCTATTGAAATTGTAAGTATGTCCATCGTTGATTAGGTCTTTTTTTCTCAGCACAGTCATTTATATATATATATATATATATATATATATATATATATATATATGTATGTATTTCTAACTTTGCTTTACCCGCTTGGTATAGACCTATCAGCTCAGGAAGGAAATGGCGGCAAGAGGGGTACCTGACATTCAACATTGGCAATTTCTATCTGTCACGAACATCCCAAAGCAAGGAAATGGGTATGATTGTGGCATATTTATGCTCAAGTATATGGACAGCTTATCCCTTGGTGTGAAATGCCCAAATTTCAAAGAGGTATTTATAACGATATGTTAGTTCATCGTTACTAAGGAGTTCAGTTATCATTCATAGCTAATGTTTGCAAATATTTCTCTCTACCTTAGGAGCATGTGCCGCGTATTAGAGGAGAGATCGCAGCAGCAATTTTAAGAAGTGAAGTGGTATATTGTCACGCCATTATGATGATCTCCTTTGTTTTCATTCGTACATCTTATTCCCAATTAAGAAATTAGTTGACTAACTTTCACTTGTATTCGCCATGCACAAGACCATCTACGAGGACCTCATAACCGATTCGTCGCGTGAGTCACCATAGTCGGATTGTACAATTTTTTGCATGGTGTAAATCTCGCATTTTGTTGAGAAACGAACTTAGTGTTGGTACCTCGTTTTTTTCGAAGACCAATTGCCTACCACGAATGGTCACCACTTCTCGACTGCATTCAGGTATTTTCATTTGCGAGACTTGTCTTCATAAACCTGATGGTAGTTTAAGATTTACAAATATAACAGTAAGATGAGCTTCCTTCAACATGTGATGATTTTGGTTATACAAGATGGGAAGCATTGGCTGACTATACAACCATGGGGATGGTACCTGTGGTTACTATAGTAGGTTAGTTTGGGAAACAGGAATGTACAAAATGATATTTTAAAACTTTTTTGGAAACAATTAATATTCAATTGGTTGTCCTGTTTTCAGCATTTTGGATCGACACCCCTGTGTTGAAGTACTTTCTTGTGCTGTTGTTCCTGTCCAACAAGTTGGTATTTTTATGTAGCTTTCGAATGATATGCCCCTTGCAAGCAAAAAAAGGTAAGTTGCTCCACCGTTTCTGTGATCTGCTGTTATTCACATTTTCTTTGCCTGACCCTAGTTCGATTGCATCCTGACGCTTGGAAGTTTAACAGTATTATGATGTAGGATCTATCATCACGTGGAATTCAAGTTGCTGTAACGCCAACTGGAATTCAAGAGATGGAGAACCTCATTAACATTAGAATCTATCATGAACTATACCAGGTTAGCAACTCCTCTAGTCGTTGAACTTATATGTGCAAGGATTGCTAGGAAAAGAGTTGGTATTACATTTCTTTCACCTTTTTTTTTCTCAATGTTTCAAAACCTAGCCATGACGCTGACCTGAAAATGTTTAGGACGTGCTCACCCTGGTCTGACTGGTATAACCTTGCTAGATGAATTGATATGATGTCATATTTCCTAGCCCCCTTTCCCTCATCTTGCTCTCTTTCCCACCCTCCCTGCCTTTATCCAATGGCTGTCTGGAACCATCTCCCGTCTCATCCTTGAACTTCCCTTTTCTTCCTCTCCCCCTCCCCTCCCCTTCCAACCCCCACATGCAAGTTTCCCTGAGCCAGCTAGTCTGGGTCGGGTCCTTTGGATACCTGAAATGGTCAATGGGTTTTGGCCAATGCCACTGACCCAAAAAAGGGCTCATTTTGTGTGCCAAAAGCAGTCCACTTATTGGCCTGGGTTGGGTTCTCGTAGTAGGCTTGGGTAGATCAGTTCATTATCGTCTACTTCTTTCCAACATTTACCGAATTGTGCGTAGTGGACCAATAGTTTTTTTAGCTTCTCTGCAAGAACCATTTTAGTTGGCGATGCTTTTGGGTGGAGGCAAAACTATTCATTAATAACAGTTTTTCTGTTTTGCCTTTTTTTTTTCTTGTATACTAGGCACAATTCTATCATTACAGTCAGCATATGCCCAATGAGGCAAGTAGAAAATGTTGTGGATGCACAAGAGCAGAATGGTCATGAACAAATGTCGTCTAAGCCTCCCGAGAGTGATGTTGAAATGCCACCTAGCAATGGTGAGAATGAGCAATTGCCTGCTAAGCATCCCCAGAATGATGATGATATGCCAATGATCACCCGGTGAGAATGAGCAATGCCTGCTAAGCCTCCACGGGATAATGCTAATGATGGCCCAGTTTGTCGGTGGTGAAAATGCACTATTGCTTTCCAAGGAAAAGTTAGAAGAATATACACAACAGACAGTTGAATGAGTTTCACAAAATTTTGCAGTTCACACTATTGTGCGTTGTGCAATTGAGAAAGTTGTTGAATCTCCCTCTACCTGCTGCCACCACGGTTTCATATTTACAGTTGACTGACTTGTATATGAAAATTTAACTATCTGTCTAAGCCCTGCCAAGAACTTTGAGAAAGCCTTTTGTATTACTAAACCTGCTAGGTGATGTGCGGTTGCTCTTCATATCCCTACTTCAGAGAATGCAGGTGAGGATTCAGTTTTGCTTCTTCAAAATTCTGTTTGGCTTATTTGAAATTTGCTTCTTGCTGATTTCCTAGAGGTTTTGCAGCCTGCTTGATTGCATGGGAAGCATGTTCTGTTTAGGTAGATGATCCTGTATCGTTAACAGGATGTTGTGGGAAAATATTATAGACTTATGTAAGTAGGCGTTTTAACTTTTGTCATGACAAGTGGTGTACGACCATGTAAAGCCGTGAGTTTGAGGCCAAATGCGCCATCATGTTGCCTGTATGTATGATGTCTCCGTTCTGTTTTTGTTGAAGGTGATGTCATCATTTTGTGCCTGGTACTTTTAGCGTTTAGTTTCTCATTCTACTCTTGAAATTTGTTTTTAGTAGGTCATGATTATTGCTATCGTCTTTTATATTCTCGTAGCTGCTGACGGATTTCTGGAGTGTAGGTTATTACATTATACAATCACTTGCATGATAATTTTCTGAAGTTACTATGAGTGCTGGCTACAACTTGTTAGTATTCAAAGTAAAATAGACAATATTACTACAACATTATGTGGTACAGAATTTTATTAGAGAAAATCAACTGTGCCTATCGAGGAACTACTAATTGTTTGCAGAAGCAACTAGAGGAGTAACCACGTCTTACTCGTATGAAATTGGTGACACTGCAAAATTGGGAGTATTCCTTAAAGCCGGAATTCTCTCATGGTACCACGAACCTTTGAACCCATGTTATGGACAGTAGGAGAAGCAATTTGGTGCAACCTAGGGAGCTAGAATAGTAGCTGCCATGAGCTCTTATAAAACTTTACAAGTTCTCATCACCTGAAAAATGGTAAAGTTGAGGGATCATTTTCATGCATACTATATACTGAGCTTCCAAAAATTGCTTCAAGAAGAATTCTTCAGACCTGTTTCCTTAGGTCAGGGAATAACAGAAACAGAAGTTGTCACATATATCTTGCAGTTAAACTCCCTATGACATATTTTAGTAGAGACGCTAAGAAAAAAAAAATCCAAAATTCAAAAAAATTCTGCTAGCAATTCTAGTGGATACGGTATTCGCCTTGAGAAGAACTTCCAGGTAACGGCTGCAAATGCATAGCATAACCTGAGTGCTTGTTGCCCATATGAAAAAACCACTATATCTTGGATGACACATATACCTGTTGAAGCACAAAAATCGCAAAGCTGTAATTAAAGTTTAATGAGCAACTACACAAATAACAAAAAAAGGTCAAAGAGTGAAATCAACCACTATGTCATTACAAAAAATGCCAGAGCCTTCTGAATAGAGAGGAAATTCGGGTCAATTCAAAGAGTAAAAATGATTGTATTCACAGATACTGACCTATATATTCCTTTTGTCACCAACTCATGAATATCTTCATAATTAATCTTAATCAAATGAGTGAATGCCTGACGAGTAGTACCAATAGCAACCTTCCGTATAATCTCTCCAATCAAGATCATTGGAGGGCCAACATAGGTTATCCACCAATGTTCCTTTAGTTCAGGAAATAGGACACTATCTACTATATACTCACGAAAAAGAACAAGCCATCGCCAAAATGTAATGCTTGCTGACTAGAAGAGTTGTACATTAGATCATATAGACTCAATAAGAGAATTAATTTGCAAAAGTATAACCGGCAATTCATAAAGGTATTATCAAAACAAAGGATACACATTACATGACAAAAGGACTGCAGCACACAAACTCATGTAGATAGAGTATAAAAAAAAAAAAGTGCATAATAAAGTAAAACATCAACTGTAAGTGTAAGCACACACTAGTAGAAACCAAGGCTATGGGGACCGGGTTAAGCCTGTCCCCATAGATCAAAATCCCGTCCCACCGTTAGACTGTGTGGGGACTGTCTCCGGCTCTCTCTGGGTTTTCCTCTTTCTCTCTCTAGGTTTTCCCTCTTTCTCTCTCTAGGTTTTTCTCTTTTTCTCTCTCTAGGTTTTTTCTCTTTTTTTTTTTCTCTGTATCTTTCTCTTTTTCTCTCTCTCTCTTTCTCTTTTCTATGTCACTTGTTTTTCTCTTTTTCTCTTTTTTTTTTTCTCTTTCAGGGTTTTCTCTCTTTTTTCTCTTTTTTTTTTCTCTCTCTGGGTTTTCCCTTTTCTCTCTCTGGTTTTTTCTCCGTTTTCTCTGGGTTTCTCTCTTTTTTTCTCTCTGGGTTTTTTCTCTTTTCTCTCTCTTTTTTTTCTCTTTTCTCTCTCTTTTTTTTTTTTCTCTCTTTCCCTCTCTGGGTTTCTCTCTCTTTCTCTCTCTCTAGGTTTTCCTCTCTTTTTGGTTTCTCTTTTCTCTAGGTTTCTCTTTTTCTCTCTCTGTCCCTTTTCTCTCTCTCTTTTCTCTCTATCTCTTTTTTTCTCTCTAGGTTTTCTCTTTTTTCTCTCTTTTCTCTTTTTTTCTCTTTCTCTCTCTAGGTTTTTCTCTCTTTCTCCTTTTTCTCTCTCTTTTTTCTCTTTTTTTTTTTTTCTCTCTAGGTTTTCTCTCTTTCTCTCTCTAGGTTTTTCTCTTTTTCTCCCTCAATGTTTTTCTCTTTTTCTCCCTCAAGGTTTTTCTCTTTTTCTCCCTCTAGGTTTTTATCTTTTTCTTTGTCACTCAGTTTTTCTCTTTTTCTCTATAACTTGGTTTTTCTCTCTCTCTCTAGGTTTTTATCTTTTTTCTCTCTAGGTTTTTCTCTTTCATTCCCTCTCTAGATTAGAATTCTCTGGCTAACCATCTCAATGTACTTAATCACTTGGATTCGTCTCTCTTCTCAATGTACATTGTCTAGGTTTTTTCCTTTCTCTCTAATCCTCTTTTTCAATGAACATTGTCTCTCTGAAATCTTTCCTTTTCTGACAATGAACATTGTCTCTAGAAATCCTTTTCGACAATGTACATTTTCTCTCTTTGGAATACTAACCGACAATGAACATTGTCGGCTTGGAATCATAACCGACAATGTACATTGTCGGTTTTTTTTTTTTCTAAACCACAATGTACATTGTTTAGGATCCTAAACGACAATGTACATTTTTAAACTCTCTTAGGTTTCAGCGACAATGTACATTGTGGCTTAGGGGTCCTAACCGACAAATGTTTACATTGTCGATTAGGATCCTTTTCAATGTACATTGTCTAAAGGTTTCTAGCGACAATGTACATTGTGCTAAGAAATCTAAGTGACAATGTACAATTTCCCTTAGGATCCTAAGCGACAATGTACATTGTCGGTTAGGATCCTAAACCGATAATGTACATTGTCTCACTAGTTAAAAATCCAATTGACAATGTACATTGTCTCTTAGGAAATCTTTTGACAATGTACATTGTCGGTTAGGATCCTAGCGACAATGTACATTGTCGATTAGGAATCCTTTCGACAATGTACATTGTCGGTTAGGATCCTAGCTAGATTTTCTCTTTACATTGTCAGTTAGGATCCCCTAGCGACAATGTACATTGTCGGTTAGAAATCTAACCGACAATGTACATTGTCGGTTAGAAATCAATTGACAATGTACATTGTCGGTTAGAAATCCAATTGACAATGTACATTGTCGGTTAGAAATCAATTGACAATGTACATTGTCGGGTTAGGATCCTAAGCGACAATGTACATTGTCGGTTAGAATCCTAGCGACAATGTACATTGTCGGTTAAGATCCTAACCTACAATGTACATTGTCGGTTAGGATCCTAACCGACAATGTACATTATCGGTTAGAAATCAATTGACAATGTACATTATCGGTTAGGATCCTAAAGCGACAATGTACATTGTCGTTAGAATCCTAGCGACAATGTACATTGTCGCTTAGGGATCCTAACGACAATGTACATTGTCGGTTAGAAATCAATTGACAATGTACATTGTCGGTTAGGATCCTAGCGACAATGTACATTGTCGGTTAGGGATCTAGCGACAATGTACATTGTCGGTTAGGATCCTAGCGACAATGTACATTGTCGGTTAGGATCCTAGCGACAATGTACATTGTCGGTTAGGATCCCTAACCGACAATGTACATTGTCGGTTAGAAATCCAATTGACAATGTACATTTGTCGGTTAGGATCCTAGCGACAATGTACATTGTCGGTTAGGATCCTAGCGACAATGTACATTGTCGGTTAGGATCCTAGCGACAATGTACATTGTCGGTTAGGATCTAACGACAATGTACATTGTCGGTTAGAAATCAATTGACAATGTACATTGTCGGTTAGGATCCTAGCGACAATGTACATTGTCGGTTAGGATCCGGCAATGTAATTGACAATGTACATTGTCGGTTAGAAATCAATTGACAATGTACATTGTGGGTTGGGATCCCTAGCGACAATGTACATTGTCGATTAGAATCCTAGCGACAATGTACATTGTGGGTTAGAAATCCAATTGACAATGTACATTGTCGGTTAGGATCCTAGCGACAATGTACATTGTCGGTTAGAAATCCAATTGACAATGTACATTGTCGGTTAGGATCCTAATGAAAATGTACATTGTCGGTTAGGATCCTAACCGACAATGTACATTGTCGGGTTAGAAATCAATTGACAATGTACATTGTCGGTTAGGATCCTAGCGACAATGTACATTGTCGGTTAGAATCATAAGGGACAATGTACATTGTCGGTTTAGAAATCAATTGACAATGTACATTGTCGGTTAGGATCCTAGCGACAATGTACATTGTCGATTAGGATCCTAGCGACAATGTACATTGTCGGTTAGGATCCTAATTGTACAATGTACATTGTCGGTTAGGATCCTAGCGACAATGTACATTGTCGGTTAGAAATCTAACCGACAATGTACATTGTCGGTTAGAAATCAATTGACAATGTACATTGTTAGGTTAGAAATCAATTGACAATGTACATTGTCGGTTAGAAATCAATTGACAATGTACATTGTCGGTTAGGATCCTAGCGACAATGTACATTGTCGATTAGAATCCTAGCGACAATGTACATTGTCGGTTAGGATCCTAACCGACAATGTACATTGTCGGTTAGGATCCTAACCGACAATGTACATTGTCGGTTAGAAATCCAATTGACAATGTACATTATCGGTTAGGATCCTAGCGACAATGTACATTGTCGGTTAAATTCCTAACGACAATGTACATTGTCGCTTAGGATCCTAACCGACAATGTACATTGTCGGTTAGAAATCCAATTGACAATGTACATTGTCGGTTAGGATCCTAGCGACAATGTACATTGTCGGTTAGGGATCCTAAGGGACAATGTACATTGACAATGTACAATGTACATTGTCGGTTAGGATCCTAGCGACAATGTACATTGTCGGTTAGGATCCTAGCGACAATGTACATTGTCGGTTAGAATCCTAGCGACAATGTACATTGTCGCTTTAGGATCCTAACCGACAATGTACATTATCGGTTAGAAATCCAATTGACAATGTACATTGTCGGTTAGGATCCTAACGACAATGTACATTGTCGGTTAGGATCCCTAGCGACAATGTACATTGTCGGTTAGGATCCTAGCGACAATGTACATTGTCGGTTAGGATCCTAACCGACAATGTACATTGTCGGTTAGAAATCAATTGACAATGTACATTGTCGGTTTAGGATCCTAGCGACAATGTACATTGTCGGTTAGATCCTAACCGACAAATGTACATTGTCGGGTTAGGATCCCTAACGACAATGTACATTGTCGGTTAGAAATCCAATTGACAATGTACATTGTCGGTTAGGATCCTAGCGACAATGTACATTGTCGGTTAGATCCTAAGGGACAAATGTACATTGTGGGCTAGAAATCCAATTGACAATGTACATTGTCGGTTGGATCTAGCGACAATGTACATTGTCGGTTTAGAATCCCTAGCGACAATGTACATTGTGGGTTAGAAATCCAATTGACAATGTACATTGTCGGTTAGGATCCTAGCGACAATGTACATTGTCGGTTAAAATCAATTGACAATGTACATTGTCGGTTAGGATCCTAGCGAAAATGTACATTGTCGGTTAGGATCTAAACGACAATGTACATTGTCGGTTAGGATCCTAGCGACAATGTACATTGTCGGTTAAAATCAATTGACAATGTACATTGTCGATTAGGATCTAACGACAATGTACATTGTCGGTTAGAAATCCAATTGACAATGTACATTGTCGGTTAGGATCCTAGCGACAATGTACATTGTCGGTTAGGATCATAAGGGACAATGTACATTGTCGCAGAAATCAATTGACAATGTACATTGTCGGGTTGGGATCTAGCGACAATGTACATTGTCGATTAGAATCTAGCGACAATGTACATTGTCGGTTAGAAATCAATTGACAATGTACATTGTCGGTTAGGATCTAGCGACAATGTACATTGTCGGTTAAAAATCAATTGACAATGTTCATTGTCGGTTAGATCCTAAGCGACAATGTACATTGTCGGTTAATCCTAGCGACAATGTACATTGTCGGTTAGAAATCAATTGACAATGTACATTGTCGGTTAGGATCCTAAGCGACAATGTACATTGTCGGTTAAATCAATTGACAATGTACATTGTCGGTTAGGATCCAAAGCGACAATGTACATTGTCGGTTAGGAAAAGGAGAAAACCTGACAATGTACATTGTCGGTTAGGAATCGGCGGCGGTGTACATTGTCGGTTAGGATCTAAAAGAGACAATGTACATTGTCGGAAAGGATCCCTAGCGACAATGTACATTGTCGATTAGGATCCTAAAAGACAATGTACATTGTCGGTAAAGAAAAAAAAAGCGACAATGTACATTGTGGTTAGGAATCAAGAGACAATGTACATTATCGGTTAGGAATCCAAGCAACAATGTACATTGTCGGTTAGGAATCTAGCGGCGATCCTAACCCGAGAGCAATGTACATTGTCGGTAGGATTCAAGTGACATTGTACATTGTCGGTTAGGATCCCTAGCGACAATGTACATTGTCGGTTTTACAAAAATATTGTTGGTTAAAATCCAAGCGACAATGTCGGTTTTAGGATTCTAAGAGAAATATGTACAATGTCGGTTAGGATTCTAAGGGATTGTGCATTGTCGGTTAGGATTCCAAGTGACAATGTACATTGTGAGATTCACAATTCAAAAAATATCGTTGTCGAAAAAATTCTAGCGATAATAAAACATTGAGAGATTCTAGCAATAATGTACATTGGAGGTTAGATTCTAAAAGACAATGTACAGAGAGATTAAGAGATTCAAACTTAGAGACAAAAAAAGACCAAGAGAAAAGATAAGAGAAAATCAGAGAGAGAAAAAAAAAAAAAAAGAGAGAAAAAAAAGAGAAAACTTAGAGAAAGAAAAAAAAACCCTAGAGATAAAAAAGAAAACCTTGAGAGAAAAAAAGAAAAAGAGAAAAAACCCAGTGAGAGAAAAAAAAAACCTCATTTGAGAAACCAAGAGAGAAAAAAAGAGAAAAAAACATAGAGAGAAAAACTTAGAGAGAGATAAAGAGAAAAACTTAGAGAGAAAAAGAGAAAAACCTAGAAAGAGAAAAACCAAGAGACAGAGAAAAAGAGAAACCAAGTGACTAAGTAAAAGAGAAAAACCTAGAGAGAGAAAAAGAGAAACCAAGTGACTAAGTAAAAGAGAAAAACCTAGAGAGAGAAAAAGAGAAACCAAGTGACTAAGTAAAAGAGAAAAACCTAGAGAGAGAAAAAGAGAAAAACCTAGAGAGAGAAAAGAGAAAAAGAAGGAGAGATAAAAACCTAGAGAGAGAAAAAGAGGAAAACCAAGAGAGATAAAAACCTAGAGAGAAAAAACCTAGAGAGAAAAATCCTAGAGAGAAAAAAGCCTAGAGAGAAAACAACCTAGAGAGAGAGAAAGAGAGAAAAACCTGGAGTGAGAAAGAGGAAAACATTGAGAGAGAGAGTAAAACCTAGAGAGAAAAAGAGAGTACAACTTAGAGAGAGAGAGAAAAACCTAGAGAGAAAAAGATAGAAAACTTAGAGAGAAATGTGATAGAATACTAATGTAATGAGGTTACACAAGTTAAAACAGGAAGATCTCTTACTTTGGGACAAAAATAAAAAAAAATTGTTTACAAAGTATTACTTTTCATAGAACACATTGGTGCACTACAACTGTCATGTTGCATAATAATTTTTGTTGTTCATGTATTGTTGTTTACGAAACAATACATTTAAAGGAAAATCATAATACACAACAACATCAGAACCACTCTGCTCCCCAACAGCTCTCATCGATTGCCAAATTTTTATCTTCATTTCACGTGTGTGGCATGCAGACTTCATTGAGAGCTCTACAACTGAAAAAAATGACAATAAATTAATTAAAATACATCCACCTCTAAATAATAGGATCTCAATAATTTGATTATGATATAGCATTTTTCCTTCCAGGACTCATAACTGGTATAGAATTAAACCACATTCAGGACTGATAATATTTCCATTACTGAATTCACATAAAAAATTGAGAAAGGAAAGAAGAAATCTGGAAACACCCCATAGAGCAATAAGAGTCATGACACTCTCAGCCTTTAAAAATTAATTGCCGCAATAATTCAAGAGTACATGAAATTGTATTGTCCAAAGCAAAGATGAAAGATAAGAATAATATTTTGTTTGATACATGTTTGATAAGAATGGCAAAGAAAAAATTTATGTTTGATAAAATGGCAACCAAAAAAATTTCCGTTTGATAAGAATGCCAACAGAAAAAAATTTGTTTGATAAGAATGAAAAACAAAAGTACTTTAAACAACTTCATATCATTTATTGCAAATTACATATTTCCATGACTCAAGTTATGCTGACTAAGCCACTATTGGACTTTTCTGAGACCAAGACTCTGTCGGCGGTTATGCAAAAACTTCAGATATTAGAAAGATGAAAACCATATGAATTGATTATTGACATTGTGAAGAGCTACAACAACCCTCGGAAAGATTCAAGTAAAGAGATTCTTTAATTAGTCAACCAAGGTGAAAAACCATCGGGTTAAGTGCAATTTTGTGAAACTAAGAAGTTGCAAATACGATATAGATGCTCACACTTGGAAGCCACATCACATGATAGAAGTTTATCTAGTTAATAAAGAAAAAAAATAAGATAAACATAGAAAGATCACAAAATGACAAAGGTGAAACAAATGAAAGAGAACCAGAGCAGAGAACAGAGAGAACAAATAGCAAATTAAAAGCTGACCTTTTTAAGAGCAAATTAAGGACTGCTATTAGTCCTTAATTTATGTTCAGATGCAATGTACTTGTGGGAGGTCCACCAAATCTCTGATCCAAAATTCCTCACACATGGCAGCTTCAAGATTGGGCCACATGTATGGAAACCATGCTTCAGCAATGCAAAAACGAGGGGGGACATATTGAGCATGTGTACTACTAACCTGCCTCAAAATAAACTAGGCTGAGAATGCAAGTTGAGTCATGATGGATCTGAGACCTGATAAAAAACAAACAAAAGAAGATACAAGGATAAGAATTATTTGCTAAAACACAATTATCCGGAACCATAAAAAAACTCAAAAGAAGACATGATTCAAAGGCCAGCAAAATGGGACTCCACACCATAGCAGACTATGAAACAAAGGAAGAACCCAAAAGGAATTGAATTTATTACAAAAACAACGGAACCATCGGTAGTGTTTGCCGAACAGCTCTGAGGGCATTCCACTTGCTTATTATTATAAACAAGGGTATATGTGAGGTGTTTACCATCAAAATATTTATTGCTCTAATCAGCTTTCTAAGCCTAGAACTAATCTTAACTTGATTCCAACAACCGGAGAAAAGAGTTTGATAGGGAAGAAGGCCAACAACTGATGGAAAGAAAGAATTCTTACATTTGACAACATAGATGAGAGGCCAAATAATAGAAAAAATAAATTAAAAAGATAAAATAAAGGAAGAAGAACTGGTGAGAGAATTCACTCACTTGTTGGAGCAAGGAGGATGAAAAGGAAGAAGGGTTCACAGCAGCCTCTGCCCACACCTTAATGTGGATGAAATGTACTTCAGAATTGGTCTTAAACTAGTAAAAAAAAAAAAGAACAAAAAAGCAGCCAGTCATAAACAGAGGGATCGTAATAGTTGGGCTGATAAAGAGTTGTATCATGCTAATCTAATAAAGAGAAATGTTTTATGTTTTTGTTTTTGCATTTTTTGACTTGAAGTTAAACCTACATATGCGTGGCAATAATCGATACACCATTATTAGTGTAAAAGCATCAATGTAGTCAACGTCAACATAATTGTGCCAAGGCTTTAAAAAATACATGTAAATTCTTACTATAATTGCCAGAAATAGCAGAATAAAATTTTAATTAATGTTAATTTACCAGCTTTAGCTTAGGTCAATTGTAGTAGGCTTCACGACATCTAAATTCATCCATCTGCCACCTTTGTTGTTGTCTCTCTCACCTATCAAAACAACAAAAAAGATATTAGATTCCATGAACAAAATAAACATGAGCAAGTATTTGTTAGTGACATTATTTGTCTTAGAGCATTACCGGATCATCTATCAACTTCTCTATGTCTTCAAGTGTTAGATCGGGCGATAGCTTGAACTCTAGATGTTGTAACGATGAGCATGAAGCGTCTCATTAGGAGAATAGTCTAACTAGAGCATCTATCAAAATACACCTACATCTTATCTTCCTTTTGAATTGTATGGGCTCCTTTCTCTCCGACCACCCTCTTTCTATAGAGAGATAACTTGTAGTGTTTCATCCAATGGAGAGGAGAGCAGATCATTTCCATTGCCAACAACTTTCCATAACCTGTTCCCCTTGCAATTTGCAAATTCAAAGGAGACATACAAATCAGTTTGATTAAAGTCCTCTAAGTTAATAAAGTTGCCTTTTGCCTAATTTCAAGATGCCAACTGAGAACACTGACTACACATGACCATCAACATATGCAATGAAACTCTTACCACAATTACTTAGTTTTGGAAGCTCATGAGCATAATTGGATGTTAAGTTTGCTGGCGGCTCTGGGAGAAGACTGGTCACGACAAAAAACTTAGGGGCTTTACAGAGGGTTTCTGATCTCTGCTTTTATAGGGTCCCTTTAATTAATCAATAACCTAATTAGTCAATATTAGAAGAACACTTTCGAAATTGTCTACACATTATGTATATCAACAAAGTGCACCAGTATAGTTTGTGGATGAGAAAGTGGTTCCTTGGAGATCTTATTCAAGTTTTTTAATGCAGATGCTTTCGGTCTTTTGGGCACAAGGCAAACACTTATCTGAAATTACATATTAAGATGAAGTTAAGCATAAGGTGAACAAAAGTGAGAGGAAAAATACTTTCCAAAAAAAAAAAAAGGAGAAAAAAAAAGCGGTAATAAAAAAAAGACATTACCGTAAGTGGTGCTTCATATCAAGGGAAACACACCTGTGTCCCAGCTACAGTGGTGCCATTGAGAGGATGGGCAGCACAAGATGTGACACTTCCTGATAATGGAATGAATGTATTCCGTGTCATTTGGTGCATGTCGTGCCTTCTTCCTCCAACCTCACTTCAGATGCATTATTTGATTTTTTGTGATAGGGCTCTACCTGCCGAGAAACCCGCTGCCTCGGGTTCCCATTTCTGGAGGCAGGAATCGATGTTGAAGGATGACAGAGAACTCCCCAAAGGTATGGCACTAGAGTTTGTCTGTTCAAGTTCAGTTTATTCATCGGACTAGCCACAAGTACAATTTGAGATTTTTTAGGCATAGACCAATAGCTAGATATGGTTTACATATTAAAGTTTATTTTGGTATCGATGGTATATGAAATTAAAAGACCTGACATGTGAAGTCAAAGTTCAGTAAAGTTTTTTGAAAATCAAACAACTAAAAAAGTATAGGATAAACAAAGGTCAACATTCACTTGGGTAAAAATATAGATAAAGTAGGAGACTTCCTAGAAGAGCACTCAAAACTAAGCCCAAAAGCTGGGCTAACAAACTAACATGTTACAAAAGAAAAAGCAGAAAAAAAAAAAAAAATAAATAACTTCTCGAGTCGATAAGTGCAAAGAGTGAAAACTGAAGCATCTTTTCAGGTTTAAAAAATAAAAAATCAACCATTCTTTCATGCTTTCATCTGAAGTTTAAAAGGATGAGCAAAGATTCACTCTGAGGAATCCACTGAAAGGTGCTTTGAAAGAAAAACAAGTAAATTAGCACCTTTGAAGTGACATCGGATGACCAGATCACTTGTATCAATCATTTTCAAGAAATGAATATATCGCTCCCTTGGAACTAGGCAAACAAAAAAAAAGAAAAAAAAAAGTCATAATTTGCGGTACTTATGTCGACTTTTAGTAGGAAAATTAAAGCATCTCATCCACTAATTAAAATCAAACCTCTCACAGTCACTAGGTAGAAAATCTGAGCAACATCATCATCATCAAGGAACTGTTTTTTGGAAATATCCGGGGCCAAACCTCAAACCCAGAGGTAATAACACTGCTATCAATCTAGTAGGCATTCTTCCCAAAGCTTCAAGGGCTTTATGACCTATTGAGTTTGAATGATAAGCTTCAATGCCATGATAGATATTTCCTTCAAAGGGGTTCCATGAACCTCAAAGCTTCCTCTAGAGAGTTTCCAAGCATATTTAGTTAGTTTCTTATTTGATGCGGCTTAAATAATGAAATAGACTAAAAAGCGGCATCACTATTCACCATGATAAAGAAGGAACACTTACCTCCAACTGATGTTCCTTTTCCCAATTTTCAGGGGTGTGAGATGAGGGTTGTGCTTCGATCATCCAAATTCTTGATCAGATGACTAGTAGGAGATGAAGAATCTCTCTTGCTTGCCCTTCTAATGGATGAGCCACAATGGATCTCAAAGATGTTGATGCATCCTCCAAGTTGTCAATAGGCTTTTCAATCTTTTTACTTGTGGCAACCCCGATTCTTCATTGGAGCTACCACACTACCCAATTCATTGGTTTTCCCTGAATATGCATCAAATAAGAATGTCTCATTAAGATACCACATCTCTGATAGTTCTACAATATTTAAAGTTCAGAAAATAAACTTCTATTTTTTCTTAAACAAGCAAGTTAAATCCACTTGAAGCATATGGATCCCAGACATTTCTGAGCATCTCACAAATAGATCAATCAGATTATTGGACCTTCCTATAAAGCTCTTGAAGAGAAGCATCTGACTATAAAACTTGAAGTCCAACTCAAGTTTGAGACTAGGTTTGCATACTCAAAATCTGACATGGGATTATCAATAACCCCCTCATGTGGCCCTCTATGTCATTCCAATACAATGAAGAAAGATGTCCAAGACAATCTTTGCTCTGTTTATAGCTGCTCTACTACAAAAGAAAGACATCCAATATGTAATACCTGATGCTTGCACACAAGCATATGTTTGTTTTTCTTATTTGATCATTGTGCCGCTTGGAACTAGAATCTTTCATGAGCTTTGAGTCAACATTGTTCTTAGCGGTTGTTTCAGACCTCGAGGGGAAGCTTCTCTTGGCAGTTCTACAAATAACATTTTTCATAGGCAAAGTTCTAGTAGAACCTTTCCTCGGCATTAATGCACTGAAGCTCCTGGTGACTGATAAAATAGCCTTGGCCCCAGATCTCAAGTGGGCAGCCTCAACTTCTGGAATGAATTTTACTTTGCCAGCTTGGGGGGCCTTAAAGGCCTTATTACCTTTATATAAGGACTACAGGCCTTGGGAAATCCATTTCTTCTTTTTTCAGGAATAAATGAGCCTTGCACCATCACTTCATTTATGTCAATGGACTTCTGTTTTTTTCCCTTGACTGTCCATTTTCTCATGTTACTGGAAACGGCAGCATCAGATTTATCACTTTGCTGTTCTCGTTCATGTTGCTTTCGAGGTAGTTGGGCAATATGAATCTGAATCACGCCTCACTTGACAAGCTTCACAAAACCATATATCACGGAACTTCATCTAGATGGTTCCTCATGCAATATCTAGCAAAGATATAGTTACATAATAAAGGAATATGTCAAATTCTGTTCCTGGCCAATCAATATGAAAAGATTAAAGTCAAATCATTCTTAATAAACAGCGTGGTGCCAAAATAACGAAAAATAAAAAGTAATAATAATGCATGCTTCTTTTTTTATAACAGGCCAACAAAGAAAATCAATACAGAAAATTTTTTTGCTATGGTTAACGAGGATTGGTTAGACATAACAATGCAGCATATCCTCCCTCATCTTAAAAATTACCACTTTCAGTAATAATCACTGAATTGTCACAAAAGAAAAAGTACTACTCACTAAAGTACTTCAAAAATTTATTAAGAAAACAGCTGAAAGCGGAAAAAGTACCAGAATCAAAATCATTAGAAATATTAGTGGGTTATAAGGTTGAGGAACAGGCCTCTAAGCGATTAGCCATTTTGGGATAGAACCAAGTTCAATCTTACTAGGTTTCAGCACAGGCACTCATGTATGCCCACAGTTAAACTATGAATGTGTAGGAACCCAAGGCAGCCCTTCAATGAGGGGGTACGTCATGTATTAATTTCACAAAATTCACAAATAAAAAATTTTAGGTTTTATTAGTTATGCTTATTATGTGTATAATGTCTGCTTAACTCCTTTTTCCATCTCTCCTTCTTACCCATTTTTTTTATTATTGACCTGAAGAAATAAAACTTCAAGACTAGAAAATAGTTATTGCAACATTCCTAAAAATTAATGTACAGCCCTAATGTCTTCTTCCACAATCAACCATGTATAACATTGCCATCCCCTCTAAAAACAGATAATTATGATAATAAATTATAATACATAATTTTTCAATTTAGGCCTGTCATTCACAATATTTATTAGTTGTTATTAGAGGCAACTTCCCAACTCCTAACCAAAATGTTTCAAAACCCAACTACTCTGCATACAACATTTCTCACTCCAAACAACTAGCTGAAGGCATTTCAGATACAAATACAAATTGTCTAGGCCTATAATGATATGTTGGCCTAAGAAACATAAAGATAATAAAAAAAAAGTTTAAGAGATAACAAAGTTAGCATAAACACCGGCTTATGTTGGTGTTGGAAAAACAACTTCATGGAACAACTCAAATTTAATTTTCAGGGTCAAGGACAGGCGCATCCCTTGATAAAAGAGACCTGACCCTCCAACTCAAGCCGAAGTCTTGTCGAGTCTGCATTCAATCCGACTCACTTGGCCAATCAAACTCAGATTTTCAGGAAGTCAAACTAGTTCTCACTTTCGGTCACACCACTGCAATAACATTTAAACTAGCCAATCTCTCCAAATTGACTATACAATTTTGTTAGAAAAAATTGTAGCATGGTATTTTGGTAATTTACAGCAATCATATGAGTTGTTTAGGGTTGGACTTCCTTTGATTTAATGCAATCTTTTCATTATTTTTAGTGTTCTTTACAAAAGCCTACTACAATCACTACATCACACCACCAATCAAACCACTTGAAATAAAAATGGTTAAAACTTCTGTTGCTAACCCACCATCAATATTTTACTAAGGTCCATGAATAGTCTATGAAGGACAAAGTTGATGCTGCAACTTCTACCTTCCACAGTCCTAATCGATGCAAGATAATCCATACTGAATAGCAATTCATGGATCCATTTAAAGATATACATAGAAACTTACATGTGTTCAGACACTTGATTGCAGTCATCACAAAGAACCATCAATTCTGCATAGCAAGGGACACCACAGATGCTGTACACTTCTTCCTGAAAAATAATTCATTATTTCAAAAACTTGCAGGAGATGCATATTCTTTATTACGCAAACTTCTGAGCAAAAGGATAGCCTAATCCAAAATGTGGAAGTTCAAGAGTTAATAGACCAACATGACCACTTGCGTAATATAGAGAAATTTAGGAGACAAGTTACCGCGTTGTTTAAAACTTGTACTATGGAACTTATAAACCTATTGATTGGAGAACTAGTTTAGGAGATTTGGCTTCCAAAGACATGAGGAATGGAGTCTCGCATTGATGGATATAAACTTAAGACGGCGTGCTGAAGCTATTGCGAGTGCAGAAACAGTTCCACCGGACCAAAAGAAATTAATCGAAGTTATTGAACTCGATCCGCGATTATTACCTGGCCGCATTGGTATCATAAACCAGGTAGTAAAGCATGAGATCATAGAAAACAAACAACATAAAGCTCCGTAAAAATTTGGTAGATAGGAGCAAAAAATGACATCAAGAGAAACAAAAAAGAGACTAAAAAGATCAGATCTGAAATATAAAGTAGTGGCCAATGATTGAGCAAAATGCAAGCGACCGTCCGAACAAACAAAAAGCCAGACAAGCAAAAGCAAACTACCATCACAAAAAAAAAGTCGCAGAAAAGTAGACAACAGCCGCACATTTCTATGGGTTTTGGAAAAAAATTTACCATTAGTCTCTTCACAGATGCGTCTCTTCTCGCTTGCGCCACCCAAACCGCCAATGCCTGGCCCCTCCCGGAACACCCGGGGAGAACAAACCGCCGCCCTCCTCTGTCCCACCAATCCGTTACACTATTCCCGGAGTGAAAAAGGGAGGAAAAACCGAAGCCTCTCCCAGAAGGTGTTCCTTCCCTGCCAGGGAGCAGCCTCCCCGAGCCAAAATAGCATTCACCCCTCTGCCTTTTTAACTGGAGCTTTTCAGAAAGAGAATTTTTTCAGGTGTCTGGTATGCATCTTTCGGGGAAGCCAGGAGGACCGGGAAAAGAGAGTCGGGACCTAGAAAGGCAGAAGGGAGCCAGAGGGCGGGGAGGGCCCGAGGACGGGAAGGAGTCGGGGATGGGGAGGGATGAAGAAGGGTGACATATATAGTATTGAGGGGTAATTTTTGGTATTAAAATATAAAAACGATGCAGCCGTTAGAAGATGCGTTCTCACCGTTAAAAGTGAAGCGGCGCTTTCAGCTCACTTTTATTTTAACTTTTTTTCTGTTGTCGTTTCCATTGTCAATCATTTTACACATGCTAAACTAAATAAATATCCACAAGAATTTGGCAGCATTAAAATGATAAACATACTACAAGCACAAAGAATATGGATGATGAACACTTGTTGGTCAAAGTACCTCTTTGTGGCGTTGGAAAACTTTTTCTTTTTCTTCCTCCACGAAGATCCCCCGCATATAATACCTTGTTTGTTGGCCCCAAAAATAATCTATTGAATAATCAATAAGGAAAAGGAAATTATATGGATCTTTATACAAAAGAAGGGCAAAAAATATAAGAAGAGCTACCCAAATCTAATTATCCCTAGGACTTGGAATATAAATTTATTTTCTATTATCCTAGGCATGTAAAAAGGAAGTTGATCCAGCCTTGAAAGACATGAACAAAAGAAATATGATATAAAACGTATTCTTGTAAGCTACGGAAAGAAGCCACAAAGTTTAATACAAGCTGACCCAATTTTTCATGTTTAGTTGAATGCTATTGAGTGAATAGGTGAATTTGAGGTGAGCTGAACATCACGGATAGTGCCTAAGCCACTTTGTCCCATGCATAAATAACTCCGTTGAGACGGATGCAAACAATCTGCAGAAAAATACAGGTATCCCTTAGTTCAAGTAAAGAACATGAAAACCTTAAGTATGCTAGATAGAATTAACACCTCAAATGAAGGACTGCTTGTATTTTTATGTTTTTGTACAACTTAAAACCCTAATAGACAGCTAATGTTACTTTAAAAGTAAATTTAGAGGAAAAATTGTTTTAATTTCAGTATCCTAAATATATCATGTTAGACAGGCTTGTAAAATGTGAGAAAAAAAAGTTGGATGCAAAGTGTACAGGTCTAGTTTTTAAGAGTCCAGCCAAAAGCTCCATCTGCATTTCTTTGTCAAAATTATAAAAAATGTTTTCTCCGGTTTATACTCAAGGGAGAATAAGTTGGCATCTTTGCATTGTCATCGATTGGTAAGACCAACATCAGATATGCGAAGGTAATATCATCTCTAAACTTATCCTTCATTGGAATAATAAGTGATCTAATAAGTGTAAAGGTGTGAGTGCTATAAACTCATTCTCTTTACCTTTCATAGGAATAAGAAAAACACATATACTCACTAGAGATAAGTACAATAATCTCAAATCTAGAGGGTAATATCATCTCTAGCTTATCCCTCATCATCCAAACAATGTTCATTTTCATTTCGATTCACAAAACATATAAAACTATCTTTTCTTCACTTTGAACTTCATGGATAAAGTGTTCTTTCCATGCTTTATGGACACTTCTTTATCTTGTTGAAAACTTGGAAGTGTCATCATGGGGCACCCCCAATACAAGTAGTAAGACAACATAAAATACATCTATGCTTTGCAAAATATTCAAGTAACAAATTTGACATAGCATACAAGTGACACTTTTCAAGTCTTAAAGTCCATTTACAACAATAAAACATGGCATAGCATACTCTTCTCCAGTTAACCAGTTAAAATTAGAAGAAATTAATGCTTATTGAAAAATAACACTAATTTTATTAAAATAGAACAGGCAATTAGAAACTAGAAAGAATTAAAATAGAAACATTGTAATAATTTTGTACTGCCACTAATTATTTCAAAGAAAATACCATTACAACAATGGGACTAAAAGTTACCTTCCATCGAGGGCCTCTATCGTCTACATAAAATTCAAATACTAAGAAACTATAGAAAGTATCATTTTTTAATAATGTCGAATACAATCACTAAAGGGAATACATCTACAAAACAATTTAATATAGTTTGGCCAATAAATGGAATAAAAAGAATTTCACCTGAACAGCTTGCTCAAAGCACATAAAATTCCAAGTTCTTGGATCTGTTTTATGCCATAAAGGGATAGATCTATTCACATCAATGAGGTGAAACATTCGTAGACAAGAATCCATGTCAAATCTCCATGCATCATCATGTTTGCTTAAGCGCATCTTTCTCCACCAAAATTTCTTGTGCAGATTCACCCTTTGGTGACTTGCCATCTTTCCTTACCCAAGTAATCAATTTGGATGGGTCCAAATTGTGTGTTGGCTAATGGAGGGTCACCTGTCCTTACAATAATTTAACAATAGAGACCTACAATAATCTGATTGAGCCTTTGTTTTAAGTGATCACATTGAGGTCCCTAGTATGATGTCTTGAGTTCTAGGCTCGCCATGAAAAGAATTAGGATGTGAAATAGCAGATGAAAGGAAACAGATAATACTAGTTGAAGAAAACAACATGGAACTAGATGTGGAAAGAAGGGAGAAATACAAAAATTACAACCACATATTACATTAGAAAGTGCAGATACACGGAATTAGAGCCGTATTGGCTAATTCAGCACTCTAAAATGGGAAAATGCATAAGTACAGCACGCAAATAAATGCTAAAAAGCAAGAGCAAAAGATCGGGATCTGATAATTCGGCGTCCATCGAAATTCATCCGGGCATCCATCAAAGACTCGAGATTTTAAGAAAAATCGAAAGAATAAAGTCGTCTTCATCGTCACGGCTCAGAAAGAATGGATGTTTGATAATTCGGCGTCACGTAATTCGAGGCACATCTCATAAGGTTTCTCGATTAAGGAAAAATAAAGTCGATAAACCAAATCATCTCGAGGTGTTTGTCATTCGGCATCGAAAGAAGTCGCTCGGCATCAAAGATTCAAATTAAAATCAAAGGTAAACAGATCGCGTCTCGGACTGGATTAATCATCGATCCGGGCTATCGGGAGAAAACCATCAAAGGCTCATGAAACAACAACAAATCGGTCGGTTCATTATTAGTTAATAAAATGGTCAGATTTCACAAATAAATGGTGACAACCGATCAACAACATCTTTCAATAAATAATTTCAAAACTCAATCGACAATCGGAGGCAGAAAAATGAAATAAAGCACAGGCAGTGAACTGTAAGAATTATTTTGAATTATCTGAGAAAATAACTAACTTAACGGCGTTTGTTATCAGCGTTCGCCGCAGTTAAAAAATGAAACTGACGCCTGATGGCCAGTCCATTAAAATATCGGAAGCTTGATCTGGCCAGATTAGAAACCGTTCTACGTTAAAGAGATGTGAAGCCCGAGCTATGAAGATTATATATAAAATATGCGCTCTAAACCCTGCGCCGGTTCGGTAGCCAAAGGCGATAGCGGTGATTTCTACCGTCTCTGGGGCGGAATAGCGACTCCTCCCACTACATATACGCCAAAGAAGGGGCGTGTCTGAAACAGTGAAAGTTGGTCTAGCAAGACCAACATTATCTTCATGGTGGCCAGTTGACCCGGTCGTCATCCATTCAGCAGGAGCCAGGCAGGGTTTAGCAGAACCGACCTGCTCGCGTATGGTCGTCGTACGAAGGGGACCACAATGGAGAAGTACATTACATAATTTAAAGAAGTGGGACATCTGCGCCAGAATGTAATAATGCTTTAAACATCTGAGCAGGCGGCTTTTCAGTAACAATATCTCATCTCTAGGAAAGCAGCCGGAAATGCAAATTTCAAAATCTGAAATGTTGGTTTGGAAGAAGGATAAGGTTTGAAAGCGTCACCGGTCGGGGGTAAAAAGGAGTTTTTAAAAAACTTAAATTCTGGCATCTGAATAGAGTACACACCTGCACGGAAAAGGTAACGAACCCTCTCTGAAGCTGAGAGAAGGATTAGAGGGAGAAGGAAAATAAATGGGCATAGATCAAAAGCGGAAGCGAAAGGAGATCGTTTCATGAGAAAAATTAAGAAAATATCGAGAAGAGTAAAGTCAAAAGCGTAAATCGCGTCGCAAATGGTCATCAAACAAAGAAAAAATATCATCCGGCAATCCGCTTTTCAAACATCAAAATTTCCAGTCGACAAAAACAAACCGGCAAATAAAATCTTCAGCTCCCAATCATTAAGCCAGGTAAATCTTTAGTCGACAAAATCAGGAATAGGAAAGAAGTGTCCGGAGACGGGAAGAGTCGGGAGACGGGAAGAAGTCGGGGCGGGAAGAGTGGGGATGGGGAGAAAATGCGGAATGGGGGCGAAAGGAGTGATTAGGGAATGGTACGGCATTAAAATATCGAGCGATGCTGCGTTAGAAACAGCGTTCTCACCGTTAAAGCGTGAAGCGGCGGGCGCCTGAAAAATTTCGATCTCGTATGTTATCTTTGTTTGTTTGTTTCTTTCACAGAGCGAGCAGTGTCGCGAGGCGATGGGTTGCGTGGCACACAATATGACGATTAGTAGCGTTGCCAGCCCCACAAAGGAGCAGCGGTGGCATTCACGGTGAAAGATGCCGAAGCGCACATGGGTTATGGGCGCCGTCGGCGATTATGATACAGGGCTGATGATCTTCGGAAGCTACCTTATACTCTCATGGTATCCTCTGGTGGGCACAATGTTACTGTGCGTCCGGTGGAGGTCCTCGGGAGAGGTAAATTCCCTCCACAATTATTACCATATATCACGGTGGACCCGACACTTGGTGTGAAGGGGCCGAATGACTTTGCTATGGCCGGCTTCCTTGGTAATCCCTGTGACCATTCTCGTGGGTGATGACAAATGCTCATCCACCACAGAGGATCAGAAACGGGAGAGTACTCTTACTTTTGGTATACTCGGTGAGTATGGTAATAGGAAGTCCAGGGGTAGCCTCGGGAGAGTGAAGTGGCACGGATATAGACCGCGAATTACCAGTACATGCCATAAATTCAGCATTTGCTAAACTCATAGGGAGGAGATGAATGGTTGCCAAAAAGCTCGCAGTATTCCTTATCTTTTGCTGGTTTTGATCATGTAGTTCTTAATTTGTAATTTTATATAATAATACTCAAACTTGATCAAGAAAAGGTGCAATATTAAATGGCATGGTGAAAATAGAAAAGTTCAAGCTAGGCCCTCAAAACCAAAACAATTAGGAAGAATAAATTAACCCTGAATTAAAATGTACCTAGTTTGTAGTATGTTGAAGTAAATTAATGACATAATGAAATAAGAGTTCTTGATGGTTATTATTT